>CM057848.1:61142396-61153841 GCA_030068395.1 Apalone spinifera | reverse complement strand
GACACAGCCCTAGTATTTTATCAGTTCTGTTTTCAATTATTCAAGCTAAGAGGCTCTATCAAGGTCTGGATCGAAGTTGAGGCACCTCAGACTCATGCTTAACATGCCAGCTACTGAAAACAGATTAAATCAGAATCTCAGCTTTCTTTGGGGAAAAACCCAAATTCTAGCCCATATGGTTGTGAATTAATGTCTGAAAATATGAACTGTGCATAGCAGATGGAACAATATCTGCCTGGCTCTGCAAATTATAAGAATAACTCTGAAAGTTATGAGCTACTCCATGCATCTCAGTGCTTTGGGGAGCCCCACTAGCACCACACCCCAAAGGAAACTGTGCCATGAGGAAAGCCCATTTACCCACCAACCCTGATGCACCTCAGCTGCTGGGACAGTTACTGGGCGCCCCATGCTGCAGCCCTTACACCTCCAAAAGGGGATTCTTGTTAGTATCCTTGCTTCTCCCCTCCAAAGTCCCTACTGTTACTCCAGGGGAAAGGGACTCTCTAGGAGGGTAGGGAGTCTGTCATGCCACTACTAGTGGGATTCAGGACCATGGAATGTGGATGAGGCCACAGAGGGGCTCTATCTTATAGTGCATGTAGGGACTCAAATTGCCTTCATTCAACCCTGTTTCCAACACTCCTTTCCAGCTTTCAAAGGCCTCAAGGACCAGAAATTCCATTCTAAACAGGCAGTGTGACAAGTGGTCCAGAAGGTTCAAATCTGAGCATTAAGTGTAAAAGGTAATCTACAGATTTGATTTCCTATATTGTTTCTTGCCATGAGACTTTGGCTGGTGTGGAAAGACTTTCCAAAACGGTTATGTAAAGTCATTAATTTAGGAGTAAGAAATACTTGATTTTATAATTAAAACCTAATTTTTCATAGTGAATTAGCTCCTGATCCTGCAAAACACTTCTGTATATATTGAATTTTATAGCACCCTGAGTAGTCTCATAGCCTTCATCAGAACTAATAAAGATATGTAACTATGGGCATAAGTGTTCATAGGATCAATGCCTTATACCAGGAGTGGGGAACCTAACGCCCAGTGCCCGGATACGGCCCCTGGCTTGCCTGGATCTGACCTCTGAGGCTTAGGGCCTCCCCCAGCATTGGAGAGCCAGCCCTGGCACTGCAGGCCCTCTCCCTACCGCCTCCATGCTGCCCCTGACCCTCGACTGATTTTTCCATGGGTCATTGGCCCCCAACGCAAAAAAGGTTCCCCAACCCTGCCTTATACCTTTATAAGCCATAATTCTGAGAGATTCAGTCCAGGCAGTGAGAGGGGAAGGGAACAAAAGAGGCTTTAAATCAACTTTGTGCTTCTAGAATTCTAAATGTAGGCCCCCCCCTCAGCTGCCTATGTCATAGCTTACTCCGGTCATGTCCCTTCCCAGCATTAACTGCTTGTGCTAGGGGCTGCAAGGCATTACATATGATTGTTTCACCTGGGAAGCCCCTTTGCACTGTGGGTATTCCCTAAGGGGAGGCCATTGTGCCTTCCTTTTGCCTGTGGAATGGTGTAAAGGGGCCATAGTACAGAGAGAATCAGGATCATTTTTATCCTTAGAATGAAAATTCTCCATGTTGGAGGCAACATCTTTGTATAGCTCCTAGTACAATGTGATCCTGATTGGCCTGTCTGAGCATTACTGCAACATCAGTGTTAAAATAACACTGCTATTGAAAGGCACAAGCAATCCATACCCGGAACATGGAACTGTTGGGCTCTTGCACATGAAAGGCAAGAAGACAGGAGTGACAAACCCTTTAAAAATATATAAATTTGGGGCAAGCAATGGAGACTGTGAATCCAATTTCAAAGGTCTTGAAGCAGACCAGGCACTTTGTGGAAAAAATCCTGTAAAGAGGCCCCAGTACCCTACCACAGCCCCGGAAGAGGACAGTGATTGGGAACGGAGCAATTACCAAGGGAATACTGTATCCATGAGGAGAAGCTGGGTGATATGAAACAGCAAGTGAGCTTTCTAACTTCTGAAACCAATGTATATAGCCTGCTAACTGATCCACTAAGTCAGGGGTAGGCAATAATTTTTTGCCAGGGGCCACTTCAGAAATTTTTGAACTGGCCTTGGTCTGCATCAGGAGGGGCGGGGTCAGGATACTTCCCTGTTTCCCGACCCCCAGACCGTAATTGGTCTGGGGTGGGGGAGCACCTTTGCCCCCCCCCCCCACCTCCTCGAGGTTCCCTGTAGGCGCCCATGCCCCTGGTGGTGGGAGGAGACTTTGTGCACTCCCCCTTCTGCCCCCAGGCCAATCAGGGCACGGAGGACGAGAGGAGCACACAAAGTCTCCTCCTGCACTGCCAGGAGCATGTGGCACTTCTAAGCACCGAACGCTCCTTTCAGGGCGGAGAAAACTTTACATGCTTCCCCACCCCCAGGCCCTGATTTGCCTGGTGATGCGGGGAGCGGCAGGGCCTTCACAGGCCAGATCAACCCACTTGGCGGGCCGGATCCAGCCTGAGGAGGCCCTTTTCCCCCACCTTGGCACTTGGTGGAATACTCTTTTTTACTTTTGTGCAAATCTGAGAACTAGGGTTGCCAGGTGTCCAGTTTTGAACCGGACAGTCCAGTATTTGAGCTTTCTGTTCGGGAAACAAATTGAGAAAATATAAATGAGAAAATATAAATGTCTGGTATTTTCTAAATAAGACGTAATGTAGATTTTGATGTAATGTCAAGTGTGTCCGGTATTTTTGTTGAAGCCATCTGGCAACCCTACTGAGAACAATGAACACTTCCTCTGCTCTATGACAACTCCAACTGGGTTACTTATTTTTTAGAACAGCTGACAAGAATGGAACAGGAATGTTAATAATACTTTGTACTCATAGGGAGAGGCATAAGGATCTTGCGCAAAAGAAAACCATCCACACTGCTTGTTTTTGCACAAAAACCCCTTGCGCAAAAACAGCTTGACTAAATTGTGCAAATGAAGCACGGTAATATGCTTATCCATGCTTCATTTGCATAGGCACTGCTGGCAAAGCCGGCAGTGTAGATGTAGCCATAGTGTTCAGAGTCCTTCTCAAACATTAATTTTGCCCTCCCAATATGCGACAAGGAAAGTAGGTGTTATCACCCTCATTTTACAAATAGGGACAGGGAGACACAGTCAAGTGAAGTGACTTGTCCAATGGACAGTAAGTCAGTAACAAAGCCAGGAATAGCATCCAGCAGTCGTGACTCCTAAGATATCTTTTCTAACTGCTAGACAACACTCCCTCTATTCTAACAAAGTTTATTTCATTGTGACACAGAAGGACCTTATGCAAGGCCCTTTTATGGGGTGTATTCAAAGAATATTTTCTACATGCCGTCTCAGACACTCTCTTCATCTACTCATCCAGTAGCTCAATGGGAAAGTGTGAAATTGGATAGGGGGTAAGGCATCAGTGGGAGGCAATGAGCTCCAAGGGCTGCCCCTGTACTTGCCTCTGAGAGTATGTCTACACAGCAAAGTAAGCTTAAAGTTAGTGGAACTCAAGTCAGCTAATCCACGTCAAGGAATCCTAGATTTGAGTACATAGGCTGCATTTTAACCTTAGGGTAAGGATTTTCTCACCCATACTCAAATCTAGAGCTCTCGCATCCACATTTCAGTGCACAGACATAGTCAAAGTAACTCAGTCCCAGAGTGCCTAATGCACCCCTTCCTATTTTAACACTCTAGCCATTACAAAGCTATTGCATTGTCCACCCTTTGTCCTGTGATGGTTGCTATTGATGGGACACAGGTGTCTGCAAGGAGAAGAGAAACTGTGTAATTAGCTCCTCCCATGCCCATGTCAGTAAAATGGACTCCGTCTAATATGAGAAGTGGGCTCTAAACCTCTAGGTTAAGTCACATTGGCAGGGAAATGACCATGAGCACCTGTTCTGAGGATAATTAGGACATCATGGTCCAGCATGATAGGATTACTAAAATGAAACTTGCAAATTTTAATTTTTAAAATGGGATGTTCCACAGTGGTATTTTTAGATGTGGGGGGAGGGGTATCTGTTTGTTTTGAAGTTTGACATGAAATGTAGATGTTAGAGGAAAAAAACCCATCTACCCACCCACCTCCTTAGCCTGGCCTCTGCCAGCTACAGAGCAGTTGTGTGGACACCCAGGCTAGGTCTACACTATAGCCTTTTTTCAGAAAAAGCTACGCAAATTTTACCTCTGGTATCTCGGAAAAACCCTGCAGTCTAGATGTCCCCACTGAGGGCTAACTGGATTTACATTGCTGTGTAGACATACTTGGACTGGCACCTGCTGGAACAGATGAGTACAGCAGTGGGAAAGGCCAAGAAAAATTGGATATGAGAAGAAAAGGGGTGAGGAAACTACCACTCTGTCCTCTCTGGTTTCTCTTCAAGCCTCTACTTACTCTGTCTGCCTGTTTTCTGTTCTCCCTGGAACCATATAAAGAACTCTCTGGTAAGCACACGGAAGCCACCAACATAGCTGCCAATAATCTTAGTTTAGCTAGGTTTTGAAAAACAATCCTAGGACTGAGGGACAATCAATTGTAATGTGGCCTGTGGCAAGCTTTTCAGAGCGGTGACTAAATCAGCAAGAGGGCAGAAGGCTGACCACAGAATGATGAGTGGCAGGAAGCAGGAAAGGGAACCTGAACTCTCATTGCAGGGAAGAAGCAGCCAATTGATGGGGCAGAGAGTGGGAGGGAGAGGAAGCAGAACAAGCAAGCGATAGGGAGAAAAGTGATGATACAATGCTTTCCAAGGATTATTTTCCATACCAGCCACAAGTCAGGCTGTGATCCACTAGCAGGATTGTGTATTTTGCTGTGTTTTCTGTGACTCCTCACGCTACTAAGAAAAATGTCTCCAAAATGCTCATAGATCCGGGAGGTGGAATCTGCTTTATAAGAGCACTGTACCTGTCTATGCTTTTCAGTAACTACCATCCTTCACATTGAACAGAAAGCCAACCAAGGGTGGGAGAAGGGAACTGGAAAAGCAGTAGAAGAGAGAGGAGGAAGTGTGAGGGAGGGAACATTAGGGACTCAGAACTGAGCAGGATGGATAAAAATCAATTAATAAAATACTAGATTTTTCACTTAAAAGCAACAGATGATACCAAATTGATTAAAATAGTTAAGACCAAAGCAGACTGCGAAGAGCTTCAAAAAGATCTCACCAAACTAAGTGATTGGGCAACAAAATGGCAAATTAAATTTAATGTTGATAAATGTAAAGTAATGCACATTGGAAAAAATAATCTCAAATATACATACAATATGATGGGGACTAATTTGGCTACAACTACTCAAGAGAGATCTTGGAGTCGTTGTGGATAATTCTCTGAAAACATCCACTCAGTGTGCAGCGGCAGTCAAAAAAGCAAACAGAATGTTAGGAATCATTTTTAAAAAAAGGGATAGAGAAAAAGAAAGAAAGGATCTCAATGCTGCTATATAAAACCATTGTACACCCATATTTTGAATACTGCGTATAGATGTGGTCGCCTCATCTTAAAAAAAAAAAAGAAAAAAAAAAAAAGAAAAGATGTTTTGGCATTGGAAAAGGTTCAGAAAAGGGCAACAAATATTATTGGGGTTTGGAACGGGTCCTATATGAAGAGAGATTAAAGACACTTGGACTTTCAGCTTAGAAAAGAGGAGACTAAGGGGGGATATGATAGAGGGCTATAAAATCATGACTGGTGTAGAAAAAGTGATTAAGGACAAGTTATGTATTTATTCCCACAATATAAGAACTAGGGGTCACCAAATGAAATTAATAGGCAGCAGGTTTAAAACAAACAAAAGGAAGTTTTTCTTCACTCAGCGCACAGTCAACCTGTGGAACTCCTTGCCAGAAGATGTGGTGAAGGATAGGACTTTAACAGGGTTCAAAAAAGAGCTAGATAGATTCATGGAGGTTAGGTCCATCAATGGCTATTAGCTAGGATAGGTAGGAATAGTGTCCCTAGCCTCTATTTCTCTGGAGGTGGGTGACAGAGGAGGGATCACGAGAGAATTACCTATTGGGTTCTCTTCCTCTGGGGCATCTGATATTGTCCACTGTTGGCAGACAGGATACTGGGCTGGACAAACCATCGGTCTGAACCAGTTCTTATGTTAGATGACAATTAAATCTGATCACAAACATGCTACACCTACACTTACAATCTCATAAGAATGAATTAATGATTCTAGTCTGTCCAGCCTAACTATCAGCACTTGCTTCTTGAAAGTTTGGGGTTTTCAATTTCTCTCAGTAGACTAACATGTGCAAAGATAGAAACAGGCTGCATAGGATAGTTTTTGTTCTGTGCTTAGGTGGAGGACCCGAGCCAAGCACAGAAGAGTTAGACAAGACATTGTCTAAACCAGGGATGTTATATTGCAGTTATCTGACTAATCATGTAGTCGATACAATTTGTATCAACTACATGATTAGTCGATAAGGACTGCTCTGCAGATCCACAGTGGGGGTAGCTCTAGGAGCCAGCTTGAGCCACAACTGAGCAGTCCTGACTCATGCTGGCTCTGAGAGACACCCATACTGTGGCTGTGCATTTTAAATGTAGTAAGAGCCACTGGGCTCTTACTACGTTTAAAATGCAGAGGCACAGCATCCCAGACCAGCGCAAGCCAAGACTACTTGGTCCCGGCTCATGCCAAGTTCCGGCCCCTGCTTGCGGTAGCCAGCCCTGTCTGCTGCGAACAGAGGTTGCTCCAGAACCAGTCCCTGTGCGTGGCCAGCCCAAGCCGCCGCGGACAGGGGCTGCTGCTAGAGCAGCCTCTGCCCACAGCAAGTCTCAGCCTGCCATGGGCAGAAGCTTCTTCACAGCAGCCTCCCCTATTCTCCCCTCCATTAGAGGCAGCGGGAGATGAGGGAGGCAGATGGCACCGCAAAGCCAGTGCTGGGGGGAACCAGTTTTTAAGTCAGCTCCCCCCAGAACTGGCTCCTGTTCTGCCCCCCCTTACGGCCTCTCATAGACGCGGGGGAGTGAGGAGGGGAGGGGGAGAAGAGCAAGTAGTCGATACTCCAGTCGACTACCCAATAAGCTTATGCTTAGTGGACTGGAAAGAAAAAAAGAAGACATTATTCAGCACACATGGCTTCCTATATTCCCCTTATACTTTTGCCATAAAAAAAACTGTCATGGCTTCTAGTTGTCAGAGGGTTTGTCTACACTAGGAGATTAGGTCAAATTAAGATACGCAACTTCAGCTACATTAATTGCGTAGCTGAAGTCGAGGTACTTTAATTCGACTTTTGGTGCTATCCATACTGCAGGAAGTGGAAGGGAGAACACTTCCCCTTTGACTTCCCTTACTCCTCATGGAAGCAGGACTACTGACATCGAATGGAGTGCCTCTCTCCATTCAAATTAGCATGTCTTCACTAGACCCATGAATTTGAACCCTGGAAGGTCGACGACAGTGGCAGCTTCGATCTTCTCTATAGCATAGACATACCCAGAGACCCCTTATCTGGGAATATTTTGAAGAAATTAATTCCCTCAGTAAAAAAGAAAAATGTGTCAAGTGTAAGCAGTGCAAGAAGGAGATGCAGGGCCTAGCTGTAAGAATGAAACATCATAAGGAAAATTGCTTATTGGGACAAAATGCTGTGGATGAAGATGTGACTATGCCTGAAAAACAATATGGGTCAACTTTGCAGTGCATCGTTATTCAAGATTCTCTGTGCCTTTTAGTATAAGTGTGATTTAACAAGTAAATTCCCAAACGATTTGCTACATTGGATAGTGCTAGAAAAAAAGTTTAGCTTAACTAATACTTATGGCTCGTTTTATTAGATTCTAAACCTAGTTAACTATCACCCAAGTATGCAGCACTGAAAGCTGCAATAAGAGAAATCTAGAGTTGCCACCAAGTGCCATTCTCTTATTTTATATTACATAATATAATATACAGGCCATCCTTGCTATAAGTCCAAGATGTGTTCCAAAAACCTTGGATTTATAGCAAAACAACTTAAAGTGGGGAATTTTTTTCCTGCAGCTGCCTTCCGTTTGCATAAATTGGGATTTATTTTTTTTTGCACAACTTAAGAACGGGGAATGGGAGGACTTATAATGCATCAGTTCCTACAAACATCTACAACTTTAGTATGGAATGGATGTATTCGAGGATGACTTGTAGTGGGGTCGGGAGCTATCCCCACTGTGGCTCTGCCTTTTAAATGTATTAAGAGCCAGCTGGCTTTTAATACATTTAAAAGGCTGAAGCGCAGTGTGGGGGAGTAGTTGTGAGCCAGGACAGCTGATTCTTGGCTTGTACTTGGTCTCCCCACCGCGCTTCTGCATTTTAAACATATAGAGAGCCTTTTGGGACTTGGTGTGAGCAGGGAACCAGCTTTTAAGCCGGCTCCCCCAGCACCAGCTCCTGCTCCCCACCCCACTTGCAGCAAGAGGGGGAAGCGACTAGTCGAGTCACTACTCGACTATCTGGTAACTTATGCTTACTGGATAGTCGACTCGTCGCTTATATCCCTAATACTATTTACTAAATTAATAAAAATCAAATTATCTAAAAAATACACAAAGTATTTTACATATTGTAAAATGCTGTACTAACCTGAAAATTAACATCTTTTAGTGATCAGATTTGCACCGTTGTTTGAAGAAATGTGAAGTAGTATCAGTGGGAAACTGGATTTAAATCAAAAATTTTTTTTGGTGGTTTAAATTCCCTTGTTTTAAATCAATCCACCCTGGAACAGACATTCATGGAAGCTGGGGAAACAAACTCACAAAGATACCCAGGAAAGAAAAGTTTCAGAAACCAAAGTGAGGAGAGAGAGAAAAAAAGACAACAGATAGAATGGACGTGGAAGCCCCAGTTTCAGACTACACATACACAAACAAGAGGCCTCACCACACGCTCTATGACGGGGTGGGGAATTGTTTTTGGGTGGGGGCCACTGACCCACAGAAAAATCAGTCAGGGGCAGCACACAAAAACCCCTCACTGACGTGGCGCACAAATGAGGAGAAAGATACTCCCCACATTCTCCTTGTACACCAGAAACTAGGGGGACCCAGCCTAGTAAATATTCATAGAACACTAGAACTGGAAGGGACCTTGAGAGGTCATTGAGTGCAGTTCCCTACCCTCATGGCAGGACCAAGCACTGTCTAGTCCATCTCTGATAGATATTTATCTAACCTACTCTTAAATATCTCTAGAAATGGAGATTCCACAACCTTCCTAGGCAATTTATTCCAGTGTTTAACTACCCTGACAGGTAGAAAGTTTTTCCTAATGTCCAACCTAAACCTCCCTTGCTGCAGTTTAAGCCCATTGCTTCTGTCCTATCATCAGAGGCTAAGGAGAACAATTTTTCTCCCTCCTCCTTGTGACACCCTTTTAGATACTTGGAAACTGCTATCATGTCCCCTCTCGGTCTTCTCCTTTTTAAATGAAACAAGCCCAATTTTTTCAGTCTTCCCTCATAGCTCATATTCTCTAGACCTTTAATCATTCTTGTTGCTCTTCTCTGGACCGTCTCCAGTCTCCATATCTTTCTTGAAATGTGGTGCCCAGAACTGGACACAATACTCTAACTGAGGCCTAATCAGCTCAGAGTAGAGTGGAAGAATGATTTCTCGTGTCTTGCTCACAATACACCTGTTAATGCATCTCACAATCATGTTTGCTTTTTTTGCAATAGTGTCACACTGTTGACTCATATTTATCTTGTGGTCCACTACGACCCCATGATCTCTTTCTGCAGTACTCCTTCCTAGACAGTTGCTTCCCATTCTGATTGTTCCTTCCTAAGTGGAGTACTTTGCATTTGTCCTTATTAAACTTCATCCTATTTACCTCAGATCATTTCACCAGTTTGTCCAGATCATTTTGAATTATGACCCTATCCTCCAAAGCAGTTGCAACCCCTCCCAACTTGGTATCATCTGCAAACTTAATAATCATACTCTCTATGCCAATATCTAAATTGTTGATGAAGATAGTGAACAGAACCAGTTTCAAAATAGACCTCTGCAGAAACCCCTCGTTATGTCCTTCCAGCATGATTGTTAACCATTATAACTAGTCTCTGAGTACGGTTATCCAGCCAGTTATGCACCCACCTTATAGTAGCCCCATCTAAGTTGTATTTGCCTAGTTTATTTTGTGTGCTCCCATACTGTGGTGGGGCAGCAGGAGGGTGGGAGTGCCAGTATGGGCTCCCCACTACTGGTGGAGAGCATTGAGCCTCGGGGGCCAGATCCAGGCACACTGGGAGCTGCATCTGGCCCCCAGGCCTGAGGTTCCTCACCCTTGCTGTAGGGCTTACAGAGAAACCCAAGAAAGGAGCTGAACTCAGGAGGTGTAAAAGACTGTTCTGTTAACAATGTTAGGAAAACTCTTAAATTGGAAAGGGAGAGGTTGGTTGCTGTGGGAGTTTCAGCTGAGAGAATCAACAATAAACGGACCCTCCTTTCTCCATTTAAGATTGTGGCTTTCAGGAACCTGGGCCGATGTAACTCGCCGCAAGGACTTTCTTCCTCTCTTTGTTGAGAAACTCTAGCAACAAAGCTTTTTTCATTGCCACACTTTGACTAAATATACGAGGCCTACCTGTGTCTTATGACTACTGCTGTAGGTGCATAAATCAGTCAACGCATGCCGTAGAAGGCAAAATGACTTGATCAACAGAGCCTTGCAAATCCATGGATATCCACGGATATGAATGTGGATGGATACGGCTGTCCATAGCTAATTTTTGCTGATATGAATGCACATACACATTTTTTATCTAGAAACCTGCAAACTTGCAGATACCTGCAGACATCCGCAGAAGTCAATGCAAATATCCACAAAAACGAGCTGCAAATGCAGATACAAATTTTATATCTGTGCAGGGTTCTAATAATCAAACATCTCCACAATCAGCTAGAGCCCAGAATGCCCACTGCTGTTGTAGTAGTGGCAGTGGCTGGGAGCCCTGAGCCCCTTTGAACCACCAGATCCTGGGGTAACTGTCACCTTTGCCTCCTTCTCCTATTGGCAGGCATGTAAGAAAATCCCTGAGCACTATGTCTCTTTGGCAGAGGATGTTAATTTAGCATCACGAGCAGATTATCCCAATTTCATCATTACTGCTGTTTTACAAGTCAAGTGTCTGACTACATAGATTACCCTTGAAGAATTCTTTAGTCTAACACAGTGTTTCCCAATTGGTGCTCTGGGGAACCCTGGGGTTCCGCAAAGCAAAACTAGGGGTCCCGTGAGGAGCTGGCACTCCCCTGCCCCCTTTGAAACAGAGAGAGCTGGCTAACCAGCAGAGGCCTGGGCAGCGAGTTGTATGAGCTCGTGGTGCCTATGTCCACCAATATTTGGAACTGGAGCGGGTCCTGGCCTCCCCACGCATCCTCCCACCCCGGTCCCAGAGTGTCTCTCCCCCGGCCCCGGCCCCGGCCCCGGCC
>CM057848.1:61127208-61137446 GCA_030068395.1 Apalone spinifera | reverse complement strand
AGTCTGGCACCTGAGGCGGCCGCCTCAGTTCATCTCATGGTAAGGCCAGCCCTGGAAGCCACCCCCACTGGGGCTATGCAGAGCGGCACTTATCAACAAATCATGTAATTGATACAAATTGTATCGGCTATACGATTAGCCTGGTAACTGCAGTTTAACATCCTTACACTGAACCTCAGTCCTCTCTGTCCCTTCCATTTGCCCTGTGGGGCTGGAGCAGAGGAGAGAGATGTCTCAGTTGGGGGCCAGGTTAGTGAGGGTTGGTGTTTTTGGAGGAGTTTTTTTGCTTCTCACATGTGTGGTCCCCAACTGATTTTTCTGTGGGTCAATGGCCCCCAATCCAAAAAAGTTTCCCCGCCCATGCCATAAAGAAAACATTCTTACCTTTTGTGTTGGACATAAATTAATATTTTACTTTATTTAAAATGAAGTTTGATAAACTAACACGAGAAAGTTAAAACACTTAATCTATTTAATACTTTAAATTATAAAGTATTAATTTAATAATTTAAATTAAACCATTCTCCCTAGCTGCAGCACTAGCAAAGTGGCTCAGGCTTAATTATGTAATTAACCCTGAGTTTCCATTAGCAACTGTTGGTTTGCGGAAAGGTTTACATTGAGCCAGGTGGTTCACAGGCCAAAAAGTTTGAGAACCACTGAAATAGAGGCACCCTGGACTTCTTCCTCCAAGTTAATGCAATGCAAGTTGGATTAATGCCATTGCAAAATAGTTTCATGGGGGGGCAGTCCTATGGGGCCCAAACCCATCCCTATTAGTAATGGACAGTGGAAGGAGTTCTTAGAGGGGGTCACACAACACCTTTTACTTCTGGTCATGTATCCATCTTGACCCCAGAAGTAATACTTCCAGGGGTGGGACTTCATGTGACAGGTTGGCAGGGCCTAAGGGATTGGCGGTGTGGCTGACGAGGCCGGGGGTGTGGCTAACATGCCCCAATTTTGATTCAGAAAATATAGTCACTATACCTATGAGTGAAGACTGGAAGAACTGAGTTTATTTAGTTTAGAAAAGAAAAGAGTGAGAAGGGACATGATAGCAATTTTCAAGAATCTAAAAAGGTGTTACAAGGAAGAAGGAGAAAAATTGGTCTCTTTGGCCTCTAAGGATAGGACAAGAAACAATGGCTTAAATTGCAGCTAGGGAAGTTTAGGTTAGACATCAGGAAAAACTACCTGTTAGGTAGTTAAATACTGGAATAAAATTGCCTAGGGAAGTTGTGGAATCTCCATCACTGGAGATATTTAAGAGCAGGTTGGATAGACATCTATCAGGGATGATCTAGATGGTGCTTGGTCCTGCCATGAGGGCAGGGAACTGGACTTGATGATCTCTTGAGGTCCCTTCCATTTCTAGTATTCTATGATTCTTGTAATCAATCACTGAAAGAGCCCCCCTCCTTTTCCCAGGTTGGGTTACCACAGTTTCACATGGGAGTTACACTCAGAAGTCTGTGTGTTGCTGGGCTTTTCACTAGCCCCTAAGGTCTGGGTGTTTCTCACTGCTGCCATCAGAGGTGGGCACTGTACCTACCTTCAGGACCTTCAGTGATGACTCAGTAACATACAAAAAGTCTTGCTTTCCCTCTCTAGCAGCAAAATTGGAGTGGAAAAAATGGCACTAGTTCAGCTCCCACACTATCTCTGATGGCAGGTCCAGAGGTGGAGAATACTGGCATCTTGCCCAGCCTTATTTCCATTTCCAGGTAGGGTTGCCAGGTGTCCGGTATTCACTTGGACAGTCTGGTATTTGCGGGTTCCGTCCAGTAAAAAAAAAAAACAACAAAAAACCCCAAAACAGGAAATACTGGATGGCTGCATCTAGATTGGCATGATTTTCCGGAAATGCTTTTAATGGAAAAGTTTTCCATTAAGAGCATTTTTGGAACAGAGTGTCTAGATTGGCATGGACGCGCTTTTCCGCAAAAAAGCCCCGATCGCCATTTTCGTGATCGGGGCTTTTTTGCGGAAAACAAATCTGAGCTGTCTACACTGGCCCTTTTGCGCAAAAGTTTTGCACAAAAGGGACTTCTGCCCAAACAGGAGCAGAATAGTATTTCCACAAGAAGCACTGATTTCTTACAGTAGAAAGTCAGTGCTTTTGCGGAAATTCAAGCAGCCAGTGTAGACAGCTGGCAAGTGTTTCCGGAAAAGCGGCTGATTTTCCGGAAAAACTGGCCAGTCTAGACACAGCCGATGTGTAATGTCCAGTATTTTGTATTTCCCTCAGACAGAAGCCTGGTGGGGACAATTTTTCCCTGCTGCATCTGGTGGGGATGGGGGAGTGAGGAATACAGCAAAGTAGTAGTAAAGGGAGGCAGGAGGGGGCATTTGCTGGGTGCCACACTAGGGGAGCACCGGGCTGGGGTGGGAGTGGAGCGCATGCTGCTCTGGCCCACGTGACCAGCAGAGACCTGGGAGGTGGCCACGTGATCCCTCCCTCAACACCAGCTGTGGCCAACCTGTGGCTGTTGGCCCCCAAAAGTGCAGCTCACGAAGCCACTCCTGCTCCCTCCCTAACGGCCCCCAATCCCTGCCGGCTCCCCTGGCCCCAGTTTCCCTGTGCTTACCCCCCCTTTTTTTTCCTTGACAGAATATTTTCCTGGGTTTTTTTGGTTTTTTGAGGGGGGGGGGTGTTCAGTATTTTTTGTTAAACCATCTGGCAACCCTATTTCCAGGACAGCGAAGGAAAGAGATTAATGGCTCGTTTTCCACCACCATCTCAGTATCTTGAGCATTTGCAAATAATTAGGCCCTTACCTGTAGAAGCTGGAGAGGGTGTTCTAGATTTGATTTTGACAAATCAGGAGGAACTGGTTGAAAATTTGAAAGTGGAAGAGATCTTGGGTGAAATCATTAAATGGTAAAGTTCATTATTTTAATGGATACCAATTTATATCTGTGGATATCCATGGGTATAAATCTGTATTGCATAGGCTCTAAATATAGGATAGTTGACAAGAGATCTCCTTGGCTTAACCAGGATAGCTCCAATTATATGAAACTCAAAAAGGGTATGTCTAGATTACATGCCTCTGCTGACAGCCTATTTTATGTGCCTCTATCTGATATAGTCACTGAAGCGGGGATTTAAATATCCCTGGCTTCATGAAAATAAAAATGGCCGCTGCGCTCGTAGCGACAATAGCCTTTGTCGACCGCTCCTGTAAACCTCGTTTCACGAGGCATAAGGGCGGATATGGAGTCCTCCCCTGCAGATGGCCCCAACTCTGGTCCTTGGGGTTCCAAGATCTCTTCCACTATGGGATGATCATCAGGGCCTCTCGCTCTTTCCACCCCTTGAGTAGGTTTACATGATACACCCGTACCTCCTTCCTCCGCCCCGGCAATCATACAGCATAGTCCACCGGTCCTACCCGTCTCACCACCTCAAATGGACCTTGCCATTTTGCCAGTAGCTTGGATTCAGAGGAAGGGAGCAATAGTAGTACCCGGTCTCCTGGCTGGAAGGTCCAGGTCCTGGATCCCCAGTTGTAATGGGCGGTCTGGACCTCCTGGGCTTGGTGCAGATTCCCTTGTGCCAAACGCCCTAGTTCCCAGAGCTAGTCCCGCAAGCGCAAGATGTAGTGCATGGAGCCTCGGGCTGGGGTCTCTTGTTCTTCCCAGGTCTCGCGGACAAGGTCTAGAATCCCTCTGGGTTGGCGTCCATACAGGAGCTCGAAGGATGAGAACCCTGTAGAGGCTTGGGGCACCTCTCGCACCACAAACATCAGCACTGGAAGCATCTTATCCCAATGACGGGCATCATCCTCCACAAACTTGCGCAGCATTGACTTCAAGATGCGGTTGAAGCGTTCCACCAACCCGTCCGTCTGTGGGTGGTAGACTGAGGTCCGGAGCTCGGTTGTTCAGTAACTGACACAGCTCCACCATGAGTCGTGATGTCAAGTTTGTCCCCTGGTCTGTGAGGATCTCCTGGGGCAGACCCACCCGGGAGAATATTTCCAGCAACTCCCCAGCAATGACGCGGGCAGTAGTTGTCCGCAACGGGACGGCCTCCGGGTACCATGTAGCATAGTCCACCACGACTAGGATATATTTATGCCCCGTCTGGCTCCTTTCCAACGGATCCACCAAGTCTAGGCCAATGCGCTCAAAGGGCGTCCCCACTATGGGTAGCGGCACCAGCGGGGCCCGGGGAATGCTGGAAGGGTTAGCCTTCTGGCACTCAGGTCATGAGGCACAGTACTCTCACACTTCGTGGTGGATTCCCGGCCAGAAGAACCGTCGCGCTACTCGCTGTCGGGTCTTCTCTTGGCCCAAATGGCCTGCCCAGGGGTTTGCGTGCGCCAACTGTAGCAGGCCCCGACGAAAACGACGGGGAACTAGCAACTGGTGCATCTCATCCTGGGTCTGAGGGTCCCGTACTATGCGGTAGAGGCTGTTCTGCCGTACCTCAAAGAGGGGCCCTTGGGGCTGGACTGATCCAGACTCTTCCCCTTCCAGGTGCGCAACCGCTTGCCCCCAGGCCCGGCTAAGTGTGGGGTCGTTCCTCTGCTCTTCCACGAAGTCTGCCTCCAGCTCTAGGTCAATAGGTGGGGAACACGTAGGAGCACCATCTGTGCTCGCCATCGGTGCCTCGGGCATCAAGGGCTGGGGGGCCCACTCCCCCTCCGCTACCTCCACGGGGCTGGCTCCACGGTGGACTGGCTCCACGGGGCCCGGCGAGCCCGTTGCGCCCAGCCAATATTTGCCCTTGCACCACTCCGTTCTCGTAATAGTTCATCGAACCCCGGTAAGTCCCATCCCAGGATCACCACCCACCTGCATGACTTTGGCCATCACCACCCACTTGAGTGCTCCCCGCTGCCCATCTTCCAACCTCACCCAGGCTGTGTCATAGGACCGTACATCTCCATGCACACACATCATTTGTGCCGGGGGTCCCAGCTGGTCCATCCCTATGGCCACCCCTGTCCGGATGACGGTCTGGCTACAGCCCGAGTCCACTAGGGCAGTGGTTGGGGGTTCCATTTACCCGCACGGGTACTATAATTTTGGCGTCCTCCCACCTTCAGGTCCCCTGGCCAGTCATCAACACTTGCCCATAGTTACAGTTCTGGGGGCGGTGCCTCCTACTAATCCACCCCATCTCCTACCTCCCCCTCCCTCTCTTTTTTTTTTTTTAATGACTCTCCCTACGTTCCCCTCATCGCAGGGGCGGGAACTGCCCACATTCTCCACCACGTGTGGCGGGCCCCTCTTGCCCGTCCCCTTTAAGCCTAAGGCCCCCCAGCCGGAGTCCACAAAGCAGTTTGTCGCTGGTCCTTTAAGCAAGGCCAAGGCCCTCCGGCCTGAGTCCACAATGCAGTCTGCAGGGTAGTTGGGGGGATACAACCCCAGGTACGGGAACCCGGACCCACCCTACTCCACTGGGTCCCGGCCCAGGGCCCTGTGAGCAACCAGGTAGCGGGTCACTCCCTCAGCGGGGCAATCCAACCAAAACGCGCCAAGGTTCTCGGGGCGGTTCCCGCTTCTGCCCTGTGCCACTTCCTACCTCGGTCCCTGGGGCTTCTTCCCCCGTACTTGCCTGGCTCGCAGCGGCCTCCAGGCTGGCGTCTCCTCGGCAGACAGTCCCTGGGTCGCACCAGCTCACCTCCACGTCCCTTCCAGCCTCTCCTGGAGGCCTTCGCCACTACTGTGCAGGAGCCTCCTTCCTAGCTCCTTCTCCTCCGGCTGTCTCCCCTGACTGAGGCCTTCCCCTGGCTTTTATAGTAGGGCTACAGCCTGAGCATGCCCGTTAGGGCTGCAGGGGAGGGCCCTCTGTAGCTAGGTAACCCTGGCTGGGCCTTGCTAGTTCAGTGCAGGGTTGCCTTGCCCCGTCACACACTTACAACTAAACTTTACTTAGTCTTTTTCTTTTGCTATATTCTAAAAATTCAGTTCAATTCCCCGACACTGAGGGAAGCCAACACAAATTTATCCAACTCAAGATCCACTCAACCCAAATCCATAAGACAATCACCTGCAAATTCAATCGTGTGAAGCATGGGTAAAGCATGAAGCAGAAAGTGGCGTGCTTACTAAAATGCACAATTGTACATATATAAAGATCAAAAGAAGAAAGAACACACTAACATGTAAGATAATGAAGAAAAACAGGAGTAAAGTCACTATACAACTGAGTTGCTAAACCAAGGGTGGGCGATAATTTTTGAAGTGGTTGCAGGCCGCTCCAGAAGGGGTAGAGCCTTGGGTGGATGAGCTTCCATAGAGAAAAACTTTTGTAAAAAACCAAACAAATCTTATTTCCCTTTTTGCCTGCTCTTGTTATGTGGCTTTTCACTCATGCTTCTGGCCATATTCCAGTATTTTTTTTTTCATAATCCAAATATTCTTGAAGGAGTAGGGTCCAAATATCAAAATCCTCCATATTGGATTATCAAACTTCTACCTGTCCTGATTAAGCTAGTTCCTGTCAGAATACTGATTTTTGTTCTTGAAAAGTATGTGTAGCTACGAAAAACCATTTTCAAATATCATAGTTAAAAATGTGTTTTAAATATTAATTTCTGTTGGTTTAATAGTCTCTTAGAAGACTGAAAAAAAGTAATTACAAAAAGCAGTGCAGGTAATAGGGCTGTCCTTTGGATTTATGAGGCTCTATGCAATACTATTAAACAGATATGCCTATGCCCGATGGCAGCCAGGTATGTGTGTGTGTGTGTGTGTTAGTGATTTTTTTAGAAATGTGGTTTTATAATCTTCATCAACACACTAATGAAATGCCTTTAAAACTAATTTTAAACTCAAGTCCTGTTGACTAAAACAAAAAAAATAAAAAACTGCCAGTATATTCTTGGGGTTGGCAAATGCCTGTTAAAAGGCTTCATTACCACTTGAATGGCTTTTTCTCAGATGTTCTGTTAACAGGGCTGGCAGGCTTTTTCACTTTTAAGTAAACTAGATTCTCTCCAGAAGCAGAGCCACAGAACAGGGTTAGGAAGAGACCTTGAGGTTAGGAAGAGACAGGGTTAGGAAGAGTGGGTGAACATTGGTGCCCCAAATTTTCCGGTGCCCAAACAACTGCATATTCTGCATATGGGTAAGGATGGCCCTGGCAGAAAACCAATGTTAAATAATATTTTACTTATTGCTTATATGGTAAGATATACAGTAATGCAAAATTTAAACTGAGTGAAACTTATAGTGAAAGAGGAATTCTGTAAGGCTTGCCAGCATGAACAGCAAGGAGAGTGTGAAATGGCTGGAGCACATTCCTACCTCTGCACTTACCTCCTTCATAATCTAGGACACTCCATTTCTCTTTCTACTTCAATGGTTTCATTTTGTAAAAAGATGATAATATTTCCCTAAGTTTTAAGTGTAAGGTTTAGTTATGAATGTTCAGTCATATATGCATGTGTTGAGGAAGGTATTATAAATATACAAGGATTATTTCACCCATTTTACAAATTGGGAAATGAAGGCATCTAAATCCCTTAATTTAATTAAATTAAATTACATTAAATGTAGACAGAAAAGCATTGCTGTGGAGAAAAAGAAGAAGAATACCACTGGATGTGAGAGAGCTGTGCTGCTAAAGTAGAATAGGAATGGGGTTAAATTAAAATGAGGAAGATTCTTCTCTTTCTGGATTTCCCAGGTTCTGTATCTGTAGAACCCCCATTGTCTTCCCAAGACCCTTTTCACTCAGGGAAGTATTGGAAAGAAATTCTTCAAGCTGAACTTTATGACAATTCCTTCTGTCCCCTTCCTTGAAAATCAATGCATAGGCTATATTTGAAGAAAATAGGCGTAAATAGTTAATGATGGTTGTAAATAATTGTTTAAAATATGTGAGAGAGAGCGCAATCTATCTTTTGATAGATTCGCTGGCTGCAGCTTAGAAAAAACATAAGGGTTCATTTATACTTCACCACTGTAACAAAGACTTTCCTTTAACTCAAGGATTTTGGGCTAAGCATATGAGTTCTAGTGTTGACTTTAAATTTGGAGAATGTTACTTTGCATATTTCAGAAACAACTTTAACTTTGCACTCTGTATAACGGTCTTCACTATACAACAGATATTACTTATTAACAATCAACTTAAAAAATGGAATTAGAAAATCAATACATTCTGCAGGAAAGCTAACTCTCTTTTCTCTGATAACTAAGTAATGTGCTAGGCTGTGTTGGGCAAAGTATTCTGAGGCCTACAACTGGTAAACATGAAATGGACAGGGATAAACTGAATATGTGATTGGCATCTGGAAAGTGGGGTTTCTGACTTACAAAGAAAGGGCAAATAGCCAATATATTTGACTTGGTATGTGAGATAATATTTATATAATAGGGAGTAATAGGTGAGCAGGTGAATGTGGGAAAGAAGCATTGTACATGAACTTTATTAGTGGACAACTGGTGTGATTTCTTGATCAGAGAGACTAGTCAGGATGGGGGAGGGTGGAGTCTGGGGCCTAAATATTTAGGGTAAAGAGCAATATGTAGATGTCTATACCAAATAAAGAATGGGTGAACTGGTGTCTGTGTCAAAGTAGCAAAATACCATGGATTTCTTAATAAGGTTCAAAATGAGGAAAAATTAAAATTGTCTTGTGAATTATTAGTATATCTAGAAGTGGTATTGTGAATTTCAATTTTAATTTTTTTCAGCAAGACTGTAGCCTCAAAAGGAGTAAGCAAAGAGCTGTGATCTGATAACATGAGATAGGAGCCAGGAATTTTAAGTGTTTTAATACTGCCTTTCATCTTCAGTTTTCCCATCTGTAAAATGAAGATAAGATTTGTCTGCCTCACAGATCTACAGTGTGAATATATTAATGTTCATAACACATATTCGTGACTAAACTGCTACATACTACAACTGTTATATTTGTATTTCTTAGTAAGGCTGCAAGTCTATCAGGGAGGTCATGGAAGACACAGATTCTGACTTTCCAAGACTTCCAAGTCTTCTGCAGTTTGGGCAACCCCTGGGTTAGCCACGCTGGCTGCTAGGGCAGTTTTGGGCCACCATGCCCCCACTCCTGAACAGTGGGAATCTTGGGTCGCCCCCCGATCCTTACAGCCATAGCAGAGATCTTGGACCATGTACTACTGGCCCCCCCAGCAGTCTGCCCCAGAGCATCCAAGCTTTAGACAAGGATAGATAGTACAAATCAAATAATTTTTGTTTACTGCCCATGACCCATCCATGACTTTTATTAAAAATATCCATGATTAAAATGTGACCTGTTTTAGTTATGGGGAAGTATAAATTGTAGTTTCTGTGTAGAGAAATAACTGTAGTTAATCTATGTATTACGCTATTTAAGTTAACAGCTAATAATAAAGAAATTTCTAAAAGAGTTGGGCATTCATAAAATAGTGTACTACTGCTCAGTCTTGTATACATGCACATCTGTAATTCCCTTTGCTAATAATTTATACAAATTTCATAGAAATAGCTTAAAGGGAAATGGTGCACTAGATTGATGTTTTCACTGGTCATCTGGCTGCTCAGGAGTATGCGTGAAACAAGTTAGTTGACTTGGTTTGGTATCTAATAGCTGAATATTCCAACTTGCTGACACACTTGACAATCTTCTTAGCAGAAGACAAGGAGTAAATGTGCTATAGCAACTACAATATTGTCTCAGCTTCTATAAAGCAGGCCAACAAAAACTGGCAGGCTCTCTATAAAGGCTACTGCTCTTCTAGAACATTTGGCTACTTTTTCCAGCATTGAAACAAAATATATTATATAGATTTCTTCAAAGGACAGCAACTTAACCCCAAGCATTGCTCTTTTAATTACTTGTCTCTGTGATAGATATTATCTCATACTTTCCTGAAAATTGTCTTGGACCCTCCCTTCTAACTATTGCAGCATAGGATAAACTGACCAATACAGTGTAGTTATATATTTGTAGCATAAGCACACTGCTGTTTTTGACTTGAGGTGTTAGCTATTGTATATACAAGACTTGCTGTGAACACTGCCTCCCCTGAAAGTAGTTGGAGTAGATTGGCCCCCATCTTTAGGCCCTGATCCTGCAATGACTTGTGCTTGTCTCTCTCTATATATAAAAAAGTGTTTCCTGATGGATGACAGAATGATGTCATCACATCATCAGTGTCTGCAGAGTGAGAAGGGGAACCGTGTCCATGGCTTGGGGCAGGACGGGAACATTTTGCTGCTGGGCTACGTCTACACAGGCACCCTTTTCCGGAAAAGGGATGCAAATGAG
>CM057848.1:61071094-61127108 GCA_030068395.1 Apalone spinifera | reverse complement strand
CATTTGCATCCCTTTTCCGGAAAAGGGTGCCTGTGTAGACGTAGCCCTGGGGTTGGGTGATTTCCTCCCTTCCTCCAGGAACAAGGCCAGGGCTGGACATGAGCGTGGTTGGGGGGCAGTGTCCCAGAGGTTCCAGTGGGTGGAAGTCCCAGCCCAGCCATTCTTCTGGCCCCACCTCGGGGGCGCCCTGGGCTCCCCCCGGCACTTGACTCCCCTGCAGGGGGTTGCAGCGGCTCCTCACTGCACTCTGGGCTCCCCAGGGCCTTGGTGGGAAGCGGCTCCAGCTCCCTGCTCTGCCACCTCCTGCCCTGGCTCCCAGGTCCCATTGGTGGGCAGTGGTGCCTTGGTGGGTTCAGCTGCATAGCGCTCAGGAATCTATGCTGCTCCCCCATCCCTGCTGTTTTTCATCTAGCCATCTTTGGCCATGCTTCTACTTCTGGTCCCGGGCACCGCCATTCTGCAAACCAAGGGGAACCGCTGGCATAGGTGGGGGCCGTTGGCTCAGAGTCTGGCAGCGGCTGCTGGCCAGGGGGGAGGTGGCGCTTCCCTGCTGGGTCGTGGAGTGGCAGGGCCCAGACCTGGAAGCAGGGCTAGAGACAGCTGGATGGGAAGAAGCAGGGATGGGAGAGCAGCTTCCGCACCCACTTACCCAATGAGCTGCCCCCACAAGGCCAGCATCTCCTGCCAGGCATAGCACTGGCCCTGCATGGCTCTTCTCGCTGAGCTCGAGGAGAGCTGAGTGCAGCCCCATCCCACTGCCTTTTCATGATCGTGGGGTTGGCTCACATAGCGGCCAGAGAAGGGTTGGTAAGTGTAGCGAGCAGGGGTGCAGCCCCCTAGAATTTATGTATTGTGAATATAATTCATGAAAAGCTTAATAAAGAAATGGTGGGGTCAAGTTAAACTTTTTTTGTTCGATGTGACATGAGCTGAATGATCGAAAAACAGATTCTGAAACTTTTATTGTGGCCCATCGTTTCATAGTCTACAAGACAATCTGCCGCCTGCCTGTCACGCTCACGGGGACTTCCTCTTCCCACTGGCCATGCCATGGTACCTGGTAACAGTCATTGCCCAGAGGGGGAAACAGTCTGGGGCGGGGGCATCCTCTAAAAGTCCTTTCCCAGCTGGCTGGGGGTCAGGGACGCCTGTGGCACTGGGCTGGGCCGCAGCTGCCGCGTGTGGAACAGCAGTGTCCCAGGGCCGCTCACAGCACGGGGCAGCGCCCGGCCTGGCCGGCAGCGGGAACCGGTCCCCGGATGCTTTTGTGTTCGGCTGGTGAGACGCCAGCAGCTCCCCACCCCCCCTCGCCACTTGACCTCAAGATGGCGACTCCAGCAAGGGTCACGTAAGTGGCTACAGCTCTTGGCTGCCCCCAGCAAACATGGCGTCGGCTGGGGACTCGCCCTTCCTCTCCCTGCGCCCTTCTAGCCATTACCACTCTATGGCAGGCGCGTGTGGGTCTCTGTACGTACAGCGTGGACGTTCTGTCAGAACCCCGAGCCTCCCTCTGTGGTCGGGCGGCGCGGTGTATGCCGGGCCTTTGGCGGAAAGGGCGGCTCACGTGACCCCCAGCGCAGCACGGCGGCGCGCCTGGCTCTGTGCGGTGTGTTCGCGGCCTAGAGGCCTCTAAGCCCGGCGGAGGCGGCGAGCGGGACAGGCCTTCCCCATCCGCGGCCGGCGTGTGCAGGAGAGGCCGCGGCGGCGCCCCGGACGCGGCTCCTGCTCCTCAGGGAAGGAGGGTGAGTCCCGGCGGCGCGGGGGAGAGAAGCCGCCATCGGCCCCCCGCCCGCCCGCGGAGAGGAGACGCGGCGCGATGCGATCCCTGCCTGGGGCCCCTCCCCCCGGTTTGTGCGGGGAAATCCCGCTCCCCACCTGGGGGAGACTGCCCCGCCCCCTCCTCTGGGGAGCACGAGGGGTTGCCTAGCGCGCGGGGGGGGGGAGGTTCCGGTGTCTCCGCGACCCCCCAGCGAGCGGAGAGTCTGTGTCCTAGGGAGGCACCGACACCGTCACTGAGGGTGGGGGGCCACCTGCAGTCCCCTCGCGTGGAAGCGCGGAGCGTGGCCGTCTCCCGCCCCCCCAGCCATGGAGGAGGAGCAGGGGAGTTTCTTCGTCCCCCCTGCCACTGCTGGCCGCGGCAATGGCGCCCCGCCCGCCCCGTCGTGAAAGTTGGCATCCCTTCCTGGCCCAGTGTAGACAGAGTGGTGTTAGCTAACACGTGTCAGATAAGCCCACTTAACACTGGCCAAAATCTGGAATTTAGCTGGCCGTGGATAGCTCTAGGATTGACCAAGACTAGCTAATTTTCTTATAAACTCTGTTGGTTTGGGCCACATCTACGCAGGGGGAAATGTATCGTGTGTGGAAATATTTTAACTAACTGATGTGAAATGGGACTTTTGACAAAGACAATAATTGATGGTCAAAAGTATTTTATTTGGTTTGATATGCAGAACTTTCAACCTGACTCTAGAGGCAGTTGAGTGTTTTAAGTGTTAGTAAACACATTTTTAAACACTTATTTTCCCAGATATGTCTAGACAAGCTCTGAGGTGAGAACTTTCTCTTTTAGAGGGGAATAGCTTTCCCTTTTTAGTTTAAAATGGGATGTCGCTAACAGCTTCCTCCGTGCATATATACTTTCTGCCTATATCGCTTTGTGCCACCTCTGCCAGTGCAGCACAATAAATGTGGAAGCTGAAGTTCTAGGCTCAGTCAGTCAACAAGAGAGATGCCCAAATCATGCCTTGTATTTTATGGGGGCTTCAGCAGTTCCTTTGCACATAGGATGTTTTAGCCCTAGCTGCACAAGAAATATGTTGTTGAGGAATCCTCCTCCTCCTCCCATTCTTGGTATGGGAGCATAAGCAGCCTCCTCATTGACAGTGGAGCTTTGAGTGGGCATAAGTTGAAGGATCGGGCACTAAACATTGAAGTGTGGTGACAAGTGTGCAGTGAGGGATGGAACATGGAAGAAGAGTGATGGGAAGGAACACATACAAGATAAAAATCGGCATGGAAAATCCACACTTCTGAAGTATGCAGTTGTATTGAGGGAAATTCCAGTGTAGGTAGCCCTGTGTTTATGGGAAAGGTTTCTCCTGTGGGCATAGCTCCTTCCTCAAAGAGATGGAGCTCTTGTGCTGACATTAAAAGCGCTCCCTTTGTTGTATGTAGTGTCTTCATTAAGAATTATAGCGGTTCAGCTGCAAGTTTAGACAAGTCCTCCATTTTTGGCAACGTGTCTGTTTCTAGATCTGCTCTGAGACAGTTAAGCAGACTTTTTGGTAGTTCAGAAATAGTTTTAATTTCAACTATTGGTTTATACATCTACTGATTTATATTTTGTATTTGTACGCAGTTATTGTGTGTGTTAGGGATGTTAGCATGTACTTGGTTACATGAATAACCAAAACCTTGGGCTTATTGGTTAATCCTAATGACTACATGACTCCCCTTTGCTGCCTCTGTATCAGAGGCAACAGAGGTTGGGGTCACGTGGGAGCCGGTGCCTGTAAGCCAGCTTCTGGTATGTGATGGCTCCCGTAGAGCTGCCTGCCCCCTCCACTGACTCCTACAGAGACAGCAGTATGGGGGAGAGCAGGGTGGGAGCTGACAAGTGTGGGGAGGCCAGCTTTTAAGCCAGCACTTTGTGTGTGCTGACTTCTGTGGAGCCACCTGCTCCCTCCCGCAGAGGTAGCAGGGAGGGGACCTCTCACCTGCTCCCTCTCCCCCACGCACTGCTGCCTCTGGGGAACAGGCAGGCCACTCCACAGAAGCTGGCACTCTCAGAGAGTTGCTTAAAAGCTGGCTCCCCGAACGTGTTGGCTCCCACCTGCAACTCCCCCTCTCTCTCCTGCCTTTGTGGAAGTGAGGCAGGGAGCTCCACAGACTTGGCAAGTGTGGAGATCTGGCTTCTGTGGAACCACTTTTCCTCCCCCTTGTGCCACTGCCTATTTATTAGAGGCAGCAGGGTTGAGGGCAGGTGGAAGCCACTGCTTGTGGGAAGCTGGCTTAAATACCAGCACCTACCTCACAGAGCAGCAGCTCCCGCCTGCCCTTTCCCCTGTGTGTAAACATATAACCACTTTTAAAAAATCCAGCTGTTAACACATTTACACAAATATACAATAGTTAACATCCCTGGTGTGTGTTACTGTAAACATGAAATATGCATGTTGCTGTACAAATGAGACTTTAGAAACAGAACAAACTTGGGTCAAGATACAAGTTTTGAAGTTGTGGAGATATTTACTAGAAATCATTATTTGGCTTTGCAGAAAAATATTGAGGGACTAGATAGAGAATATTGTTTGACTTTTGAGCTTGATTTTTTTTTTTTTTTTTTTTTTTTGTATTCCGAGAATCTGGTAGCAAATTGTAGTTTTAGCTGTTTTCTACTTCAAAATTCCTTACAATTCTATAAGGAGGATTGTGTTAACCTGATTTAAATCTTGTCTCTGTATACATCAGACTCAGTGGCAATACAGATGAGGGATAGGGTGTCCCAGTTAAAAAGTTAACTATGATTCTGTGATGCAGGGCTGTTCCAGCCCGGCTAGTATCCCTACTACTCATTTCCCACCCTCCACCTTGCTGCCTCTATATCAGTGAGCCCAATAAGAACATAATTATCCGTTAGGGTAACCTTTTACATTCCTAAATTACAGACTGGAACTATTTTCTCATAATCTGTGCTGTTAGGTGAAATGAAAAATGTGGAAGTTTTTTGAGGACCATTTATAAAAGTGCATCTATTTATTCTTTGGTGGTGGTGCTGTTTAGGACTAGACCAGTGAAGGGTTACCTAGGCTAGTGAGTGGGCCACATGAGTGGCCCTTCATCTCAGTGGATTGATTGCAAGAAGATCTCCCAGCATAGAGTAGTTTTGGTGACTGAACTAGCATGCCTAGAATTCTAGTGTGTCAACTGAACTGTAGCAGCACTTTGACTGGATGCAAAAGAGAGCGCACGCCTCAGTCAGTGTTTTGTGCTCTCAGCACTCATCTCATTTTGTGCCCTTGCTTTGCATATGTGTCACTTTAGTAATACTGTTAGCAAAGAACTATGCAGATGGAAGCCAGCAGAATCTTGACAACCCTGTATATAGGCAGTGGTAAACAGAATGTCTCATGGGCCATAGAACCCCATAGACTGCATGTGGCCCACAGGTTCTACATCCCTGGATTAGGCTCATGTACTGCCAGAATTGTATAAAGTTTTTTGCTCTAGGAGTTTTGCTTGTTTTGGAAAGCATTTAAAATGCTGATGTGGTGAAAAGATTGCAGAATTATTCTGGTGAGGCTTGTAAATTATCTCTCAGACTTGCTCAGGTTAAAAGTATGTTACAAATATTCTGAGTGTGATTTGAATATTATGTTAACTTATATTTCATTAAAAATGTGCAATCAGCTCTATATCAAATTAGACTTTGAGAAAAGCATTCCATGCTGAAGTCCTGACCAAAAAACCCTACTGAGGTAAGTTTTAATATGGATTGGATTGGATTTTGCCTAAGACTCTTGAACAAACCAACCTTAAATTTCTGGATAGCTGTTTTTGAAAGAGAAGAATTTTCATTATTTTTTGGTTAAGCAAAAGTGAATTGTACAAACAGCATTCCCTTATTCCAGAAACTGCTTCATTTGCCTTATGTTTTGCCAAATATGTGTATCCTTACTGCTAGGGATGTTAAAATGCATGTATTTAGGTAAACATGTAATCACTGAAAATTTCATTGTTTACACACGGGGGTCGGGGCAGCTCCTAAAAAGCCATGTGTATTGGCTTCCAGCTCCCCTGCATTGCTGCCTCTGTATTAGAGATGTGACTAATCGACTATCTGATAAGCAAAAGCTTCTGATATAGTCAACACACTAGTCGACTAGTCACTTCCTCCTTCCTGCTGCCTCTATCAGAAACAGGTAGCAAGAGGGGGAAAGAGGAGAGGGTGCTGGGGTAGCCAGTTTAAAAGCCGGTTCCCCCCCAGCTCCAGCTCCGAGGGAGGGGCAGAAGCATAGGTGGCATTTCAGTCTTCAAAATGTACAAGAGCCCCTGCTGGGACTCTTGTACATTTCAAAGGCGGAACACCATGCTGCACTTCTGCCTTTGAAATATAGCAACAGCCTGGTGGGCTCCTTCTACATTTCAGAGCCGAAGCGCTCATATTGACTAATCGATGGAAATTCCATCAATTATTCTGTTAGTTGATTAATCTAATTTTAACATCCCTACTCTGTAGTGGAGGCAGCAACAGGTGGGAGGTGGCTGCCTGTGAGCACTGGCTCCTGCCTATTCCCCCCCCCCCCCCATGCTGCTGCCTCTGATAAAGAGGTGGCGGGGGAGGAGGGGAGCCAGTATGCATGGGAAGCCAGCTTTTTAGGATGGGGTTGCAGTCAGCGGGGGATGATACAATATTAAAACAAATTGAAAAATGTTCTGGGGAGTAATGCTGCCTACTAGTGTCAAGTTATCATCAGGGTGGCTACTTCTATGAGGAAGCTTAGTTG
Source organism: Apalone spinifera (assembly GCA_030068395.1). Taxonomy (NCBI): domain Eukaryota; kingdom Metazoa; phylum Chordata; order Testudines; family Trionychidae; genus Apalone; species Apalone spinifera. The sequence goes on along the minus strand of CM057848.1, from coordinate 61,120,599 downwards.
CCAATTTAAAGCATTCAAGGACATCTTTAATTTCTTATTAATTACATTACTAATTATATCAATGAGAAATTAATTATCTACTTAGCTCTTTGTCTGCCATTATTAAAAATATATTCTATATAAAAGTTGTTAAACAAATACTCTGAGTAATTGAAATTTTAGTTTCTTTAACCATAGATTTTGAACATGGATCATGTGTGTCACATTCTTGCTGATATGCTGGAACCAAGATGCAATGGAAATGCTTTGTAATGAGACAGTAGTATAGACTAGGGATGTAAACGAATGGTCGACTATATGATTAACCGATAAGCCTAGGATTATTGGTTAATCTAGCTGACTACTCACTAAGGATGTTAAGAGGCAGGTAATTGACTAATCGTGTGGTTGATACAATTTGTATCAACTACACAATTAGTTGATAAGGGAAGGTGCTCTATCCTGGCTCGCACTGGTCCAGAACCTACCCCTGCTGCAGCTGTGCAGTTTAAATGTTGTAGGAGCTGGGCTGCGTGCTACAGAGCTGCAGCAGGGGTAGGTCCTGGATTGGTGAGAGTCAGGACAGAGCCGGGAGAGTCGTGGCTCTGCATTTTAAATGTGATGAGAGTCAGGTGGCTCTTACTATATTTTATATACAGAGCTGCAGTGGTCCCAGACAGGTGCAAGCCGGGACTGAGCCAGGCTTGCTCAGTCCCGGCTCCCTGGGGAGAGGCATGCGGCACCGCAGAGATGGTGCTGGGAGGGAACTGGTTTTTAAGCCAGCTTCCTTCTTCCCTCCCCCTCCTCCTCCAGCATCTGCTCCTGTTTCCCTGCGTCCTCCTTGCTGTAGGTGCTGCAGTGGGAGGAGACTTCATACGCTCCCCCCCGTCCTCTGGCCAATCAGAATCTGTTGGCCAGGGAGCCCAAGATGTATCCTGGCCCCGCACCTTCTGGGGCAACCTGGGGCTGCTTCAGAAATTTATAAAGTAGCACCATTTTAAAAATTATTACCCATCCCTGGTGTACACTGTTAATCTTCATGTTTACAGCCAGACTTCCTGTACACGCAGCAGCCAGAGAGCTGCCGGCTGTTTTAAAACAGCCAGCGGTTCTCTTTGGTGCCACACACCCGTAGCGGCAGGAGGAGACTTTGCATGCTTCCCCTACCCCCAGGTCTCGATTACCCTGAGGGCAGGGGAGTGGCAAGGCAGCTGTGGGCTGGATCCACTGGCTTGGCTGGATCTGGCCCACAGAGGCTGTCTTGCCTATCTCGGCTGTACACGGTTACACTTTTGCACCTCTAGTTTCGATGCTCGTATCATTCTTTATTGGCCTATGATTTGTGGGTGACGAATAAACTTGAACCACCATGGCCCTTCTGACTGCTGGAAGGTAGAGGGAGCAAATGCCCTGTTCTCTGCCTCATCTAAGAGTTTCCTAATTGTTGGAGAAATCCTGCTCCTTAATTCCTTCTTTGGTTATTCCTCCAATCCCCAACCCCATAAATCTAAAACACTGAAAACAGCTTCCTGGCTTGTACAAGGTTCTTCTCTCCACTACCTTTTTGCAGAGAATAGCATCAGTACCTGCTGTTGCTCTTCAGAGCTCTCATTAATGGCCGGAAAATGAAACTTACATCTTTTTCAATTTCACTTTTCCAAGGGAATTTTACAAAACAAGAGAAAAACACATCTCCTATTCCCTTTACCTTCATTTTGCTGTTGCATATGAAAGCTGTGGATAGCAGAGGTACTGGAGCTCTCTCTAAACAGTCAGGACTCTATAATGAAATTCATTCACATTAGTAAGATCTTTTTAAGGCTAGTTTATATTGGTGATTTTTTTTTTTCAAGCCATGTGTAGATAGCAACACATTCACTATAGACCAGTGTTTCTTAAACTGTGTTCCGTGGCGCACACCATGAGGCAGTCGGAGGTGTGCCACAGAGAACAGAGTTCAAAATGGCTGCCCTTAAAGGGATAGGTGACTTTTTTCCCCTCAATAGTTCCCCCCCCCCCTTTTTTTTTTTTGGTCAACGACTTTTCCGCGGCCTCCCCCCTCCCGCCCCCTTTCTTTTTTCTTTTTTTTTTCCCCAACATGGTGTTCCTCGGTCTTAAACTTTTTAAGAAACACTGCTGTAGACCTAGACTAGAAAGGTTATAAGTCCTGTCTTCCTTACCAATCTTGTAGATGAAAGTTTATTCCATTGAATACTATGTTTTGCTTCGATTTTGAACAAAAACAGCTTAGTCTTTGTGTACCTTTGAACCTCTAGCTCGTTGGGAACACTAATTCTTTCCTGCCATCTTTCCCAAAATCTGTCCTTGTGTATCCACATGTGGAAGAGTCCTTTTGTTCTGATCTCCACATTTCTGGAACCTTGTGAAATATTTGCTTGGGGAAGGGGAGCGGCACAGGCAATAATTTTTAGAAGGAGGGCACTTCACAAATTTCTGAAGGTGGCAGGGCCAGGAGACGTCTCCTGTTCCCTCGCCCACAGACCATGATTGGCCTGGGATCAGGGAAGCATGTGAAGTCTTCCCCTCTCCCTTTCTGGTACCTAGAGAGACTCAGCAGCTGTTTTAAAACACTGGCCGTTCCCTCTAGGTGCTACAATGGAAGGAGACCTCATACACTCTCCCTGCTCCCAGGCCAACCAAAGCTTGGGGTGGGTGGAGGACACGAAATCTCTTGCCCCCTTCCCCTGCCAGATTTGCGCAGCAGCTAGAGAGAACTGCCGGCTGTTTTTTTAAATAGTCAGTGGTTCCCTCTGATGCCTCGTGCCCCTGGTGGAGGGAGGAGACTTCGCGTGCTCCCTCTGCTCCCAGGCCAATCAGGGCCTAGGGGCAGGGTAATATGAAAAGTCTCTTGCCTCCTGTCCCTGCCTTGCCAGGGGCATGCAGTGGCTAGAGAGAACTGCTGGTTGTTTTAAAACAGCTGGCAGTTCCCTCTCATGTCACGCACTCCCCTGTCCTCAGGTCTCAATTAGTTTGGGGGTGGGGGAGCAGTATGGTGGCTCGCGGAGGTTCCTTTGCCCACCCTTGGCTTGGAAAGATGCATTTGGCTTATGATTAGGAAAGTATACAACCAAAATACCTAGGGAATCTCCGACTTCCACTCCAGAAGTCTGATTTTAAGTAGAATTTCAACTGACAGGCAGAATTTTACACTGTGGTGTTCTAAGTGAAGTGTAGGCAGCAGTAGAGTTTTAGATTCTCAAAGCTTAATGATGAAAGGGAAATGAGATAACTATAGAAGTATGCTTAAAAATTGGAACAGTAGAAAAGTTTGTCTATTGTGCTATGTAAGTATAGCTTAGATCTCATGGATATGGGAATTCTTCTTGTTGTGAGCTCAAGAGTAACACCACCAAATATGCTTGGACTTGCGCTCATGGGTGGACACACATGCTTATTTTCAGAGAGTCTGGAAGAACTACAGAAATAATCTTGGTCTTGAATTCTGGTACCACATGTAATGCCTTCCTCTAGACTCTGAGGTCTCTGCATCTGTTATCGTAGTGGGATAGTGGTATTAGCTTTTTGTACTAACATTGCAGCATTAGCATGTTTCCTTCCTGCTCCCGTGTATAGGAGATACTCTTAGGCCCAATGGCTCTCATTTCCTACTCCAACATGTGTGGTAAATATAGTTTTCTGTTTTCTCATAAATTTAGCTCACGGACCATCCACATGCAGACATGTTTCCTGCTCATTCTTATTCCTGCACTAGGGATGCACCTTCCCACCCCAAATTCTCTCTAATCAACTCTAGCTAACCAAAATCAATTTGTAAAACTGGACAAAAAAACCCATACCAGCAGAATTGGAACCGACTCAGGGATAGTGACTGAGTCTGGCATTCCAACTTAATGGTGATATATTCCTTAAGAATAAATATAGGCTGATGGTAGGGTATTTGCATGGTAATAATTACTGATGCATTAATGTATGACACTATGTGCATATTATCTGCTTGAGTAATGCTGGTGAACATATGGAGTGTTTTTGTTTTTAACACCAGTTTGGTCTGTAAAGACAAGATATGTAATCTAGATTTACTTTTTAGATAACAATTCACAGCTATTACTACACTAAGATGATACTGAAAATGAGTGAATATGTCTCCATTCTGTTTTGATAGGTCTGTACACTTTACAAACTAAGTGGTCTCTTATAAGTGTGTATATATGGATAGTGATTGTTTTAATAGTGAATGTGTTTTAGAACATTCTTTATTATGTGTAAGTAGCATGGTGACTCTTCAGCTCATCAGTTACCTGCCAAGTTGAACCTGCAGACGTAGGAGCCGGAAAGCTAAAAATAGACTGGAGAGGTCTCTGCATGCATATCAACTGTCTGTTTTGAAGATAGGAATTTTCCTGGTGTCTATCCCATTAATAGAAATTGTTTTCAGCAAAGAGTGTCTGGAAATTGTGATTCTGACCCTTGATGACTTGACTCACACATGTAATATGTTGACACTTCATCTATGCAGGAGAACTAGTTGGCTTATTGCAAAAATTTTATTACGAAATTATTTCTTATTTTAGATATTGGAAAAGTAACTCTTGAAGTATATTGTATTTTCTCTGAGCTTGTTCTGCACAAACCATTTGTGTTTCAACTGTCTAATTTTAGATTCTTATAAAAGAAGTCTTCCACTACTGGTGTGTTGTTGCTCAGTTGGAGAAGTTTGCATTTCCTATAGGCAGTCCCTAAAAAGATAAGATTCAGAGTTATTGTGGTGGTTGTCATTTTACTCTTCAAATATTTCTTGTTTTGAGGCTGATCTTCTTTTTCCCATCTAGATTGCTGCTGCAAGAATGTCTTTTCCACCTCACTTGAATCGCCCTCCTATGGGAATCCCAACGCTTCCACCTGGGATTCCGCCTCCACAGTTTCCTGGTTTTCCTCCACCTGTACCTCCTGGTAAGTCATGTTAGCAACTAGAACCACCATGGAACCTGGTGAATTTTTCCTGTATTAAATTTAAATCTTTTGTATTCACTCTTGAGTTTATTTAATTGCTTACATACATACTAAGGTTGAAGACGTATTTTATCTATAGAGATCTTCAATATGAATAAGCTTCCCACTGTTATGATGCATGGTTTTAATTTCTGGTCAGTAAAACTATAGCTTAGTTTCTGTGTCTAGCTACTCCTCATCCTCTGTTGAGATTGGCTCCTAACACCATTTATTTTTGGTGGTGGGTTTTATGACACCTGCTGACAACTGATTGTAGCTTCCAACTTTTTTCAAATAGGCCACCATAACACCCTTTGGATGGTAAACACAATGGAAGGCACATGGGTATCTTGGAGATGTGTGCTAGGAAAATATATAGCAGCAACTTTCGACAGCTGCTATTCTGTTTTGGACTTGAACCTGTAGCATAGGTGAAGACTATATAGCCCATTAGCAGTCTCTTGGCCATGGTTTTAATTTGCATACTGAGGATATTTCCTTGTTGTTTATATTACAGTACTGCTGAAAGGCCCCAAACAAGATGTGGTCTTTTTAGGCTAAGCATTGTGTGAAGACATGGCTTATAACTTAAGATCTATTCCAATTTACAAAACAGATTTTATTTTAATCTTGGTGTCAAATCTAAATATTTCATATGAAGATTAGCAACTTTGGGGATCATGAAATCCCCTAACATAAGTTATGCATGGGCCATCCTCGTTGTTAGGGATATTAGATAGCACGTAATTGAACAGTTGTGTAACTGCATCAAATATAATCAATTACATGACTAATTGATAATCTCCAGGGACAAGGCCAGCAGCCAGCGTGCTCCTGGCCCCATTCCTGGGGACCCCCTTGGTACTCCACTCTGCTGCCTCTCTATCAGAGGCAGTAGGGTGGGGTGGCAGGTGGAAGCTGGTCCATGAGGGGAGTAGGCTTAAAAACCAGCTCCCCGCATAGACTGACTCCTACCTGCTGCCCACACTGCTGCCTCTAATATAGAAGTGGCAACAGCCCTGTCTGCGGGAGACCCGAGCTCCCTGTGGACAGGGGCTGCTGCTGCACAGCAGCCTCTGTCAGTGGCAGGCCTAACCTCGCCGGGGACAGAGGCTGCTCCCTGGGATGCTAGAGCAGTCTCTCTCCATGGGGAGTTGTGCTGTCCATGGCAGCCTCCTCTGCCTCCCCACACAAACACATATGTTGCTGCCTCTGATAGAGGCAGCAGAGTGGGGGAAGGGGTAGGCAGGTCTGCAGAGCTGGCACATGCGGAGAGTCACCTAAAGCCTGCTCCCTGTGCATATTGGCTCCTGCCTCTCTCCTCCCCCCCAGCCTGCTGCTGCGCCTCTATCAGAGGCAGCAAAGTGGGGGTGGGGCACCAGCTCCTGCCTCTCCCGGCCTCTGATACAGAGGCAGCAAGGGTGCGTGTAGTCGACAGGATTAATTAATAAGCCCAGACTTACCGATCAATCGTGTAGTCTACACGTTGGTTATAGTTGTAGTAAGATGAAGGCCTAAAACATAAGCCAGTGCAGCACAGCCCTGGTCTGAGGCCTAGCTAACAATGGACAAAACATGGCTAACATTAAGCAAAGCTAAGCTGTGAGCAGGAGGCAGGCCCCAGCTCACAGAACTTAGCACAAACAGGGCTGAGAGTGCAAAACACTAATTAGTAATAGGCCCAGGTGCAGAACAATAATTGGTACTGGTCATAAGTGGAAAGCACATAATATCACTAGCTTATTAAAAAAGACCTTGGTACCCACTCCTCACAGATACAGACTCAGGTTCAGGAAAGGGTCTAAAATGACAGCATAATAGATAGAGAGAATCTAATCAAACCATGGGGTGGTATCTAAGTAGTGTCAGAGAGTAACCTGACAATGTCAGAGGGTGACAACCTAATACGTCAGCAGTAGTGTATATAAGGTGTTGTCTTGAGGGGACAGTCTTTGGATGACCTAGGGGGCAGTGGAAGTTTCCCACAGACTGGACATTCCATTGTGGCAAGTACATATGCATAGTGGTTCAGTAGAGTCTACTGACAGCTGTTACTGTACTTCGCTTTACAATAAACCTGGCCTGGCACCTTCAATCCTTATCTGGTTTGTGGTCTTTGGGGGCTCTCTTGGAGTCTGCTGTGGAGACTAAGTACACGAGTCTACACAGCACACATCACTGAGCACACACGCAAGCAGTCTTCCGGTTATCCTCAACAGAGCCAGAGACCTGTGAGGACACCTCAGCAGTAAATCCTGACCACCTCCCTGAAGAACTACAGTAGTGTAGTATATTGTGGGTTTAAAGTTCTCATTGACCTGCGGGAGTGAGAGGTGGGGTGAAGGCAGGGAAGCAATCATTATAGATTTAATCCATGACATGTTTTGTTTTCAGTTTTTGTTTAGAAACTTAACATTTGTTAAGTAATTTATTACATTAAAAGGACATTAAGGGTGCAAACTTAAGCAGACAAATTAGGAAATATCTGAATTAAAGTTATCCGTGCAGCCCTAATTTGGCCTCCTTGTGTACACGCATTATACAGGCTTTAATTACATGACCACATACCTTTTCCCTGCTGTACTTCTGACTCATTGAGTGCATAGGACTGATGTGCGAATGAATCAAGTTTGTGTAAGGAATGAGATTTTTTTTTTTGTCTGTAAGGCCTCATTTGTTGGAGAAGTTGGACTGTGTGTAGTGAATGAAGCAGGGAACTTCAGGAAGAGAGAGAACGGTCTTGTGGTTCAAAGGTGGTGGTGTAATAAATTTATGTTCACTATACAACAAATAATATCATATAAATGTCCATGAGGAAATTAATTCTGTATTCATTCAAGATTTGCATGTTGTGCAGTATGCATTGTGTTGCATGGTATAGTGAGAATAAACAGAAGTGATAGGAAAATGTTGAAAAGCTATTTCTACTGTGAGTACAATGTTCTGAATTTGTTCTCTAATTTACAGCCGGTGTTGTTACTTTTTCTTGGCATACATTGATATGTGATTGTCACAGATGTATTGTGTCTTTCTTATTCTAGTGTGTGGAGGTAATATATATGCACTCTCTGTCTCCCTCAGGGACCCCTATGATTCCTGTGCCAATGGGCATTATGGCTCCTGCTCCAACTGTAAGTACCGTATTGGAAGTAGTGGTAAAGTAATGTGCACAAAACTTGCTTTATTGATTGAAAACATTCTTCATTTGTAACTTGCCACCCATTCAGTAACAACATTCCATAACCATGAATGGAAAAGCTTGGTGATAAAGGATTTATCTGGAATTGCTAACAACAGTGAATTGAAATATTGTTTGTAAATAGAACATTCTACTTGTATTTATATCTCAAATGAAATAATTTAGAGATGGCCTTGTGATAATACTCTTGCACTGCTGTGCGAAACACTGGAGTTGACTGATCTCTTGCTTGCCAGATCAATATATCTTTAGGGGGTCCTGAGGTATTTTGTAGCCCATGTTGATGTATGCATCACCCAACGCTGCTTCCAAGTAAGAGTCAGTGCTGACAAGCTTCTGACCAAGTTCTGACAAGTCATCTTTGGCTACAGTGCTGTGGGAGGGAAAAGGATGTTCAGGAAACCCTTGAGGGGAAAACTACTTTCAGTAGTTTATCTGTACGTGCCAAGAAGAAGCCATGTGTAGGGTTGTTTTCTGACTATAAAAATCTGAATTTGTCCTAGGTATTAAATCCATTTCCTGGTGGTTGTTTCCATATAAACACATGCAAACAATTATTTTTCTAAATCCTTTTTTATAAAATGATTGGAAGATGTGCACACACAAATGTACTTTACCTATCTACATATGCTCCAGTTTCCAAACCATTTCTTTTGCATATTCAAGGAAAAGAGATTGATAGAGGAGTATGGATTGGTAAACTAAAACATTAATTTGTGCGCAGTCTGGAAGTATTAGGGCATTGTATTTCTATTTTTTTAGCCAGAATTAATCTTCTGTTTACTGTCAGAAGTGTGAAGATTCTGTTTCTCATAAGACGCTAAGATGTGCCAGTATATCAAAAGATGGCAGGCTCTCCGTTCATTTCTGGAGCAAATACTGAGTTAAAGATAACTCTTAACATCTTTTCCAAAAGCGAGCTCTTTGCACAAATGAACCTATTTCTGCTTTGCATCTCCAGTAGTGATTTTAAAATGTTTCATTCTTTTGACTCATAAGCAAATATCTATATTCTGTGTAGGATCTTAAAACTACTGTCATGCTGTATTGGCTTTCAATTACCTTGCTATGCTGTAAACTTAGTAGTGAAACAGCTCTGTATCCCCAACTGTACCTTTTTTCCTGGTAAGTTATAAAATAGATACAGACGTCTTCTTTTTCCTCCATAGGTCTTAGTTCCTACCACAGTGTCCATGGTTGGAAAACACTTGGGAGCCAGGAAAGATCACCCGGGGCTAAAGAATAAAGAAAACGATGAAAACAGTGGTCCCACTACCACGGTCTTTGTGGGCAACATTTCTGAGAAGGCATCAGACATGCTTATAAGACAACTCCTAGCTGTAAGTGTGTTGATTGGTCTGTTAGACTTTATCTTCAGTGGGTGTGTAATGTAAATATTCTGACATCACTTAAAGGAGTCTAGTAAAGTTAGTGGGATTAATTCACAAGCAGTGAAGTTTGGAACTGATGGTACAGTAATGAATATGTTAATTAGCCTTGTATGGAAGCCAAATAATCACTTTGACCAGAATAGCTTTCTTTCAATTAGTACCAAATAGGAATATAGAAGATTTTTAGTAAAATTAACCCTTGCTGTTTTATTCACAAAATGGTATATTTTTGTTGTGTGTACAGCTATTAAAGATGTACTAAATAGTAATGTTCCTTTCTTAATTTTGCCTTCAAGAAATGTGGCTTGGTTTTGAGTTGGAAGAGAGTGCAGGGGGCATCTGGAAAACTTCAAGGTAAGCATTCCCTTTTGACAGACATAACCAGATTTATTTATTTTGATTATTGGGCAGTTTTTAAACATACAGGTTGGACTGTCCCTCGGGACCTGACTGTTCCCAGATGAGATTTTACCAGACGAGGGGAGGTCATTTCTGACTCCCCTGCTGCTGGCCACACCCGCTGTCTGCTGCACTTGGACAGCCCAACTGGGTTGCGCACTGGGCTTCCTACCCACCCCCACAGTCGTCTGTCCGTTCCTGTCCCACCCCCCCATTCACAGCGTAGCTGGGCCATGTACTGGCCTTCCTGGCTCCCCCTCCTCAGCCCAACTGAGCTGCATGCCAGGCTCCCAACCATCCTGCAGCCCAACAGAGCTGTGTGCTGGGTTCCAAGTTCCCAGCTGCCCCTTCTCCGTGGCAGTGCAGCAACTTCCCAGCCCCCTGGGCAGCCCAGCTGGGCTGCCCTACTCCCCTGCATTGGGCCGGGCTCCCCAGGCCATCTCACCCCCTGCAGCGTGCTGGGACTCTCTGATCCTAGAACGTCCATGGGTCCTACAGGACCCATGGATGTTGCCGGACCAGAGAGTTACAGTTTTTAGAGTTGCAACCTCTACTGACAAATTATTATAACTTTAAAAGTGAGTAGTCCTGTGGCACCTTAAAGAGTAACTCTCTCTCTCTCTCTCTCTCTCTCTCTCTCTTTTTATATTTATAAATATAAATCAATTTATTTTTAGTCTTTAAGGTGCCACAGGACTACTTATTTTTAAAGTTACAGACTAGTATGTCCTCCTGACGCTATTCTAACTTGAATATTTTTGCATTTAAATTGAGTCACATATTACAATTTTTCCTGTGAAATCTTTATACTGATGGAATCAGCATTTTCCATAATAGAAATAAAGAAGGGAACAGAGAAAAATCAAGAAATATAAAAAAGGAACAGGTCCTTTTCATATAATTTATAATTATTTCAGAATAATGCAGTGTGAGACTTGTGGGGGGGGGGGTTTGGGCGGGTAAATTTGCAGAGTACATATTTTCCCTTTTCTGATGCATATTGCTGGAATATTTTTTAAAATGTTTGGGAACTCTCGATGTGGAAGGTCTTTAATGATACATAACAGGGACAACGTGTGAGTGGAGGCACATGCTCCCCTAAAAGTCATGTATGGGAGGGGTAAGGAGCCAGAGCTTCTAGGCGGCCTGGGGGGTTAGCTGGGGGTGGGGTCTGGTGCCCACAGAAGGGGTCAGGCCACGCCCCACAATCACTGGCAGTAGTGGGGGGTAGCATGGTAATGGGGCTTTGCACTCACTTGTGGGAAGACTGTTCTGCCCCTCCCCCACTCACCAGCAGGAAGCAGAGCAACATGGCTGGAAGCCACAGGAAGCACTGTGAGCTAGGGCCATGTCGCTTTACGCTCCTCTGCCATCTGCTGCCAGTGCCAGGCCCTCACTAGTCCCACAGGTCAAATTTCTCGAGGCACAGGGTTTGGAGGAGGGTGGGTCCTGTGGCAAAGGAAGTGTTGTCCTAGCCCTTTACTAAGGTACAGGTGGTGCAGAGAGGAGCCACGTGGCTGGTTGGGAGCTGGGCGCCTCCCCATGTCCTTCATCATCAATCACCCTTATCCATAAGGAAAAAGTTTATAGATGTTTATCTGAAGTCCTTTTTTAAAAAATTTTCATCAACCTCTAGCTTTTGGGTTTTGTGAGTACAAAGAACCAGAATCCACACTACGAGCATTGAGACTGCTACACGATCTCCAGATTGGAGAGAAGAAGCTACTCGTTAAAGTTGATGCCAAGACAAAAGCTCAGCTAGATGAATGGAAAGCAAAGAAAAGGGCTTCCAATGGGGTAGGTATGCAATATGTGATCTGCACTAAGAAAGAAGGGGAGGAGACTTGGCTATGTAATAATTAAATGGGGCTAGAAACCACTGCTCTTGGTTTCTATTCCTGTTTCAGCTTAGTCCATGACTTTGGCTAGATCGTGTCTCCTAAATCTCATTTGAAAGTTGGTAGGATTTAGAAGCCTAATTTACGTAAGCTTTCATGAATATTTTACCCTTAGGGATTGTCTGTGCATAAATGTGCTTATTTAACCAATGGAAACACCTGTATGGACACACTTAAATCTATTTAAATCTGGTTTTCATTTTAGCTTACCTTTATACATTTACTGAAGCATGCTAGCCCAATATAAGCTAGGCTTAAATTGACTTACGGGGTCCACAAGTAAAATTTTAATAAATCTGTTCAAAATCATATATTTAAATTAATGCATCACTATGTGTCAGCCAGGCCTGCATCTCTGATTCTTAGTTTATATCCATTCTAAAGAGGAATAATACATATTACACTGTACCTTACTGTTCTGAAGCTTAATGTTTGATTAGAGATTTGCAACCTCTTTTAAAAAGACCTATAGAAATGTATTGTTACAAAATCTATAAGCTGGTGGAGGGAGTTTCTCTTGCAGCCTTTCACTCATGCAGATTGGAAAAGTAAACTTATTTCTGTGCTGTGGTAAAGCAGTGAATAGGTCACAAGTAGGTGTAACATTAAGTATGTTGGGTATTTTTTCCATTCTTAACTTTAGGGAACATTTGGGAGTCAGACCAGTTTCACTGTCCATCTAATTCATTTTTAATTTTCTGGTTTTAATTTATTTGTCTTTCTGAGGTAGTTTGTAATGGATTAATGAGCCAATTTCATCATGGGTGTAATTTGCTTGAAAATAGTAGTTGTACCAAAAATTAGTGCAGCTCAATTTTGCTTGATGCTTCTCTTTAGCAAGGGTAACATAACATGCTGCTTCATTTAAAACACGTGCACTTTTTCCTCTAATTGCCCTAGGGGAAAGACGTGCCAATGAGCACTTCCTTCTTGAAACAACAATTATTCATAGTTCTAGTTGGCCAAAGTAAATTTTCAATTTAATTTTATAGATAATGAACACAAAGCTGATAAATTTTTACAATCAGCACTTTGTAGTCTCTCACAAAGATACAAGAAGTGTGCTGGAAATATGAATACTTTCGTCCAGTCAGTCATGGCATAAAGATAACTTCACACTTTTAATACAATTCGACTGTCTGTCTTTTGTGTATGGGGTCACAAAACTGTTGCTCAGAACAGCAAAGAGCTAACCAGGAGGCAAAAGTATTCTAGTGGCTAACCTAGATTAAGGGTGGAAAGTTTGACGTGATCACCCACTTTGGTCATAGCTTCCTTTTTCCCTTCTGGCAACAGTTACAATCCCAGTCATGAAGCACAGAAATTGTAAGAAACCTTAACTATGCTGCAGCTATAGGACGTGAATAGGAAGGATTTCACTTTGTGAACTTCTGTCTTTTTCATGTAGCAAGACAGAGATAGTTGTGACATTGTGAAACTTTCTGATGGTGATAAATTTAATCATTAATATAGTGAAAATTCCTAATTCTTACCTATTGATATCCCTCCGCACCCTGATTTCATACAGTTTTGACTGACATCTTTCCATTCATGTAGACAAATCAGACCATGTTACGTTCTCATTGGTGGTTGAAAGAAATGTGAATTGCTGAGAAATATATTGATGTAAGAAGTTATGAAATACCATGTCCATTGAAACACTAATAAGAATTGTAGTAAATGGATTTAAAGTTTAGCAAAGTGCTTGCAGTTCCTTTGTATTAAGCCTTTAATGCCTGCCTTGGCATGCAAGGGATATTCTCAGATCAAAAAGTTGCAGTGCTCTAGTCAGAATTTGTTTTATCTATTGTTTGTATTTATGTACATTGCAACACTTACTTTCAAATATGAGAGAAACCAAGCAATACTTTGATCTAATTAGCTCCTCTTCATGATCACTTCAGCTCCACTCCCTGTCACTGCTTTCTAGCTCTTCTCAGTCTGGTCTTTATTGGCCTGGCAGCCTCTTCATTTCCAACTGAACCCTTCCATCCCCCTCATTCTTAGCTGCTGCTCCATCAGACCTTTCCCTCCATTCCTCCCCATCACCTATTGTTTGATGGGACACCCAGCTGGATTCTCAGGTGAGATTCCTTTTTGTGTTAAAAAAGTTTGGGCTGGGGACAGGGCTAATAAGTGGACAAGATATTTTTTTATTGAAATTTTTTTTCATACGCTTCTATATAATGTTGATGCAAAGAGATTCTTTCCTAGCGTTTCCCTCTGTCCTAGAAGGAAAATGAGATTTAAGTACATGATCAGCAAAAAGAAAACATTTTGTATGGCAGAGATATTTTATTTCTGGAAATGTTGCTTTAAAGTAGCACTTTCTCCACAGTTTATTGCTTTCAATTTAATTAGAAAAGGCAAACCATTTTTATTGTGTGATAGTCTAGTGTGGTTCCAAGAAAAAAACAGACGTAAGCTTTTGACGTGGTCTACAGTTCCTGATGGAGAGAGATCAGAAACTATGGTAGATCAACATTAGGGCCACAACTATTGATACTCCATTTTTTTTCCCTCTAATTCTTTCTCTGCCTTGACCTTGATCTGTCCATCATTCTTATCACAATCCTTCAGTTGCAGTCTACAGCCATTCCTGGAATATTGTCCTTCTCTAGCACTGCTAGTGCGAGGAGATCTGAGCAATATAATGCCATTGAGAGCTGCTCTTAAATTTTGGTAAACACAATAGAGGCACTAGCAGGATTATAAAAAATGAACATTTGGGACAAAATTCTTCCTCTCACATGGGTGGAGCTTAGTGTGACAGTTTGCTGATTTCTCTAAATTTACCACTTTCCCTAGAACTCCAGACCAGAGTCTACAAATGATGATGAGGAAGCACTGGATGAGGAAACAAAGAGAAGAGATCAGTTAATTAAAGGGGCCATTGAAGTATTAATACGAGAATATTCCAGCGAGCTCAATGCCCCTTCCCAGGAATCTGACTCTCACCCCAGGAAGAAGAAAAAGGAAAAGAAGGAGGACGTATGTGTTTTGATTTTGGACAAAACAGATTTTTCTTCAACTCACCTTATATAATGGCCAAACCTTGTGCAAATACTTTAACCCAAAACTTCTGATGAGAAAACAAATCGACAAGCATTGATGTCAGCAGCAGTTTCATGTGTTAAATTGAAATCTAGTCAGTTTTAGATGCCATCCCCTCTGGATGGCTTTCAGGGTCTGAGCACCTAGTCTCTTTGGAACTACAGGTTTGAATCTTGGCAGGTTTGATGCAGTCTTTCATCCCTCTGAGGTAGATATGTTCAACTTAGTGCAGTTTGTGTGTCTATAGGTCTTTCAGATGAGACCTTAAAAACAAGGTCCTGCCTGTTCTATGTTGACATCTAAAGATCCCAGAATACTTTGTGTAAGTGTAGTGGGTTGCTATGGTGTCCTTTGCCAAAAATTCCTCTTCTCACCACTGTTTGATGGCATGCCATGAGTCAGCTGGTTGTTGCTACTTTACACCCTAGAAGTGGCTACATTTCAGTGGTGGTATGTGTGTATAGTTTTGAAATATTATGGGATCCTTCAGGGATAAAAAGCATGTTTTATAATTTTTATCATTTTTACTATAAAACTGCTATTATAAAAATGTTTTAGTGTGGATGTGTTTGACCAGCTGACTTTCCTATATTTTGTGACACAAGAAAAATCTAATGTTTGGCAGAAACGTTCTAGTGCAAATCTCCTCTGTGGGTGATCTTTTTAGTTTACTAAAATAAATTCTGGAGAAGAGGGGAAAACCAAGAATTTACAATTAGAAACTAAGACTTTTTTTGCATCTGAGTCTCTAACTATGCGAAAATGGGCTCAACACCTCCATCCAATGTTGCAAGAAATCAGAATCTAGTTGGACTGAGATTTTTTTTTCCCACTTAAATCTACTATATAATGCCCATTTCAAGACAATAATGCAGCTTCAGCTGCTGGTGGGAGTGTAAGAGTGGTGCAAGAAGCAACACTTCTCCCTCTAGAAGTGAGTATATCACCCCCATCTCAGTCTTAGTCTAAAACAACCTGAGGAATAGGAATCCTGAGTTGGAACTTAGTTTTCCTTCCTCACCCTTTCTTTGGGGCGAGACATTTTGCATGAGAATCTAAGAATGAAGTCATTGTCTAATGCTGTGGTCTGTATTTTATACATACAGAAAGGACTGTAAAATGTTTATTGTGCTGTAGCTACTTATGGCCATGGATAATGAAAGATGACTACATTATTCACATTGCCATGCCACCATAATCTTGCAAGAGCTGAGTGCTAAGTGTACTTTTTGGGACTCTGCTAGCTCAGCATGATCCAGTTTTAAACCAGTCTGTGCTAGCAGAATAGATTAATATGTTCTGCCAAAGACATAGTGGCAGTTGGGTTAAAATTGTACTTTGCCTTCTCTCCCTGAGACAATCTTGGAGGCTTCCATCTTTGGCCTCTGGGGGTGCAGGTGGGAGCAGGGAGATGATTCTAGCTCCTCATTCCTTTGACTTTTGAAGAGGGAGAGAGAAGAACTGGTGGGTGGGTGGTGTAAGGAAGAGAAGATGGGGGCAGATGCCATGTGGGAAAAAAATGGCTTGTTCTGGGGCTTCTGTCCCCCCTGAAGGGAGTGGGAAGAAAACTGCTGATGTTAGCAGCTGAGTCCTTCACTAGTTCCACTGAATGAAGGAATGATGGATGATATGGGGAAGATGAGGGTTGTGTGGGAGGAATTGCGAGTGAGTGAAATCTGGTTTTGAATTTCAAGCACGGGGGAACCTCGCTAATTCGCACTAAGTACCAGGAGACCCATTGCAGATTACTAAATTTTGCGAATTAGCGAGTAAATAAACATGATTTATGCACCACAATATATCTATCATTTATTTTGACAAGTGTAGTTTAGTCTTATTTATGATTACCTTATAGTGTACTAATGTCCTGTAGTACACTTTGTAAATCTGTGATGTCTTATAATGAGACCTCACTACAACATCTAGTAAATCTTTGCTAAGAATAATCAGTTAAGGGAGAATTAGCGAGGTTCTCCTGTAATTTTGTTGAATCAAAAAAATAAGATCACAGCAATACAATATTGCTTATAGTACAAACATACAAAACATTGTTTTTCAGAGTAGTGTGCAATCTATTTTTAAAAAAAAAAATCTCCGTGGATTTTTCCGCAGATTTTCCGCAGATTTCCAGTGGCCCCACTGATACCTTATCCACTCATCACCAAGGTTCGTTTACATTGTAGGCTTTGACAATGACTATGTTTACTGCTAGTTGCCAGATTTGTGACTCTTGTCCATCTGATTTTTCACTCATTAACATCAGACTGTCAGGTTTGGTATTGCAGAAGGGATATATTTATCTCTTACAAGACTGGTACAAAACTTCTAACCTTGAACTTTTCTCTTGTTCTTCTGTGTGTGTGCAGATGACTCTTAATGCTTTTCCTCCTGTCCCCCTTGTTTTTTAGGAGGATATAAATGCTATAGAAATGGAGGAAGACAAAAGAGACCTGATATCAAGAGAGATCAGTAAATTCAGAGACACACACAAGGTAGTATTCTTGTTTTTGCACTTGATAAAAATTAGGCTTTTACAGAATCCAACTCCCCCCCCCCCCCCCCCCACTTTTATAAAATTTGCCAATACATTACAATATCACTTTAAAATACTGTTTATAATAGGTGTAATATAGATTGAACTATTTAAAAACCAGCAAAAGACACATACTATGTTAAGTGGCCCTTGGCATTTGTAAGACTTAGTTGCTATTGATTGATTGCTTTGCAGTCTTCTCACTTTAACATGAAAAGACACAACTTAAGTTTCTACACATACCTTAGGTTAGATATATTTATAACTAAAGACTAAACAGGCTGCAATGTAAGACATACACTTGAGTATGTTTCTGTAGACAGTTGTAACTTAATCCAAGGAAACGTTTTATGGAGAGCTGAAACTTAATTTTAAATTTAAGACTTTATTTTAATAGTTCTAAGTTGAGTGGGGGAAAATTAAAAATAGGTCAGTGGTTACCAGAATTACCAAAATTTAGATGCATGGAAGAATTGTAAATTCCCATAAAGCTAATCTATTCATTGACCCCCACCATTATGATAGAGATCATATGGTGACTAATGCAAGATGAAACTCTCAGCTTGGAAAGTAACATGGAATAGGATGTAAGTATGAGCTTCTGTTTTTTATTATATTTATGGATGCCCCCTCAGAAAAATATGCAAAGGGGTAACTGGCTTGGAAATGTTTGTGCACACCAAATCCCACTTTAGGGTTCCCAGCTACAGAAGTTTCTGTTAATGTCAATACATCTATGAATGTTTCTGGTTTGGAAAGTGGTACTAAATGGATAGTGAAATGCAATCTATGCATGTCATATATTTCAATGTTTAGCTTATAAGATGGTATTAATTTTCCCCAGCAAGATTGTAGTTGGTCCATGACTTAAATATTAACAAATGTTCACATTTTGAGCAAACGCTTTTTTTGAAGTTGATATTGATGAAAAGGTTGAAGATGCAATGAGGTGAAGTGTAGCCCTGTCATTCAGCTTTATATCATGCCGTTGTTGGGTGGTACTTTTTCATGCAGCTTTATCATAGTAAAGCAAAACAAACATTGCTGGCAATGTAAATACTGTATTTTCCTCTCTACTCAATTTGGGGATGAAAGCCTAAAGAGAAGAATTCCAGAAGATTTCTTCTGGTGAATTGCCATAATGAAATGCGAAACTGGTCAATGGTGAGACATAGCAAAGTTGTTCCAGGCCCTATGAAGTCACTGGTACGAAATACAAACAAATCACGTGGTTTAAAAAAATTAAAATATGCTTCATTGTTTTAGAAGCTGTCAGGCATTTTACTGCCTTTGATCTATTTTATTGGGAGGGATATTTTGGATTTCTTAACTTTAAAATCAACTTTAATTATAATTAAAGTGGCCATTGCATATATTGGGTGGAATGATATAAAAAGGCTGTTTAATCTATAGCAGCTGGCTAGTGAGCACAGTGAACCTTTGCATGTTTTTATATCAGTTTATAAAACAATAACCACAGACTGTCAGGGTATCAGCATTGCAGGGGGCGTCCATTTACAGCACGGACGAGTCTGAAGAGAGCTCAAGGTAAGATTTATGATTCTTTTACCTGTCCTTTTCTGTTCATTATTTCATATATCTGTGATGCTTTTTTCATCCCATTTCCCCCTTCAGACTTGTTCACTCTTGTAGCAGTTGATTAGATGAGGTCTTGATTTGAAATAGATAGGCCAATTCATTCTTTATTGGATTTTTAAGGAATCCTATTGGATTTTTAAGGAATCCAATTTTTAAAATGTCAGACCAAATATAAAAGATATCCGAGACTAAATTTTTGCTATGAACAAAGTATTTGAAAGAAAATCCAGGAACTCAGCCAAAGAAATTTCTATTGGAACATCTAAAATAACCTGTAAGTATCAACTACTTCAGTATATAAACTTTTCTTTAAAAGTATATGAAATTGAGGTAAGTTTCATTTTGAAAGTTGACATAGCATAGATTAACATCTTAGCATACTGGTTTTACATTTTTAAGCCTTCTATAAAATAATTTAACTTAGAAACTAAGTTTTCAGCCTTGTATTTTGTAGAATTTTTGTGTTTCATATTATTTTCCTGCCATTTTAAATCCCTTTTTCCTTTTGTGATTTCAATGTATCCAACACTACCTTGCCTATATTTTACTATCAATGCAGTGTGGCATGGTGGCTGGATATATTGATCTCTTGTGAATTAGCTTTATTTCTGTAACCCTTTGTCAGTTCTCTGGTCCATGGGCATATGACAGAAGAATATTTACCAGGTAAGATTGCTTTTTAAAGTTGTCTTAAATGCTTTGTTTAAAGAAAGAGAAAAAAAAAAAGAAAGAAAATGCACATTTTATTGTTTCAGTTTTTAATTTCATTTCAGTGGTGGTAAACCTGGATCCAAAGGGGATAAAACCTGTTTTTTCTGCTCAGTGTGTGTGTAAAAAAACAAAAACCAAAAAAACAACCATATGGGGTTCTGGCATCTGTCAGGCTGGCAAACTTGGTCTGTCTTTGTTTGGTATTTTTGTGAACCGTGTACTTGCTCTTCCTCCCAGAAACATAGCTTATAGGCAAAGTTAATCCAGTGTTGGCGGTCCATGTCCTAGCACAGCATCTGTAAGTTAACATACAACAATTGCTTCCAAGGATGGATTTATCATTCTATTGATGTATTTTCTATTGTCTTATAGGAGTTCTCATCATAGATACTGTTGTTTTAAATGGAAAATTTGCAACTGTATACAATTGTATTAAAACTGTAGCAGATAACCCTTTAAATTCTATATTTCAAATGAGTGATTTCCAACATTTTTTAATCTTTCCATCTTGTGGGGGTGGAATTGAGGCTTCTATTAATCAGAATTCACTTTTTACCAGTGAACAGCTAAAGCTCTTTAGGAAGGGCTATGGGGAAGGGGTCCAGCTCCCTGCTCACTGTTGAAGCATGTACACCAGTGTGCAAATAGACAAATTTCTTTACCCCAAGTTTTCAGATAGGGTTGATTTTGTCTGCCAAGACCAGAGGGGAAACAACTCTGTCCCAATGAGCATCAGTTGAATTTTATTTGTCCATCTGAGCAGAATGAATATTATCAGCTAAAAGTTCATTTTATTTCTGCCCAAGTGGTTCATTAAACCTGTTGAGTCTCTGGCTCTTCTGTGAACCATGATTGGGAGTGCACCATGTATGTGCGTCTCAGTCATACAACAATTCAAGGCCAGCCCTACCCTGCCATCTGAGGTTGGATATTGCTGGTCTATACTTTTTGCACGATATCTAGTCTTGTGATTGCTGCATTTTGATTTCATACTTATGAGCTCAAAACAAACTGTTTAACACAATAAATGTGAAATCACTGGCGGTTTTGGTATATCCATTACCTGCCTTGTGTGTTGCGCCGGGATTATCAGATTCCTACAACTATGGAATTAACTGTGATAGTTCTTTTGTTGGTTTCTAGAAACTGGAGGAGGAAAAAGGCAAAAAAGAGAAAGAAAGACAGGAAATTGAAAAAGAACGGAGAGAAAGAGAGAGGGAACGGGAGCGTGAACGAGAGAGGAGGGAGCGCGAAAGAGAGAGGGAACGGGAGCGTGAACGAGAAAAGGAGAAGGAACGGGAGCGTGAACGAGAACGGGATAGGGATCGTGACCGAACTAAAGACAGAGACAGAGACCGGGATCGAGACCGTGACAGAGACCGTGAAAGGAGCTCAGATCGCAACAAGGATCGAAGCAGATCAAGGTAAATAAAAGTTTCACTTACTGACATAGCCCCAACAAGAAGAAGAATTCTTCTTACACATGTGAATGTTGTTCAATATCAGTCTTTTTTTTTCCAGTTAAAGATCTCTCGCAATCCTAAGTAAAACTAATAACTTTAAAAGGTCTGTTAAATGGGAAAATTTTATTTTGCACATCAAAAGTGCACACAGCATCTGAAAATCCTCACAAAAGTTGAAGCCTTATTGCTCAACCTGTCATTCTAGCTAATTGCCACTATGAATAGAGCTAAACTGCAAGGAAACTAGTGGCTGAACGTGGAGACGCAGAGTCCACATGCAGGTTGTGAGCCAAATAGAAAGTGGGGAGAGGCTGTTTCAAGGAGGTGTACATATATTGGCCTCGGTAGTTGGTGTCTGGACCTTAAATTTAAGGGACTGACTAAATGCTTTTGTGGAGGTAGAGCTAGATGGAGATGTTATGGAATGTCAGAACTGGTATGCTCACAGGGCACTAGAAATTTTAAAATGTAAAAAAGAACCTCTCAATAGGTGGTGGTAGCATTCTTGAAATTAATTTAAGATTGAAGCTTTATATATGAGGGTTTTCAGGCCAGCAGTAAATGTATTTTTTGGTGTTCTAAAAAAATAGAGTGTAGACAGCATTCATAACTAAACCAGTTGTCCATTTTGCCTCCTCCCACACTTTGTTATGGAAAGATGATCTTTCCATACCATGCACATACTCTTGCTTTCTTATTGCCTTTTTTCTCCATAATAGGATTGAGACTCACCACCAAGGCACCTCCTGCTGGTCACCTCGGGAATTATCTTAGTGCTCAGCAGGGTGCCCCCTTCTGGCCAGTGTGTCTCTGGTCATGTCTCTGCAGTCTCCCCATGCTCTGCTCTGGATCTGCGTGGCTCCCAGGATCACGGCGTCCTCTTCAGCATCCGCCTCTGGCCCCCCCCCCTTCTGGGGGTATCAGCAATCCACAGCCTTGTGCCTGCCACTGTGGCCAGCTGCATCCTGAGTCTAACCCCTTACCTCAGGGCAAGCCACAGTCTATAAAGGCCACTCCTCAGTGTGGCTAGATGCAGTACAAGGGGGAAGGAGGGAATCCAGGTCCAGCCACTACTCTGGGTCCCAGCCTAAGGACTCTATGGCTGCAGCCTTATTTTGCTCTGCTTTATTCCCCTCTAACTGCCTCTGTTTCCTGGGCCACTTCCCCTGTGACCTTTGCACCCTTCTGACCCTTGTATAAAGGCCTCCAGGCTGGAGTCTCTTTCCCGCTCCTCTGAGCATGCCCAGCACGGCTCCCTCTAAAGTGCTTGTGGGCCAGGACCCAACTGCCCTTAGCTCTGCTGAGCAGATGCTTGTAGCCAGGGCTGTCCCAACAAGCTGCTGTCCGATTAGCCAGGGCTCTGCATAGGCTCCTCCAGCCTACTTTAACCCCTTAAGGCCAGAGTGGGGCAGCCACCCCACTACACGACACTACAGTTGTGCGGAATAAATTTTCCTATGTGTAAACACATAGCAAAATTCATGTGGTAGGGCTGGAGCTGAGGGCTTTGGGGTGTGGGAAGGGTATTGGGCCTAGAACAGAGAATTGGAGAGATGTGGGGGGAGGGGTTTTAGGCTCTCAAGTGGGGCCAGGGCTGAGAGGTTTGAGATGCAGGCTGCCCTGGGGCTACAGTGGGAGAGAGAAATCTCTCTAGCTCTCTCTCTCCCTGCAGCAGATCTGGGGTTGATGGAGAGGCATCTGTCCGCTCTGTAACTTTAATGCTGTGCATTGCTTAGTCTTTCATACAGGCTGGGTTTGAGGGTTACTTTTCCCTAACCAGTTGCGTTTCACTCACCAAAGAATGCATATGCCTCTTCAGGCACAGAATGTGTCCTCCATCATGAAGGTGTCCCTTTTCTCTCTCTGGAATAGTCCTGCTGCAAGGTGATATCCTCTGTTAAGAGGATAAGGGGAATTTTTATATAGAAGTACTAATTTCTGAATTATTCCAATACACAAATAAAAATATATTAACTTCTCTCCAGCAAGACCTGCTTCCTCCCCTTTTTCACCAGGATTTACCTGACATATCTCTGTTCTGGGTAGCCTGAAGAATGAGGAAATGAGCTTGCAGTTCAAACTGAGATCCCTGCAAGCAGCACAAACCTCAAGAATTAGTTAAACTGTAAAATGATGGCCTGAAAAATAAAGGGGACTAATAGTTAGGGCATGTATGTGGAAAACTAGTAGAGAACATTGATCTTTGGTCCTTAAATTCTAGCTACAACCATGTGTACTTAGTTATTTCAAGTATTTATGGGACGTTTAAAAAAAGATAGATTTACATAATCAATCAACAGAATTCCAACGAAAACCAATCGCTATATCTTAATTATTTTGTACAATAATGAGGAATAACTCCACAGAAGGTATCAATGCAGTATTAAGTGTGTTGCATCAAATATTTGTTTGTGTTTGGTAGAGGAGATAAACTAGCTGGTTGTATGCTTAATTGTTTTGATTCTTGTCCTTAGAGAGAAAAGCAGAGACAGAGAACGGGAGAGAGAACGTGAGCGTGAAAGGGAACGGGAACGGGAGAGAGAACGAGAGCGGGAAAGGGAACGGGAGAGAGAACGAGAGCGGGAAAGGGAAAAGGACAAGAAAAGAGACCGAGAAGAGGATGAAGAAGATGCCTATGAACGCCGAAAGCTAGAAAGGAAACTACGTGAGAAGGAGGCTGCTTACCAAGAGGTAATTTGAGAGAGACTTTTTAAACCATTCAAGTTACTTGTGAAAGTCACTTCTGAGGTGCAACTGACTTTTTAATCCTCTTTTTCTTAGTGATTGTCTTATACAACAGTCCATTTTTTCTATATTTAACCATTTGGTGCTGGATGACAAGATTCAGAATACAATGTTATACAAAACAAAAATAGTTTGGAAGGTGTTTCTGGCCCAGTTATTCCAAGGTCAAACTATAAGAAGCAAATTTGTATGTCTTAACCTAGTTATTTCTAAATATTTGGAAAATGGTTTTGTTTTTAGTTGTTTTAAATGTTCTTGAGAATGGAGAGTATTTTGTATTTTTTTTGGTTTTTTTGTTGTTTTTTTCCAGCGTCTTAAAAACTGGGAGATCAGAGAACGGAAGAAAACTAGAGAATATGAAAAAGAATCTGAGAGGGAAGAGGAAAGACGAAGGGAAATGGTAAGATTCCTTTTTGCAATTGGTTTAAAATATTTTCCCTGTGTGAACTAGAACTGAGGCAAATTCTGTAATCAGCATCACATAAAAGAATACTATGAAATGTACTGTAATATATTGTCCTGCTTACATCAACAGAATGCATGGATTTTTGTATATAATAGCTTAAAGTTAACTAGCCACATAACTGTGATGGATGGTTCTTAGAATGAAAAGCAGAAGTGTTAGGTAAGAGATCCTGGAAAAATAAATCTTGGTTGCCTGGATCTAGCAGAAGTAAAACAAGGAGAGAGGTAGGCAGATGCAAAATACTCTAGTTTTCTTACAGAGGATTACACCTTCTGTGTGAAATCCACTTGAACCTCCTTAATCTGGCAATTTTGAGAAATAGGCTATTGTGGATTATGGAATTTTCTGGAATATGGGTGTTGCTATAATGAAGGGTAAACAAAGTTTATTACTAAAGCAGCATTTTGTATATACAAACCATTAAATAGTACAGTACATGTGTAACAGTCAAAGATAAATACTTAATGCTTTGTATTTAAGCTGCTGGGTGTGGGAGGCAGTGCCGGACCGACCCATGCTTGCACCCTGGGCAGCGGGCACGTGGCACATGTGTGGCCCCACCCCCGGGCATGCAGCGCCCCTTATCACTTCAATCAAGTGCCCCCCCCCAGGTTGGCTCCCTGGGCAGCTGCCCGGCTAGCGCCGCGCCTCCCCCCCCCCCCCCCCCCCCCCCCCCCCATAATCCGGCTCTGCTTGGAGGGACGAAGGGTGCGAGAGCACACTGGGAGTGCTGGGTTGGGGAGGGAGGGTGCGTGAGGGGGATGGGGATGCAGAGTCTGGGCATGAAGGGGCTGGGGGCAGGGCGCTTACCTGGATCCCTGGCTCTGTAAACCCTCCCTCTCCCTCTCCCCCACTGCTCCTGTTGGCTACAATTCACGGATAATGGAAATGGCAGGGGAAAAGCCTACAGAAGGGAAAAGTCTTCACTGTGCTGCCATTCTCTCAGATAGTCGGGAGGGAAAGTGGCAGTGCACAGAGCCATTTCCTCCTCATTTTACCAGGCAGATCCTGCAGGTCAGTTCCCTTTGCAACTTGCCTGGATCTGTCCTGCGAGACTTGGGACTTCCCTCCCCTCGCAGCAGGGAGCCAGTGCTGGAGCTCAGCCAACATACCTATCAAGTTTTCTGTGTAAACTTAATCTGTTTTTCTGAGGTATAGTACATTGGTCCGATCTAGTCTGCTGGATGTACTCATGGTATGTCTGGCATGTTTTTTGTTGTGTGTGGTTTTTTTTTTTTTGTTTTTTTTTTTGTTTTTTTGTTTTTTTTTAAGGTTCTAGTCCTCTGCCTCATTATGGCTCATGCATGAGCAAAATGCTACAAAACACTGTAAAGGAGTATTCCTATTTAAAATTAGTCATTAGAATTATTTCTGTTGATTAAACTTTGGGTATCATAAAATCTAAATTTCAAGATTAAATGGAACTGACAATGGCTATTTAAACTGATAATTTCAAATCCATAAAAAAGCTGACTTGTAAAGAGTTTATTTGAGGAACCCTATTGTGGTTTTCTTATTTAGGACACAATAATATTGAGCATATAAAAAAATTTCAAGATGCTAGATCATGTGAATTTCAGTGCTTGCCAGTGAGAGACATTTATCTTACCAGTCAGAGATGGACGAACATTAGTGAGTTGTGCCACTTTTATATGAGAGGAGGGGGTCGATGCCATTCCAAAAGCTCTCCATGAGTATCCCAAAGCTTAACCGAGGGACAATGAAATTGGGTGTATTTTGTCTGAGAGGAAGGAGTAGAAAACCTTTACATTAATGGTAGTTTCTCTATCTACAGGCAAAAGAAGCCAAACGGCTAAAGGAATTTTTAGAAGATTACGATGATGACAGAGACGATCCAAAATATTATAGGTATGTTTTGAGTAAGCAGCCAAGCAGGATAATCTGATCCATCAAGTTATTTAATAAAATTGTCATGGTTACTGGTAGAAAATCAGAGGCATGAATGTACAGGGAACTTGGCATTCAAATACTATGGTGATAGGAGTCATAAGGACTTTCATTACCTACTGGAGTCAATACATTGAAAATCTGAGGGAATTGGACAACACTTCACTGCTACTCATTGATTCGTGGAGCATCCTCTCCTTCCCTCTCCCCTCAACAGAGGGTGCTACATTAAGGGGAGGCAGAACAAAAAAATCAAAGTAATGCCAAAACTGGGGGCAAAGAAGGGAAGTGTAGATCTCTAGGTGAAGTTATTTCTTTGTTCTTTATGCTAGGGCTGTGAATTATATTCAGATAAATGTTACGTCAGGATGGTGAGAATACTCAGTAGTGATGAATTAAAATGGGGAGGGAGTCTTATTAAATACAGATTTATGACGACCTATAGAAAGAACATTTATTATTCTTTTCTTAACTGAAGAAATGATCTCACTGAAACTAACTTTTTCATTCAGGATTTCTGAAAGAGCACTTGTCTGCATATCTCATTATCTGCTGAGCATGATAAGACTGATTCTTTGGAGTTGTGTTGTAGAGAATGGGAGTTGACATTTTAGTATCTGCCATCAAGAGCATAGAGGGCTCAAGGTGCATTACACATCTTGTGGTTTTACGTAATGGAAAAATGAATGCAAGCGGTTGTTACATGTCTTAGAAGATTTTCATTAGATGGTTACATTTTAAGCATAACGTTTGTATTTTCTTTAGGGGTAGTGCTCTTCAAAAGAGATTGCGAGACAGGGAAAAAGAGATGGAAGGAGATGAACGAGATAGGAAGAGAGAGAAAGAAGAGCTGGAAGAAATCAGACAGCGCCTTCTGGCAGAAGGGCATCCAGATCCAGATGCAGAACTCCAGAGGGTAAGCAGCAACTTGTATGACCACAGAAAATGCATAGGTATATTTGTAGTATTAGGCATAGTTAAATGTTTGAGAACATATTTTAAAAATTAAATGTTTATAACTAATCCTGGTAATATGTTTTTGTCCAAGTGTAGATATGGAAAACTTTTTTTTTTTTTTTTTTTTTTTTTTGGTTTCTGGTCTTTATATGAACACCATGAAATTGTTAATCTGGATTACTTTTTTTAAAAAAATCCAGATGAAATGGAGTTTAAAAGCTTATTTGGATTTATCAGGATTCTCCTTTTATGAAGACAGTAGTAGGGTTTGTGTGAGTTTTAGTTCTTAATACCAGATTATGCAACGGTCACTTTGTAAGGTAGAAGGCAGGACATTTAAGTAGGATTTCTATGAGAATCTTCCCAAATAGCACAACTTGGTTTTGAGAGGAGATTTTTTTTTTAACCTGAGCTAATTCACTTTATTATTGTAGATGGAACAAGAGGCTGAAAGGCGCAGACAGCCACAAATCAAACAGGAGCCAGAGTCTGAGGAAGAAGAGGAGGAAAAGCCAGAAAAAGAGGAAAAAAGGGAAGAACCAGAGGAAGAGGAAGAGGAACCGGAACAAAAGCCTTGCCTTAAACCTACCCTACGACCTATTAGCTCTGCTCCCTCTGTTTCATCTGCTAGTGGCAATGCAACCCCTAACACCCCTGGTGATGAATCTCCCTGTGGCATCATCATACCTCATGAAAACTCACCTGATCAGCAACAGCCAGAGGAGCATAGACCAAAAATAGGACTTAGCCTCAAACTGGGCAAGTTAGCATTTCATTTCAGTATTTCTTGAGAGAAAATTTCTGGAGAGAAAAGAAACATAGGAAGTTGAGAAGCAATTCAGTTTTCTAAAATATAAAATAGATTTGGGAGCAAAATTGATCAACTTGTATGCTAAATTGCCAGTACCTAGGATGCTTTTCCTGCTCACAGATATATTAAGATTTTAACTGATTTGTCTAAAATCTGGGAAGAAGAAAACAGATTTTTGTATGTTAAGTGAACAGTTTCTGAAAGAGTGCTCTGCTAGTGAGCTGTGATTTAATACTTTGCACTTAAAACATCTTTTGTCAAATGACTTGCAGATATCATACCGAAAGCCCATTGAAATCTGTCCATTGACTTCAGTAGCCTCTGGCCCTGTGCGCTTTACAAATATTTATTCAGAACACCTTTTTTTAAAGAACAGAAAAATAAGGGATTGAGAGGCTGACTTTCCCAGCACATCACAGTATACCGATGACAAAATTTGGAATAGAACAAGTCTTGATTCCTTATTTCCTCTGCTCTGAGCATTGGAGATCAATGTTTATATCCCTATTCCTTATTTAGGAGTGTGAATTTTATTATGAAAACAGACAAAACTACTTTCATTTGCAAATTACAAATATTTTATTATTCTCTCCTGCCTTTTTTTGTAGGTGCCTGCAATAGTCCAAACCAGCCCAATGCTGTGAAGAGGAAGAAACTCCCTGTTGACAGTGTTTTCAATAAATTTGAGGATGAAGATAGTGATGATGTGCCCCGGAAAAGGAAATTGGTCCCCTTGGATTATGGTGAAGAAGATAAAGGCTCCTCCAAGGGCAGTGTCAATACAGAAGAAAAGCGCAAACATATTAAGAGTCTTATTGAGAAAATCCCCACAGCGAAACCAGAGCTCTTTGCTTATCCTCTTGATTGGTCTATTGTGGATTCAGTGAGTGACTGTTTCTTCAATTTAAAAAAAAGCTACTTTTATTGGAAAGTGTAATCTACCAAGTGATGTATCATGGTATACACTAAAAAGACAAAGCATTTGTCACTCTGGAGTCAGATCAATAGTACTGACTCAAATCAAACATGACAGTTGATGCTGTACTTCATGTCCACAGATAGCATCTACCGTGCAATATGCCTGCTTATTTTCACTCCTGGGCCTCTCCCTAGCTGATTATACAAATTGTATAGTGGTTTTATAATGGGAACAAAATCCACAGAAATTTAGTGTAGACCATGAAACTTTTGACCTAAACTGTAGGTGAGAATTAGGGACATTTATTTACTGTTACCAGGTCCCTGAGGAATAGCTTTCAGCATCTAACAAGTTCTGTTAGGGAGTAGAACTTTTAAAATAAAATTGGTCTGTATTTCAGTGTTGGGAAGGTATTAATTAAAATATTGATCTGACATTGTATAAGGTTGTATCTTTCACTTGCTATATGTATATTAGGTCCCCTGCATCACTGTTATTAATTGGCTTCTGGGTAGTCCTGATGGGCAGTTATGATGGTGCTAATAATCTGGCATAATGGTATTTTGTTTCCTTTTCAGACATTAATGGAACGTCGAATTAGACCTTGGATCAACAAGAAAATAATAGAATATATTGGTGAAGAAGAAGCCACACTAGTTGACTTTGTTTGCTCAAAGGTTAATTAATATTTTTCCTCTGAATGACTTTCTAAACATCTGGGTTTTGTTTCCAGTTTAAAGAGAGACCATGACTGGAGAAAAGCTATTTAAAAGTGCCACCAGTTTATGCTGATCAGCAATAAGTAGCAAACAGAGAATTAGTGCGTGCATCTATTTACAAGATAGCTCCAATAGTCTCCGTATGCATATGCCTAAGGTGCTTTGCAGTCTGCTGCACACTTAAATATATTTCTGTTGAGAGACCCTCCAGGGCAGCAGATGAGATTTTATGAATTCAAAAGAAATTATATAATTTAAATAGGAAAATGAATAATAATCCATATGTTATCCCTGTTCACTTTCATGTTAATTTTACCTTGCCCGATAGGTCTTAATTTTTAGTCTGTGTTGAAAAATCCATCACTATTAGAAGCTCTTGGAAGTGAGAGGTTTTGCTTTGAGTTCAGAAATTAGACTTTTGGCACCTGAGAAAAATGTGGGAAACACTTTGGAAGGGTTGGATAAGTATGGTAAGTGGATATAAAATGAATGTATTTTAAATATTTAACCATGGTGATATTGGTATTTACATAATTAGATTTCAAAGTTAATAGCTTGATGAAATGAATGTGGCAGTTGACACTTGTAACAGCTTTGAAACGGATTGTTTGCAGATTCAGGCAGAGAATTGGACGGATTTTAGATGTAACTCATTTTCTTCACAGCCGTAGGGCTGGGCACTTTTTTAAATAAGCCTGCCTTCTGGATTAAAATTCTAGTAGGAGGTATAAATTAAAAACCACTTACATACATTAAAATAAACACCGCCCATTCAGATGTCTAACAAAATGAGGGGGGATGATTGATATAAGGATAATACCCACCTACTTGCTCACTATTGCTGCTCTCCTCTCCCAACACCAGATACAGGTGGAGGAGGGGAAATTCATGCCCCTCACTCCCATATTAGCACAGCCAAGCTGAAAGTTGGGAACAGTTAATTGTGGCTCATTGGTGCTAGACAATGGTGGTGGTGTACTGCATGTTGACCTTGATACTAGCACTACTGTGAAAGTAGATGCAGTCTTTAAGGATTTTTTTATAACTAGTAGAAAAACAGTGGGTTGCTCGGTATAGCAAATACTAATTTATGCTAGTTTTTTGGAGATCTTTAATGAGTACAGTTCTTTAGTTCTCAGTACTCTGTGTTCCAGGAGTTAGTGTGTGGTTCAGAAGTTAGCGTCGTGGGCCTGGGACTTAGGGAGCAAAGTTCAAATCTTGACTTCTTGTGAAAGGTGCTCAGTTCTAGCTAGCCACACACTTATATCCCCATTCCTGCTGCTACCAGCCCAGCAGAAATTTAGTCATTAATGGCTATTAGCCAGGATGGGTAGGAAGGGTGTCCTAGCCTCTGTTAGGCTAGGAATGAGTGACTGGGTAGGACTGCTTACTGCTCATTCCCTCTGAGGGCACCTAGCATTGGCCACTGTTGGAAGACAGGATACTGGGCTAGATAGACCTTTGGCCTAACCCAGTGTGGTCATTCTTATGTTCTTAATATGTAGACTGAAAACTATTTGTTTTTCAGGTTATGGCTCATAGTTCGCCCCAGAGCATATTGGATGATGTTGCTATGGTAAGCTGAAATTGAGTATCAATTATCTCTCTTCCTCTCCCCCCCCCCCCCCCCCCCCAAAATTATGCTTCCCCCTGTCCATTCATGCCTCTCACTTCAGATGGGTTGGTTTTATTGCCTCTTATGCATTATGTGGAAGCTAATAATTACAAATTCAGAATTTCTAAATGAATTCTGTTGAATCTCTGCCGATATTCATCTGTTATGGCCTTTTCCTCTGCAGCATTTTGAGTATAGCAATTGACTGCAAATTTAGGATGAAGCACAGGTGCATACAATAGGGTAGCATTATGCAGTGTGCGTTTTATGACTGTGATGAACTTTCTTAATCGGGGTAGTGTAGTATGACTGTTCAGAAGAAAACTGGAAATGGATGTACATTTCCAAAATAGTCATCTTCCAGTTTTTATGTACATCAGATCAGTCTTAAGTGGACTGGCTCTACAGCCTTGTTTTTATGATTGACGTGTACAATCTAAAACGGCAAATTTCTTTGGTAAAATTGAAGAGATGGGTTTTGTTTTTGTGGAAAACACATAGTTTTTACCTGTGTAGATTCTAGATGGGCAAACTGTTAAATGTATACAGCATATGAGAAAAATGATCATTGGGGGATAAAGAAGGTGGGTCACATCTTAAGGCGCATCTTAGTTTGGGATTTTTAAGTCACACATGAAATTCCCCATCCAAAACCACCTGTTACAATTCAGCTACATTACAGAGATGGGAGAGTCAAATACAACTGCGAGCTTCAATTTGTGTTGTTACAATGCCCTCTCTATCAGTGTTCCTCTAACTTTTTTTTATAACCATGTGCAGAATGAATTTTGTGTGCACCAGTATGGAGTGAGGTGCGACATGTCACCTCCATATCGTTTATGTAACAAAATTCATTCTGCATATGGACTGTCTGTGGCAGTGTAAGCCTGAGGAATTTAGAGGGCTCAAGTTTGGGGGATGAGGGCTCTAGCTGAAGGTTGAAGGGATGGGGATGAGGAGTTTGGGGTGCAGAAGTGGGCTCAGAACTGGAGCAGAGAGTTTAGGTGCAGAGTGTGACTGGGGATGCAGGATCTGGGATGGATCTGGGGTTGAGGGGTTTTGGGTAGGGATGTAAGCAACAAGTCAACTACCTGATAAGCCTGGGCTTATTGGGTAGTTGAGTCACTACTCAACTACTTGCTTTCCCTCCTACCCCCTTGCTACCTCTTTATGAGGCAGTAAGGGGTGGGGGGCGGGAGGGAGGAGAGCAGGAGCTGGTGCTGGGGGGAAAAGGCTTTGTAGTGTGGGGAGGCAGAGGGACCAGGTCCCGGGCCTACCCTTGCTGCAGCTCTGCATTTTAAATGCCAGGTGGCTCTTACTACATTTAAAATGCAGAGCCGCAGCAGTCGGGGACTCAGTGGGACCTGGGACTGCTCAGTCCCGGCTCCCGCCAGATCTAGGACCTACCCCAGCTGTGGCTCTGCAGTTTAAATCTATTAGGAGCTGGGCCTAACTTTATAACTACATTTATTTTGCTTCCCAGATGTATGTTTCTTATGAACATCACCAAAGTAAAGTCTTTTTGTTACGTTTAACTGTAGTGTCACTAATTGGAAATTCAGTGTAACCTAATATATTTTTCCCCCCACCTGTAGGTACTAGATGAAGAAGCTGAAGTTTTTATAGTCAAAATGTGGAGGCTATTGATATATGAAACAGAAGCCAAGAAAATCGGTCTAGTGAAGTAAAGCATTCTTCTTGCTTTTAGGGTTCCATTTGGTTTTTTTGTTTTTCTTTTCCATCATTCAAGAACTTTGATTTTCCTGTCCTCGGAGACCCTTGTGAGACCTGTATTTTTTTATGTAGAAAATGTGAAAAAATTTTGTCCTCCTATCTGTTGAGGCCACTCTGCCCCCCCCTTGGTTACGGGGGCAGTTACACAAATCCTGCATTGGTTCTCTTTATTATTCACCAGGTACAATTACTGGTATGTTTTATAAGATGCAGCTACTGTACAAGTCTCTGGTGATCTTGTTTTGCAGATCTGTTCCTTGTAAATATTAAAAAGACTCCCTGGTTTTGCAAAACATTTGCACTTAATGTGGAACTATATCATACAGACCAAGAGAATTGATTTTACTGAAAGTGTATCATCCTCTTCTCTCTCCCCTCCCCTTTTTTATTTAAAGAATGATCAGAATAGAATTGAAAATTAGAATCGTAAACATAGAGTAAGTTGATGGAGCCCCTTTCTTGGCTTTCACAATATATCTATGTGCATGCTTGCAACTGTTGATTTGTTCCCCTCATCTAGCTTAGGGAGAGGAGTGGCCTTAAAACTTTTTGTTGTGTGTGAATCTTCAGGAAAAAGCTGTTTTGCCAATGAACAATTCCTTATAAAACTGGCCAGAATCCCTTCTGCAGATATTCCACCTTCCTCTGGGAAATGCAGGTTGCAGGATACTTCTTATTCTTTGTTAGTTATGAGGCGGACAGGACTTCAGTGAGCACTGTCTAATACATTTTGTACCTAGGATATCTTGTGCACCATTTCATTTTAGTCCTTCCTTGTTAGCCCTACCTACCTCCAAAAATAATCTGACTGATTTTTAAGAAATTACTTTTAAAACACTTTTTAGAATTTAGAAGAGAATATGCCAGTTTAGGACACTCTGGGAAAGAAAAGGTTGAAGCATATAATTAACCATAACAGTTTATAAAACTAAATCATCCTTTTTTCAAACAATGTGGAAGTCTGTTTTTATGTATACTATCAAACCAGCCCTGGTTTTGTTTTCCTTCACTTTTTGTACTGTAAGCAGTCTGTATTGTCAATGAAAGAGGGTGATCTTTTCCTGCCTTGTCTGTATGGGATTTTTATAAACAAGCTGATGTGCTATAAATGAGATGTACTGTACACTGCATTTTTTTATCTCATACCCAGGTAAAAAGGCACTGATGATATGCTATGAGCCGTCTTGATTGCAGGATGAACGTTTTCCAAGGAGCAAAACTCTTTCAAACATTTTTAATTTTTAAACACAATTCTTAATAGCAAACAAATTAAGTACAGCTGTTCAAGTATCTGTGTAATTGTATTTAACTGAAGGATACAGGTTGACCTGTTTAGAAAGCATAACTGTGACCTTGAGTTATTTGATTCTTGCATCTTAAGAGGACATTTGAAAACACTGTTCTTAACAAATGGGATCGTGTAAAGGTTCCGTCATGTAAATATTTCAAATATTAAAAATGTATATATTTGATTTGGGGGCTCAGATTATTTTGGAGTTTTACACAGCATGCCATTTTATTTAACATGTCTATTCCAGGTAAAGAACCAGAACAAATATCCACAGAGGCTTTTTTCCCCTTCGACGTGGATATAACTGAAGCATCCAAATGCAGATAGGTCCTAACTTGCCATGTGATCTAATATTTTTTTTATGTTGTGGGCTAGTTCAGGTTTGGTGTTTTTTGCGCCCACACCCACACACTCAAGCCTCCTCTCTGGTAATTTTTGCTCAACCTATATGATTGCTGCTTGATATTACCCCAATGACACCTTTTCACCCTTTCTTCGAGGGCTTTTCCAGATGCTGATTAAATCTGAAGATATAAACTCTAGGATGGGAGTGAAGAGAAGGGGGGAGCTGGATGAACCTAAAAATTCAAGACCTTATTTGTTCCCTCTAATAGTCTTCACATCTCTGCCCTAAAAGTACTGTAGCAGAGTGAGTTGAACAGGGCTTTGAATGCCAAGCAAATGTCACTGTGAGACAAGTATTTCGGTCAAACTTCCTAGCAGGTTATGAAACTGAAGCTATATCTCTGCGTAGCAGAACATACTCCTCTAGTAGGGTTGCTCTACTTACCTGCCTGTTACATTATGCTAATGAATTTGGTGAATTCTTGTGCACCTTGTTTCCTAGAGAAGTTGAGTTGAATGGAAAGTCTGGGTGGGAAAGACTTTGGTAAAATTTAAATTTGTTAAGCAAATATGGATTAACTGAGTAAATAGTATTTAGAAGTGCGTAAATTATTGCATTAGTGGTTTATTTGGAAATTGGCTCTAAGGTAGTTGCAGAATTTATCACTCATTAATGTATGTTGGTAGTGAGTGCATAAAATCAGATATCTGTGGATTCATAACTGATTGTTTCCCCCTTCCAGAATGCAGCACTGACTATAAAGTTTTTATACTAGCGTTGCCTGTTTTTTGGCGAGCATGTTACTTAACAGTAATTACTGTGGTTTATCATTGAGGCTATAGTTTTACTGACCTGTTTTTCATTCACGTAGAGGAGAACTGTTCTTATTCTTGTGAACATACAAAGATTAATATCCTCTGGGATGTTATTCTCCAGTTATGGTTGTGTTTATAGACATATGTCTTTTCCCACTGGATTTGCATAAACATTTATTAAAACGATCACTTAGTATTTGAAAAATTATAATTCTGATGTTGCTTGGCTTTTTAAATCTCAAAACATTAAATGGTATTGACATTAGATACAGAGACGGAAGCTAGAATAGATTTCAGAATAAAGTAATTAGTGGAGCACACTTAATATAGAGTGTCAAGTATATTTTTCTTTCAAAGCACAGGAACAGGGTTTCAAATTGCAGTTACAAGAGAGTTGCTACATTGATTGTGTAATCTATTTTGAGAGACAAGGTGGTTGAGGATAATCTTTTATTGGACAGTGAAGAAGATTAACTATATACATTCATGAGATCTTTTGGTTAACTGTGCCATAAACTGTTACAGAAGTGTGGTGTGGTGTGCTATAGTAGCATTTTAAGTACTTTCTGAATGTTCGGGGGTGGGGGGGTTATATAAGAGAGCACAGCACCCTCTATCACCTCAGTTCCTTCCAAGTGCTGCACCAGACAGAAGTTCTTAGTATAGCTTTTAGTATAAGGTAGTTTTAAGTAAAGAGAGTTCATAAAGTTTGTTCTATCCTGGAACAGCAACAGCAGCTGGGTTTCACGAGATGTGCTTCATGCTCAGCTGTCTTCCTGGCATTGGATGAACTCATTAAGTGTCTGAGAAAAAGGCTATTCTCCTTTTTGGATGTTCTGCTTAGAAGATTTTCACATCCCACGCATCCAAGGATTGGCAAAACAGATTACCACAACAGCTACTTCTTTAAGAAGCTCTTGCTGCTATTCTGTCTTGTTCTGAAGGTTCATGGGATCCAAAGAACAAGAGCTGTGTTTTGGCTCTTAACTTCCTTATAGAAAGGCTAATTTGTGTTAAGGGTTCTAAGTTGATGCTGGCTCCTGATCCTTTGATTAAAGCGATCAAGATGTGAAGGCACCATTGGTAGAAAACAGCTGGCTGACTGCTATGGAATCTGGCTATTTTGATTCCAACTGTATTGATTCTGAAAAAGCTGAACGTGAAGGTGGCCCATGTTATCAGTGCCATTTCCTACTTGTCAAAATTATTGGATCCGCCCAATTCTGACAACCTCTGTACTTCTGACTTTGCAACCCAAATGAGTTCTGGGTTCCACTTCAATGTCCAAAGTTGTGGAGCTGAGTATTCTTTGCTTTGGTACTCTCTGGGCTTATGGTACCACTTACACCCTCCACTCCTGTTCCAGGACCATCCTCTGTTCCAAAGAGGATGTTAACAGTGGTGCACTTTCTTGTGTCTGAGAGTTGCTTGAATCTGATTGATGGGAAGTTCTTGATGAAGAAGAAAGTCTTCAGATCTGCCATCTGTTTCTTCACCTGAAAAAAGACTAAATTTCCTCTGCTTTTCTCCTTTCTCCAGATCTATCTATGCTACCACCTCCTAAGACTCTTATGGGATCTCTAGAGAGATCTTTATTGCCTTTTATCTCTCTTCACCCTGTCATTCCATTGCTGTCCCTGGTGAGGTCCATAATGAATCCAAGGTTGGATCCTACTTAAGAGAAGAACAGGAGGAAGCATTAAGAAACCCGATTCATCCTGGGGTATGACTCATGATCCTTTTGTTCTTCCTGTGTGTGCGTCCAGATCCCAGCTCCTGGAGAGATTGGGAGCTCTGGCCTTTGTGGGTCTGGCTCATCCACAAGAATTTTTGCATCACCTTCCTTATGGATGGAGAGAAGATGGTATTTCATTCAATAAGCATCCTGCTAACAGTCCTTGGATCCAGTTCTTTTGAGCCCATTGGCAGCTGATACCTTTTCTAATGAGGATAAGGAGATAGCGTCTCTTTGAGCAGGAACAAATAGATATTGACTTTTAACCTGATTTGTCACCTCATGAGCATATAGGTGTAACTTCTGCTTTCTCATCTTCTGAGGATGCTCAAAAATTCCACATTGAACCTACCTGTTGTGGCTGTGGAAGAAATCTGACACATGCGACAGTGCACCACCAACTAGAAACAAAATACCTAGTTGTGGGCCCTGTGCTAATCAACTGGTCAACATTTGAACCTCTACTGGAATTGCCACACAAGTGAACAGCTTACAGGGAACACTGAGGCTTACTGTCCTTGGATAGTCTCTTGCTGTGTCTGGTTAAGTCCTGCCTCCCATCAGCCCATTTCCAGGATAGCAGACACAATATCAGATTGGGTCTGAAGGATTTTCTTTTTCATACATATCTTGTGCCAAATGTCATGGTTGTGTGTGCTGCCCGTAACAAGTCTGGTGGAGCTAAGCACTTATTTAAAGGGGAGAAAAATGGGTGCACTTAGGAGTTAATTACCAGGTGGTGATGACCAGTGACCAGTTCCACTTGTGGGAAAGCTTGGCTTTTTGTCCAGAATTTGCCAGATGATAAAACCCTGGCATAATGCTATTTTTGTAGGACAGAACATAGGGTAGAATGTCCTGAGAGTATCTTTGGATGTTTCAGACTCTTCCACCAGAGCACTTGCGTCCATAGTTAACTTGAGTCCTACTTAGCTTCGTTTTGTCTTTCTTTGGCTGCAAACACTAAAGTTAAGGTGGAAGTTCATCCCCTGTGAAAGGCAGATATTTTCAGAATAAGACTGACAAATTGGTGAAACTAAAGGTAATTAGATCCATTGCTTATTCTCTGGGTCTTTAATCCAGATTCAAGGGACATTTTATTCCTTTTTGATACTGGAACAATATTACCCCAAGTGTCTCTCCCCCCCCCCCCCCCCCCCCCCCCCAAATTTCAGAGATCAGTAACAGCAATCCCTAGCTTAATTTCAAAACCAGCATAAAAACAGGTCTTTCAGATCCAGACTGATGAAACATTTGCACTTTTCTTTGTCTTCATTGAATACCAAGCTTCAGACCAGGCCTGCGCTAGGAGGCAAAGTTGAACTAAGATGTGCAATTCCAGCTACATGAACAGCATAGGTGGAGTTGCTGTTCCTTAGTTCAACTTACTGTGGCAGCCCTGCTGTGGGGGGTTGATGGGAAAAACACTCCTGTTGACTTGCCTTATTCCTTGCAATCTGGTGGAGTACCAAAGATGACCGAGTACAGTCCGTGATCTATTGAGCAAATCTTTACTAGATCTCACAGTAAGTGTAGACAGAGTTTCAGATTCCATGTGAGAATCATGGACCAATCTGAGTAGCAGTCCTCTTTCATTTGGGGACAAGCTAGTCCAATTCATCAGCAATTGAAGGCTGATTACATTCAACTTACAGGTGCTATAAATTATTAATAGACACTCTCATTCAGTTTGAAAGTCTGTCCCCTTCCAGTTCCCCCCACTCCTTTTCAGGGAACACGCCCATGAAGCTTTTCTAAGCACAGAACTACATATGCCGCTTCAGGTAGCAGCTATGAAAGTGGTTCCAAATATCTGTAGGGTCAAAGGTTCTATTCAGAATACTTCCTTGTGCAGAGAAAAAAGTGGGTGCATGTTCAATTTTCTTAAATCTAAAATTGGAAAAGATACATCTGAAAGTTTTAGTGTTAACCCTGGCCTCTCTAATTTTCTTGTTTGCATCTATAAAATGCTTATTTTCACATCTGACATTGACATTGAAATTATCTGCATTTGACGGGATGCAATTTCCAGTACCAACATGCACGTTTGGCCTGTTCACTGGGACCATAGTGCCAAGTGTCTTTTAAAAAGTGCCTTTCTGTGGTAACACCACACATGAGAACTGCATATTTTTCTTTACCAATATTATGGGTTGCCAAAAGCTGCCACAAGCATGTATCTGTGATGTTACATTAACTGTGCCCTTTTCAGCAGTTAGTCTATTTCTAAAAGTAAAAAAGAAAAATCTCTGTTCAACTCAGAATTCTTTTTATAGGTTCTATAAATTCTCAGTAGTAGGGAAAACTTTTTTCTTCCAATGGACAATTTTCTAAAAATAGAGGTGGTTTATCTAACTTCAGCCTGCCAATCCTGGAAAGTGGTTCTCTTCCTGGATTTCTTAGGTTTAATGGTAGCTACAACTTAAGTAACTCAGTTTGCTCATCTGAGAATAAAACTGCAACATTAGATATCTCATATCTATGTATCCTCGTTGGACAGTCTTAAAAATGCCACTGTGGTTCAGGATGTTCTAAAGTCATGATAGGCAGTAAATGGAGAGACCAAATGTTCTTAGAGGCCACCTGTTCAATTCCACTTTGCTATTGGTGGTTTTTGCAGCAGGTACATTAACAGTGGATTGGGGAGCCCGTTGTTGTCAGTTGACAATCTGAGATCACTGTGTTTCTCAAGAACAGATCTTGCAATAGATCATTCTATTTGAAATTAACAGCTATTCATTTGCCCTCATAGTTTTCCTGCTTTGTATGAAAGGAAAGGTGGTTCATTTAATGACAGACAGTTCAATTGCTGTATTTTACATGAATAACCATAGAGATTTCTCATTTTTCTAGTTATATGCCAAAGAGGTCAAATTATGAAGCAGGTGCATTATTCATGAGCTCTATCCAGTAACCCTGCATTTAGCAGGATCAGGAAAGAGATGAACAGTGAGCTGGCAAAATTTCCAAATGATACAAAATTACTCAAGATAGTGAGGTCCCAAGCTCACTGCAAAGAGCTTCAAAAGGATCTCACAACACTGGATGACTGGAAAACAAAAAGGCAGATGGCATTCCATGTTGAAAATGCAAAGTAATGCACATTGGAAAACATAACCCCAACTATACCTATGAGTCTAAATTAGCTATTACTGTACAAGAGATCTTGGAGTCATTGTGGATAGTTCTCTGAAAACATCCACTCAATGTGCAGCAGCAGTCAAAACTAACGATGTCGGGAATCACTAAGAAAAGGATAGGTTATAAAACAAAGTATCATATTATCCCTATAAATCCATGATATGCCCACGTGCAGATGTGATCGCCTCATGTCAAAAAAATTTAGACTAGGGAAATGTTTAGAAAAGAGCAACAAAAATGATTAAGGGATGTGGAATGGCTTCCATATATGAGGATATTAATAAGACTTGGAAAAGAGACAAAGGATATGTTAGCGGTTTATAAAATCACGGCTGATGTGGAGAAAGTAAATAAAGTAGTGTTCTTTGAAAAGTGTCCCCCTGACAGTGCTCCACTGTAGATGTTTTGGCATCCTGCGCTTATAATCAGAGATTTAGAGCAGCAATATGCTGGGTGGCAACACAAGTGATAACTGACACATGTCAACTGTCCCTCAGTTCTTTCTCTACCACCCAAGGATTAAGTCAGAATATAGCAGCTCTCATCATTGCTTATTTTCCAGATAAAATAACCTTTTCTTTTTCTCTTTCTACCCCAACTCCCCTGATTTCAAAAGATGCCTCATTTGCAGGCTCTCCATTCCAGTTTCAAATGGCCATGCCCAGTGCACTAGATGCCTTGAAGAAGCTCATGTCCCACAAAAAATGCCCCAATTGTAAAAAGCTTTCAGTGAGATCTCTTAAGGCATGAGACCTTCAATTAAAACTGCTCCTCTTGCAGAAATCACTAAGTCTGGCTTGTGACCCCGAGTCTCAGACCCCACCATCTCAAAAATTGCCTACAATGCCCTCAGATCCAGGTCTCCAGCCTCAGGACCTGCCAACTAAGAAAAATAAAGACCATCATTGTTAGGGAAGGATTTCCCTTTAAAAAAAATGCTTACTAGCAGCAAAGTCCACCTCGGTATCGATGGCACTGTTTTTATCCAACCAATGGGTGCTGGGCACATCTGATATGGACAAGTCCCAATGAGCTAGGAATTTAAACAGTCATGTCCTTCATCAGGCTCAAAGGAACCAGTGGCACCACAGGTGCACACACCAAAGAAACCTATGCAAACTCCCATGCCACTGGCACCATTGGTTCAGCTGGTCATCAACCCAGTACTGCCAATGGCACAGAACCTCATTGTACCACGGCCACTTACTTGCCATACGGACTTGTCCGTATCCTCAGTACTGACTACATCTATACACCAGGGACCAAGTAAACTAATGATGCCAACTAGCTCTGTCCCACCCTTTTCAAGAGAGTTCTTTCTTACTCTGTCATTCATCTCGCAAAACTACTACACAACCTCCACTGCCTCAGATACCAGGACAGGTCTGGCAACCATTCTACTTCCTACCACTTGGCTAGGGTAAGACCTATGGGCCCTCTATAGAGTTCAACAGTCTACTCCTTTACAAACAATGGTTCCTCAAAGGCAAGAACTCCCCTCCCAGGCCTATTCAGACACATGTCAATAGGACACAGAGGACTTGGACAATATACAGGAGAATGACATCAAGCCTCCTACGCACCTGTTGTCATAGTCACTGGGTGAGACTATCATGCTCCTACTACTTACTACAGGAGACTGTGTCAAATTGTTCCAAAGCCTTTTCAAAAGGGTGGCAGATTCACTGGACAGCTCTCTGAGTTACCTGAAACGGACCACAAATTGATATCCTTCAGGCCTCCCCTTCTTCAAAGATAGTCTTCCAATAAATGAGGCCATCATGGACCCTGCCAAGGTAATCTGGCAAACCCTTGCATCCATTCCACCACCTAAGTGGGCAAACCAAAAGTATTATGTGTTGGCTAAAGGAACTGAGTTCCTCTTTTACAATCCTACCTCAAGTCCTCTAGTCGTAGATGCAGTACATCATAGGGCCAAGCAGACCCAGTTCAAAACAACTCCCTATGGCCATGTCTACACTAGGAAGGTATTTCCAAATTACATTCAACTTAACTCCTGATTTTAACAAATTCAAACTAGCATATCCCCACTATGGAGAAGCTGTGAAATTAGTCCGAGGCAGGTTCTGTTAATGTGAACATTCTATCTCACTTAGAGCCCCAGGAAGCACTAGGGAGTAATTAGTTTGAATTACTCCTCAGAGTAATTATTTCAAAATAGCAGCACACATACAACAACTGGAGTTTATTGGTGCTATCCTAGACTGCACACAGGTGTATGCCAAAGTCACATCATTGCTTCCTGGCTTTCAGCACCTTGGCCACTATCATCAGCGGTCTCAGGTCTCAGCTAGACAATGCCTGCATCTTCTTGGTCATGTGTCATCAACAACTTAAAAATGTAACTTGCCAGACTATATGAGGTGCCTCCAAGGATGGCTCTAGACCTGTTGTATCCCGCACAAACGTTAGGATAAGTCCCTCAGTGTTCCAAAGTAAAATGCTCCCTGGAATGGTGTTTACAGCCATAAAACCTGTATATCAGGGTACACTTCCAACATATAACACCTACCCTTTTGCTCACAACAGATATACATCTGAAGGGCTGGGGGGGGGGTCATGTTTCAACAACCACACCAGATGACTGCCTCACAAGACATCAGCTCCCATCAATGTGCTCAATTTCCATGCTGTCAGATTCTGGAAAACAGAGGCAACGGGATAAATCACTTGATTACCTGTTCTGTTTATTTCCTCTGGGGGCACCTAGCATTGGCTACTGTCAGAGGACAGGATGCTGAGCTAGATGGACTTTTAGACTGACCCAGTATGGCCATTCTTAATGCTCTTATGAGCAATGTGCTTAGCAGATTATCTCAGCAGGAACAGTTCAGATTTATAGGTGGTCCTTGAAGGATCAAGTAGCATAAGAAATCTTATTCTGTTGGGGTTGGCTTGATGTAGATCCGTTTGCTACAAGGATCAGCAAAAAGTGTCCTCTTTTCTGTTCAAGAGGGGAGGAATAGCCCATCTCAAATGCCTGTCTTTTGTGCTGGGAAAGGGGTCTTTGGTATGTTTTACCCCACTCCTTCAATTATTTTGGCTGATGGTTGATCACTGATTCTATCATTGTTATACATCTGTTTGTAAATTTTTCTGACTTTTAACAT
The DNA here is from genome assembly GCA_030068395.1 of Apalone spinifera. Lineage (NCBI taxonomy): Eukaryota > Metazoa > Chordata > Testudines > Trionychidae > Apalone > Apalone spinifera. Next base: position 61,077,069 of record CM057848.1, on the reverse strand, counting down.
GTACATTTTCCTCTGGGTGATATGTTATGCTTATAAGAAGCACACAGGATCTTTTTCAGGGAACAAGGCAATACATTTATTAAGAGTACAATGCAAGAATCAGCATATGCATTTAGATAACTAAATTAATTAAGGCTCAGGCCAACTTAGGGACCATTTAGGCTGGACGTAAGTGGTGCGGAGCTAGGTTCTGTCGGCAGTGATATAATGCTCCAAGGCTGCTTGGCAGGAGAACCCTGGCAAAGCAGTGTTTCTTAAACTGTGTTCCGCAGCACATTGGTGTGCCACAGAGAGCAACAGAATTCAAAATGGCCACCCTTAAAGGGGCAGGTGACCTTTTTTCTCAATAACTTTCCCCTGACCTTTTTTTCCCTCAATAACTGTCCCTGTGACTCTTCTTCCCCCCCCCCCCCTCCGTTTTGGGGGGAGGGGAGTGTCAACAAAAAAAATCCTTGGTGTTCCTCATAAAAAAAAATTGTTTGGTGTTCCTCAGTCTTAAAAAGTTTAAGAAACACTGATGGCAAAGCAACTCATTTTTATAGTACTTTGTCCCCATTCAGGTCTATGGGTTTTGCACAGTCATGTTGTTTTCAATTACTTAATCAGTGTTTAGTTGTCTAATGTGTCTAATTTTGGTCTCTCTTGGTTAACAGTGGAAGGAAGAAAGGTGGTAGACAGTGCAGTGCCCTCTTAAGTAGGCTTGCCCTGAGAACATTTAGAAATGCTAATGGGAAGAAAAAGCAGTGCACATGTTCTAAGGGGCACCGCTTGGAGAAGGGTTTACTACAGGGCTACTCAAGTTTGGAAGCCCCAGGGGCCACAATGATACTCACAGCACATGCCGAGGGCTGCAACTTAAGTGTGGTTCCATATATATTCAAATAGCTTCTTTCACACTGGTAGTCATGAATACAAAGATTAAGGCAAGACTACACAACACACAGGCTCCATTTAAGTCAGTTCTGCTGATATTAATAAAATGCAATATTTACCCAATATCCACCCATATGACAGCACTTTTAATGAGCAATGACCGTCCAGGAATTTTAACTACAAAAACTCATATCAACAAAAGACTGTTACATTGATTACTTTTTTGTTTTGGCTCCCACCCATGGGCTACAAACAAACAGGCCGCGTGTGGCCCATGGGCTGCGTGTTGAGTAGCCCTGGTCTACTATTACATGCCACTAGGCAGTGCCACATCCATAAGTATGTTTAGAGGCTTCTCAACTTTTGTTCCAAGTAACCTTCATTTTTCACTAATATGTATAATTAAATTAAAGGGGAACCATGAATAATATACTTGGCTTCATTGTACATAAAATATTATGGGATGTCCTGTTTTAATGGATTTTTAGTCCAGCAGTTTGATAACACTGGGCAGATAATGTGGTGGGGTTTTTTTTAAGAGATTACTTCTCAGGAACTGTTCTAGCATTTTTAAAGTATTCAAATGTTCTACTTTATACAGCTAAGCCACTGTGTTCAGTTGCACTGTTATACTTACAGCTGGGCATCTTCAGCCCACTGTTCATTGGTAACTGTTTCAACATTGCAGAGCCTACACTCTTCAGGACTTCTGGGAACTGATACACGTGGATGAGTGAAGGTGTGACACTGCTACCCAAGTATGTTGTCTTTACTAATCTTAGTGCTGTAGCTGAACCCCCTAACATCAATTTGAAATCTAGAACAGAAGATTATTTTGTCAAGTTTGTACTTTGAGGTAGTTGAGACTGTAAGTCTCTCCTTTTATGTTGCTAGCTTATGGCTTTTTTTTTTCTTCTCTTCAATCCCTTTTTCACCACTTCCAAAGAAAACGAATTAGAAGTACCAGTGCTGCTATTCAGTACTAGAATTTTTTTCTGTTGCTGTAATGGGGACAGAAGGAACATGGATGAGAGCTTACTGATAGGCTGCTATTATTTTGATATATGCCCAGTTCCACTAATGGGAGTTAAACATGAATCGAGGGGGGGAAAACCTCATTCAAAAAATTGAGATAGTAAGCATTTACATTTGGAGAAATATTTTGTATTTAAAATTATTGCTTCCAATTTCCAGGTTTCTGTAAGCTGAGTTACTACGTTTCACTAAAAATTTCCCACTTCGTTTCTTGGAATGAAACAGCTAGTAAACCTTTTAAATGTTTTTAGCTTGATTTTTGTGTCTTCCAGTGAACTGCAATTGTTAAGATATTAAACTATCACAATTTGGAAAAACTGTTAATATTGCATGATTAGAAATGGTTAATGTCTATGGTGCTCCACTTTTTTTTTTTAAAGAAGGAAACTGACACTAGATGCCATTTAAACATAAATAGTAGTGTTTGCTCTTTTTAATTTCCTTGGGGGAGGACTAGAACTTTGCCTCAGAAATGCCTTAAGCAATCTCACCACAATATAGGTAAGATCAGGATTTCTTCTTAGTTATAGCTTAGGCCACATCTCCACTTATCAGAGAAGTGATGCTCTGGCGATCAATCTTCTGGGGTTCAATTTAGTAGGTCTAGTAAAGACACGCTAATCGAATGCTGAGGACACCCCCATTGGCACAGGTATTCCTTGCTGTCGCTGTTGCAAGTAATGGAAATCAATGAAAACATTGACTTCCTGCTGTGGAGATGGTGCCACGCTCGGTTTAAGGTACGTAGACTCTAGCTATGTTGTTTACATAGCTGGAGTTCCATACGTTAATTCAACCTTCCTCCCCCACAGTGTAGACCTGGCCTTAGACTAGCGGACTTATCCAGCATTGCTCAGGTCCTTCAGGGCAGGGTGTTGGGGATGGGAGGTTGGGGGCAGGGTGGGTGCAAAAGTGAAGGTTCAGTTAGCCAGGGGCCTGTTGTCTCCTCCCCTCCCAGCCAAGGACTGGGAAGGAGGGGGAAGGGTTGGGGCATGGGGGATACTTACTAGTGTCCTAGCAGGCAGAATGGTGGAGCCCCAGCCCTCCTGGCCACTCCTTTGGTGGTACAGCTGTCCCCTATGGACACTCTGCAGGATATAGCTCTCCTGCAGGCTTCCTGCCCCCAGTGGACACTCGTATCGCATCTGTCAGAACAGCAGCCCCTCTCCTTCTGTATTATGGAAAACTGTCATTTTCCCAGGGCTTCCAGTTGTGCTGGCACAACCAAACTCTGACCTGCTTTAAGTTAGGAGAAGAGGAAGCTGCATACTAAATTTGGTGGCCTTAGCTCTTACCATTTAGGAGCAGTTCTTGAACAAACAGACGCACAGACAGACACAATATAGATATAGATAAGGGTGGGTAACTCACTATTTGTAGTCAATGTAATTTTACATGATCTGGTGGACTGAGCTTATGGCCTTATATAGCCAGGAATCTTGAGTTGCTGTAAAGCCTTTGCTGACACAGCTCCCTTAGTGACTTTACAGCTCTTGTTTTACCTCTGACCCAGATTTATCCCTACTATAACTGCATTAATTTCAAGAGTTATACCATGGATTAATTTGACCCTCTCCCCATTTTACAGATACAGAAAATACTTGACTTTGTATTCAGGTGTCACAAAGACAAATTAATACTTGCTGTTTTGGTGCAGCTATCAACTAACTGTAGGTGGCATAATTTTGGACCATATAATTGACACCTGAGGTGAAATCCTGGCTTTATTGAAATTAGTGGGAGTTTTACCATTGACTTCAATGAGGCTAGGATTTCAGGTTAGTGTTAAGGAGCAGGATCTGTCAAATGGGACAAGCTATGACTTAGCAGACAGACTTGGTAAAGCTGTCAATGTAAACAAATGCTAAGGGGTCCTTACCACCTAGGAATCTAATTGTCAGTAACATGAGAACATAAAAGTGGTCATACTGAGTCAGACCAAAAGCCCACCTAGCCCAGTATCCTCTCTTCTGACAATGGCCAATGCCAGGTGCCCCAGAGAGAATGAACAAACCTGGTACTTATAAAGTGATCCAGCCTATTGCACATTCCCAGCTTCTGGCAAACAGTGGTTATGGACACCATCCCTTCTAATAGCCATTGATGGACCTATCCTCCATGAATGTATCTAGCTCTCTTTTGAACCCTATTATAGTTTTGGCCTTCACAACATCCTCTTACATAGAATTTCATAAAATTTTAGTTCTAGATTTTAAAGAATCTAGAACTATGTTTGTGCGCTAATAACTTGGGCACTCTAAGAGCTACCACAACCAAACTTTGCATGGGGTAACCTTTCCTCCAAGTTTTAAGGAGAAGGTTTTAAGGTACTTTTGGCAGTGCGGGGAGAAGTGGCTTCCCGGGACAAGAAGCAGGGACAGTCACTCACTGAGGCTGGCGGCGGCATTCCGAGCGGCAGCTGCCCCACTCTCCTCTATCAGGCCGTTCCACTGCACAGGCGTGTCCAGGGCAGGGGAGCCCCCTCCTCCCTTCCCCCAGTGATGTCATTCGGCCAGGGCCACTCCCCTCTGGCGGCGACAGAGAGTTGCTGACCGGAGGCTGCAGTTCGTGGCCGCCGCTAACAGGCGGTTGCAGGTGCAATGGGGTGAGCCCAGTGGGGAGGTGGAAGTGGCAGCGACGGTGCTGGGAGCGGCCCCGGGTCCGGCACAGCTTCCTGGTTGTGTGGCGGGGAGCCCGGCACCTGCTCGCTGTGGCCTGCGGGAGAGGGGAGCCCCCAGCACGGCCCCATGGTGCAGCAAGTAGCGGGGCGAAAATTTCGGGGAGGGTGGTGGGGTCGTTGCCCCCTGCAGCCTGTCACATGAGCTGAGCCACCCCACCCGCCCTTCACACGGGGCACCCCTGCTCTAGGTCCCGTACTTGCCCCCTCCCGCCCGCCCCTCACATGGAGCACCCCTGGCAGGAATCCGCTCCCCTCCCCCCTCCGCCCCCGCCTGCCCCGAGCAAGGCCAGGTAACTCCAGCTAGTAGGCTACATAGCCATCTCAAATAGGGTTTTTGGCATTTTGAAAATGAACTCAGGATCATCCTTCAAATAGAATAGATAAGGTAAGATATTCCATTTCGAACCAGAATTTGCCTCCATTATGGCTGCATTATTGTACTGACAGGCCTGCTGACTTTATATGAAGCTTTCATTTGTAATATTGATTTTAAAAAATAAATCTTGAAAAAAACTTTCATACCTCTCAATTTGGGAAATATAGGGCAATGGCTCCCTGTTCTTGAAGCATTCCCCTTCTCTAATCCTCCATCCACCTAGTAATTGATCAAAAGGGGACAAACTCAATACTACTGATGTACAACAGAAAGATAAAAACCCAGTTGTGCAGTTTGCCAACTGTATTTATAGGTTATTTAAAGGTAGGAGGAAGACTATATCCTATGACATACTAACTACCAACACCTTTTTTGTAAGCCGAGTACCCCACTGATCCACAACCTACCTTCTCCTTTGAGAAGCTTATATCCAGAATCTCCTCACTTGAACATTGCAAACAGATGCAGCTACCATGGCTAAACACAAAAGCCTTACTTCAAGCCTGCAAAAACATTCAAGGACCAAAAGCAGCTTACTGGAGATAAATTTGTTCATATTAACTCAGTAAAACTGCAATGCCAAGAAAATTGTATTTGAGAGCTAGATTCACCTGGCAGAGTAGCACCTCAAAGTTTTAGATAAAATAGCTAACTAACTTGGGCAGAGTGCCTACTTCACCCATTTCGTTCACTCAGCTTCTTCTTACAGTTCTAAGATCTAGTCCATCTCTTGGTGATTGCAGGATTGTTGCTTATAATGAGTGTTTTATTTACTTCAGTTGTGAATATCTAAAAAAGGCTTCCCAGTTCTCTTGGAGATTTTTCTAGTCTGATGTTCAAGACTTTCCATTTTTATCAATTGCATTTTTATGCCCTCGTTTTTTAACCACAGCCTAAGCCTACTTTCGTCAGAAGAAAGCTTGTCTTGCTTTATCTCTTTTGTTTTGGTAGCTCTTTTTATACTACAGGGCTGTGTCTAGACTGGCCAGTTTTTGCGGAAAATCATCTGCT
>CM057848.1:61039963-61057506 GCA_030068395.1 Apalone spinifera | reverse complement strand
AGCATTTATGAATTTTATTGAAAACAATTTTCATTTGTGTTTGCCAAGATAAGTAGTGACTTTAGCCAGAGAGTGGGGACAAGGATGTCACTACTCAGCGCTGCGCACACAGTCAGTGATGTGATTGCCTGTTATATAGCACTGTAAATCCCCATACTCACTCTCAGGGAACGTGGATCACGTGGGTGACTGAATACAAATGTACTAGCGCAACGTCGGACAAACTCATGAGCTTGTTTACATTTGTTTATTATTATCCTTACTTACTTGTGGTCTACTTTTTCAGCTCCATATATAATCTGTTAGAAATTCCGCAAAATTCTTTTGAATTTAAAAGGGTTCCATGGCCAAATAAAATTGGGAAACACTGCTTTAGATGGACTTACCTCTTACGTTGGTAGAACAGGCTGGAGCCATTAAAGCTGATCACTCTGGTATTGTCTGTCTCTTAATGACCATTAAATGGTAGTTATTATTACAAAGGGTTTCCTCTCTTTCCTGTAGTGGATAGGCTCTGCTACTCAAATTGAACTCTAGGGAGAAATATAAATTTCCATGTATGGTAAGGAAAAGCTTAGCTAATGGGAGATCCAGATGCAATATTGTTTATTAAACCGAACCCCCAAATTTAACACTTAATATTGTCTAACACTTGATACTTGTCTAAAACTTGTACTGAATTATTTTGCTGTGTTCTCGCTTCCTGCCTCTAGTACAGGGGTTGGCAATAATTTTTGCATTGGGGGGGCACTTAATATATTTTGATATGTGGTCACAGGCAGGCTCCACTCCCCTGAAGGGATGGCAGATGGTGTGGAAGGGGGGAAAGCTGGGGACTGGCCTCCCTCTAGAGTTGTCTGGGGGCCAGTCTTGGAAGTAAAAGCACATCAAAGGGCTTGTGGCTACCGGTGCCACCGCTATCCTGTTGCCTGCTGCCACCTAAAAGGCATGCGGCTCCAGCCCCTGCCAGAGTAGCACCAGGACCAGGAGCCATGAGCCATTAAAATAGGATCTTGCTGCCTGAGCAAGTGCCTGAAAAATTGGTGGCATGGGCAGCAAGATATAAATAGAAAGTAGCCAGATGCAGTCTGTGGGCCAGATCAAAGTGTTAAGCATGCCGGATCCAGCCCCCAGGCCTCATCTTGCCCAGCACTGCTCTAGTACATAGCTGTTGGATGAGGATGGGGAGATATTTATTCATATGTTTCTTAATGATTTTTACATTAGCTCTTGCATAGATTTTAAATAATAACTAGGGCTGCTACTCATGGCTCAGTTGAGTAAATTTGCTCAAGTGTTACGAGTAGAGGGTATGAATATGCTTTTCTACTTGAAGGTCTGCTGAAGGCTTTTTGTGTTTAGTAATTTAATGGAAGTGTTGTTTTGTGTAACTCCAGGCACCTGGCAGAATATTGAAGTCACTAAATGCTATACGTCAAGATTTTCAAATGTCAAGATTTAAAACTATAAACTTGTATCAGGAAGCTGATATTTCCCCAGCGTGAAAACGAGTGAGCCAAGAGTGAAGAATCCTACATCTGATTTACCATTAATTTAACTGGGATAGGGGTGTGTGGTGAAGGAAAGTTATAGGAGGATGTTCTACAGTCTAAGAAAAATATACAAATATATCATTTACATAGTAAATAAATGTGCTTCCATAATTGCTCAAAGTGAGATAAAGACTTTATCTTCTTTCTCAGTGATTTATAGAATCGTAGACTTGGCTGATTCTTTGTGTTTACCCGCATGGTTGACTAACTTTTCTGATAACTATTTTTATTTTTGTGCTGGGAAGTCCACCTTGAGCAGGGTTTCATGAAAATGTAACCTGGTTGTACATCACCAAAGAGAAGAAGGGAAAATTATTATCCTTGGTCAACATAATTATGAAATATTTTTAAAAAGAATCTGTGTTACTATGGAATTCTAACACATCTGCTTTTTCTTTGCAGTGTCTCAAGAAGAAAGATCTGTTTTGTGTAGCAATAATTGGTTTCCACAGAGCTGTCCCAATGACAGAATTATCAGCACACCTACCTCAATTCCAGCATGGACAGCTGACAGAGAACTTCTCTGACAACCACCTGAGCAATACTGTGAGTAGCAAATTACCTAATCAGGCAGTCAGCTTGGAAGATAATAAGGTGTTAAGAAACAGTTGAGTTGGATTTCTCAAGAAATTGTGTCAAACCAACCTTTCTTTGACAAGGTAACAAGTCTTGTGGATGGTGATGAGGAGGTAGATGTGGTATATCTCGACTTTAGTAAGGCTTTTGATACTGTCTTGCATAACATTCTCATAAATAAACTAGGGAAATAGAATCTAGATCAGGAATGGGCAAGAGGATGCCAGCAGGCTGGATGCGGCCCTCCAAGCCACCAGATCTGGCCCACTGCTGCCTCACTGGGACCCTTAAGCGCTGTGCAGTGGCAGCCGCATTAAACATGGCCACTCTATTCTGGGGGCGAAAAGGAGGCTTTGTGCTTTGTCCCACCCCTCAGCAAAATCTCTCAGCTTTCATTGGCCAGTTTTTTACCAATAGCAGCTGAGATATTTTGCTGGCGGCAGGGGCATCCAATGAAGCCTACTTCCGCCTGCCTGGACCAGAGCTATGTAGAACACCTTGCGACTGCAGCCTTCAGGTTCCCGTGGGGCTGCTGACTGGCAGCTGCTTAGGTAAGTGTCTCCCAGCCAGAACCTGTCTCTGGCACCCCTACCTTCTTCCCCCCAACTACCTGCCCCAAGCCAACATCCAAACCCTCTGCATCCAGGTCACAACTCCCTCCCAGACTTTGCACCCCCTACTAGAGCCCCTCCCTCAGGCCAGAATCCTCTCCTGCACCCATACTGCTCCCTTTTGGACTCTGCACCCCAAGCCTGAGTATTGTGTCCAGTTCTGGGTGCCAAAGTTCAGAAAATGGGGACACAAATTGGAGTACGTCAAGAAGAGTGCAAAACATTATTAAAGATCTAGAAAACACGATCTAAAAGAAAAGATTTTAAAATTTGCTTCTGGAGAAGACTGTGAGGAGACACACGTTTTCAAGTTCACAAAATGTTGCAAGGATAAGGGTGAAAAATTGTTCTCGTTTACCTCTCAGGCAAGGACAAGAAGTAGTGGGCTTAAATTGCAGCAAAGGAGATTTAGGTTGGCTGTTAGGAAAACTTACTGTCAGAGTGCGTAAGCACTGGAACCAATTGCATAGGCAGATTGTGGAATCTCTGCGCTTTGCGCTTTTTTTTTTTTTTTTTTTTTTTAAAGAATAAGTAAAACAGACATTTGTTGGGAATGGTCTAGATCAGAGCTGGGCAGTCTCTGGCCCAGGGGTCAGATTTGGCCCACCTAACACTTTGATCTGGCTCACAGACTGCATTTGGCTGCTTTCTATTTATATCCTACTGCCCGTGCCACTGAATTTCCAGGCAATGGCTCAGGCAGCAAGATCCTATTTAAATGGCTCACTGTTCCTGGTCATAGTGCTGCCCTCGCAGGGGCTGGAGCTATGAGCCTTTTAAATAGCCAAGCAGCCCCAGGCGGCTGCCAGGCAGCATGGTAGCAGCGGCACCTGTAGGCATAAGGCCATTGCTGTGTTTTTACTTCCAAAACTCTGGTCCCAGACAACTCTGGAAGGAGGCTAGTCCCCAGCTCCTGCCCTTCTGTCCCAGACCCCTCCCCTTCTAGGCAGTGGAGCCAGTTGTGGCCACATACCAAAATTCGTTAAGTGGCCCCCCTGTGAAAATAATTGCCCACCCCAGTCTAGTTGCTACTACTTCCCTGCATTCAAGGCAGGGCTAAGACAAGATGACATATTAATGTCCCATACAATGCTACACTTCTGTGATTCTATGATTGGCAGAATTGAAGTTATAATGACTTCAGGCAACTTATTAGCCAGAGGTTAATTCAAAAGATAGTGCTGTGCGGTAGGATTTAGGGGCTTCATCCTGGATAGAAATCTTTGTGCCACCTTCTTTCCCTGCAGCAGGAATGGTGATGGTGCACCCTGCCTATTTTGTATCTGCATCAAGCTAATAGATTTTGTTCTGACCAGCAGAAGTCTGGGCACATTTTTCAAGATCTCTGCATAGCTTTTCCTGACCCAGACTGAAATAAGTTTTCCCATATTAGTATTTTAGCACCAAGGTAGTCTCCTATTTATGTACATAAAATGATTTTTCTTGGGTGATAATCCTCTGTGCCTTAAAACTTTGGCAGCTCAAGTTATACAACATCCACCTGCTCAGACCACTGTAGGAGCTGTATAGATGCCTTTTAAAATGCCTTTAAAAATCACATTGGTCTAGGGATGTTAGATATTAGGTAATTGAATAGTCAAGTAACTGCATGAATTCTTATCAGTTATTCACCTCAGCTGTTGTCCCTGGGGGCAGGGCAGGCAGCCAGTGTGCTCCAGCCCCACTCCCGGGGAGCCCCCTGCCATCCCACGCTGCTGCTTCTATATCAGAGTGCCAGGCAGAAGCCAGTCCCTGGGTGGAGCCAGTTTAAAAACCAGCTCCCCGTGCAGACAGGCTCTCTACCACCCTGCTCTGCTGCCTCTAATACAGAGGCAGCTGCACAAGGTGAAGGCAGCCCCTATCTGTGGGGGCCAAGTTTCTGATGGACAGAGACCAGCCAGCTTCCCCCCAGCACCAACTCCTGCCCTCCCCCCTTGCTGCCTCAGATACAGAGGCAGCAAGGTGGAGGGAAATGCATGTAGTTGACAAGATTAACCAATAAGCCTAAGCTTATTGATTAATCGTATAGTCAGCTATATTTTGACATATCTACATTGGTCTAGGGATATAAAAAGTTGATTAAAAAGGTAACTGTGTACCCACTAAAAATCTTAGCAGTTACATGCACTGTGGGCTCTGCAATATGAAGCTTAACCTGCAGCAAAGCCTCCCCGGGAGCAGGGCCACCAGCCCCTGCTGGCCCCACTCCTGTGGAGGCTGTGCTGTGAGCTCTGCCTGTGGTAAGCCTTTCAGGGCTGGAATAGCCCCCTCCCCAGAGTGGCAAGGGGCTGCTCCAGCCCCTTCTGGTTAACTGGAACTGGTAAGCCTCGCCCCTTAAGAGTGAGGCTACCAGTTAACCTTTTGGATCCCTACATTGGTCCATAATCATATATGGAAATTAATACATTTGTAACCCAATCTTTGACCAGAAGAGGGCCAAAGGTACTTTTAATCTGTAAACTTTGTTTTAAGAGAAAGTACTGTCTTTATCTGATTTTCCAGGGCCTTTTCTGTTGGTTCAGGATCATTACTCTCGGTTTTCTATTAACTAGTTTACAGGGTAGATATCAAAGTTATTATTTGTCTGATATTACTTGTTCCCCTCTAAGTACATAGCTCATAACTGTGATGTACCAGTAATATGAGACTTGTTCTGACTTGAGCTTCTGAGCTGTTAGTTAAACTATGACTGAGGAAAGTGAGGAATCTGTACCTTTGCTATCTCTACAGCAAGAATCTGTGGCCTATGTTCTGTTTAATGCTAACCAGGTAGGATTTGCACTTTGTTCCTTTAAGCAGAAAGTAATAAAATACAGATTTGCTTGTATGTACATTACATGTTTGTTCAAATACTTCGAGGGGCAAAGATTGTTTTAATATGTTAATGATTTGACTTTATACTTCCTCTGAAATTTCCTACCGCACTTATGATTCACATGCTAATTAAAAGTAATTCTCTTTTCTGATACTGCTTTTATTTTCGTTGAATGTGACATTGATTGCAGCACTTTTTTTTTTTTTTTTTTTTTTTGGACAAATAATGGGCTTGGTGAGCATATCCTTGTTTCTAGCCTATCCAGGGAGTACAACTACACATACAGAAATTTCTTTTTATTTTCCTGAGTGTTTGTTTCCATTTAAATTGTGATCCTATAGTCAGCATGGTTTTCTCTTTGGCTGCTTCATTGCTTTTTCTGAGAGCTGCAGGTTTTCGTTTTTGTCTTTTAACTCTGTTTGAGGGAGCATACGTTCAGCCAAGAATGGTATTCTGAGGAAATTATGAAAAAGTGAAACACAATCCACAAGAATCAGGATCCCTAAATTGTAGACCTTCTTAACTAATCTCAGTGTGCTTCCCCATATGTCTGCACTGCAGCTGGAAGATGTTTGGCTGGGTATATGTTTACTTGTTAGCTTTGCTTAAGCTACTATGCTAAAAATAACAGTGCTGCTGCTCACAGCCCTTCTCCTGGGGAGTGGGAGCCACACGGCAATTTTTCATTCATCTGGCAATTGACTGGACATAGGGATGTAAAGGACTTGTCGACTAGTCATCCCTCCCCGCCCCCCCCCCCTTTGCTCCCTCTATCAGATAGAGGCAGCAAGGGGGAGGGAAGAAGTCGGGAGTACTTAAAAGCAGCATCGCCACATGAAGCCTGGGGTCAGCTGCTCCATGCAGCGCTGCCGCGGGGAGCTCAGCTTCAGGCTCATCACAGCATTTCAGAGCGGCAGCACTGCGTGAAGTCGGGGGTCAGCTGGGGATTGACCCTGGGCTCCATGCGGCGTGCCAGCTTTGAAATGTACAAGAGTCCCCAGTGGAGGCTCTTGTGCATTTCAAAGAGGAAGTGCAACATGGAGCCTGGGGCCAGGGTGAATCCCCCACTGACCCGAGACTCCATCCGACTCTTCTGCTTTGAAATGTGCATTTGAAAGCAGAAGCGCTCGTGTGGAGCCCAGAGTCAGCGGGACTTCCAGCTGGCCCTGGGCTCCACACAGTGTTCCAACTTTGAAATGCACAGTGGGGGCTCTTGTACATTTCAAAGGCGGAACGTGGAAGTGCTTATCAACTAGTCAAGTAGTCAATGGAAATTCCATTGACTTACTTGACTAGTAAATTCATCGCTACTCAACTGGACCTTCACCTAACTGGACCTTCACCATCAATTTCTAAAGATTCAAGCATAAAAAATGTGTAGCCCATTTGATTACAAATGTAACATTGTAAATATGAACGGAATGTAATCTGATGCAGAACATTGTAGCAGAAACCATTCTGCTTACTCTCCCACAACCCCTATATACACACACAGTTCTTTTGCAACAACCAGTAATTTAAGAGAGGAAGAGCGCTCCTTTTCACTTCCAGCATCTTGAGTAGAGTGAACTTCAAACTTACCAGAAAACAGTTGCAGATTGATAGCAAAAAAGGAGCTCACCACCTCCCCCCAAAGGGCCCAGCATCATCACCTTTATAGAAATTTGGTGCCCATTGGGGGGGAAAAATGATTTACCAAAAAAAAAAAAAATTTACTAATTTTTACTTATTTTAGTGTCCTAATTGTTAGTAGAATTTTAGATTTTGCGTACAGACTTTTTGGTTAAGAAGATTCATACTTTAAATACTCATCTACATTGAGAGGGCAGAGTCCAGAAGCCTCAATAACATCATCATGAGAACACCACAAATACAAAACTGATGAGCAAATATCCTGTGCTGTATTTCCAATCAACACCCCTTTCTGATATCAACTTTCATAAGCCAAGATGGCTGTAATGCTTCTGCCAAACCATACTCCTTTATCAGTGGTTACTGACTAAAATCATTTGGAATTTGTGCTTTTAGCTTAAGTTATTTAGCTGCTTTTGAAAATCACACCCTTAGATGCTTAAGTGCAAACTTAGGTGGCTATTCAGCAGCTTGAGAGGTCAGATCTAGGACTACATTTAATAGGAGAGTATGTGGGTCATGCTAATGTGGACTCCATCCTGGTATTTTATATCTAACAAGTGTCAAATTTTTCAGTTCTGCCTCCTACCCATCACTGTGGGCTGCCCTTCCCAGCTAGTGCTCTACTGTCAAGAAGCAGAATAACCAGGAAGAGTCCTCTCCTTTTGGGCCATATAAGAGGCTTTTTGTCCCTTAGCTTGTACCCGTCCTGCTCCCATTTTGTGTATCAGTATAGAGCTGAGGGTGCAAAGCAAGGGTTGGGAGGCATAAATATAAATATCCCTTATGAAATAAACTGTAAAGAGACTTCTCAGCTTGAGGGAAGCAAAATCAGCCCTTGTCACATAGCGATGAAGTGGCTATTAGGGATGTAAAATCCCGTTTAATTAGTTAACCGGTTAAATGTTATATTTTAACAGGTTAACTGCTTAAATAGAGGTGGGTGGGAGCTGCTCCTAGTGGGCAAGAGCGGCCCTGTGGTGTGGCGTGGCGTGGTGGGTCCAGCTAGCCTGGAGCGGCCTATTGCCTGTGCTGCCAGGTAACCATACCTGGTAAGCATCATCCAGTAAGGCTATGGAGGCATAGCAACATGGGTGTTTTTCATCTCAGTTGTAAGGCTTAGAAGTCAGCTGAAAAGTGTAAAGAAAAAATCATGGAACAAACAAGCAGGTGCCAAAATTCACTACTTTAAACTCTGCTGTTTGCTGTGTTCCAAGCAGTAAATTCTTTCTGTCAGGGAATGTTGTGTCTCTTGTCCATAGAGCACCTACCTGTATTGAGGCTATATAATTAACAATTGAAATATTCTATAATTAAGATAATTTTGAAGTCAATAATTGATTCTTCATAAATGAAAGGTCTATCTCTTACATTATTAATAGAAACATACCCGCTGAATTCAGAAAATGATGGGTAACCAGTGTTGCTGATTTTTAGGGTCAAGAAACGGCTAGAATGAATAGTGGGTGTGTAATCCATATACATTTGTGTTATACTGAATACTTATCCCAAATGACCGATTGTTCTACAGCTATACAAATAAAAATTAGACATGTTGGTAAAAACTGATGGACACAGGCAATGAAATTTTTGGACTATCTTTGAATTAAGGTTTAAGCAAAAAAGCGACATATCAAACCAAGTTATGTATATCGATCATTCTACTGATGAACCAGGCAAGTACTATTCATAAGCATATTGCTGAATTCTAAATGGGTAAGACCCAACAAGAAAGAGAATAGTTTTCCTCAGTTTTCATATTTGATATATTCTTCCAAAATGTATCATTATAAATATTAAAAATCAGGATCAGGAAATGTATTCCTGTTTTTCAAGGGACATGTTAATATTTTTCTCCAATATTAGGGAAAAGGGATTATTAAATTTGGAAACTGATAATCTAAACTATATCCCATTTGTGAGGATAAAAAAATCCATGCACTCACTCAAGTTTGTTCATTCATCATGAGAATTGTCTTTTTAATTTAAATTTTAAAAATACCCTTTTTAATTTAAAAATGACAAGTGTCTGAGATTTTAATTACTATTCATGCATCAGTTTTTCTTACTTAAAATACTGTACAACTGTGGGAAAGCCATACCAGATCAATTTGTAGAGTTTCTTTCCAGCTTTAATAATGGTATTATGTACTGTAGTGAGTGTAAACAGCATAGAGACTGGTTTTGGAATAATTTTTGTTGCTTTCATGCAACTAATGTCATAAATGTCACATTGCCAGTGCCACCATCTTCAGTAATAGTGTAAGAAATTACAATTGATGCATTGGGCTAACATCTACTTTCAGATCGTTCCTTGACAGTATCTCCATCCAAGGACAAAAAATGGGCTCTTTAAACTGAAATTACACAAATTATGTAGAAAACAAATCCATGCTATGAGGCAAAAGCAACATCAGTGTCAACAACTTGTGGTGTTTTGGAATTAAATGCTTTATATGCTTCCATTCTATCCACAGTTCTTATGCAGTATATGGTAAACAGTGTTTCCTGTAAGCTATGCTATTGTGCGGCCATTCGGATTTTCAAATGCTCCCGAGCTGATTATCAGAGTGCGTGCACGTAGGTTTTTTTGTTTCTACTGGTGGTATACATTTACACATGTCTCAGTCCACATAAAAATTTAGCCCATTCATGGATGGAAAAGATTATAGGGAACATTGATTGTAAATGCTGTTGTTTAGGTCCTTGCTGCTGAAGCTATATGACAGTAAATAGTAAAGTGTGCATTCCCCACTCCACAACCTCCTTGCCTTAGCATATAGAATATGGCAGACAGATGCTTACAGAAATGGAATTTCTTATCTTGCAGAATGACAACAGTGAGAGGCGGCGCCATGATAATTGTGAACGAAGGCGTAATGACAACCCTGAATCAGAGACTAACGGGCAACCACAGAATAGCACGCAGCAAGTGGTGGAACAGGAGGAGGAAGATGAGGAGTTGACTTTGAAATATGGGGCAAAGCATGTGATTATGCTTTTTGTACCTGTCACACTTTGCATGGTAGTAGTTGTTGCAACCATCAAGTCAGTCAGCTTTTATACACGAAAAGATGGACAGCTGTATGTATCCTTTTTTTTTTATTGTTTGGGTCTACTGAAGATCCTTTTCTTTACTCTGTGTCTGCACACCTTCAAGAACTTATGTTATCCACTGACCTTTCCTGTAGCCCAAGCCCAGCCCTATTTTCAGCTATGTTCCCAGCTCCTGTCACCGTGGAGACTCATCCAGACTGGTTTCTCCTACCAGGCCAGGCCAATTTTTCTTGTACTGGTGTAAGTTAAAGGACTTACAAAGAGGAACTTCAGGTTTCACCACTGGAGCTTTGCCAATAATTTCATCTCTCCCCCATAGGAGCACCTCTAAAGATCATTTGTTTGCCTTTACTTTAATCTGAATCCTGACCTTTCACTTATTAATATTTTGTGCCTTTCTGTGAGGTTTACATGGTATGGACTCGATTCAGAGCACCAGACATGAAAGTTGCATTCCGTTAGAAATTAAAGCTTTGTTAGAGAGGGAAAAATGAGAATTTTATGAGCATTCATCTGTATGCAGGGTTTGAGGTTTGCTTATATTGCTTGTGGACAAAGAAATAAATTCATTAGTTAGAGCTGCCCAGAAATGTCCAATAGAATGTTTCACTTTCAACAGATCTGCATTTTCCAGTGGAAAAATATTTTGTGGACATGTTGAATGTAACAAAAAATCTGTGTGTGTGTGTGTGTGTGTGTGTGGGAGAAGGGGACTGACAACTTTTTGATAATGGCAAAACACATTTGGTTTGTGGCTTCAAAATGGGTATTTATATGTTAAAATCAGAACAAAACATTATGTGATCTAAAATTACTGTTTTTAATTTCATTAGATTAGGAAGTCTTGCTATTTTGTGTGTTTGGAACAGATTTTTTTTTAATAACCTGGGAATTTCCCACGGAACAGAAAATCCAATTCCTGCTCTGCTCTTTTCATGTTTATGTTTATGTTTGTGTTGTGTTTTATTGAATATCCACTAGATGGTGTGTGCACAAAGGCCAGACTATACTTAGTGTGACCTAATTTACATTTACTTGCATGCTATAAAAATAGTTTTTAAATTTGGGTTGCTCTCTTACTAAGCAGAAAATAACTGTCCCTTTTGTAACCTTGATTTGAGAGATAAGTGCTGAGACTTCAAAAGGGAAATTGGCTTTACATATCTACATATTGATCATGGGTTTTTATCTAGACAACATTGATGTGGTGTATATATTAGAATTTCATTTCCTTTTTTTTTTTTCCTGTATTGTAGTATCTACACTCCATTCACTGAAGATACAGAGACTGTGGGACAGAGAGCCCTGAACTCTATTCTCAATGCTACCATCATGATCAGTGTCATAATTGTCATGACCATACTCCTGGTTGTACTTTACAAGTACAGGTGCTATAAGGTGAGCACATATACCCCTATTGGTAATTAATTATGCTAACCTTTTATTATTCACTGAAATGCACTCTCATGGAAAGAGCAATCATGATTAACTAAACTAGCAGCACCAGTTGCAGAGGTTCCCTGCTTTAGTTTTTGGAGCTTTGTTCCCCATATTGGGAGGAGAATGGGCAATTTATTTTACCAGGTAGTACGTAGTCTTGCGTGGAATAAAAGTGCACAAGGCATTACCAATAATAAAATGCACCTCAAGAGATATTTTCTGGAGGGTGACAGTATATCACCTGCAATCAGGACTCAAAAAATACATAATACTATTGTTAATGGGAGGTCACATTAACTTGCTATAACCTAGAGTCTTCATATGTCAAAGCTCTATGTCATACTTATAGGTATGGGCTACATTTGGCCCAGTGATTGTGATTTTTTTCTTTAATCATCAGTAAAGCAGGATGCGGAATAACAAAATGACATACTGTCTTTTAGTCAGACCCTTGAGTATATGTGAATTTGCTGTCAAATTCACTCCTTGCCACAACATTTAGTTTCAGCTGCTGTGATTTTTGTTGAGTTGCTAACTTGCAGTGATGTTGTAAAAAATAGCCTTTTGAAAATGTTGCCACATTTTGATAGAGGCAATGACATCTGCTTGAGCCTGCAGACACCCTGGAGCAAGATTTATGAGGTGTTAATTTTCCTATTTTGTTAGAATGGCTCACTTAACTCAAAAAACCTAACCAATAGTTAAAAGAGTTATTTACATTATTTCACTGTTGGTCATTTTAGTAGAAGCAGCCAACTGTTGTGCTTAAACCCACAATCCCAAACTGTCTCTTGGGTCTCCCCAAATGTCAGAAGCCTCACTTGCACTTAACAAGCTGCCAAACCCACTAGCTTCCCCTTAGCCACTTCCACAGTGTAGTTATGCCCCATAATTACAAAAATCTCTAGCATATCATAAAGTAAATATATAAACTGCATAAAACTGAAAAAATAAATACTGGAGCTTTGGCAGTGATAGTATCTCTTTTCATATTTGCTTCATGAAAAATGTTGAATTTTTCAATGTAAATGACGCTAACACAATATCTCCAGCCTACTGCACCAAAGTGCTGCAAAATCCAGGAAATCAGTTGCTGAACATAAACCTAGTTTTCTGCTGAGTCTGTAGAGAATCACTGTTAGTCTACTTTTCAATGAACAGAAACAAATTTCTAACAAAGCAATATTTGACACCTCAAATGGTGGCGATATGCTTATCTGCTTTGGTCATCTGTAGTGCCTTTTATTCAGGCATCATGTCTGAATAAACACCTTTGGGGTAGGGAAATTATCCCAATTTTGCAAATGGAAAAATTGAAGGCCAAGTGTGAAGTGTCTTGCATGAGGTTACGGAACAAGTCCTGATTTCAGATCCTGACTCACAACCAGAAAACATCTCTTCTCAGCTTGTCTAAGTAGCTGCTCTTATTCTTTCATTCGCTTTTATTTTTACCTTAATTCCCCCATATTTTACTCTGTTTAAGCAAATTCTTTACTGACAGAGCTCCAGATTTAATTCCCTGTATTTTGCAAACCTTGGCAATTCACTTTTATTCAGGTTTTAACAGGCAAGCTGACTCTGTAGCAACAAATCAGTTAGTGTAGGAGCTGTTGTCAGGTGAGACATGGGAATGTTTTTAATCAGAAGTCAAGAAACTTGCCATGACATGTTATGAAATATGTTGGATAACAATTGTCTTTCCCATGAAATGTGTTGAGAAACTTCTGAGAAAAGGACAGGTAGTTTTGAAAGCCTTATTATGTGGGGGGAAAAAACAAAAAACAAATAACTGGTATGGAAAGTATTCTGATTTACCTAACTGTGTCAGGTAGGTGTATCAGTGATGCTACTCACAGTAGTTAAGTACATGTATAAATGTTGCAGTATTAGGGTCTTAGAGCAGTGGCTTTCAACCTTTCCAGATTACAGAATCCCCTTCAGGAGTCTGATTTGTTTTGTGTACCCTCAAGTTTCACCTCCTCACTTAAAAACTATTTGCTTACAAAATCAGACATAAAAATACAAGTGTGTCACAGCTTACTATTACTGAAAAATTTAATAGGTTCTCATTTTTGCTACATATTTTGTAAAGTAAATTAATTGTAATATAAATATTGTACTTGTATTTCAGTGTATAGTATATAGAACAGTATAAATGAGTCATATGTAATTTTATTTTGTATTGACTTTGCTAGAACTTTTTATGTAGTCTGTTGTAAAGCTAGGCAAATATCTAGGTGAGTTGATGTACTACTTGTGTAGCCCTTGTTGAGAACCACTGCCGTAGAGTAATGCACTGTTTGGCATTTGTTCAGTAGAACAGACCAGCTCTTTTGCTAGAACAGAACATCAGTATTCAGGCACACTACCTCCTGGTCTCCTCTCTTCCTAGGCAGTGGGACAGTTTTCTTTGGGGTTTTCTTATTTCTAATTTTTTTTTTAACATATCATCCTGTCCATCGAAGTTTTTAACAATAAAATCAACTCTTTCATTCTGTCAGAATGTATATGTAGCCATATGCATTATTTGTAAAGCTGTTTCTCTTTCATTTTCCTGTTGACCCCAAACTTCAGAATTCTTCCCTTTGTTACAGTGGTGACAGAAATTTGACATCTTCCCTGCCAATAGCATTAAAAACAGAATGCTTAATGCCAAAGAAAAAGCTCCACAGCTTTTATTTTTTGAAAAGACTGTCTGATAGGCCTCTTTATCTGTGAGGTCACTCAGGCTTGCCAATGAATCTTGAGATTTTTATGTATATTGAAATGCATGATAAAGAATGGTTCAAAGGAAAAATACGAAAAAAAGTGGAGGCGATGCTGCAGAGGATTCTGAACACATTTATGAAAAATCTATTTGAAACTTGACTCTCTTTTGTTAGAAGGTTGTTGTTTCTTCACTGGTATTTATTCTACATACGTGAAACAGAAATAATCTCTTTGAGGTTAAACATTAAATTTCATAATTTTTTTTATTGTTTTAAAAAGTTTAAAGTCCAATATAAACCCTTTGCAAAGATGTAAATATGGAGAAAAACGTTGCCGTTTAGAAAGATCAAGTTTTCTTGCATGTATAGTTGTTTTTAGCAGTAAATTCTGCTCTGAATCTGGTTTTAGCACAGGTAGGATTTCTTATGCCGTTTTATACCCAGTTCAAGCAAGTACCATAAATTACTTCTGACTTCTTTGTTTGCAAAGAAATTTAAACTAGATTTGGGGTCCATGTCTTACTTTGTATGTGAGGTTCCTTGTCTACAGAATAAAATATTTTTTTTTAACTTATTTCATATCTCATTGCACCTCAAAGGTTCTCCTCTTAAGGCCAGAATTTACCTAAAGTCTTTAGCAAGTTGGAGTTTTTTACTTTCTTACAGTTCTAGGAATCTGTTTTTCTGAAGAGACTGTTTCCCTCCTTCATTCATGTTTGAAAGATCTCTTTATTTCTTTTTCCCTAGGTTTTGAATGATTTGCTATCAGTTTGATATGACATTTCAGAACTTTGTTTTTTGTAATCAGGTACTTAGGAAATCTAGCATTTTGTGGTCTTGCAGCCTGTCAGTTCAGACATGATCATAGTTATAGGGCTTTCCAAATTCTCTTCAAACTTTGTTTTTAGTCTGGGACATGAATATGAAGGGCTTGTCCCTAAGTTATGTTTACTCTTTAAAACAAGGTTTGATTATTTTTTTTTCCTAATGTGATTTTGTTGTTGTTGTTGTTAAATGCATGTAGGTCTTGCTAGGCTTCAGTCTCAACACACTGTTGTCTTATTGATATACATGGTGACCTATTTTACTAATTGTGTGATGTGTATAGATCAGTGGTTTTAAAACTTTTCTTTTCTCGTGACCCAGTTGAAGAAAATTGTGGATGCCTGTGACCCAGCATAATTATATTGTTTGATTAGAGTGCAGGCTCCGGGGTGGGGCCACAGGGATAAGGGGTTGAGGGTGGAGTAGGTGAAGGCTTTGGGGTGGAGGTTACAGGGGGTATAAGCTCTGTCTGGGGGTGCAGGCTATGGGATAGAACTGGGGATGAGTTTGGGATAAAGGAGGGGTTTCTGGGTTTGAGTGCTCATGGCTGGGACCAGGCGATTGTTGGGGCACAGGCTTACCTCTGGTGGCTCCCACTCAGTGTTGCAGTGGGATGCAAAGGCCAGCTTCCTGCCTGTCCTGGCATAGTGGACCACACTGCATCCTGGAAGTGGCCAGCAATAAGTCCAGCTCCACAGGCGGCTCCCACCCCAACCTCTGGCTTCACATTTCCATTGACTGGTTCCTGGTTTGTCACAAGGTATTGTCAAGCAAAAATGGATGGAGCTCAATTTGGATTTGGTTTGAAATAGGATTGTCTTAATTATTTGGCTAGTTTTGCTTTTTTAACTTGAGAGTTGGCTACTCATCTCCACCTAGGAGCCGTACCTGCTGCTGACCACTTCAAAGGTGCAGCACAGTTTGCAGTGCCAGGACAGGCATGAAGCTGGCTGGAGCACCCCTGCTGGTCATCTTGTCACCCTACAGCAAGGCGACCCAGTCCCTGACTTTCTGCAACCCAGAACTGGGTCACTACCCATACTTTGAAAATCAGTGGTATAGTTCACTCAGGTTAGGTGTGTTTTATTCTATACAAAGGGCAAATGCTAAAGCTGTTTACTTTCCATCATTCATTCATTCCTTACGTGACTTTGCACTTGTATACCACCCTTTTATTCAAGGATCCCAAAGCAATTTTCAATGGGTAAACTCAGGCACAGGTCAAGGGACTAGCCAAAAATCAATGAATCAGCACAGAGTAAGGTATGGAGCCGAAGACTTCTGAATCTCATTCCCCTGCTCTAACCACCAGGTATTAATATTTGCCTCTTGGAGAGGCTGGGTGGGCGCATGTGTAAATGATATGCTGAACAGTGGCTCAGATATTGCTATATCTTCTGCTTATGAATCTGAAACTTGTAAGGTTTGAAACGGAGATCTTTATTGATATCTCTTTCTCTTTTAGGTGATCCATGGGTGGCTTATAATTTCTTCTCTATTGCTGCTTTTCTTTTTCTCATTCATCTACTTGGGGTAAGTCTACAAGAGTTTCAATTTCACAATTTGCCTTTTAACCAGTCTTTGTCTCTTTACCATAAGCATATGTAAACAGTTGCCCATATTCCACTGTGGTAACACTGCTCTACAGCCAAAATGCTTCTGAAATAAATGTAGTCAAACTTTACTAATTCTGAGTCACTCAGAACGAAAATGATGCTTAAAATTGTTGATTGGCTCTAGTTTTCAAGATATGCTATTGGGTCAGTATATACGACCCTGGACTTGGAAATGGCGGAGGATAAGTGAGTTATAAAGGGGGAAGGGATCTCAATTTAAACCAGATATTACTAAAATACATCTTTGACTGGATCTATGAATAAATGTATGACTGGGTTTGGACAGTACTTGCTTTTTAGGCAAAACAATGAATGATGCAATCTGAAGCTGGTATTGCGTCATACATGATATAAATTGCATCATGTTATTCCTAGAAGTCATGGATGATGCAATCATAACAAAGCTTACATCACTCTGCTGAACAAATTGCCCTATATCAGCTCTAGAAATCAAACAGTGTCATGCTCTCTTATTTGTCAGTTTGATTTTTGCAAAGGGACACATTTCTGTTTAGCCAAAGTGAGCAGAGATGCCTCGTACTTGTGTGAACAGTGCAGATAACTTCTGCTATGTTTGTGGTGAAGTGACTTTTGCATCACAAAAGTACAGTATAACCACTCTGGTTAAGAAACCCTATCACCTTTATTTTGGCTGAAAAATTGGAAATCAGGACAAGAGGTGGGCCCCACACATATGCTGCAACACTTGT
>CM057848.1:61003736-61020266 GCA_030068395.1 Apalone spinifera | reverse complement strand
TTCACACAGCGTGTAGTCAGCCTGTGGAACTCCTTGCCAGGGGAGGCTGTGAAGACTAGGAGTATAATAGAGTTTAAAGAGAAGCTAGATAATTTCATGTAGGTTCATTTAGGTCCATAAAAGGCTATTAGCTAGAGGATAGAAATGGTGTCCTTGGCCTCTGTTTGTCAGAGGCTGGAGAGGGATGGCAGGAGACAAATCGCTTGATCATTATCTTCTGTCCACCCTCTCTGGGGCACCTGGTGTTGGCCACTGTCGGCAGACAGGATACTGGGCTAGATGGACCTTTGGTCTGACCCGGTATGGCTGTTCTTATATTCTTATGTAACTTGATGTTAATTTGAACATTTCTACTGCATAGCTCTGATTGATTGCCTTTGAACTCGCTTCAATATGAGTAATTTTACCAGATGTCCCGTATTCAGCATAGAGAAATATGGCCATCCTACATATGTATGAAAGAAGCTTTTGAAATAAGTTTTATATTATTGTTTTCTTCCCTTGAGCTGCAGAGAATCAGAATCAGAATGAAGATGCTGACACCGATGATGGAGGCTTCAATCAGGAATGGGAACAACAAAGGGATAACAGAATAGGACCCCTTGAATCAACTCCTGAATCCCGGGCTGTTGTTCAGGCTCTTCCTAGTAACTCCCAAGATAGTGAGGACCCTGAAGAGAGTAAGTATCTTTCCAACATTGACTAAATGTAAACTTGGTTTTTAGTTAGCTAATGTGACTATTCATGCATATGTTGTTTACAAAGTACACTGGATCGCAAGGACAGGCTGAAAAGTCCCCAATGATGAGGACATGTTGACCTACCTGAAGACTTCACAGGACTGGATAGAGCTCCATTTAGTTATCTAATCATTTTTATTGGAGATGCTGCAGAAAGGGAATACTGAGTACATTGTTCCTTTGTTGCTCTTAATCACACAACTCACAATTTGGGAACTCTGTTAGCTCCCAGTCTGCTTAAATAATCATGTAGCAGCACTTACCTGAATTACTTTCTTCCATCTGCTTATGGTCAGAGATTGTCGCTTATGTCGGTGCAGACTTTGTGACTGCAATCCATGTCTTTGTCACCTCAAAATTAGAATATAGCAGCATTCTCTATGCAAAGCAACATGTTAAGTCTAATTTAAAAACAAAGTTTACTTCAAGATGTTGTAGCTTGCTTGTTTTGGTTTGGGGTGTTTTCCCCTGTAGCAGACTTCATATTAAATGCAATGTCTCACTGTGAACACACAACCTTAGTAGTCAAGGATCTGCACAGGCAGGCTTTTCATTTCCAGGTGAAATCTAAGGGTGGTGTTGGACTGTAGAGCACTAAGCATTTTCAGGCCTGCCTGTCTGGCAGACATTCTCTCTTCATGTGTTCCTGCCATAGCTGTAATCAGTGAAGGCACTTGATAACCCAGATCTCTGACATTGAGTGAACTCATCCTCTGTCTTTTCTAGAGATTTGGGAAGGATACTTAGAGGCACAGAGATCTTGGGAGTGGGGTGACATGTATTTTATTCTAACTACCAATATAAAACCAGCTGTGTTGGTAGACAGTTATGGTTTCCTGACTTACTTGTAATTTATAATTGTTAGCTCCTAGAGCCTGAGATGGGAGTCTTTTTCTCCCTGCCCCTGTGGGTGTTTTAAATAAAGAAAATGCTAAATTGTTCCAAGGCATGTGTCTTTCTCCCTGTATTTCTACTATCAGTAGTTCGGATAGCATTTTTACAATGCTGCTGATCGTGCTTGTCAGCCAGCAATTATTTGTTAGATGTCTGTTGGAAAATTCACGTGTTGTGGCAGTAGCGTTATAGCCATTGTACTGATCACTGAGCCTTTAATACAGTGTAACAGTGTTTTAATGTTTAAAATCGTCCTTTTGGCAAGAGAGCATTCTCAACATGTCCCATTTCATCAAGTTACTGTTCAACAATTGCACGTGACTTGAGGGAGAATTGTTTTAGCATCCAGGGATCACTGCGCAGAGCAAGCCGTGATAGTCTTACTGCAAGCCACTAGTTTTGCGTTTTTAAGATTGAGTAGGGATGTTATAAGTATTTTTTTAATATCACTTAGCTAATAACGGTAAGTGAACAAATTCTGTACTGGATACATCAAGTAAAGTTCCCTTAAAGTTTAGCATTTGTCTCTGCAATATAGATTATTAATCACTGTAATCAGTGATAAATAACTGTAAGGCATCAATTTCCTTCTACATTTGTATCTTTAAAGCCATCTAGAACTGAGATCAGGAAAACTGCTAGTCCTAACTCTCTGCCTAAAGCTTTTTTATGTTCAGATACCTCATTTTCCATTAAATTAGAGCTTCCCACTATGATGAGAAATTGAATTTTGAATAGTGGTTGCAATTCTGGTTATTTTAGTTCTTCGGAACTTGGTTTTCAAAATGATTTTTTAGTTTTAACAATGAACCTTTGCCCCCAGAAGTTAAAATAAATGTTAATACTCTTGGAGCCAGGTAACCTTGTAGCATTGGAATGTGTTTGCCATGCAGTGTTTCACTTGGCATCCAGCTTGGTATCTTCTATGACAGGTCTGCCTTAATTTGACAGTGATTCATATCTACTAGAGTAGAATAATGTGATGGGTGACTTCTAAAAATAACAACCTGTCTCTCTTTAAAGGCAGGCTGAGCTAGCTTTAGATTAGCACCTCAACATGTGAAAGTCTGTCCTTTAGAAGTATGGGAAATGGTACTTGAGAATGAGATGTTGGAGTTGGGCCAGGAGACACTATTGTGTGTGTATGCATTCAAAAGGCTCCAAAATGTAAAAGTTCTTACAGGATAAAGAGGAACAAAAAGAGTTGGTCCAAAGCAGTGAACATGATCCTGAATGAATTTTGGAAACACATAATGGTTTAGTCTTTGAGGAGACAACACTGAACAGATCAGAGTAACCTGAGAGGTGGTACTGAGGGATTGCAGGGAGATGAGAAGTATAAGGTACTGCTGTTTTCCTGTAGTGATGCAAATTGGCTTTGCCTGGTTTAAGACGAGCTATTTTATGCTTTTTCTTTTGTTTTAATCTCTTTTTCCCTCCCTCGGCCAGTAATCTTGATTTACTATAAACCTTGTGGTTTTGAGTCTCTCTCGCTCTCTCTATTTGAAAGAGTTGAAAGCACCTTAGAGGTTTAAGAGGTAGTAAAAAAAGGATTTCTGGAGTCTGTCCTTCATGGGACTAAAGTCTCAGAGGAGTAACCATGTTAGTCTGTAACTGTAATAACAAGCAGTCTTGCGGCACCAGACTAACACATTTATTAGGTCGTGAGCTTTTGTGGGTAAAACCTGCTTCATCAGATGAGTTGGAGTGGAAACTACAGAATCCGGGATATACAAAACAGCAAAAGAAGTTACCCGTCAATTGTAGGGCCAGTATTAATGAAGCTTATTAAGTCACCCTGACTTAGCTTCTTTAACACTGGTCCTACAGTTGACAGGGCACACATAAGGTGCATGCTGATTGCACAAAACATTGTAAGAACCATGCACTCCCTCTGCTTTATGCTACTTTTGCCAGTAATTTAACTTGCCCCTAATAATGCATCACTTTGTGTTGAAAAGGCATGATAAAGGAGAATCAAGTGCAATGTATTTAATCTTATTTGTGGGGTCATGGTTAATGCATGTGCTCTGTGTCAATCTTGTATCCCACTAATAATGGAGGGCCACTCATGCAGCCCACTCACTAGTCTTAGTGGCTTATCACCGGTGTAGATAATCCACTGGTCAATCTATCCAGGTGGAGGCTACATTAACTTAGCTGCAGTTACACATGAGGGGTTAGGTCGTCCTTATTACATTGTTCAAAAGTTTCAGAGGGGAAGCCAGGTTAGTCTGTAACTGCACATCCACTAATGTAATCTATGCCATCAAATGCCAGCAATGTCCCACTTCCATCTATAGTGGTCAAACTGGACAGTCTCTACTGGAAAGAATTAATGGACACAAATCAGATATCCATAATGGTAATACACAGAAACCTGTTGGAGAACACTTTAACCTGCCTGGGCATGCATTAATGAATCTCCAAGCCACCCTGTTGTTTCAGGCCAGTTCCACAAGCCAAATACACAGGGAAGGGTTAGAACTTAACTTCATTTACAACTTTAATTCTTATGCGAATGGAATGAACAGACACATTCTTGCATACTACCTTCCACATCCTAATGACTTAACCAAACAATGGAAATGTTAATTGTTCTTATCAGCCTCTTGTAACTATGTGAACAATCTACTCACTGTCTCTCTTTTTTTCCCTTTTCTTCTCGTCCCCCTTCCCCTATCTATTCTTGGGTCTGGACTTCTAATACTCCAGTCATCTGAAGAAGTGGGTTGTGCCCACAAAAGCTCATGATACCATCTACATGTTTTGTTAGTCTTAAGGTGCTACTAGACTATTCATTGTTTTTACATTTTTCCTAACTATATTAGACCGGATGCAGAATTTTTCACAGCCCTGAGCAACGTAGCTAAGATGATCTAATTTTTAAGTGTAGTTTAGAGATGTGAAATCCCATTTAATTAGTTAACCAGTTAATCATTATGTTTAACTGGTTAAACAGGGGTGGGCTGGAGTGCTGCCGCTTGCAGTGCGCTGCGCTGGGCTCGGCTCACCATGGACAGGGGATGCTCCAGCCCCCACTGGTTAACCATAACCAGTAAGCATCACATCCCTAGTGTTTATCTAGGCTGAAAATACACGTGAATAGTTAAAATATAGGTACTCCTTTGAGTTCAGAAGGGAGCTGTTGAGGATCTCTCTAGAAAAACCCAATAATTATAACAGTGTTGGAATGTCAAATTAATTCTCAGGTGAGGGATAAGGTATACTTTAACCTGGGGTCTGTGGATCAAAGAAACAAAACTTACTAGGTAAGGAGCATATTTTCCAGTCTCCCATGGCTGTAGAGTGTCTGTTTAGCTAAGTTAGTTCTGACTTTCCCTTGTCTGAAAAGTAGCATAAGGCTGAAATGATTGGAGTAGACAGCAGTGGCAAGAAAAACATGGTGAGAACAGAACGACTCCTCCCATAAACCTGCTGTTGCAGGGCTTGATGGGAATCATGTGACCCTGAGGGAAAAATATGGAGAGGGAAGAAGGGGAAAAAGATGGGAGAAGAGAGAAGCGGGGGAAGAAGAGCCCTAGGTTTCCCTCCCCAGTGCAGAAAACAGTCTTTTTTCTCATCTGGGGTAGCAGAGCTCTGGAGCCTTTACCTCTAGGGCAGGATGAACAGGTAAATTTGAGGGACAAGGAGAGCTCAGAAGCAGTGGGGGGCTTATGGCTGAAGATAGAGAGGCAGCTGCCATGGCACAAGAAGGAATGGTGAGGTGGAGGGGTCTGGAGCTTCTTTGCATATGGCCAGTCAAGCATAAGATCACTCCTTGGCTCTTCTTCTTCAGCAGGTACCCACTTGGTCTCAAGCTCTTCTTTGATACTTGCAGGTTGAGCCTGGAGCTGCATTGCACTGATAAGAAGGAGGAAGCTGCAGGCTAGATGAGCATATCCAAGGGCTTGATCTGGCCCAGCAGCCAGGTGTTTGACGGCCTTGATGTAGAGGCTTTGAAAAAGCTATGGCACGTTTTGAGCCTTATTTAGTACAGGAAATCATCTTTACTTCTGTATACAGAAGTGGTGTTAATTGGATATTGTGTCCCAGAAATACTTGCTGAGGTGGTAATTGCCATAAAATCGAACTCATTGACTCATGCACTTTTGAAGGATCCTCATATTGCAGAACCATAAACACTCATTTAATTGGAAAGATGCACCATAATTACACCAAGAGCCTTTCAAAACTATCATAATCAGTATTCTGTAGGAGACAGAAGAGATCACTGGAATGTTTCTGTATGTTGTTTTGTTCACTGGAAGATTATGCAAGTAAAAACTTCAAAATGACAAGTGACTTATCTGCCCAGTAGTCAGGGTAGTAGCAATAATCTTTTGGCAAAATGTTGCTCTAAAATGAAATAATTGAAAGTGGCTTAGATTTATAAAAAATATAACCAGAACATCCAGACTTTCTCCGTTCAGAGTCATGCTGGCTATTTATTACGAGACTGAAAACCTCCTTGACTGTACATTAAGTGGAGCAAATGGCATCAGTCTTCCTTTTTACTCCAGAGATATTAGATGTAACCCCTGCTGGTATCAAAATGGAGTACTCTGTTCGGACCTGCAGTTTTTGCTAGCCTCACCTCTGTATGAAAGGTGAAATCAGATACAGGCTACATTGTAGAATTCTATGGATGGCATTTTGGCTATCTCCTCTTTTCCAGAACATTCTGTTTTTGAGTATTCTGACAGAGATAATCGTGCAGATAAATTCCTCTTTCCTTGTTGTTTTAAAACAGCCTCTGTAAAATTGTGCTTCTTGTTGGTTCCCAGCCTCCCCTCCTGTTTTGATTCTTTGCTAAACTTAATTCAAAATGGAGTTGTGTATTAAAATTTTTTTCTTATGTTTGATTTATAATGTTAGTCTGTTTATAACTTAGTAGAATGGGGTATGCTGGTAAACGGCGACATGAAATTAATGTGTATTGGAGACTGCAACAGCTTGGCAGTAGGGAGGGTCAAGAAGAATCTGCTAATTGCTTTTGGTTGTCTTATTGGTTCCTTGAATTATTCTGTCAGATACGTGTAACAGAAATTGGTGGAAGGAGTTTTGGGTCTTCACCTAATCTTTCCTTATTTTTACCATTGCAGGGGGAGTAAAGCTTGGTTTGGGAGATTTCATTTTCTACAGCGTTCTGGTTGGCAAAGCCTCAGCCACAGCAAGTGGAGACTGGAACACAACTTTAGCCTGTTTTGTAGCCATACTAATTGTAAGTATAATGTAATGTGGTGATGGTATTTCAGTACGTTCCTCGGTGACCAAGAGGGCTTCTGTTTGTATATTTTCCTTTGGGATTTTGCATATTGGTTACTTAAGTGTCTGATCTTGCCGTCGTCCACTTAAATTACCAGTTTTGTTGTGGATTTCAGTTGGGGGCAGCATCTGTCACTAAAGCTTCAGTTTGGTACAGCACTTAAGTGCATGTTTATGTCTCGTTGATTTCAGTGGGGCCTTACGTATACGTTTCAGTGCTTTGAGTGAACATAAGAACAGCTATACTGGGTCAGACCAAAGATCCATCTAGCCGAGTATCCTGTCTTCTGACAGTGGCCAATGGCAGATGCCCCAGAGGGAATGAACAGAACAGGAAATCATCAAATGATCCCTCTGCTGTCATCCATTTCCAGCCTCTGACAAACAGGCTAGGGACATCATTCCTACCCATTAGTGGACTCGTTAGTGAGTTACTTTATCAGTGTTAATCCTGACATTAATAGCACTCATTTTGGAAAGGTAAAAAATGCAACTATCAACTCTTGTCAGCATTTAAGCTTGATGTGTTCTGTATATATTTATTGTACATATGATATGTATGTGCATATAATATGTATTGTATTTTTGCTGGCTTGAGTTTGACCTTAACTTCTCCCTTTCCTTCTTTCCAGGGTCTGTGCCTTACTCTACTGCTTCTTGCCATCTTTAAGAAGGCGTTACCAGCTCTTCCAATCTCCATAACCTTTGGGCTCGTTTTCTACTTTGCCACAGATAACTTGGTGCAGCCCTTTATGGACCAGCTAGCATTTCATCAGTTTTATATATAACGCATTCGAAGTTGATATTCTATGGACATTTATAATGACTCTAGAAAATCTGGGAGGAAAAAAAGAATTTTTCCTTGGTCCTCACGTGACTGTGAAGTTCAATGCTCAAGATTTCTGGCCTGATTCATTGCAACTTCCTCCCATGTTTTCCTGAGACTACTGCACTGGGTATTCTTCTGTGTAAAAAGGGTTTTTCTCAATGGATGGACTACCATTATGTCATAAGCAATTTCTGAATGATAGATGTGTAATGAAGACCATCTGTGTCAAAGTTGCTAATGCTTCTACCAGCAACATGAGCCCTGGGTACAGGTTGATGTTTTCCCAACACTGAAGGCCCTGAGGACTGCCATGAGGTTAAACAAAGGAAGGTAGCAAAGTTCTGTCTGGTTTGACTTGAAAACCATTTGAAGAGAATCAATCCAGTACAAATCGTTAAAGCAATGTTTTTCACCAGTTGAGTCCTGACCTCACTTTGGGTCATTAGGTAAGGGCCAGGTATTATAGCAATGGGACCGATGGAGAAAGGATAGTCTCTCCTAAAGAGAGTTCCATCCCTTAATAGCCTCTGTGCCTAAGTGTGCTTGATTTTGATAAGTCTAAAAGCTTATTTTCACATTGGAACAAGATCCTGTACTCTAATTTACTCTTTGCATTCTCAAGCACAAAGAGTGCATACTGTACTACTGCTGCTGATTTCTCATATAGCTACCAAGACTTGGACTGGATAGTTTGGAACAAGTCAATCATGAGGCCCTAACATGCATCCTTGTAAAAGGTTGGAGGACTAATGCTCAAAAATTTCTTTATTAAAATGACATGACAGTTTCTGGATTTATTTTGTCGTCTTGCTAATCTTTGCTAGAATAACATCAATTTAAACCTCACTTTTAGATGGCAATTTGCCACACTGGACTGCATTGCTCTAAGTTCCCGTTCTCCCACACGGAGTCTTTGGGGATATGTAACAGACATTTGCAGCAGCATCTCCCAAGCATACCAGGAATTTAGCCTTATATTGCCAGGTGTAGCGAAATGGAGGGATATATTTAGTAGCATTCTGCTGTTTCCATTAAGCATGTCTCTCCAGAAACATGTAGTTGAAAGGATTTGGACTATAGCAAATTAAAATGAGGGGCAGTGTTTTTCCTATGTAACATTGTTAACTTCTCTATTAAGCTTTAGTATTAGCTTCTCATGCTTATTTCAACTTGACACCTACAGCTGAGTGATTTATTTTAGGTAGTGCATTGATAAGTGAATATTCATTAGCCAAATAAATTGTCATTTAGTGTTTCCTGGGAATAAAAAGTATTGTCCTTTTTTTCACCATTATAATCGGGTATGATGAAATTATAGGTGACTGGAGAAGAGAGTCCCAGAACAGCTGAAAGGAGTCAAAAATGTATACTAGGCTTAGTAACCCCACCTTAATTTGTTTTGTTCTTTATTTAAATCTACAATTATTTATGTTTAGTGAACATTTTCTAGAATGGGACGTTTTGGGAAGGACACGATTGGAGAAAAACATTCTGTGCAATCAAAAAGTCTGGTTTTGGTGCAGCAGAGCTCAGTGAAGCATAGAATGGAAAGGTTTGGCTGTTGATGGCATTGCAACTTATGTTAATTTAATATTTAACAAGACACCTAATGGACAAAACTAGTGTAAATGGTGATCTGAAGCAACCTTTTTTCTCTTCCAGAAAGAGATCAACTTCAGTAAACATGGAGGAGTAATAGGACTGAGATTTCATCCTTATTCTTAAGTTGGTTTTTGATTAGTGGGTAATATGAGAGGGCTTTGCATTTGTGTTGCATACCACAAAGACTTTAACTTCCTCAACTTTAATGGTTTTGGTAACTTCTGTGTATTGCCCAGTGTGACTTACTAGCCACAGAATGTTGCCATCTGGAAATCAGGGCAGTTACATCAAATAATGTGCATCCACTCTACTCACCTGAAAGTACCTGCATTCTTGGTTGTGGCTGCATTTCCTCTTGGAGTGGAATGTCATTTAAAATGGTATTTTTTTATGCGAAGTTTTCTGCTCTTAGAGCGTTCTTTCCTGTTACTACTTGATCCTCCCATCAGCATTAATCTCTGAGAATTGCAGCTGTGCTTTTGGTTGGGAATTCTAATTATTGCTTGTTCTTTATAGAAAAAAGATCGCCAAAATTTGGTACCACTATCCTCTGTTTGTACATCTGAGCAAAGTCTCAGTGAAGAGTTATTTGTAAAATGCAGAGGTCATCTTTTGCTTGAAATAGTCACTGCTGGAATTCTGATCCCCTAAACAGCTGATCCAAAGCCTGTTGAAATAAATAGGAGCCTTTTCATTTACTTCAGTAGGCATTGGATTTGGTCCTTGAACAGTTCAAATCTTCAAAACGTTTAAATTGCCAGTCTTCCACTGCCATCCTGGAGTTTTAATTTCTAGCCCTGTTACAGAAGGTTGTGGTGGAGATTATACACCTTATGATAACATTGAGTCTTGAGTACACTTACTAAAATCAGCAGATGCAAATGGAAGATTGAAACTCTTTTCTGGATTTGCTCTTTTGCACTGAAGTACAGTGACACATGTGCAGAATATGATCCTTGTGGTGCTAGACCACTTCAGTATGTTGTTTAGAAGGGTTACATAAGAACAGTGTTCATTCTGCATTTCCTGGGATTTGGGCGTTTAATGTACAAGCATGAAGTTAAGTCTTGTCATAATTTCTCTACTAGCCTTCCAGAAAAATAGAAATCTAATTTATGATATAGGATTATTTCCATCTGGTCTACTTGGTATAATCAGAGATTTCTGATGTATTTTATAGCTCTTTGGGGGAATTATTGATTCCTAAATTAATACACTATTGATGATTTAATTTTTATTGCTATCCCAGTAGATGTGGGTCTTTCTCTTCTGTGTTCCAAACATGTCTATCACATTTGGTTAACCAGTAATTGTTGTGGCTTTAAGACAAAATTTCTGTCATTGTTGATAGCTTCGCTACCTTTCAAACTTTCATAAGTAATTAGTCTCTCTTAATGGCTACTCGTCTGCAAAATTTCATAAACTAGAACATCAGCTTGTAAGAGTGCTTAAAATATCTGCTTAAATTTATACCATGTTTTCTTCCTCGTTCTTGTATTTAGTCCAGAGCAGACACTTATAACAGATTTTTGTAAATAGGGAATTACTTTCATGGCTATCTTGAATGCTGCTACCGTAAGTAACTGGAAGCTCCTTCTGATGGTAGTTATCTGCGTTCAGATGCAACCAATGTGGGGAGAGCTTGGAGCTATAGTTGCTTGTATAGAGCACCATGTTCAAATTGTCTTAGGAGCAAATCCTGATTTTAAGCCAAATATTCAAGGGCTGCACTCTGCTGAAAATGGCTAACTCCTTGAGGTAAAAAGCAAACCATGCATTTATTTAGACTCTCTGGTACTGTACATGGCAATTGCTCTGCCCTTACCATAGTGAGGGAGAATTATCCTAAAGTACGTTTGAGTGGAATTTCAGGACAGATAATGCAGTGTTAGGAAACTTCTAAGAAAAAGGGGGGGGGGGGTGTTAACACATGCTGTTGAGATCAGTATAAGGAAGTTTGTGGAACATGTCTTTGCTATGGTAATACCTTGTTTTACATTTTAAGTTTGGTCATTGGGAATACTGGAATATGAACTAGAATTGGATTATTTTACACTCAAGCATTTGCTATTTTCTTTTTTTACAGACACTGGTTTGTACATAATCTGATTTGAATGTGAATAAGTTTTTTAAACACCTTTCCAATTCTTTATAAGATACAGTTTTGATAGATTATTGCAAATTTTCCTTTGTCTAATCATTAAAATAAAGAATGCATGGATCCTAACTTTGCTGATTGTCATGATTTCAATATGATTATATAAAACATTAAACTTGTTTTGGAGGCTTAAATACTGCAGATTTTAGATTCAGTATTTAAAGAACAAGAATTTTGTCTTAAAGAGGTGTTTTAAAAGCCTCTCGTTTCCCACAGGAATAATTTCTTCAAACTAGATTTCTATTAAAGCACATTTTAAAGCTTGCTTTCACATTAATTGTCAAAACCAATTATAGGAACCCCCATGAGACATAATTAAGGCATAAAATAATATTGAAATTCAGGATGTTTGATGTGGCAAAAATAATCGTAGCTGAGAAACATTTTATGTAGGTCACTCAGAAAGAAACTACCTCACAAATAGCATTTAAATGTGCAACACTGATTACTAATTTCACAGCTGGAAGAGTG
Organism: Apalone spinifera; assembly: GCA_030068395.1. Taxonomy (NCBI): domain Eukaryota; kingdom Metazoa; phylum Chordata; order Testudines; family Trionychidae; genus Apalone; species Apalone spinifera. Next base: position 61,008,304 of record CM057848.1, on the reverse strand, counting down.
GGGGAAAAAATCTTACACTCCTCAAACTAACATTTCAGTTTTATTGTTATAAATAAATTTGAGTGATGCAAATGTAAGTCAATTTAGCCATTGTTGTATGGAAACAGAGGTTTCCTTTACTGAGATTTGTCCTGTTTCTCTTAAAATAGAGAACGTAGATTAATATAGAACAAATTAAGAACAGAACTCAGCAAATATTTGATGATTGAATTTAGCTGTGATGTTGTATTGACCACGAGCAGCTTAAGACTTTTTTTTCAAATATAGCTGTTCTGTAGATTGTTGGCATGGGTTTCATTGGAATTCTCACAGCAGCCACTTGGTCTATAGCAGGAGTCTCAAAGTCAAGGCCCACAGGCCATCTGTGGCCCGAGCAGTTCCATAATCTGGTCTGTACAAGATTGTTGGCATGTGAGTTCCTGCAGCCATGGGGGGCAGGGTCCATACCCATCCCCCAAGTCCAGCCTCTGCTCTGCCCTGTCTTCCCACCCTTCTCTGGCCCCATTACATCCGTTCCCTGAAGCCCCATCCTCCTTGGGGGACCTAGCATGGAGTGGCAGCAAGGGTCGGGCTCCCCTGGACGCACCATGGCTGCAAGGAAGCAGAGCAATGCAGCAGCCTCTGCTCTGCTACACCACCATTTCCCAGGCCAATCCAGTCATTCCACCACAGCAGCAGGAAGAGCACGCAGCCCCAGTGCAGGCTGGCTTGGAAGATGGCCGTGGAGTCGATTGGGCTTCCATGTAGCTCCAATTCCCCGCAGCTCCTGCTGCCGCAGTGAGTGGGGGGAGAGGGGACAACCCCTGCAGTCGGTTCCCCTGGGTATGGGGGACCATATTGTCCATAGGAAGGTTGTGCGGCTGCCATGGGGCTGGCAGATGCACGAGCTGGCAGGCAGGGCTGGGAGATGCAGGGGAGGGGAGAGACATTTCCCCTACCAACCCCACCACTTCCCCCTCCACCCTGGAGCCATGCCAAAGCCCTGCCCACTAGGAGGATGTGAGGACTGGCACTGGCTCTAAGGTAAATTGAGTATGAGACCCCTGGTCTATAACACACACCTTTGTTAACCAAACACTATGTGGTGGATCTTTATTTCTCAGATGTTCAGAATTGTAAGAGACACTGGACTGCACAAAGGAAATTATTGGTAAGAAATTTTCCATTCTGTTTAACACATAAGAAATGTTCTGTTTTTAAAAAAAACAAACTAGTGGTACTATTTTTGTATGTTTCTGTCTATAAAGCCATTAAGCCAACCACATAAGGCCTTGGAGGAAGAAATTAGAGCTAATAACATTTTACAGATGTTTTAAACAATGTCCCAGTTTTAAGATCTGCGATTCTTCATGGCTGCATATAAGTAAGACTGTTTTAGTCATGGATATTTTTAGTAAAAGTGAAGAAAAATTCATCACCAGTGACCTGTCCATGGCTTGTGCTATATACTCTTTATTTGGCATGAGGGGAGGAGGCGGGTATTGGTGGTGAGAGCACTGGCAGACTCTCCCTGGCTCTGTGAGGCTCCAGCCTCAGCTCATGGCTGGAAAAGTGGCAAGGGGGTTCCGCAGCTCCCATTGACTGGGAACCGTGGCCAATGGAAGGTGCAGTGGCAGCATATGAAACTGCCTGGCCGTGCCTTGGAACTGAAGGAAGGGGATGTCATCACTTGAGGGAGCCCCTTGAGGTAAGCACTGCCCAGGGCCCTCACCCCCTCCTGCACTCCAGCCCTCTGCCCCCTTCCATACCCAAGCTGCTGCTGGTGGTGGTGGGTGGGAGCAGGGCTCCCTCTAAGCTGCAGGCAGCACAGTTTTACAGGTGATTAATCAGCCCCACTCAGCTCCCTGCATGGAGCCCTGAGCCTCTGACTAGGCGGGGCTGATTAATCACCTGTGCTGTTGCACAGCTTAGAGGGAGCACAGTAGTTTGAGGCTGCCCCAGCAGCAGCCAGTGTGCTGCCTATGCTGTTTAGGCAGCCCTTAAACTAGCTGCTGCAAGAAGTCATGGAGGTCCTGAAAAGTCCCGGTCTCCAGGATGTCTGTGAAAAATTCACAGCCTTAGAGGTAAGTGCTCAAAGTGGCAGCACCTTCTTCAAGTGGTTGTTCATGTCCATTCGAATCAGGTGTGGCACTGCATGCACCGCATCTCCGGAGGGTTTTTCCTAGCGGTACCCGTAGCACCAGCAGGGCGCCCCCTGGAGTGGCGCCGCTATAGGGGAGCATAAGTACCCCTGCCAGCGCTCCCCCTCCTCAGTTCCTTCTTACCGCCCATGACAGTCGTTGGAGCATGTCTCTCTCTCTCTGAGTAGTTAATGGTTCCCGTTTCTCTTAGTGTAGTGTTTGTAAATAGTTGTAAATAGTTTTAATTAGTTAGATAGTTAGTGAGTTCTTTGTTTTCCTTCCCCCCCTCGGGGGTGAGGAATGCCAGGGCCGCAAGGACGCCTGTAAGATCTGCAGGTCGTTCAAGCCGCGCACAAAGAGGGAGCGAGATTCGCACTTGAAGCTTCTCCTCATGGAGGCGGCTCTTCAACAAGCACTGATGGGCTGCTCCACAGTGCGCAGTGCACCGGCGTCGATGCGGGACACCCCATCCCGTGTGCGGACTTCAGTACCAAGGGCTCGGCACCGTTCTCACTCCCTGGCACCGAAGAAACTAAAGGCTTTGCAGGGTAGGTCTCCGAGCCAGAACTCCAGGTCGGGCCTACACAGTCACTACATCTTGCCGTACAGACGTCTCCAAGTGCTGCTGTGCGGCGTAAGCGAGCGGGCCGAACATCCAGTCCGGGCCAGCTACCCTCGCATCGTCCCTCAATGCCGGAGACTTTTGAGGCAGCGCAGGACTTGATTAGCCTCACTACCTCCCCTTCGTCGTCTGTTGAGGTGGAGAGGTCGAGGTGTTCTACGCCGGAAGCCATGATGGCACCGGTTTCTCCTCTGCACCGGTTGGAACAGTCGGCACCGGTCACGTATGCAGTGGGACCATCCCCTGTGGGACCAGTACCGCTTGCCACTATGTCGATGCCGGACTCGGCACAGGCTGCCAGGCCTCACCCGGTGCTCGGCTGGACTCGACCTCCCTTGGTGCTGGGACCTCTCCCAGAGCTGGTCTTAGCTGTGCCGTATTACCCAGGCCATGTGGCACTGTCAATGGCACAGTCAGCAATACCGGCACCGGGCCTCTTGCCCGGGGTGCCGGTACAGTCTTCAGCACCGCCCTCTTCGGCATCGCTGCAAGTTTCGGCACCGACTCTAGTACCAGCATCGGCCCCGTGGGCCAATCCGATACCACCTTTGCCGGCGCCGCCGATCCCTTCTAGGGCAGCAACCACGGCTCCGATGCCATCAGTTTTACTCACCATGGTGCCCACCGCGGCACCGGTAGGGGCGCCACCTCTGGGGCGGTTGTACTCCGCAGTTCTGCACCCGCAACCAGCACCGACCTTGGCACCGCAGTCAACGTGCACTGTGTCGGCGCCATAGTCGGCCCCGAAACCTGTCTTTCTGGTACCGGCACCAGTACGACCTCACCGCATACACGCAGGCAAGCCAGAATCCATGGCCAGGTTTGCCCCCCCCCCCCCGGATGGTAACCAGGTACTCATCGTCGGCGCCACCCTGGCCCGAGTCTGATTATTCTTCAGATTTGGATGTGGGCTCTTTTAGGTTGGGGTCCTCAAGGGCTTCATTGGATCATAGATCCTGTTCCTGGCACCGGCGCAATCGTTCACACGTGCGGCCGCCTCAGCTGCACTGGCCTTTCTGGACACTGTGGGCATACCATCAGTGGCAAGGGCCTGTGCCCCCGTCTGCGGTGTCCAGTGTCTCCGGGCACCAAGTGCCCCCGTCGGCATCGCTGTCGCGACCCCCTCCCTTGCCTCAGAGGTCTGCAACCATAGATGCTGCTAGAGACCCACAGGCTTCGGTGCTGGAGCCACTTCTGCACACGGCAGTGCTTGCCCAGCCGGCCCCTCAACCGGGCCCTATGCTGGATCCAGTGCCGATTCAGGAGTCGTCGTCATCGTCATTGTCTCCTGATGAGGCCTTAGCGGATCCCGCACCAGCGATGCCAACCATGGATGCTCGGTCGCATCAGGATTTGCTCCAGCGTCTGGCCTCCAACCTGGGTGTCCCAGTGGAGACAGTAGTAGAGGACACAGATACGATGATAGACATCCTGTCCGAAGATGTGCCCACCCGTTTGGCTTTGCCACTCAACAGAACTGTGGCTAAGATCACAAACGCCCTGTGGTAGACCCCGGCTTCCCTAACCCCTACCTGAAAGGGAGTCGAGAGGTGCTATTATGTCCTGCAGTCGGGACACGAGCACCTGTATTCCTAGTCTGTCCCGGGATCCTTGGTCATCCAAGCCGCAGCTCAGAAGGAGAGGCTTCCACAGCTGGGGGCCGTCCCCGAAGGCTAGGGAACCCAAATGCCTCGATTTAATGGGGTGTAAGGTGTATGCCACCAGTGGAGTGCAACTCTGCATCGCTAACCAGCAGGCAATGCTGAGTCAATATGCCTATAACACATGGCAGGCGATGGATAAGTTCAAAGATAAACTCCCTGCCA
>CM057848.1:60960208-60979035 GCA_030068395.1 Apalone spinifera | reverse complement strand
TGCAAATGAAGCATGGGATATTTAAATCCCAGCTTCATTTGCACTTTTGAAGTGTCTAATTTACATCCCTCTGTCGAAAGAGGGATGTAGTCTGGACACACCCTGAATGATAACTGGGGGCCCAACAGGCTTTCCCCAGTAATACACCTTGTTATCCTCTTTCCTCCGGAGCTCTTTTTATTGTTGCTAAATAGTTCCTTTAGGTCATTTTTCACAAGGGATGTGAACTACATGGTTCATGTTAAAGGACAAAAGAACATCTCAAACTGAAATGGGCCTGAACTTCTATATTCATCTCTGGATATAGGCTTAAATCCTCTGTAATGCTGGGACCTTCAGATCTGAGGGGCTGCTGAAGTTACCAAAGAGATGGGGCCAGCTATGAACTGGCTTTGGATTCAAATCTCCCCCAGACTAGGGGATGCCTGGCTAATGTCCTGTGGTTCTGACCCATCTCTAGTTTCAGACGAAATGTGAATAATTTCAGTATTTTATTATTTAGACTTTGAGAATGTATTGGAAATGAGGAGCAGTGAGTGGAACTAGGAATTATTGTCTATGTCTCTTGGTATGCTGCTGGCAGCTACAATAAAACTAGTTATGAAGAGCCCCACCCAAGCAATAACTAGCTGCACAGTTTTCAGTTAAAGCACATGCACATGCAAAGGGAATTGGAAATCATCCCAAATCTGGCTCTTCCATGTGTGCATGGTTACAACTCCAGCTTTCAAAAGCAAAACAGGAAGCCCCTGCAGAAACTTTGAGGCTCAAGGGGTTAAATGAAATCCAACTCTCCCTTTCCTGTGCAGTAAAGATTAGTAACTAAACAGAAGCTGGGGAGAGGACTGCCTTGGAGCCACTGATCCAGCTACAGAAGTGGGGAGGTGGACACTAGCAGGCTACAGGGTGACTTTAGTGCCTCTAAACCTTGCACTCACCTTCAAACAAACCGCTGCAGAAGGTAAGAGTTAGTTTTACATTATGGATCACTTATTTCCTCTCCTCTTCATCTCATTCACTACTTGTCTGTTTGTCTTTCCTTTGTTTATGGCTTTTTATTTCCAGGCACTGTTTATCAGCCTTACTACAGTTTAAAGGGCAAGAGTAAAGTTTGCTGTATAGAGTCCTATGATTGCAAAATCAGATATCCTGCCAGAGGGTGTTGTTAGGAGAAGGCACGCAATATATTCAGTGAATATTAATCCCTGTTGCTTCCCACTCCCAAGGGTTAATATCAAATAGCCATTAGTAGCAGCCCTGGGGGAGAGGGAAATAGTATCAGTTAATGTTGGATGAGCCCAGGAGCTAGGTTCCTAAAGAGATGTGTAGAAAGCCATATAAAGTTATCAGGGCTTGTATGCCATGGATATTAGTGTGAAATCTCTTACTAGTTTATGGGAAAAGTAAGCCCAGACAATAGGACTGTTAAGCTGCTGAACCAGTGGGTTCCTTTGCCTATTGGCAATTGATACTCAAATAACCATTACTATTGGAGACAGCTGTGTTGATTGAAGGAGCACCTGCCTACTTCCAGAGGCGGGTGTATCTCTACTGATCAGTACACACTCATTTCACCTGTCCAGAACAAGTAGTCCCACCAAAGGCAGTTCAAGGAAGGATTTGCAGGATCACACCCCATGCTGACATCTTTTGTAGTTGTCCTGTTGCTGAGAAAGTTAGCAAATCAGCTGAGAAGGCTACTGTGACAGCTCACTCAAGACATGGTGAAGGATGGCTAGTGGTGTGACAAGTGCTGTGCGGAAGGTAAAGGCACCGGATTTGCAAAGTGCTGTGGCATTCCTTGAGGAGAGGCCAGCTGCTTTAAAGGAATTATACAACTCAGAAATCCCAAGATCAGGACAGAAAGTAATAGACTTAGTACAAGAATGGGATGGGGATGAAAGCTGGGTGGGTCTGTTTGCGAAGGTTTTTGTACCTCTGAACTCAGTGATCTTGGAAATGCTTGCACTGTTGTAAATGTAGTTCACTCCCCACTTGTACATTGCACCTGCACAGAGCTCTTCAGCAAGATTGTCTGTACGAGGCTTTGGGACTCATACTGCCACTCCTTGTACTTTGATCGATGTGATCCCCTTCTCTTTTTAAATGCTTTTTGATCCTAGAGTGTTTCATAAATTGCAGACACAGGTCAAGCAAAATGCAGCTTTCTAGGATTGAGGGCAGCAAGCAAGAGTAGAGCTCACTGAATGAATGTGAGTGTGGAGGGCAATGTGTTCTCCAGGGATAGCATGACAAATAACCTGCCCTGAGAGGGGATTTTTAATGCTTATTAGAACCAGATAGAGCTCTGGTTCTTTGAAGGGATCATGATTTAAACATAAATTTAAAAGAGAAAATGCTTTACCTGTATTACTTAAAACAGATTAAAATGAAAACTTTTTAAATTAATTTTTTCAACTACTGATGTTCTGTGTTGACGTTATTATTGCTCTCAGATTGGACAATGAAGATATGTCAGCTTCATGGTTGTTGTTTTTTTAAAGTCACTTTCATTCTCAGATTCTCGTGTATCAGCACAGATTTGTCCTGACAACACTGCAGTGTAGATCTTTTCTTTCCAAAATCTGATTCTATCAGATTTGAAATGTTTCTGGTGGTCTTCAGTTTTGTATCAGTGTCCCTCCGCTCCCAGAAAAAGACAACAAGAAAAAAGGGTTGGAGGCCAAAGGGACATTGACAATGTTCCTGAAGGTTGTGCTGACCCCACATAGCAAATTGTGTGGAACTTGATGTATCTACATCAGAAGGATAAAACTTTGCGTTAAACCCCTGATATTATCAACTCTGATTCCATAGAATCTACATGTTTCCAACCTAAGGCTAGGCTAATAAGCCATCCCCTCTAAGTGTAAGCTCTGAGACAGAACTCCAGTGTGACATACATGATTTGTGGCAAACGCCAAGCAGGAGTGCAAAATTCCGTTGCTAGGTCTCTTCATGCTGGCTCTCATTCTCTCTCTCCTTAATAAGTAGAAAATATTTTTTGAATTTGTTTGCTTTTAAAAATAACCTGTAAATGAATGTGCCTCTCGGATGACAACTCTGAGCTGGGAGGCAGCATCAAATAGACATTAGAGAATGGGTAACCTGAAATGTTGTTTCACAAACTAGGCGCTTTTTGACGCGGTCTGTGTGTTTCTGGTTTTGGCTCTCCCCCTTTTGAGTCCAGGTGTTTATGAAGTGTGATGTAAGTGTTCCGCAGCGTCCGTTCATCTAGTCATTAAGGGGTTCGTTATCTCACAAGATATGCGCGTGTACCCAGCTGGAGTGCATGTGAGTAGCTGTGCTCCAATTTGCTTGATGCTAGGAAAGCTGATACATTGTTGCAGCCTTTGTGTTTATTCTACAGACCCAGCTGTTCTGTAGAGGAATTTGAAAGTTTTTTATAATTATTAATAAACACTTTAGACTATAGGTTCATCACTAGTTGGGATCAGGAGGAATAATTTTCCTCTTAAAGGCATAATACCGTTCCAGCATAAGCCTGGGGCTTCACAGCCCCAATCAAGGCGCGTCCAAACCAAGGGTCTGTGAAGGGGGCCATAGCTTTCCCATTCTTTAACATGGGTGTAGTAGCCTTAGGCCAAAGTTCACCCCCTGCTAGTGGTTCCTGTCTCTTCCTGGTTAGGAGTGAGGGGTGAGGTGGGCCAACCCCGCTCACCATGGGGCCCTACTCTCTCTTCCTATTCTTCTGAGGTCCTGACTAGGCCAGTATCCTGAGTGGGGCACAGGTGACTCTGGACTGCTGTGGGGAGCCCTGGATCCTCCACCTGCCTTGGGCAGTGTGTATGAGGGGGTAGTGACATGGGCTGCCAGGACTTGAAGCTGCTGTGTGGCACCCTGTCCCCTACCCATAGCATGTGGATGGTCTGGGGTTCCCCACAGTGGTGCAGGTTCCCAGGGGAGCTCTTACCGTGACCTGGCTCTGGTTATCTGGTTTAGGCAGGGGCAGGGCCTTAGTGGAAAAGGGGAGGAGCAGGACTTCTGAGAGAACCAGAGGATTGAGACCATGGGTGTTGAGGCTTGAGTGGAGGTTCTGTTGTTCCTCACCCTAGCGCTGTGGGCCTGAATCAGTTGGCACATGTGGTCTCTTACTGCAGTGTAGACATAGATTCCTTTGAAGTATCCAGTACTGGTTACAGTTAATGGCTGGATACTGCTGCTAGATGGGCCACTGGTCTGATCCAGTATGTCCATTCCTAAATACTTAAGGATGTCCCTAAATCCTGAGGGATTTATCGCTGCTCTGTGAGGATAAGAGCCGTCTGTCGTCGTAATCTTTTTCTCTGCAGGAGCTCATTGTGTGTATATTCCTCCAAAGGTTATTTAACTCCATTATTGGATCAGACCAATGGTCCATCTAAATCCAGTATCCTGTTTCTGACTGACTAATAGGCTTCTCTGGTTCTGAAGAGGGGCATATATGTATGAAATTGGATGGTTAACCACATATGTGCTCGTGCATATGTACACAGCATGTGTTCCTGCTTGCTCATGCAAATGGAAGCACAAACATGCTCATCATTCAAATGTATGATGAAGTCTGGAAAAACTGTACCTCCCACAGATTGTTTATTTGCTACTTCGTTCTTAGAGCAGTCACTGCTGGGCTCTGGCTGCTACTGGGGAAGCACAGTGATGGGTCTTTGCAGAACAAACATCAGGCTTATTTTTAGATAACTGTCATCGTTTCTCTCTGATCACACAGTTCCATATGTGCTTCCTTTCATAGCACGCTGTAGTGCCAGGAGTGAACACACCCTCATAAAGCTGTTTTTTAAAGTTAATTTTTAGCAACTGCTGAAAGGTGCTGGGCTGGCAGCCCTGGATACTGAAACTTTGTTCCTCCTAGCACAGGTGCTGGTTCAACTTACTTTAGCAGAGTCAAAAAGGTTTTTCGGTTCTTCTAGCATTCATCTCCTCCCACTTACACAGCACTGTAAAACTGACATCACTCTATTTACTCCAGCAGACATACTTCTGATTTACACCACTTAGGCCACATGTTCACTACACAGCAGATCGACCCTGCCATGATCGATCTTCCAAGAGTTGATTTAGCCTGTCTAGGAAAGAGCTGCTAAATTGAACTCAGAGGGTGCCCCTGTCAGCACCAGTACTCCTGCTGCTCATGAGGAGTAAGGAAAGATGATGGGAGCATTTGCTCCCATCGACCTCCAACTGCGTGGACGGTGTGGAAATGTGATTTAAGATATGTTGACTCCAGCTACATAATTAATGTAGCTGCAGTTGCATATCTTAATTCGAACTTCTGCTGTAGTGTAGGTCAAGCCGAGAGAGAGGGAATTCAGGCTCTATAGGTGCAAAGAGAGAAAGAAAACAGTTCAGGTTATTTTAAAGTTTATACTTGAAGTACTTTTAAAATATGTGTATGGTTGAGAAAATAGTCTTTTTGGGGAGGGCAGGCGAGTGGATAGTTTAACTGGCGGTAGTTACCCAGCATCTAGACCAGTGGTCTCCAACCTTTTTATGCGTGAGATCACTTTTTGAATTTAAGTGCAATCTAAGATCTACCTGCAATCCAAATACCCTTGCCCTGCCTCCTTTGTGCCCCTTCTCTGAGGTCCCACCCCTGCTCATTCCATCTTCCCTTTCACTAGGCTGGGGCAGAGGATTGGGGTGCAGGCTCTGGACTTGGATTAAGGGATCTGGAGTGTGAGAGGGGCTCTGAGCTGCAGGCAGTTGGAGTGTCGGAGGGGGTTCTAGGTGCAGGCTCTGGGAGGGCATTTGGATGCAGTCAGTGGTGCTTGGGATTAGGGGTGTAGGAGGGGTTTATGACTGGGGTAGGATTCGGGATGTGGGCTCCAGCTGGGCACTGTTTACCTCAGGTGGCTCCTGGGTGGTGGAGCGGTGGGGCTAAGGCAGGCTCACCTCTGTCCTGGACTGCACCACTCCCAAAAGCAGCCAGAAAACTCCCTTCCAAGTCCTGTTGTGCCCCCTCTCTGCTCTGTGGAGATAGGATACCAAGTGGAAGAGGAGGCACCTTGACATCAGCATCCCTCCTCTCCCTCCCCTGCCCTGCACAACAAGCAGGAGGCTCCTGAAGGGACGGCTTCAAGGCAAAGGGCAGGAGATGCGCCACAGTGGCAGGAGAGGCAGCTGAAATGCCGGCACTTGGTAATAGCCTCTTGGCCAAAACAGTCAGGACTTTTTTATGGGTCATAAAGGACACTGTTTATCTTCTCAGGAAGTTTACAGTTAACACACTTAACTTTGGGAGCCAGCCAACAAGTTCTTACACATCAATGTCTTCGTTCATACTCAGTGCTAGGCTTTGAAATCGTGTTAGTTAATATACATTAGCTAAAATTTTAAAAACACCACTCATTTTCCTAATTTATCCAAACCGCAAAAAATGACCTATAGTAGTAGTATAAAACAAATGTAAGCCCTTAACTAGCCTTTTTCATTCTTTTTAATGCTTAGGATGTTTACTTTTAATTCTTGTCATGCATTTTTGTGTGAGTTTGTTCCATTGTGGCTAGCAGTCTAAATTATTTTTTTTACATGGGGGAGTGTAATAGAGACTTAATTAATATGTATAGTTAATGAGACTGCTAAACAAGAAGTTTGAATTAAATCTTTATTATTTAGAGGTTTGTAATGGAACCCTGGTTGCAATCTTATGTACGGAAGGCTTACTGCAGAGGGCTAAATTAGAACAGATAATTTACTGTCTGCCAATTACTATTCTTGTGTAATATTGTATTTGCCCTTTTTAATGGAAAATTACAATTTGGGACAACTACTGCCTTTTCTCTGATGCATAAGGAATACCTACAAATGTGTTCAATATATAATGCTAATATAACAATATTGTGAATTTCATGGGGTGGTAAAGATGCAAGCATGCAATTTCTGACAAGACATCCTCATCTCATGTTGCTGTTGTACCCTTTGGCTGGGGGTGTGTGAGGGTTAAGCCTCACCATAGAATCCTCTTGGTCAGGAAGTGCCAGAATCTGATCTCACTGTTACAGCTGGTGACTTTTCAGTTTCTCTTTTTATGTGTCCATTATGAACAGTGGCCCTAATCACACCATCTCTTCCTCACAAATTACAGGGGATTTAGGTGTCAGGTGATGGGGTAGTGACTGGAGACCTCATTTCTAATTGGGTCATAAGCTTGTCTAGGTGTCTTGGTTTAGTCATTGGTGGTTCTTCCAAAACCACAATGAAGCTTTACTCACAGGGATGGACTTTCCAGGCACGGTTCAGCTCTCAACTGACGTGCATTGGCAGAGTAGTATGGGTGGACGGGACTGGAATAGCATGACATGCTGCAGGTTGGGATTGAGGAGTGTCAGCAGAGTTGCATAGGTTCCTAATTGACAATGCTGTAGGTTGAGATTAAAGTATGTTGACAGCTGCGCAGGGGAAATTTACAAAGCGCCTACCATCAAGTGAGAGTGTGCTCTTACTGACTTGCTGCTACCCTCAGTAGCCTATTGTAAGTGCCAGACTCACCTCAAATCTGAAAACTTATCTTCATTTAAGAATTTAGCCAAATGTAAGGCTAAATGCATATTCCTGCATTGACTGATACAAAAATAAAATCACCTTCAGCATCTTGCACCTTTTTACAAAAGTTCAAACATGAACAAGTGTGGAAATGAGGAGCTAGGGGATCCAGCCTGTTTCCCACCGCCAAGTAAACCTTTCTCAAGCACCCAAGTTGCACCTCTCTTGACCCTCTGGTCTCCTAGCCATGCTCCCCCCTGCCGTTCTCTCCAAGCATCTGTGGCCAGCCAGTATATATGTACAGAGTATCTGAGGGTGTCCCTGGCCTGAGTCTCAGTAACAGGAGAATGCGGAGGGAAATTCAATACAATGTCCAGTTACTTTAACACACACTTGCTTTTGCTTACTTGCTATACTGTATAGTATTTTTCCACCTTGGCTCAAAGGGAGTCAGGAACAGGGCTTTGTTCTGCTTGGACAAAAACAAAGAGAGAAATGTCAAACAAAGGACAACTTGCTTCAGCCAGGGAAGAAAAGAAATTGCCATTAAGAAATCTCTTGGACCCAGTTTAATCCTCCTGCAGAACATCAGTTTCTCAGTGCTCACTGGCTTGGTCCTCAGATGTTCCCAACTCTGTTTCCAGCCAAGGGTATGTTACCCTTCAGGCCTTCTCCCAGCCTCCCCTTTATATTGCTGCTCTACCAAACTCCTACTTGCCTATCTCTGCATAGGAGGTTTTCACCCCATCTCTTACTCTTCATGTTGTATGTAGTTCTTATGCTAATCCCTCCATAAAACCATACAAATGGTAATTGATTCCTTCCCTAGAAAGCCAGCAAACAAAAGAAACATGGAGTTGAGACATTTTGGACACACAAGGAAAACAAAAGTTAGGAATATTTTAAAAAGTTTCTCTGTTTATTTTCTTAAAAAACATCCAGATCCTTTGTTTATGTAAACATTCAGCTATGACAACACTATTGTAAAATCAGTTCCATATTTCTGAAACTCCCTTTGGTTAGTATGGTTTTTTTTGGGCGGGGGGTGGAGGGGTGGAGGCAGTTTCCAGACTTCCCAGAAAATCTGTCCTGAAATGCAGAGGATTGTGTGTGTGGTGGTGTGTTGTGGGTTTTTTTTTTGTTTTTTTGGGGGGGGGGGGGGGGGGGGGGGGAGAGTTAACTGTAGTGGGAATCAAACTTCATCCTCAGCTCAAGATGCTACCAGCATTCCCTTTGATACAAAGCAGAACCAGGCATTGCTTGGCTGTCCAATGATTTTATGAAGGAATGATGGGGAAACCATTTTCAAAAGCAGCCATCTCATTTGTATCTGCCATTCGTTTCCTCATGTCCAAAAGAGCGTGGTGTGCAGTGACCCATCCTGAGCTCCTGGGGCCTCATTTGCATAAACAGTTTAGGCAGCCACCCGCAGAGCTGTGTGAAGTTGCCCAGGATTGCACATGAAGCTATACATTGGACCGAGAGTGTGTCAGAACATAGACCTGAGCTCTCTGAAAGGTTTGTGAACCTTACTGAGCCTAGGCCGAATTTGGAGTTTGTCATTAAAAGAGAGTTACTGACTTTCTAGTTTCCATTGCCACATGTCCCACAGATGTAGCCAAAGCTAAATGCAGAATCAGCCCTGCCAAACCAGAGATTATCCCAATCCTTTCAAATCTCAAAAAGGTTCGGGAGAGGTGCAGTTTGAGTTCTTGGGATACAGACACGTGGCCCTAAGATGCTAACTTCTCACCCAGCTCAGATCTTGTCCAACATTGAAGGTGTTTGGTTCTGGGATGTTCGTTGGGCACATTGCAGAGAAAGAAACTAACACCTCAGATTAGACTGGTGAAGGGGATGAACTAGCACTTTGGAGCCAACCAAGTTTAAGACTAGTTCATCCCCTTCACCAGTCTAATCTGAAGTGTTAGTTCCAAAGATAGCCACAAAGTGTGGCTCCTTCCCAACCTTCAGCAATATTCAGAGCTGAGGTTTTGGTCAGGCCCTTCTCTAGTTCTAGGCAAAGGTTCCAGCTGCTTATTTATGCTGAACTGATTCCTTTTATCCCTCTTCCTAATGTGACCAGAATTCAGCTCTAGGGGCAGACATGTTCACATATGAGTATCCCAGCAGCTATTTCATTTTCTGCTGATGCTCTTGGATGGAGAGAGAGGGGTAGGAGAGGCTTTGCACCCTCAGCATACAGTGAGACAAGGCTGGTTTTTGACCCACACGGAAAGGTGTAAATGGTTATAATGGGACAGGAAGCAGACAGGGTAGTAGCACTGGGCTAATTGGTTTCCATAGCTTCAGTTCACAGCCCAAATATGCAGAAAAGCTCCACACACACCCCCATTCCCAATGCAAGGAGGAATGGGAAAGGAACAGGACCTTTTAATTCGTACAGTAAGACTCAGTGTTCAAAGGCAGAACAAATATGTTTACTGAATGTCAGGCATGGCTAGGCATATCACTGGAATCAACTGAAACTCACAGCGTCTTGTCCAAGCATGTGGCGTCTGCTTTCTTTGGAGACCAGGAATTATTCAGTAACTGTCCTGTGATTGTTTCAAAATCCTGGTCAGGAGCGTGGACACATGGTCTTTTCTGAACATTTCAACTGAGGGAGGCATTGGAAAAACAAGGCTTGTTGCAGCTTGTTTCACATAAGATCTGAGTCCTATTTCAGAATTGTGCAGCATTTGCTTGGCTAAAAAGAGCCAGAAGTCCATGGATTGCTTGAGATGGGGACGTCCAGGCCATGCCTCCTTAGATTTGAAGAATGTTTTTTAAAAAAAGTGAAAATGTGAATATGGAACACTCAACAGATTCTCATATACAGTAGAGCACAATGCTCTGTTGGCCTTAGAGGAAGGACTAGGGACCTGATCCCCTGATGTCCATCCGAAATACCCCATGAAGTTCCATTTTCTCATGATCTACATAGTTAGCTTCTTGAGAGATAGTGAGTTCCTCATATTTTTCTCATTTTCCTCTCACCACAACTATTACTTTTCCCTGGGAATATGGTATAGCTGGATTCCTCCAGGAACTCTGTAGTTCTAAGGTCCATGGAAGTCACAAAGAGCAAATCTTTCTGTCTCAGTATGCTGGATATTAGGTATCGCCAGAACCCATGTGCATATTTTCAGTGTACTGTATGGACTGTAGTATGTTATGTTGTATATGTCCATGCTGAGAGCAGTGGGATTTTCCCCAGACACAAGATGTGTCCTATGTTTTGCAGCAGCTGTGAAATTCCGTCTCAGTGAAACTTCGAGAGTATCCAGAAAAAAGATGCTGCAGTAGACAGCCCTGCTTTCAGGTGTCTTTCTCCCTCCCCCTCTCCCCCCGTCTTGATATTTTCCTGAAGCAAAGGCTTTAGTTTTAATATTTAAATATTCGCTCTAGTCTTATAACATTATAAATTCTGTGTCTCAGCCATTTGTGAGCTTGGAACTAATATTAATGTATTAACCACTAAAATGGAAGGATCAGAGTATTGAAGTGAAATGCTAAAAATTATGGCTCAGGGTCCATGTCTGTTATAGGGAATAAATGTTTTGGAGGCATAGAACCCAGGTAGCAGCCCCAATATCACCTTTCTGTCCTGGATCTGGTGAAGAGAAAAGATGGCTTGACCAAGGCTTCCTGGGAGTCTGACCACCAGTGCTTGACTTATGGGAGAAAAGTGGGGAGGGAGCTGAATGTCAAGTACTGTGATTTTATTTAAACAGCAGTGAGAAGTAAGGGGGGGCATTAGAAGTGAGAGAGCCCTAAAAGTAGTAAGCTGGCTTAGCATCCCCACCCCAATCCCTCCTAAAATTTGAGCACTGCTGACAATGTCTGGTGACTAGAACTAGCTTGTTATAGCTGTTGTGGGCAGGGCAGAGCATGGCAGGGGAGTTAGAAGGAATGAAAAAGACCTTAATACTCAAAAGAGGAATTTTGCACTGAGAAATGAGCTGAATGCTCCTAGGGCCTGTTCTGGAGTGGTGAAGAGAGCCCCTACAGTCCTCCTGCTAAGCAATATATCTGATGAAACCTGGAAGGGAGGGAAACAATATTTACAGAGCTGTATTTACATGCTGACTCTGTTTATGTGGGCAAGCACTGAAACTTTGAAGCCCTATAGAAGAGAGGTGCTGCTTGTTGGGGTTAGTAAATAATACTCATGCAGCTTGAGCATCTTAACTATTGTATTTAACACCTTGCTAAGGAGCTCACATCTGACAATATATCTCATCTAGTCAGGTGTTTGATCCAGCTGTAGCAATGCTCCTTCTATAAGCTTTCCATATTCAGCCCTTCAGTCAAACTCTTGTATCCTGGTGCAGCTCCTATGTGTCAAAATTTTTAAATTTAAATTTGGGTGCCTAAAGCTAGACACCTGAATCCATATTAGGCATCTAATTAAATGCTAGCACCTGATGTAAAAAAAAAAAAAAGGTATGTTGTATGTGTAAATGGGTGGGTGGGAGGACAAGAATCAGCATGTCTCCCCCTTTCAACCCCCCCTCCCCATATGCCCTATGATAGTGGTCTCATTATGCCAAAGGCAAGCTTAGGAGAAATCCAGAGGATCAGTAATTGCCTGCTGGTTTTCCGTGTGGATATTTTCAATCTCCACAGTTGCCTAGATTTGTCTGGGATAGATAGTGACAAATTACTTTTATTTTGCTTTTTGGTTTCAGTCCAGAATCTTCTCACGATGAATCTCTATTTCACTCCATGGTCCTTTTCATCAGCTTTCCCACCAGACCTGCCTGCCTGTGACGTAGTGGGGGTACCTGGGCTGTGAGTGACCTCCACTGGCTGCTATCTGCAGCACTGCCCAGCAGGGCAGAGGATGAGTCATTATGCAAAAGGAGCTTCGTAACCTGTCTGACCAGCTACCCCCCAGGGAGAGACACAAAGGAAGGTGGAATGCCGCCCTGGCTGGGGGCAGGGCTGGAAGTGAGGGAGTTAGTTTCTGTCTGAATATCATGGAGGAAGCAGCCTAGGCAACAGGCTGGGATTTGAGGGGCCAGTCCTCCCCCCATCCCATCTCAAGGGGGGCTGAGGCATCCTGGGCCTGGGCCTGTAATTGGATTGCATCAATGCTGTGCTGTATCCTGGAGAAGCAATAAACTCCCTCTATTCTACTGGCTGGTGGAGTCTGTCCGTGTCATTACGGGGGTGCAGGAGACGGGAAAAACCCAACGCGTCGTCACACTGCCCCCCTCTGTCCCTGACCTGGGCACTGCAGAAAGCTCTAGGCATGAGGGGCAAGAAGCCAGCAGTTCTGATCAATGTTCTCTTTATTCCACAGGGGAAGATGAAGAACTTGTTCTTCCTGCTCATACTAATAATGATGCCACTTCCTACATCTTCCGTAAGTTAAGCACCTTTCTCAAGAGTGGCTTTTGCCAGGGATGGCATGAAACTTTGGGGTGGAAGGGTATCAACTTTGGAAGCCACAGTGTTTGCAGAGAACTTGGGGGCTAAGGCTGTCCTGCTTGAAAATGACTGTATCATAACATTGTATCCTACATGCATGCACTTGAAGTTAATACTTGACTGATATACACTTGATGTAGCTGCCCTCCACATCTCCACTGAGATGATGGGGCCCCGGTCACTGCACGCACTGAGGTATGTATGTTTTAATAGTAAGTCAGTGATAGTGATTCTGTAGCTACATGGTTGCCACCTAGACTTAATGGCTGTGATGAGTGGGCTAGAACTCTCAACCTTCTGCTCAAAAACTACAGGTCTCTGCCACCTGAGAGGAAGATCTTTGATAGCTGTCATAAGGATTCAGTGCTCTGCACTTCCAGCCCATAGGATGGAACTAAATCACCTACACTTGAGCAAGTCAGATTTTCTATTATTCAGTAGAGGATAGTGGTATGCACACATCTTTTTTTCTAGCTGCTCACAGAATTGGCTCAAAACTAGCAAAAAAAATTCTGGCCAAAAAAATTCATCCTGTGTAAGCAATGCACCACATTGTCCTGTGCAACTGTGAAGTGAGCAAATCTCTGAAGGGTGGCTTTAAGCTGCTCATCTGTGGTATTAGATGCTGTGCCCTAAAGTCAGTAACTTTTCCTGAAAAAACGAGTAATGGATGGAAATGGTGGTGCATCTGTAGGGGAGGGGACGTCTTAACAGCCCATCCTTAAGTGTCTCTGTGGTGTGAGAGCCACATTGGATGCTGGAACTGCCCAGCTAAGGAGGTATGAGGAGATAACTGTTTAAGAGCTGAGAGAGGAATGGAAGCACCAACATATTCAGATGGATCATTCCTAGTTCCTTCCATGACAGATTAATGCCATAGCTCCTCATAGCCATAAAGGGAATTTCATGCTTAATCTGCCACACATGACATTAAAAATACCCCTCTCCTCCAATTTGTGATTGCTACAGTTACAGAGAGCAGTGATAATTTTAAAATAACTGAATTGGAAGGAACACAAACATTTTGCAGGAGGGACAGCTTTTCTCTAATGAAAGGTATCTTTAAAGTGGTGCCGCTCTGTTACTCCTACTGATGTAGTAATCAAAGCAGCCCTGCCACTGAGGTAGGAACAGTTGTTTTGAGTTCCGTGTCAAACAAGTCACATGTAGAATAAGAGTTAGGGGAGATGGTTGTATTTGTAGAATAGCAGGTCACCCTTCAACTTCGCCAGAGCACTTTGGACGAAGTCAATGGCACATCAAGAGGTGCTTAGAGAACTCTCTAGGGACATGGCATCATGAAAAAAAAAACTTACCATCAGGTGTGGGCTTCATTATGGGCACAATAAATCTTCTGTTATAGACCATTCTCAACCTTTTGCCTAGAGGTACAGACAGAAGTGTTTCTGATGAGTAGGAGACAGGCAACTGTCATTGCTGGAGGCTATTGACATTTTGTGTTGTATGAATACACAATGTTCTGTCAAGGGTTGAATAACAGATCCAGTCCCTTGAAGAAACACATCTGGATAAACACCTCTAATCACTACTGTCAAGCACATCTCTCTTCCAATTGGACATGAAACAGCTAATATCAGGTTACTGCTAATATTCCTTCTTATAGAAGCTCCAAGTCATATGTTACAGCTTGATATCAGCTTTATTCTATTCTAAAAGATCCCAAATTTGGAACATTTCCTACTAGGTGCCAGAAGGATGCGATTTTAAGAGTTACCGTTGCATTTGCTGGAAAACTAAACAAGGAAATGAATTAAAACCTTTCTATAACTGGCTGGATAACTGTATTCAGAGAGTAGTTATTAATGGTTCTCAATCCTGCTGGAAAGGTATAACAAGTGGGGTTCTGCAGGGGTCTGTTTTTGGACCGGCTCTGTTCAATAACTTCATCAATGATTTAGATATTGGCATAGAAAGTACGCTTATTAAGTTTGCAGATGATACCAAGCTGGGAAGGGTTGCAATTGCTTTGGAGGATAGGATCATAATTCAAAATGATCTGGACAAATTGAAGAAATGGTCTGAAGTGAACAGAAAGAAGTTTAATAAAGACAAATGCAAAATGCTCCACTTAGGAAGGAACAATCAGTTTCACACATACAGAATGGGAAGCGATCGTGTAGGAAGGAGTACGTCAGAAAGAGATCTTGGGGTTATAGTGGCCTACAAGCTAAATATGAGTCAACAGTGTGATGCTGTTGCAAAAAAAGAAAACATGATTCTGTGATGCGTTAACAGGTGTGTTGTGAGCGAGACACGAGAAGTCATTCTTCTGCTCTACTCTGCGCTGGTTAGGCCTCAGTTGGAGTATTGTGTCCAGTTCTGGGCACCGAATTCAAGAAAGATGTGGAGAAATTGGAGAGGGTCCAGAGAAGAGCAACAAGAATGATTAAAGGTCTAGAGAACATGACCTATTAAGGAAGGCTGAAAGAATTGGGCTTGTTTAGTTTAGAAAAGAGAAGATTGAGAGGGGACATGGTAGTGGTTTTCAGGTATCTAAAAGGGTGTCAGGAGGAGGAGGGAGAAAACTTGTTCATCCTGGCTTCTGAGGATAGAACAAGAAGCAATGGGCTTAAACTGCAGCAAGGGAGGTTTAGGTTGGACGTTAGGGAAAAGTTCCTAACTGTCAGGGTGCTTAAACTCTGGAATAAATTGCCCAGGGAGGTTCTGGAATCTCCATCTCTGGAGATATTTAAGAGTGTGCTAGATAAATGTCTGTCAGGGATGGTCTAGACAGTACTGGGTCCTGCCGTGAGGGCAGGGAACTGGACTCGATGACCTCTCGAGGTCCCTTCCAGTCTTAGTATTCTATGATTCTATATGTAGCCTTCTAGAAGGGGGTAGCTAGCAAGAAGGTAACTCCCCAAAACACAAGCATGGTGTGGCTGCTATATAATTTAATAATTAATAGTATTTTATGTCTTGAAATCTATTTTTATGCTTCACATGCATCATAAGTTACATGTTTGTGTCTCTACCTAATCTCAAATCCACATTGTTGGTCAGTCTTTGCTCAGAATAAATGCAGGTTTGGAAGAGCAGGGGTATTACAGGACAGAACTGATGTATATTGACAAAACCCTGAGGGGGCCCAGAGTGAGAATAGCAGGAGCATTGACAGGTCAGTTGGATGGGAATTTACAGCTAGAGACTTGCAAATCTACAGATATCTGCTTTGCATCTGCAGTTGTGCATGCAGATATTGGCAGCTCATTTTTGTGGGTCATTTTGTATCCACACAGGGCTCTACTTATAGCGCTGTGCAGGGAATGTGCTAGGATTGAAAACATTGTTCAGCAGTGAAGTTGTTAGAGACCCATTGCCAGAGCTGAGTAAGGGATTGAGCGATAGGGCTGATGCAGTTCAGCAGAAGCGATTCCGATAGGAGTGTAAGTGAGAGGTTTGCACTATATTTGCATTTAAATCTTTCATGGACAATCGAACAAATTATTTTCCCTGCTTGCCATACCAGTCTCTGAAAAAGAATCTACAAGTTCTGCCTTGCTCCCAGAGTATCATTGGCTGATTATTATGATCCCTCAGCTGAATGGATGCATGGATGGGCAGGCATCTGACAGCACGCCTCTTGATTAGCAGTAGGAGAAGCACATGATAAGGATGTGTGCAGCATGCTGAAAAGGTGGTACGTGGTGTGACAGACTTAGACCTGGAGTTGAGGGCAGGCCCGGATTCCCCCCAGCCATCCCCACACCACTGCAGAGTCTGCACCTGAGAGGAAAGACCAGGACTACAGAGTGGATTTTACCTCAAAACTGTGAACTAGCCCATGATGAGTATGGCTCAGTAAGCTGCGACCCCTGCCTGTAGTAAAGAGAAAGAGGCCATGTGGGGGGTCACAGCAAGTCTCTGAGGTTGAACGCTGTCTGCCAGAAGCATGGGACCCACGGGGAGCTTTGCCGCAGTGCGCACAGTGCTTATACCTCTCTCTTATAGTAGCTGTGACAGCTGTAGAAAATCCAGCTGTGTCAGGGGACAGCTGAGAATGCTCTCAAGTATCTGAGATTTATGAGCTGCAGATTGAACTGCTGCCTGCAGTAGGCAGCGCTTAGATGTTTTCCTAAGAACTGCACTAAGCACTGGATTTAATCAGGCCTATTCTCCACTAAGTTGTCAACTTTATAACATTGTGAAGTGCTCTTCAAAACTCCTTGGAAATTCCTCTCCCCCCAAAAAAGTTACTTGAACCACACTTAACATTGCTGGGGCTTACTGACCTCAATAATCCAGTTATTAGACTTGATATAGATCTGGTACAAACCTTGCTTGTTTGTGCACCTAAGCTTATTTCTAAACCTAGAGGTGATGAAAAGTGCCCCCACAGTAGAGGACTGGGTACAAGAGTCTGAAAATGTTATGTGCTGAAAGAAGATATGGCTATCAACTTCAGTGATAAGATATTAACGAGACTTGATTCCCTATGTCAAGTCATGTAGAACATCTGTATCATGAAACGACAGTCATACCCAGAGACTGCATAGGTCATATCCAATTTGATCTTACAGTACTTGGTATTTCTTACATAACTTTCCTTGCTTTTGTTTGCTAAGTCTGTTAATAGCATCAAGTCTAAACAAGGACAGATATTTCCATTTGGCCATTGCTGAGATGTGACTGTGGGGAACAGTTATTTCAACATACATATGTTCTGATTCTTCCATGTTGATTTGTTTGTTTCATAATGGATTAACTGTGAGAGTCCATTCTTGCCATTTATGGAGTCCTGACCAAGGAATGTGATTTTTTCTGTTTGCATAATAATTTGCTGACACACAAAAAGTTATCAATGAAAAAAAATTGTTTTGATGGTGCTGGACCATGATGTTCTCTACACGTGAAAAAAATCCTATTGTCTTTGGCACAATAATCTAAGTAATAATACTCTGCAAGTCATTTCCTGGGTGACCAAAGTCCCAATTCAGCAAGATGTTGATCCCTCAACTCCTATAGATTTGAAGGGGAGCTGAGGGTACTCAACATCTCACAGGCTTATCCCATAGAAACATGACAGGTATATGCAGATGGATTGATTTGAGATATACAGCTCACTACACCAATAGCCTACAACAAAACAAATAAGAAATAAATGAATGTCCAATGTTTAATAAGGCAAAAGAACACACACACACACCCCCAACACAGGGTATGCCTACATTATACAGCTTTTAATGACAAGGCTGTATGGACACAGTCCTGTCGCTAAAATTCAGAGTGTGTGACTGCTATTTGTCAATGCTTTTGCCGAATCTGGCAACTACAAGTGTTGACAGAGTCCTAGAAATCTGTAGGCAGGAGTCCATCTTCTGCCTTCTAGTTCTGCTTGTATGTACTGCAGACAATAGCAAAATCTCTGCTCTCTCTCGCCATGAGTCTCAAACACCGTACTAAGGCTGGACCCCACACATGGTTGTCAGGTGTCTGTTTTGACCAGAATGCCCAATCTAAAAGGGATCCTGCCAACTCTAATCAGCACTACTGGTCGGGATGTTGAAAGTCTTGTTGCGGGTGCAGCAGACCTAAGGCAGGCATGTCCACCCTCTGGCTCCTATGCATTGGGGCAACCAGAGGACGCCACTTGCTGTCCCCATCCCCAAGCACTGCCTCTGCTTATGGATGGGGATGGAATGGGACAGAATGCAAAGCCACCCGGCTGTGCCTCTGTCTACAAGCGTTCAGGCCTACCACTGCTTTCAGGAGCTGCATTCCCTTCCCCTCACTGCATCAATTTCCTACAAACTACCAAGGGAAGTGGTGGTTTCTCCATCCCTTGAGTCTTCCAGTGAAGACCAGATGTCTTCCTGGAGTGTGCTTTCACAACTTGCACACTCCAGGAAGTTGTGGGGGGGGGG
>CM057848.1:60898473-60947708 GCA_030068395.1 Apalone spinifera | reverse complement strand
GAAGGAATTTTTCTCCAGGGTAGATTGGCAGAGGCCCTGGAGGTTTTTCGCCTTTCTCTGTAGCATCACAGCTGGAGGATTCTCTGCATCTTGGGGTCTTTAAACTATTTGAAGGCTTCAATATCTGAGATATAGGGTGAGATTGTGTGGCCTGCATTGTGCAGGGGGTCAGACTAGATGATCATAATGGTCCCTTCTGACCTTAAAGTCTATGAGTCTAAGTGGTAGGGGGGCCCGGGCCCTCCCTCTCCACCGGGCCCCAACAGTGGCAGGTGGTTCCCACCATTGGCTCAGCGGGGAGTTCTCCCTGAAACTTGGCGAGCCCACTGGGTCCTTTCCTGCTCTCCTCCCTGGGTTGCTTTCTACCCCCCGCCCTGGCCAACAGCGGTCCCACCTGTGGATGCAGGTCTGGCTACAGCAGCGACGTTGGCAGGCGTGGCATTGGAATCAGCAGTGGCTGGGGCAGTGACAGCTTCGAGGATGGCTGCACAGTGCAGCCGGCGTTGCGGCCTGGCTCATCCCGGGGACAGCAGCGGCAGGGGTAGCTGGTCCAGTGTCTCTTGTTCCAGCTGCAGCAGCTGTGGCTCCTGTGTCTGGATAGGAGCTCCTTCCCCTCTGGCGGCCAGCCTCAACTGAGCAGCCCTGCAGCCTTTTATACCTGGGCTGCACTGCAAGCATGCCCAACAGGGCTGCGGGGGAGGGACGTATTCTAACTATTAGGCGGGCTCTCCGCCCCCTCATTCAGTGGGGGGCTGGCCAGCCCTGTCACAGACACTCAAAGAGCCAGGTCCAAAGGCAGAAATAGAAGTCAGAAATCCTGGCGCTCAGTTTCCTGCTCTAACTGCAGTGCTCTGCTTATCTTCCATTCACCCCGCGAGTTATTGGGGTTTTATTTACACTTGCCTGAAGAATTTCACTCTTTGCTTGTTGATGTTACTGGTATTCTTCTGTGTTAAGATTTGTTCTGTCTCCCTGAAAAGCCTCCTACCATTTGGGAATGTACTCTGTAGGAACCGCTCATTAATGTTAATAGCAATTCACTGCTCAGGCCCTAATCCAGCATTTCAGGTTCAGACTCGTGGTGTGTCTAGCCATGTCAAGTGACACCTGGTGTTTTCTTCCCTTTCAGCTCCCAATAAATGTGAGTTAAACTGTATTCCCAAGGGGGAGAACTTCTACTATAGGCATAAGGCAGCAGTGGTTGATGGGACGCCCTGTGAGCCGAGCAAACGGGATGTCTGTGTCGAGGGAGTTTGCCAAGTAAGTCATCTTACCACCTCATCCCTTTTCTATGGGAGAGAGCAAGTATGTCAGTGTTGTTGGCGTCCCCCTTTGTCCTATCCAGCCCTTCCCAAGTGATGCCCTTTGTTATCCGACGACACAGCAAACTGATTTGGTTTCTGGGGAACCGAAGGAAGAAATGGGGAGTATGTGCATAATTTTCTGTGGATTCTTGGGAGAGCTAACCACGAGACCCTGATCACCCACCCATTCTACTGCGCTCTTGAGCTATCTAATGTATCCTCCACCTAGTGATCAGTCTTGGCTGTGGCCTTTTCTTTCTTCCCACTCCATGCCCGGGTTTTGGTTTAAGCACATCAAAGCCATTGTGCTCTGACAGGCTGTTGGCTGTGACAACATGCTCAGTTCTGCGAAGAAGGAAGACAAGTGCCTGCAGTGTGGAGGGGATGGCAGGACCTGTTACGAAGTGAAGGGCGTTTTTGATGTGCTCAACCTTCCCAAAGGTACAGTAGTCTGGATTCTCTAGAAGGATGAACAGGGGAGAAGGACAGAGTGAAGCCTAGATTTGTTCTGGCTCTTTGCCTGGAGCTGGTGTAGCTGCCTGCTCAGAAGCTGTTTAACCAGGGCACCCATCCAAACCACCCATACTGCAGGCTGCTTTTTGCTGTGCTAGAGCTAGGAAACATACTAACCACTTTTATCTGGGGTCCCCCTCCTAGTTCCCACTGCAGTCCTCAGGTTCTCCCACTCCCCTGTATCTTCCCCAGCTCTTAGTCTCTTGTAGATGCCACAACTCTTCTAAATAAAAGAGGTTCCATTGAACTGTCCATCACAGCATGCCTGCTGGAAGTGCTCTGCCCAATGGGGCTGGTTACTCACACTTTGCAGAACTCCCCCTCCCCCCGAAAGGAATAGGAGACTGGGGCCAGGACTTGGGACCTGGCTCTCCCACATTTGGCTGGCTCTGACCTACTTCAGCCCCAGGGTTGTCCTGGGATGAATCTTTGTCTGCTGAGTTTCAACATTTCAAAATGTCCAAGATAGGAAACCTTGAAAATCAGGGTTTACAATAGAAGCCCAAGCAGGCCCCTGACTATTGTCCTCAGGGTGTGATGCTCTGATAACACTGTTCATTAGCTATGAAGTGGGTGGGCTACTCCATGGGTGAAACACATCTGGGTGCAGACATCCTAAAATCAATGAAGCTGTATCAGCTGGACTGATCTCTTTCTGGTTATCTCATAACTCATCCATGCAGCCGCTAGTGAAACTGGGCACACGACCCTCTCCCAACCTCCATGACAGTTTGTCTGTACTGTACCAACTGCCTTCATTTTTCTTCAGGTTACAATCAAATCTTCATCATTCCCATGGGAGCCACAAGCCTCCGCATTAAGGAAGTTATGCCCAGCAGGAACTTCCTGGGTAAGACCAACATTGTAATGAGTTTACTACTACAGCATAGATGGACTCAAGCCACAAAATTCTAATTTGACTTTCAAATACACCAGCGTTCAGAGGTATTTGGGGTAGGGATGAAAAGAATTAACCAGTTACCCAGTAAGCATTGCCTTGCTGGCATGCTAACCAGGGTAACTGGTGCCCAGCCCAGCTGGAGCAGAACCCTCCTCCACCCCGCCCACAGTGTGGTACGGTAGGCTCATGGCCTGACTGGAGCAGCCCCCTGCCCACAATGTGCCCGGCCTGGCCTGGCCTGGCCGGAGCAGCTCCCCATACCCACAGTGGGCTCGGCCTGTCCTGCCCAGAGCAGCCCGCCAGGTCCAATTAACAGCTTAAATGTTGTGTTTAACTTTGTAACCCGCATTTTATATCCCTAATTTGGGGTGGAAACTTGATCTTGCCCCCTGCAAAAGGAGAGGCTGGACACAAAGTTCAGTTCTAAGTCCAGGTTCGGCTATTGGGCACCATTAGAGAGAGAGGAGTGCTCAGGTCTGAGACTCAGAAAGAAGTCTTACCGTGCAGTGAAAAAGGCTCACCATGCAGAAAAGCAGAGAGCCCAAGCAAAACAGCAGGGAGCTTCTGTCAGGCTGGAATCGTGTCACCCTGCTCCCGCGCAGAAGATACTGAGCACAAGTGGGTGTTTATTTCCCGTCAGTTACCATGTTTGATGCCCCAATTGCCACTGCCTACTGGACAATGGCAGGTTAGCCCAGCAGTGACTTGGAGCTTTCAGGAAGGTTGTGGTGCTTGTCTGAAAAAGCTGAGTGTCGAGTGGTGGAACTGAGGCCTTCGTGAGTTGCTGATGGCCTGTGAGATTTTTAGAGCAGAGTGTAAAGCCCTATGCCGTCTGGTTGAAGTGGTGTCAACCTGTCACATGAATAGTGGCTCTTCCAAACCATTCATCCCCCACCTCCTCTCTTGTGCATTATGGTTTGTCCAGCCGTTAAGAATGTGCAGGGGGAATACTATCTGAATGGGCACTGGACGATTGACTTCAGCCGAGACCTGCACATCGCTAGCACAGTTGTGCACTACGATCGAGGCTCTGAAGGGGACTTGGCCCCTGAGCAGCTTTACTCCAGGGGTCCCACCACCGAGCCCTTAGTCATTGAGGTAAGCAGCTGGGTTTACCCTCTCAGCACTGCGGCCGTTGGTCTTGGGCTGCACGTCACGTTTTGAAGAGGTGACTCATGTGCTTGGTTTCTACAAGACGATGTCAGTAGATGACCGAGAGATGATACACCTGTACTGAGGCCCGTGAGCAGAGCTATCACCAAGGCCAGCCTTATAATCTGTGGGACCTGCATGTGTAAGAAGGGGCCTTGTTGTAGGCCTTCCCCAGAGTCTTTTTATCTTATTTTATCTTCTCTGGAACCTCTGGTTCTGACACCTGTGCTTTCTAGCCAAGAAGACAATAAGGGAAACTCATGGATTGACGATTATATTATGTTTATGCTTAAGGCCAGCCCAGAATACCACCTGCTGCCTAACAGAGGAGCAGCACAGTCAGCCAGCTTCAGGGAACATGCACATTCTCTCTTTACTGCTCTAAGATGCATTAGGGAAGGCATTAGGAGGAAACCTAGCACAGAAAGTAAATGGCCAGTGAACACGGGTGCGGGGGGTGGAAGTGGGAATTTGCCTTGCTTGGATTCTGAGGTAAGGGAGGGAAGAGTGGCCAGGAGAGAGAGAAAATACTGTTTTGTTTTCTGAATCTTGCACTTCATCGCTTTCTTTTGCAGCTCATCAGCCAGGAGCCAAACCAGGGGGTGCAGTATGAATACTACCTGCCTTTGCAAGGGCACAGCTCAGGCTACAGCTGGAGCTACAGCTCCTGGAATGACTGCAGCTCTGAGTGCGGTGGAGGTAAAGAGGGTTGGGGGCAGCCTCACGAGTAGCAGGCAGTGCCCAATGCATAGCCAATATCCCAAAGGGCTGAAGAGCTGTCAGCAGCCCCTTTCCCAAGGCTCTCCAACAGAGAGAGTAAGGAGCATTGGCAGCTGCAGCAGGCCGAGTCTGTGGATCAGAGGCTAGGCTGGGGGTCACTGCAGGATTGTTGGCTGTATTCTGCTCTTCAGTGCCTTGTCCAGTCTAGTCATCTTTGTCCTGAGTGACAGTGCTCCCACTGCTTCCCTTGGGGCCTCTTTTAGGTCCCTGTCAAGGATTCCTTCCTGACAGGCAGCCTATGTCATCTTTGGTTTAGCCTCAGCCTTTTACACAAGGTTTGGCCCCCTCAGGCCACTCAGAATACATCCTTGCCAAGCCCACTTCCTTGCTGTCCCACCTGCACTGAGCCTATGACATGTTGTGCCTCCATATGGAGCATCCATCCAGCAGAAGGCTGCCGGAGCTCCCAAGTGGGTCGTACCACATACACTTCACCACACTCACAATTTCTCAGTGACGACCAGTTTCATGGTATTCTACATTCCTGCCTGCCTTCTGTCATCTTTCCTGGTGGCTGCTGCAGGGACTCATCTCTTTTGCCCGTAATACTAGTTCAAGGATGTCTCTGTAGAAGGTGGCACCACCTCCCCTACTGCTATAATCCTGGAGTAAGGATGCAGAGTTGCCCCTTTCCCCAGGGGCTGATGCACTTTCATTCTGGGCTTAGACCCAGCCTTATGGGGCAGTCCTATAGCTCTGCTATTGTAACAGACTCACTTGCTGCAGACAACAGACACAATCACTGACTAGATAAATTACGTATGCCAGGGCACAGGCCTCAGGAGCTGGGATTAGAACCTTGGTTCTTCAACCTCCCAAATACAGGGCACAGCCCTGAGCTAAATAAAAATTCCGCTCCAGACTCTTACCCTTCCTGCTGGCCCAGCTGCTATCTAGGGTAGGTACTTACAGCGCATCTATCACCATCTAATTTGAGCACCTCCCAGTCATTCATGCACTTATCTCTCCCAACACACCCAAAAAGTAGAGTAGAACTAAGAACCACATTTTACATGTGGAGAGCTGAGGCACAGGAAGTCTGTGAGGCAGCAGGGAACTGAACCCAGGCCTCTCAAGCCCTACGCTAGTGTCCTAACCACTGGACCATTTATAGGGGCAAAACTTATACAGAGACCTGACCTAGTTCCCTTAGCACCCTGCAGATGCTTGGGGGCTGCAGACTACTTCAGAAATATGCCATTCCCCACACCATTGCATTTAAATCCCTTTTAAATGCAAGCCACTCTGACCAGAATATTCTTATTTTCTTCAGGTTACCAATCACGCCTGGTATTCTGCACCATAGACAATGAAGCTTATCCAGATTATATGTGCCGGGACAAACCAAAGCCAGCCAGTAACCAAACATGTGGTCTTCAGGACTGTCCCCAGACAAAACGGTGAGACTTCTCTCCCCACCTTTCTGGATTCTTCAACCTCTTTGAGAACTATATTGAGAGAGACCCCAGAAAAGAATGCTGATTGCTTTCAGATTCTCCCTCTCCCCCCGCCACCTCAGTCTGAAAGCTGTTCAAGGAAACACACACGTCAGCCAAAATAGAGATTTCTAGACACCCCCGCCCCCCGGGATAGGTGATACAGAGCTTTAACTGTCAGAACAGCGGTCAATGGCACTTTGTGCCATAGTCACTTTAGAAAGTGGGACATAGGCTGCTAAGTTGCTTAGTCATTTTTCAAAGGTTTTACCCAAGATGTGGAAATAGATTTCTGTGCCTGTAGGGAATTGACCTGCATGGCCTGAGTCCGTGTCTGAAAACAGGGGTTCTCACTTTGCCTAGGAAGAGTTGCTGGCAATATTATCCTAGCCAAAGTGGGGGGAAAGAGAAGGATTCACTAAGTGTTCAATCTTCTCTTCACTGCAAATAGAAGGGTGAAAGGAGTCACCTTGCTGCGTTACCCCATGTCACGGCCCTTTCTGAGCCCTGCAATCCTTCCTCCTTTGGGGCTGTCACACTCCCCTTCCATTGCCCTTACAGTTGGCTGCCACATGACTCTAACATGGCTATGTACCATGTGTACCATTTTATCACCCTCAGACACCTTGGTGTCACCTTCCTGCATATCCAGTGGAATTAGTGTGAGGCCTGTTAGAGCCCTTGTGCTTTGAGGGCACCTGGAAACCTGGGAACATGTCTGCCTACACAATAGCCTGTAGCGCTAGAATTCTATAGCTTGCTTAAAACCTTTGTTCTGTGTGTAAAGGATATCTTACATCTATCTGCCGAGAGTGTGGAGTCACAGTGGAGCCTGGAGCTCTCAAATGACGAGGTAACAAGGAGGAGAGAAAGATTATAGCGAGCTTCAGCTATTCTCTGCCCACTTTCCACCTAGAAAATCTAGTTGCTTGATAAACCCCACTGGCTGTTTTCATCCTTGGTGATGGGATAGGATGGTGGTTTGCTTTTGATTCTTACCCGTCACAAATAATGGTGGAGGGTCCTGGGTATTAGAAAAGAGGGAGCTTTGCTCAAACAGTGGTGAGACCTACTGATTTGCTCTTCTGATGTAGCTGTTGGAGGGGATAGTTCTTAATATCTTTCTTTTTCTGATCCTGAAATAAGCATTGTCATTTCTCTTGGGTTGATTTTTTTTTTTAAGATTTTGCTCAGTTTGTCAAGATGCTAAACTCATAGAAAGCAAAAGAAATGGGATGGAAATGTTGTGAATCAGATTATTTAATAACTACTCAGAATGCCATACTTCCTTTGTTGCAACTTTTCGCTTTCTCCAGAGCTCTTCTCCTAACAGCATGTATTCCAGGGCAGGCACAAAAGTACCTTGATGCAGTTGTGGTTCATGGCTCTCCTCTAAGACACCAAAAGCAAAATAAGGGGAAAATAGTCCTCCCAGCGAATCTCTCTACTGATGCTTACGTGAGACTTACCACCATGTTGCCCTCTACTGTCAATAGTTACCTTCATGGTTTCAATCTCTCAGATCGCCTTGGTTTACAGAGGACCTGTGATGAAAGAATATGGCAGAAGATGCCTTGAATGACAGTTGCAAAAGCCTCTGGGTGAATTTGGCTAATCATCATAAAGACCTTATTGCATAAGAAGGGCCACTCTGGGTCAGACCGCAGGCCCATTTTGCCCTGCATCCTGTCTTCTGACAGTTGCTAGTTCCAGGTGCTTCAGAGGAAATGAACAGAACAGATAATCATCAGGTCTCAGAGGGGTAGCCATGTTAGTTTATAACTTTAAAAACAACGAGTAGCCCTGTGGCACTTTAAAGCAGTGTTTCCCAACCGGGCTTTCACGGAACCCTAGGGTTCCGCGGACCATTATCAGGGGTTCAGCGAGAAATCGTGGAATAAATAATGCTGGGCAGGGCCTGGAGCGTCTGTCATGCCCTTCGCCTCCCGCCCTGGCACTCGGCTGACTTCTGCGCAGTTCAGCCGGGCCGCCACACGGGAGCAAGTGACCATTTGGGCTCCACAAGTGAGAGGCAGGAGGGGGAGGAGAAGAGAAAGAGAGAGTGAGGCAGGAGGAGGGGGAGAAGAGAAAGAGAGCGTGAGGCAGGAGGGGGAGGAGAAGAGAAAGAGAAAGTGAGGCAGGAGGGGGAGGATATTTGAAAAAAAAGATTAGATAGTACAAAAAAAGACAGGAAAAAATACTCCAATTTTTTTTCTTACAATATAAGCTGACAGACACATATATACAGGGCTCGACCAACTGCAGCGAAAACCACTCGCCAGCCCCACACTGCGCATGCATGAGACCCACACTGTGCATGCGCGAACCACCGGTGAACAGGGTGACCGGCTGAAATCTACTTGCCATGGGCAAGTAGATAAGCGGATTTGTTGAGCCCTGCAAATATAAATATATATATATCTTTACAAATACATTTTCTTGAAAAAATTTAGCAGTAATTGAATTGAGCTCCCCACTGTCAACTTTTTCTGGCCAAGCAAATGTTTTCATAGGTAGGGGTTCCTTGGAATATGAAAAATTATTTTAGGGGTTCCTCCATGGGAAAAAGGTTGGGAATCACTGCTTTAGAGACTAACACAAATATACAGTATCATGAGCTTTTGTGGGCACAACACATTTCTTCAGATGAGTTGGAGAGGGATAATAGATTCCCAGAATTTATAAAAGAAAAAGAAGTGGGGGGGAAGTAGCTGTCAATTGTAGGATCAGTGCTAGTGAGGCTAATTACATGGGCTGAAA
This sequence comes from Apalone spinifera, assembly GCA_030068395.1. Lineage (NCBI taxonomy): Eukaryota > Metazoa > Chordata > Testudines > Trionychidae > Apalone > Apalone spinifera. The sequence goes on along the minus strand of CM057848.1, from coordinate 60,938,862 downwards.
GTGTCCAATACTTAGCTTTTGATGTACAAAGGAGGTGTTTAAGTCAGGGAAGGCTGAAAGTTAATGTGTTTGTTCCAACCCAGGGAAACATTGTCAAATTTACAGATGAATACCAATTCCTACACACACTCTCACTCTCTTTCTCTGTCTGTCTGTCTGTCTGACGAAATTCCTTTGTAGAAGAATGGCTACTTTTAAATCCATTAATCCAGGCAGATTAAAATGTTCTCCTACAGGTTTGTGTGTGTTACCATTTCTGATGTCTGACTTGTGTCCATTTATCCTTTGGTAGTTTGGCCAGTACACATGGCAGAGGGGCATTGCTGGCACTTGATGGCATAGATCACACCAGTGCAGTGGTCACTAACCAGTAGATCTTGGAGCCTCTGACAGGTGATCCTGACTGGTTTGGCCAGGGAACTATCAAGCGCTGGCACTTCAGTTGCCCCTCCACCCATTGTCATGCTGCTCCTACCCCTGCCTTGAAGCTGCCCCCCTGGGAGCCTCCTGCTTGCTGTGCAGAGTGTGGGAGGGAGGAAAGGGGGGGGCACTGATGTGAGGGTGTCCCTTCCCCCACTCCAGTACCCCATCTCCACACAGCGAGAAGGGGATGGAGGGGAGCTTGGCAACACAAATCTCTGGCACTCTCGCACACTGTGTGTGTGTCTGTCATTCTCACAAACACACACTGTCCTTCACTCTCATCTCCCAACCCAACACCATACATGGTGGGTTGTTGTTACTTCTGTTACTGCTTGCAAAGTGTGTTATTTTTGGTTTTTGACTGCTCTGTGCATTTCAGAATTTTCATTTCTCTTTTACACTTACATTTAATTCTTTTGAGTAGTGAGTTCTAAAATGCCTATCCTGTCGTGGCTGAAATCATTACCTCTGTGGTAATTGCTGCTCCCAGACATGGCTGGCATGTTCCTGCAGCCCCAAGAAAGGCAGAGCAGAGGGTCTCCACATGCTGTTCTCACCTGCAGACACTACTCCTGCAGCTCCCATTGATCAATAATGGGGAGCCTTGGCCAGTAGAAGCTGTGAGATCAGTGACTGTAGACAAGGGGCAGCTCATGGTGCCATGGAGCCATTGCTGTACATGCCAGCTGCTTTCAGGAATGGTGCAGGGCCAGGGCAAGAGTAAGCCTGTCTTAACTCCACTGCTCCACCACCCAGAAGCCGTCTCAGTTAAGTGGTGCCCTGCTTCCTGAACCCCCTCCTGCATCTAACCTTCTGCTCCAGACATGAGTCCCCTGCACTCAAATTCCTTCCTAGAGCTTGCACCTTGAACCGTCACCCGGACTCCAATCCGCCACCCTGGGCTAAGCCCACAGCCCCTCCCAACTCTGAACCCTATGGCCCAACACCAGAGCCTGCACCCCAACTCCCTACTTCAGCCTGTGAAAATAAGTGAGGTTTGGGGAGGAAGGGGGATGGAGTGAGCAAGGAGAGGCCTCTGAGAGGGGGTGAAACGGGGGCAGGGCCTCAGAGAAGGGGCGGGAAGAAAGCAGGGTAAGGGTATTTGGGTTTGAGGTATATCTTACATTGCACTTAAATTGAAAAGGTGATCTTGTGGTTAAAAAGGTTGGAGACCCCTGCACTAGTGGATGTGCAGTTGTAGGAGCCCCTGATGTTGTGGCTTATGTGGTTAGGTCCTGTGATGGTGTCACTTGTATAGATGTGGGGACTATATCTATAGTTTGTTGCAGATGTAGGTTCCTGGGTGAGTGTGTGACGTGACTGCTGGAAAGAATTTGCTTCAGGTTGGGGAATTGTCTGTAGGTGAGGATTGGTTGGTCTCCCAAGGCCTGTGAGAATGAGGGATCATTTTCCAGGATAGGTTATAGATTGTCAATGATGCACTCGGGGCAGGGGTTGTAGGTGATGGGGCTGTAGTTGATGACTACCGGTGTTCTGTTATTTTCCTTGTTGGGCCTGTCTTGAAGAAGTAGATTCCAACAGAAATAAGGGTAGCAATACTCATTTCTCCCCTCCTCCCCCCCCCCCCACACCCATACCTTACAACCCTTCCCCAAAATTCCTTTGTGTCAGGACCTCTGCTATTACAACACTATGCCATTTCAGATTTAAATAACTGAAATAACAAATTTTATTATTTTAAAAATCTTATGACTAGAAAATTGACCAAAATGGACTATGAAATTGGTAGGGCCTAGTTATGGTGAGAGGAGTCCTGAGCACCTTAAAGACTAGCAAATTTATTTGTGCATAAGCCTTGGTGGGCTGGAGTCCACTTTGTCAGATGCATAAAGCTTCGTTGTTTTTGCTGAAACAGACTAACAGGGTTGCCCCCTGAAACTTGTCATTTAATATACAGTCAGGTGTGTGTATAAGCATCTGTTACTTTCATGGCTGCTTCCTGGATATGCAGGTATTATGAACTATCTCAAATTGTCTGCTTTGCACATTTTCTTGAGTGGGAGACCAAAAAAAAAAACATTACAAGCTGTGACTTATGTTCCCTCTAATTTTTTCTATCTGTATGTGGAATAAATATTATGTGCACCAACCACGTGTGGATGTGCACCACCAGGAGAAACACATGCTGCCAGGTGTAGGTGCTCTGCTAATCAGTTGGGTGGCATTTGAATCTCCCCTGAGCAGCTGCACAAGCGCACAGCTCACAGGAAACACTTCCTGTGGCATCTTGTTATGCTGTGATGGCCCTTTGTGTTTTTCCATTTCTGATGTCACAACACAAAAAGAGATTTTTCCCTACCTGGGTAAACTGGGAATTTCAGAGGCAACATTGGACCTTTGTGCACCAGCTTTGATACAGCACAAGCCCTATCTACAGGAACTTCCTTGCTAGCCCTGTTTGTTCAGTGGGTTCTCTAATGGCTTTCTCTTGCCTACAGCTGGAAAACTGGGGAATGGGGAGCCTGCTCAGCCGCCTGCGGGGGAGGCACCCAGACTCGCTCAGTTTACTGCGTGTCATACAATGGACAAGGCTCCCCGGGGTTGGTGGATGATGCCAAGTGCCTGGGCTTTGCGGAGGCACCCCGCACCACACAGCCCTGCAACATGAGACAGTGCGCGACATGGAGCACAGGGCCCTGGTCAGAGGTGAGTTACACACTGAATGCCAGCACCCCAGGGTTGAACCAGGGACCTTCAAAGATCAAAGTGTGAAAAGAGACAGGTTCTCATCTAGGGCTGGACCAGACTTGAATCCTGTGCAGATTGGGCAGAGGCTACGTCTAGACTGCAAAGATAAGTCGGAAAAAGATACGCCAATTGCAAACCGCAATTTGTGTATCTTTTTCCGCTTTACTGTCGAAAGAGGCTTTTCTGCAATTTAGCGCATCTACACAGTGCCAAAGTTAGGAAAAACATGCTCTTTCTTTGGAAAAACATCCCTTCTTCCTCGTAAAATGAGGTTTACAGGGATGGTGAAAGAGCACATCCGCTGTTTCGAAAATTTTTCTGAAAAAGTGGACGCATTCCTTAGGTGCGGCATTGCTTTTCCAGGATACTGGAGGTATCCCGGAAAAACAGTGCAGTCTAGATGTAGCCAAAGAGACTTACAAAACACATTCTGTGCAGACAGAGGACTTAATCCTACCTTGGTCCTTGGTCTCCAAAGGCATTGCACTAAGCTGTTTATCTGGGCAGAGCTCAGCCCATACATGGTATTGCAAGTTGGATTTTTGGTGCCTGGGTGCATTTGTGTCTCCACAAGAGGACACTCTGAACCACTTCCATGCAGGCCTCCCAGTGAGGAAGACATTTGAATCCTAGCAGCATAGAAAGGAGAGATGAAGGACACCTATTAAGTCCCTATCTTCAGTGCAGGGCTGAAATTTATTCTCTAGAACTTATGTTCAGTCCAACCATAAAGTCTGGCAACATTTGTATTGCTGTGTACAGACAATGCATTGCCTAAAATAGTGCTGCGCCATGTAATGTAACAGAGTGGCATAACATCAGGGCAGTGCAATTCCTGAAGCAGATGCAGGACTCTACATCTGCCTGGAAAGATACAGGGAAAACATCTGGATATAGAGACTGTGTCACCGATTCCAGAATGTTTTGGATACCAGGAATCTTGACAGTGAAATTAAAAGAGGAAGGTGGCATGGAAAAGCACTAAATAGATATAGTAATTTCTAGCATAGTGGTTGAAACACAGCTCTACCCTGTGGAAAAAAGAGTTATTCTTCTCCCTCTGTCATCAGGATAAGCAGATTAGGGGCCAGACCGTGGATCACTTGAGTGGGACAAAGTCTTTGGGGATCTGGACAATGCAAGAACTTATGTCATCTTCCCTGCCCTAAAATCCTGGCCTTATGTTGATTTCTGGCAGGAGATGCTAACACCATAAAAACCTGTAACTCTTGTCTGTCACTTTGCATCAGTAGATCTCAAAGCACTTCTTTACAAAGGAGGTCAGTATTATCATCACTGGGCGAACTGACTTGCCCAAGTTAACTACAAGCTGGCTGCAGAGTCAGGAATAGATCCTCTAGTGCCCTGCCAATCAGGCTACTCTGCTGCTACACAGCCCAAGAGTGAGGGCATCCACATGCCTGTTAGGCTGCTTCTCTGATGGCTGTTCATCCTGCAACACTTCAAAGTTGAAGTCTATTTTGCAATTGGGGAGCAGAGCCAGGAAACACGGAGGTACCTACCTACCTTCTCTGCAATAATCAAGGCCCTTCTTGCAGTGCTCGGCTAGCTGCGGAGAGGGTGTTCAGACCCGGACTGTCACCTGCAGAACCGAGTTGGGCTCTCAGACTCAAGACTTTGCCTGTCTGACAGAGCCTAAACCACCCCTCAGCCAGCCTTGTCTTAAGGAGAATTGCATCCAGAAGATTGGCTGGCACATTGGAGGGTGGGGCCTGGTGAGTGTTGTACCCTCATAGTGCTCGCTTCATTGATTAGCTTGTACTCATGCAGTGTTTCTGACATATTGCGCTGTGATTGAATCAGCCCACACGTTGGTTGCTGGGGCTGGAAGCGCATACTCCACGGCTCACTGTCACAGCTTGTGTCTGCTCCAGAAACAAGCCCTCGGGGGGGGGAATTAAAGTGTCAGTGACTGTGGCAGCATGCAGCTGATACACTGAAATAATCCACTCCTGTTGCTTTTATTCCTGTTCCTGTGACACCACTATCAGCATCACAACTACCTATCTAAATGTGACACATTATGGGGCAGGCTCTGTCGCTAGTGGGCTGGACACCATGCTTGGGGAATTGAAGTATGTTTCTGAAGGGGTTCAGGGTAACCCAGTTTAAACAGAGGGTTGCCTGCCTTTTGGGAAAGGGCCAAACTATGCTTAGCCTGACTTGTGGTCAGATCGGCACCAAAGCTATTAGGCAATTTCCCAAATTCAATTTTTCCCTGTCTGTGCCAGGTGAGTTTAGCCTGAATTGGCTTAAAAGATGCCAGCATAGTTCTTGGCACTTTGGGGTCTTAACAAGGCCAGGCGAATCTTTACACCTTGATCTGATTCTCTCTGGTGCTTAGGATCCCAACAAATGAGGGGACGAGTGCTTGGTTTGGGTGCCTAGTTTTGAAAATGATGTCCTGTATCTGATTAAAGATGAAAAGTGCCTTGCTGGGGCAGGTGTGTTACACAGATACTTACTCCCCATTCCCCGGCTTCCTTGCCTTCCTTCCTGGCTGTTGCTAAACCCTCCCTGCCACCCCCACTTTAATTCCCAGCAAGAGTGGCAATGCCAGTCAACCGTGCTCACCAGAACCACCAGGCTTGGTTGCTCCATTATCATCCCCCTTGTAATTTGGTACTTGGCCCCAGGGAAGTGGGGACTTGAGGACTATGGCTAGCAGAGCTGGTGGATCCCAGTGACAGTCAAACTGCTCCTAGCCATGTTCAACACTCCAGTGTTGGTCACACCATCACTCAGCAGGCTGCCATGGGCTATGTTTTGCCGGTAGCCAACTATGTTCCTGGTCGGATGCCAGGCTCACAGGGTTACTGTGTTCTGTCTCCTTGCTCTCATCTCATCTTTCTGCCCAAGTGTTCAAAGAGCTGCGACTCGGGTGTCCGAATGCGCCAGGTCATCTGTGCTGACGGCGATTCCAAATTCTACCCCCGTGAAATGTGTGAGAGCAGCCAGCTGCAAGCCCCTGCCACTCTGGGAAGCTGCAACACTCAGCCCTGCTTCCTGCCGCAGCGTAAGTGACTTATCTGGATTTTCCTGGGATGTTTCTGCTTTTGCATAAAAAATTCTCAGTATCCATGCCACTGGGGTTGATTGTTTCTAGACCTCTGCCCCCCTTGCCTGCCCATTCGTGCAGTTTTCATAGAGCAACAGAATTGCTCCATCTTCCTGCAGTGTCTGGAATGGATTTGCTGCTAGTTGTGCTGTGTGAAACATGCTCATCAATCAGAGTTATGAGCAACACCAGTGCCTGCCCCTTTTGAGACCGATGCTTTTAATTCCGGTATCCCCCCGACCTTTATCTTGGCTGCTGCTGAGGATTGCATCAGGGACCACCAGAGCTAAAAATGTAAGTCTCTAGCTGGGGGCTGTAACAGACTTATCCTCTGTGGATCAGGTATAGAAGGGGGCACGCAACACACTGATTAGTGTATTTACAAACAGTTGCTCTCTGAAGGCAAAACCAAACTTACCAAAGCCCATCCTATTGGGTCTATCACCACAGAACTTGAACAGTCCATCCAGTCCAGCAGCGTGGATTCTCCGAGCAAACAAAAATCCTCATTGCCTTCAGAAGCTTTGAGATCTCCTATTGGTTATATTAATGCAATGACTTCTCCACCCAAAGCTATAAAACCCCCCTCATGATTTCATGTATCAAATCTCTGTAGCTTAAAGCAACAGCAGCCTAAAAATGGGGCCCTGAATTAGTTACCTGAAGTCACACAGAGCAAACAGTGTTTCACCTCTGTTAAGCAGTGCTACTTATAGGCATCTTTGTTACTGTCTCTGTCTCTTTTGGGCCCATTTATTTTTGCAACACTGAGAGATGGGTTCTGTTGTCCAGACTTAGTACATTGCCCTTCCTGTACTGAAAGTAATAGGCTGCAGAGATACAGCTGTCCACAGCTGTGTCCTGAGATTCATGATTTGACATGTTTCAACATGTTTTCTGGGTAGGGTCTCCTGCTTCCTCCTGGGAATGTGGCAGATTGACAAAGAACCATGCCAATCCACATGAGTTGGAATAATACTGGGGACACTGTATCCCAATCTGAATATTTGTTCTCCTGTCCAATCCCATGGCACAGGTGAATATAGACACTTGCATTTACTAGTCCAACCCACTGCCTGTATTCTGTCAATTGTCCATCTCCTTTCAGAGGACCCCAGTATGCAGGACACCACAGGCTATGACATCAGCCGATGGTCCTCGCTGACCCGCTACTACCCAGACAATGCCACTACAGGTACGGAGGTCTTATGTTTTCTTTTGTTACTATGTCCTCTTTGCTGTTTTCTTTATTTTCTTTTTTTATGCGACTTGTAGGCAGAATCCTAGGCAGAGGAACAATTTTTGGATTCTTTTACATCTATATTGAGTTGTATCTAGATGCCTGTTCACAAAGAAATGTATATACATATGCATAAGTCCTAGACTTTGATACAGGCAGCATTAGGCATAGGGTAAGTGGAGTGCCACCTTGGCAGTCACATCCAGACCTGCTGATAGGGCATGGAAGGGGCAAAGGGGGAAACTGCGCCAAGGGCCTGGTGATTCAGAAGAACCTGGAGCCTCCCAGATACTTTTACTGTGGCAGCAACAGCAGCAGCTGAAGCTGCAAGCTCTTTAAATTGCTGCCAGAGGCCTGTGTGGTGCACTTCCAGTGGCTCTGAGGGCTGGCTGGGAGTGGGGGATGTGGCGACATACTCCAGGGAGAGCTGAAGGTGGCCTGCCCCAACCCTACCCCTTCTATCTGAGGCCCCACCCTTTCCAGGAGTGCAGAGCTGAGCCTGCAGCCCCACCCTGCCCAGGGGCCTTAGTCATGTCTAAGAGGTCACCAGGAGGATGTTTTCTTTGGTCCCTTGCCAGCACTCCAGTCCCAAATCTTTCTTTGCCACCAGCAGATGTTCTCCCCATCTCATTCCTGGAAGAGATCCCCTGTTTCTAGTCAGTTGCGTGCTGCAGGCATCTTTAGGTTTCAAGTTTGACTCCGAATTTTTGCATCAGCAGCACCAGTGCCTTTTTTGAACCGCTGCTGCTGCTGATAAAAAAGAATTTTGGGAACTAAAGACTCGCAGGGAACTGAGAGATCAGGAAACTCCCATTCGGAGAAGGACGTGAAACAGATGGGGGGAAGTGTTAGGTGTGTTACTGAGCTGGGTAGGTTGGCAGATGGGAAGGGAGTAGCCAGCAAGTAAGAGGTGACTGATGCTATATTCAGTCACCAGCCATATTCAGCCTTCACAGTTTGTATATTAAGGAACCTGCTACACCGACGGTGTGGGGGCAAATTACAGCCTGCAGGTTGCCTCTGCCTTCCAGAGCTTTTAATCCAGTCCTCAGGCTCCATCAAGCTCCATTGCTCTTGTTCAGTGCTCCAGCCTGGAAGCGGGATCAGGATTTGCCCTGTTCTGTCTGCCCAGGACTCCTGTGGGGGAACAGAGTCAGGGGCTTGCAAGCCCCCATGCCATGATCTCACTCGCTGGCAGGAGAGACCAGCAGGCAAATAATTGGGTTTAATTATTGTAACACGTTGTTGTGCCAGTGTATTTATAATTGTAAGTAAGATTTTATGTTTTTCTTTCCTCTAAAATGTAACTTTTATTAAATAAAGTTTTATAATATTTCTTCTTCTGAGTTAAAATAATTAACAACATTGCCTAATGAGGGTTTACTTGGAAGCCAAAAGAGATTGAATATATTGCCACAGTCAAATGGAAAAACACTGATGATTCAGCAAAGCTAATTACAGATCGTAAAAAAGTCAGCAGTAAACATGAAAACTTACCTAACTTTTACATAGTGCAGTACATGGAAAAGTTTTAGCTAACATACAATTTGTGTTCAGACAGGACTAAAATTGTGTGGTAAAATTAACAAACAGCTCAGTAATGTAATTTTCTAACAGCGATTTGTTCAACAGAATTATTTTAAGTGTTGATTTTGAAACAAGCTTGTGTTGTCTGTATTTGAGCATAAATGGTTATTCTGTGAACATTTAAGGCCTGTCATATAATTTCCATACCCAGATGTGACCCTCAGGCCAAAAGTTTGACCATTCCGTGCTAAACACTTGCCCATAGTCATCTTATAATAGGAATATCTGAGGGGGAAAATGGCCCATGTGGCATAGCTAACAGTGTCTTCTGGACTAGTGGAAGGGCAGGAAGAATATTGTGAGAGATTGTTTCTTAAGGGTAATAGATCATCTGATAACACAGCAATCCTAAGGACCCAGAATTAATTGTGAATGGGACCCGAAGGTTCAATCAGAAAGTTCCGTGTGGCTTTCTCCCAAGTGACAAATGTATGTTAACAAGTCTGGCCTCTGAGTCGGACTGCTAGAAGACTGATTTCATCTAACAGTGTGCTTCGAACAGAGGCAGAGGAAACCAGGACAGGATTTTGAAATGGTCTGCATGCATTACGGATTTTTTTTTTCAGTATATAATGATGAAAGAACAATCCAAGGTAGCTCCAGACACCGCCAGCTCCATTCCCGTGAAGACCATGGTTCCAACTTCTTGCCTCTTCGCATGGAATCCCACTCAAGCTCTTCAGGATCCCGGCAGTTCAGCTCCCATCAAGATATCACTACACGCACTGGCCTTCGGGACTGCAGCCAGAGCCCACATGGCTGCTGCTCAGATGGTCACACTCCAGCTTCTGGCCCCTTTGGGCAGGGCTGCCCTTTCAGCACTTGCCATCAGAGCAGGTCAGATGAAACAGTGGAGTTTGGGCGGGTGGAACTACCCTGTCCAACAGAGCTGATGTTTACAGACTGCCTTTGTTGGGTCAGAGTTCCATGAAAGATTGATTTTTTACTAAAGCCCTTTGTTGTTTCCCTACAGGTATGGATGCTGCCCTGATGGCATATCAGCTGCCCAGGGCCCCAACAACATAGGTTGCCCACAATCTTACAGTGATGTGCATGTGAGCAGAAACAGGCCCGCCGCGGCCTCCCCAACAGTAAGTGCCAGAACTCTCTCGAACCTTTTGCTAGTGGTATTGAGATGTGGTTGACAGAGTCCATTGTTTTCGGGGTCTCCTGACAATAATTCTGGGGAAGTGATAGTGGGAGGATGCTAGATACCCACTAAGCCAGCATTCCCCCTGGGAATTCCTTTGTGACATGGGTCCAGGTGGTAATGTGGCAGCTGCAGTCTGTGCTACCAGGTTGAAGAGTGGAGGAGCCTTGTCTGGGGAGGAGCCTCACTAGTTCTTATTGTAGGACGCTGAAACACGTTTCCTCTTTCAAAGCAACTAGAAATGAGCAGCATTACATGCAGAGGGGCAAGTATTTTAATTGTTGTGCCTGCATTTGATGTGTGGTTCCTACCATTCTATGAGGCTACATTGGATGTGATTTATTTTTTCTGAGAAAGTAAGTCTTTGTGTAACCCACACACCTACTGGGTGTGGTGCACTGTCTCAGGTAGTGGCAGTCTGACCACTTACAGGGAGAAAGAATTAGTTTGCTCTACAGCTTTAGCTGAGAGCCAGCTGTTAGCTCAAGCGGTAGAGGCTCAGGCACTAAGCATTTGGTTCTGCCTGATGGCGGAACATTTGCAGTGGGAAATGCTAGGTTCTGGAACTGTGTTGCATCAGGTGAATTAACAAGGCGATTCAGGGTCCAGAACAGGTTAGTGGGCCAAGCCAAATAACAAGGGACAGGATGATGGTTCAAGAGATATAGCAGGTTTCACTTCAAAGTTGCCCATTTTATTGTAGCCTACATGAATAATGGCTAAAATTCCATAGCATGCATTATCCGGTGGCCTATGTGACATGAGACACTGATCTCCATCTCATTCCTTGCAGTGAGGGAAAAACATCTCTATTGCCCCTGGCAGATTCTCCTCTTAGCAGTCTCAACAGAATAAGCCAAAGGGAGAAGTGGCCATGGAGAAAGAACTGCTTTCTTACCCCTAGAGGTGATTCCTTCAGGCACATTGGTGGGCAACATAAGGAGGCTTGTGCTGCCACTGAGCATGCTGTATCTGTTCTGGGGATAAGCAGAAAATCTCTAGCCACTGAGGTTGTCAGACTAGCTCTCCTTACTGGCATGCCACTTGCAGAACATGAGTGTTGCTAATGGATCTTGAGCGGCTAGACCAACTCAGTGGGCAAATTCTGTGATCTGTGCTGCAGCTACTGCTACAGCAGTAGCTGCATGGTAGCTTTTGGCTTTGAATTTCTTTCACTCAGGCAAGTCAAGCTTTGACTCTGCAGAACCCGTCCGATGAGTGCCGGGGTTCTATGTATGGCTGCTGCTATGACAACATTGCTTCAGCTTCAGGACCTCAAGGGGAAGGATGCCTCAACAGACCCAGCCAGCGTAAGTGACGTTTTGGCTTCGTGTTTTAGAGATGTGTCTCCCCTGAAGGGAACAGCCTACAGAATGTAATTGGAAATGTGAAGCTTTCTCTAGGGTTTTTCACCTATCCTGTAAAATGTAATAAAAAACCATCTCCTGCAATGGGATTCTGTGTGATGGCTGGGAAAATATTAAATAAATTCCCACCGATCCCTGTTAACTTTCAATAGAACCCTATTGAGTTCATCTCAGAGTCCGTAGGACTTCTGGCCCGCAGAATGGCTCTTAGGAAGAACTCACTCATGCACCCCTGCTTGCATTCATCCCCGTTGGCTGCGGTGATCCATGACAAGCTAGGAATCCTCCTATTATCAGTGGGCTATATCCTGCCCCCAAACAATCCTATTGACCACAGTATGGTTTCAGGGCTGTAAGCAGGAGTGAAACATGTCACTGAGGACTGCAAAGCTATAGTGCCCCCAGAGGAGCTCCAGTGAAATTTGGTTTTGTTCCTTCTCAGAGCAGAGAGACAGCCCTGGGAGCATTTCTGTCCAGCCACCCATAGGAATGGACAACTTCTCACTCACTTCTCCACACCCCTATAGGGGCCACTTGTAATCTGGGCTGTAGCATCTGAAGCTGCTTTTCCAATGCATCCTGGCTCTAGGGAGTCAAAATGGTGCCTGTGAGCCAGCAGATAGCCCAAGGTTCATAAGGCCACGGGGTTACATTTATTCCTCTGTCCTCGCATGTGGGGGCCAGAGTACCTTGTATTAACTTAGGTTTTGGGACCAGTTCTGGTTCCAGGCCTTGGGCTAGATGACCTGGGAATGACACCCTCCCTCCCTAGAGCTTCACAGCACAAGAATAACAATTGCATAACACTCTGTGCTAGGCTATAAAACCTAAATGAACCATTTTACACATAAGGAACTGAGACACAGAGAGGTGAGTGTGTCTTGCTCAAGGTCATCCGAGCCAGGGAGTCAAGGTCAGTGTTGGGAACAGAACCCCTAACTCCTAGTTGGGTGTGCTACCCATGGCAGCGTGGACAGCAGCCTGGCTGGCATGGCGATGAAGCTGTTAGGGCTAGCTGCTCAGTAGAAAGGAGACTCCAGGTGTGAATCCTCACAATCATGTCTCTCTCTTTTTTACGGTCTGTTGGTAGCTTATCCTGTCAAGTGTCTGCTGCCCAGTGCCCAGGGCCCCTGCTCAGACTGGACCACTCGCTGGTACTTTGTAACTGCTGTCGGCAAGTGCAACCGGTTTTGGTACGGTAGTTGCCATGGCAACACAAACAACTTTGCCTCAGAAGAGGAGTGCATGAGGGCCTGCCGAGGCTCCATGGAAACAGACAGTGTGGTGCACCAGTACCACAGGGGGACTTTGAACTTCCGCTCTGGCTCCCACCCACAAGAGGGAGAAGCCCAAAAGCAGCTGCAGCTATCTGTAGGCGGGTCTGCAAGCCATAGCCAAGGAGGGGGAACAAGAGAGTCCTTCCACTTTTCCCAGCCTGGGCCTGATAGCCATACAGCATGGCAGGGCACAGAGCTGCACGCCAGGAAGGATGGCTGGAGAAGGACCCTGAATGTGGATATAGTGCCAGAATCTTCACAGAGGACTGGCCAGCACTGGGGCTCTCATCACTCTGCCACTCCTGGGGAAAGGAGGATGGACCAGTCAAGCCAGCTGCATGGGAGGGGGGAAACACCGGTGTCTGGGCACTCGGAGAGGCAGCTCACTGTTAATGGGCAGGTGGTGCAGCATGGACATGAGCAATGGCGGAGTTCCTCTGGGGCAGCCTTTCCTGGGGCGGATGGACTTGGGCATCAAACCTCCCCTGGTTCCACCTTGCAGCGAAACTTGTACAGGTGATGCTTTTATATTACTCAACCATGATACTGAAGCACCAAGCACCATCTCCTACAGGGGAGAATGTTTTCCAGGCCAGAAACAACTCACTCTCCTGAAATGTCCCACTACAGATAACTTATAATAGTGTCCCTGAGCAAAGCCAGTGATCCATGCCAGGGGGATGTCCAGTACCCCCTCTTCTGAGGTAGTATCCACTCCTGCACACCTCATACAGCCATTGACTTGAGTGGAAGTAGTGGGTGTCTAAAGAATGCAGGGTTGGCCCCTCATCGCCATCCTTTATATCCAGTGGACTCTACAGGGATCCTGTGGGCCAGCTCTGGCTCCCATTTAAGTCAACAGGAGTTATGCTTGCTTACATCAGGGGCAAATTTTTCCCTGTGTTGTGATTTCAAAACTTTATTTTGGCATGGTAAGGGAAGAACAGTGGGTTGATACAAGAGATGGATCCAGGTCAGCTGATGAACACCCCAAAGATCAAAGGTATTTGGTTTTCGGGATTTTGTTGATTTGTAAGTCTAGAGGGAAAACACAAGCTTGCTGTCTCCGGGCACCTGGATTCACATTTGATTTAGTTCTCCCAGACTAAGCAGTTTTAGTGGTCTCAGCCTTTGCCATGAACAGTCAATCAATGAGTCAAAATTCTTTCTCCCCACAGAGGAGTCTAGTCCTGGCTTGCCAAGTGCAGGCTTTCATGGCTGTAGCGCTGTAACAGATCTGTATGGGACTCGAGGTTATGCCTTAGCTCACTACTATGTAACTCTCATCCTGTCTTTAAAGCCTATCGTCTACACCAGGAGTGGGCAATAATTTTTAAAAGGGGGCCATTTCAGAAATTTCTGAAGTGGCCCTAGATCATCCTGGAAGGGGCAAGGCGGGGTCTCGGGCAGAAGGGGCGGGGTTAGGGACCGAGACCTAACGCGCTCTTCCTGTCCGTCGGCCGCCAAAGGTGCGCAGCAGCTAGAGAGAAATGCTGGCTGTTTTAAAACTGCCAGCGTGTGTCTGCAGCTGCTGCACACTCTTCCGGAAGCGAGGAGACTTTGTGCGCTCCCCCGCCCCCAGGCTCTGATTGTCCTGGGGGTGGGGGAGTGGCAGGGCAGCCGTGGGCTGGGTCCAGCCTGCAGAGGGCCCTTTGCCCACCCCTGGTCTACACGGAATCTAAAGGCATGATTTCCAGCATGGGTAGATGTACCTGCACTAGCTCTGGCTGAGCCCGTGTGCTAAAAATACAAGAGTAACCACATAAGTGAGAGGGCACAGCTGCCTGAGGACACACCTAGCGTTTCAGACACGATCCTCTATGGGCAGAGTGTCCCTCCTCCAGTGTATCTACAAATCTATGTTTAGCACGCAAGCAATCAGAGCTAATATGGGTATATCTACAGAAGCTGGAGATTATCGTACTCCCTGGCAAAACCAGAGACAGGGTGGGAGGGTGAGAGATGGACAAAGGGGCTACGTCTAGACTGGCATGATTTTCCGCAAATGCTTTTAACGGAAACGTTTTTCCGTTAAAAGCATTTGCAGAAAAGAGCGTCTAGATTGGCACGGACGCTTTTGGACGCCATGCCAATCTAGATGCGGTTTTGCGCAAGAAAGCCCCGATCGCCATTTTAGTCATCGGGGCTTTTTTGCGCAAAACGGTTCTGGGTTGTCTACGCTGGCCCTCTTGCGCAAAAGCATTTGCGCAAGAGGGCTTTTGCCTGAGCAGGAGCATCATTGTATTTGCGCAAGAAGCACTGATTTTGTACATTACAAAGTCAGTGCTCTTGCGCAAATTCAAGTGGCCAGTGTAGACAGCTGGCAAGTTTTTCCTCAAAAGCAAGTGCTTTTGTGGAAAAACTTGCTAGTCTAGACGCAGCCAGGTAGTGAAATAATTTCTATCTCTGTCAGAGTCATCCTGGAAGGAGCTGAGTCCTCCATAGTGGAGGCAGCCATGGGACAAACCATTCATCTTCTCTGCAAGGCTGGTGGTTCTTCCTTCCATAGAACTGAGTGGCAGAAAGATGGGAAACCACTATCATCTGACAGGTAAGTCTGGTCCCATGTTGCTATTTCTGTTCCTACATCACAGTTTCTCCTCCTCTTCCCCCATACAGCTTGCTGAATCTTCTAAGACATTCTCAAAAAGCAAAATACAGACAAAATAACTTGATCAACTAAAAATCCCCATCATAACTAAGTGTTTACAGAAAGGCTTAGGCATAGTGCTAATAAATTGGCTGTTAATTGTTCTATGTGGTGCAGCTGAATGCTTATGGATTATCAGGTAGAAAAGGATTATCATATTGCCAACTTTCAGAAACAACACTCAATTCACAAATGAGTTCTGAGTGCAAAGTTCTTTTCAGTGTTATTGGAAGCAGATTGAGTTGTTCACGAAGCACATTAATACCTACCCATGTATACTCTGGAGTGGCTTAATGCTATCCAATTGCAGCTCATCCCATTTAAAATTAACCTTTTAGAGAAACCCCTCTTGAATCTCAGCTTTTTGGGGGTGGGACTGGGGATGGGGATGGAGTCTCCTGCAGCAGTCTATTGCCCAGCACTTTCTGAGGTAAAAACTAAGGTGGAAATATTGAACAGCTCCTACTGTTGTTTTTCCATTGGATGGCCACACGCTGTTGCTGGAAGGGCAGCCCAGCACTTAAGGGAGAGGACAATTTAAAATGGTCATGTTGTCTCTTCTTTACCCTTTGTTTCCCCAACTCAGTTTCTCTTCCTCTCACCCATTCAATAGCCTGGGGAGCTTTATTCCAGTGATGAGGACCCAGCCATTTATCACAGGATGGTCATTGCAGCTGTGACATAAACAAAAAGGCCCAACTGGCCAATCAGAATGTGGCTTTGGATAATCAGGAGCCACTGCCCGAGTCCCATAAGTAACTGCATGTGTTCCATCTACAGGCATACCTACCAGTCGGATAGTTCCTTGGTGATCAGCCGTGTCATGGCTGAAGATGCAGGGATGTACACATGCGTAACTTCCAACGGGAAGATGGAGAGCAGACAGATTCAGCTCCGGATCAAAGGTAACTTATTATTGTCCATTTAAAACCAGAACATTATTTCTTCTCTGTCCCTTATTAAGGCATGGGTAACAGGAACAATTAAAGTCAGTTGCAGGGGCAGACTTTTGATGGACCTTCTTTGAGCTGTGGATTCTGCTTAGGTATGTGCCTGCTCAGTGCACTGATGGTGGAGATCTTTGCCTCCAAATACCCACTTACACCCTGCTGTCTTAGTTCCTTCTCTGGCTATATAATGGCTGTGAACTAGCCCATAGGGATGTGATTGTATACCTGTGTACATGGTTACACACAGCTCTCCCCTCCTGTGTTGCTGCCTCTGTATTAGAGGCAGCAGCGCAGGGGAAGGCAGGAGGAGCTCATACATGCAGAAAACCAGCTCTTGTGGAGCTGCCTGTCACCACCTGTGCTGCTGCCTCTGTGGGTATTTCCTGCCACTGTACGGAGCTGGAGGAGAAGCAGGTCTGTGGAGGGTTGGGGGCTGGAGCTTCTGCTCCTTTTCCTGCTACAGGGACAGGGTGAGGAAACAGCAGAACTTCTGGCAGCTCCTCCAGATGCTGTACCACTCCCAGCTCCCTCTCCCCCCAGGTAACATGGGGTGGGGACAAGAGAAGGGAAGCAGGGCGAGTAACGTGGGGAGGTCACATGTCCTCCCTTAGCTGGTGTGCCCACCAGGTACTGGGGAAAAATAATTTTACTTTCACCCCTGATCTTCCCACACTGACTGTCAGGTGATGGTTAGCTTTTTATCTGGCTAGGATCAAAGCTTTCTGCTCCTCATCTGGTTTGTTTGGTTCACAAGCAGATTGCATGAAGGGTCAAGTGTTTGTCACAGTCTCCAGGTGTAGAACTTCCAGTATGATGACAACATGTGATGTAGCCCAAGCTACACCACCACAAAAGCTCAGGCAACACAGACAGGCCTCCTCAGTGCCATTCCAGTATTGGACAGTTGCAGGCTGCCATTTGAGCCTCTGTGCATACTGTTACAATCTGCTGCCCAGATCAGAAGCAGCCATTGTGAAGGCAATTCCGCAATCCTTGTGTAAACAGACTCCATGCCCCATGGCCTAGGAGTACTGCTTGCAAGTCACCTAAGTAGAAAGCGCAGCTGCAGCTGCTTGGAGAAGAAAAAAATGGTTACCTGCCTGTAACTGTTGTTTGTTAAGATGTGATGCAGATGCAGATTGCCTGCCCCACCCTTTGTTCCCTCTGCATTGGAGTCTGTATGTCTGATGTTGGTTGCAAAGGAATGGAGGGGGTTGGGATGGTGCTGCCTCTATATAGCCAGGGGAGGGGTTATGGCTGTGGGGCCTGGGCCCCACCCTAATGAGTACTACTAGGCAAAGTTCTCTGGCTCCCGTGCACTGGGTGTGGCGGTAACACGTCTCTAAGAACAGTAGTTACAGATAGGTACGCGTTTGCCTCTACTGCAGACTCTTCCTGCTCTACCTTCTTCCGCAGCAGTGGCCACAGCCTGTTGAGTGCTAGCCACAGTCCCAGCCGTACGTCTCTCCGCGCCGTGTTAACCCGCACACCAGCAGTGCCCCTCATAACTGGAGCAGTGATGTGCCAAATGCCAGTCACAGCTCAAGCAGCCTGGGTGCATTTTCATCCTGGAACGCTGCCCCCTCACACTTTACTGGGTGCAGAGGGCACTCTAAGGAGGGGGAATCCTGCCGGTCATGGTCTGAAATCACTGCCAAGACTCCTGTCCTACTCATAATAAAGCTCTGCTTGGACAGACCATTCCACTTTGACTCTCTGTGCCTGTGGGAGATACAGGAGTTTTGCCCAGAATGAGCCTCCTTGATTGTGAACTATGTGCAAATCTATTTTTAAAAAAGGTGCATTGTAAATAAATGACTAACTGAATAACAAAAGGCTAAGAAGTCACCTCTCCCAAGGGTGCCCTCATCTGCAGGAGAGTGCCATTTTTGGGGGTAATGGCAAGAGAGGTCCTTACCCAAGAGATACCGCTGCCTGCCCATTGATGGAGGAAAGCAAGGAGTCTACTATGCACCACCTGCATGGCGGTAGCTCCCATTAATAGGAATTGCAGTCAGAGAACAGATGCTGTAGAGGCTTATTCACATACAGCATTCTATTTTGAATAGAAGACCGTGGATCTCCTCTGACAGAGGGTATTAGAGGTCAGCTGTTTCCTGGTCTGAATCACCCGCACAGAGATCTCACCAGAGGAGTTCATACTGTACAGTCATCAGGTTCCTCTGTACACCAGCCGTTCATGTACAGGTATGGCCAGCAACAGGCATCCTCCTGGTACCCAGGTGGGAAGATTAGGGCGAGGTACCCTCTTGCTTTGGGAAGTTATAGGGTGGTGCTTGGGAGTGTTGGATGGATGGAAATGGCATTTAGCCAAGGTCCCAGTCGCACTAGTATGAGAGCAAGAAACTATCTTTACCTTGCAGAGTTCCATTCATGACAACAGCATTCCTGGCTGGGAGGTATATGGTGGCTGGCAGCATGTTTTTCTCTGAAAGCTGTGCACTTGTGCAGCTGCTCAGAAGAGAGTCAGATGCTGCTGAGCTGATTAGCTGAGAACCAGCAGCTAGTTTTTTTAATTTCTACTGGTGGTGCACGTGCATGTGCCTTGATGCACATATACATTTCTTTTGCATGTGGATGGAAAAGATTAGAGGGAACATTGGCTGGCAATAGAGTAGGATTTAAATGACCAAAGAACACCAGGGGCTATGCTGGCTAACAATTGAAGGTGAAGAAAACCAAAAGAGACTAATTTAAACAAGCACAAACCAGACCCATTGAATACAAAAGCCAAACACCATAGTTCCCACTCAGCTCTAGCTGTAAGCAGAGGGACAGAAGGTGAAAGTGTTAAACTTTTCTGCAGCTGAAGAAGGATTTGGTTTGAATTTTGAGTAAAGGCTGCAGATTGGTGGCTTCCCTTTACTCTAGCCTAGTTTGTCCATGCCAACATGGCATATTGCCTAGCCCAATGGAAAAACAGAAATAAAACGGAACTGATTTATATCCATCTGAAATAACATTGGGCTGCATCACCTGCTCTTTATGCAGACTAAACATGTCACAGGACACCAGACTGTACAGTGGCGTAGGCCTGATGCAGAAATGTCCTAAGGGGGTGAGGTTCTATGGCTATACAGAGCTGGTGATCAGAGTGTAATAATAATTATTCCTGCCTGCCTTTCAGTCTATGAATGTATTTAGTTGTGTGGCAGGCAGGCACTTGGGGGAAAGCCCATTTGGTTCCCTGATCAGCAGTGCCTAACATCACTTGGAATGACCTCTTAAGCTAGTGAAAGCCTTATGAGAGCTGACATGTTCTAGGCTGACAGCCAAAGGAATGCCTGGAGGATGGGTATGTAGTTCTGCAGTCCCCGCAACATTAAAGTAGTGACAATGCATTTTAGAACTCACATGCAGCTGGCCGCAGGTTGAGGTGGTTTTTCCCCTGGGGAGGAGCTAGGAGCATCAGCATTCTGAGGGGAATGCAGAGGTCCGTCTCTCCTCCCCATGGGGACAAGGCAGACCTGTAATGTAGCAGACCTGAATTGATTTGCAAATGCTGAGCAAGGAAGACGCTGCATGTACTTCATATGAAATGTGCTCTCTGGGCAATCCTTACTGCAGATTAAGAATGGATCAGAATGAGCCCTCTGTGGTGGAAGCCAACATTGGGGAGCGAGTCAGACTGCCCTGTGGAGCAGAAGTCTCACCTGCTTTAACCATCCAGTGGCAGAAAGATGGGCAACTGGTCTCCTCTTCCAGGTGAGTTCAGATGGTTGAGTTGTCATCACAGGCAGCCCTTGGGCATGCCATCACTGGGGTCCCTAAAGGTAATGCATTCTCTTTCCCAGAGATTCAAGGCCCTAATGATGGAATCAGGGATCTGATTTATAACAATTAGTTCATGCAATCAGGGAGTAGAAACACCTTGTGATTTTAGGTGGTATGGCCCTCAGAAAATGTAAACATCATTCTCAAGTGAACAGCTGTGGTGAATAACTCACCAGTGATTCAGAGGCTGATTTTTGTTCAGACACTAGATTGCCATGTGTTGTCATTTTGATCAACCAAATTACTGGAGAAGTCACAGAGAGGCAGGATCTTCAAGTGTTACTTGGGTCATCATGTGGTAGCTTCCTGCCCCCTCCTCCAGAGGATGGGTTTGAGGAGTCTGAAGATCACAGCACTAGGATGTATTTTTACTTGGTGGGAATAAGTTCTGCTTATTGCTAATGGGAGTCACAGCCCACTTACATCTGTGTTGCTGCTGAATGTTTACCCAGAGGGTGTTAGCAAAAAAGTTTAAGGCCTCATCTGCTGCTAACCCCATGACTGTACGCTCCCTCTGCCTTCCCAACCTCAGGGGAATTTGTGGCTTTGGTCCCCAGGCATAGGCAGCAGTCGGATGGTGCCCTGGTGATCACTCGTGTTGATGCTGAAGATGCTGGCTTCTTCACCTGTATTGCTTCAAATGGGCGTGGCCAGGACCAACAATGGGTCCAGCTTCGGACTCTAGGTATCAAAAGAGGAAAAGGCCCCATTGTGGGTTGTAGACTATTTATTAAAAGAAGGGAGAGGGGAAGTGGGTAGATGGCCCCAGCTGAAGTAATGGATATGATCCCTACCACACGTGGCATTCAAGTCTAGAGTAGGTCATTATATTGACTGCTTCCCTAATGGCTGAAAAGTCCACGTGTGACTAGAGTAGCTGTAGCTACACTGTGTGATTGTGCTGCTGCAGAGTTCTGACTGTAGGCAACTCATTGAAAGGGTGTTAGTGTGGACAAGATTTCAGCAGGGGTGCAGAAGAGAAATCAAGGGGATTCCCCCTCTTCACAAGCAGTGAGGGCCCATCAGGGGGAACAAAGCTGGGGGAGGGCTCAGGAACCTGCCCAGGTGGTGTTTGACCATTTAGAGCCCCGTGGAAAGACTTCTCATGAAGGGATGTTCCATGTACCAGTGGCAACCTATAAGGGGCTTCCTGCTATTGATGATCTCGTGACTGCACAGGTGAGCTGAAGATCACAGGCCTACCGCCAAGCCTCACTGTGTCTGAGGGAGAGAATGCTGAGCTCCAGTGCATGGTGAAAGGCAACAATGTGAATGTAAGATGGTCCAGGTGAGAAATACAACCCTTTGTAACAGCATTTCCTGTCCCTCTTCCCTCCCTGGACAGTGTCACGTATCCCCCACTCCTGGCAAGATACAGAACCTACATCAGTGTTTCTTAAAGTTTAAGACCGAGGAACACCAAGGATTTTTGTTGGGGAAAAAAAAAGCGGCCATCTTGAACTCTGTTGTTCACCACCGCACACCCATGTTCCCCGGAACACCATTTAAGAAACACTGACCTACATTAAACATTAATATAGGACAGCTAGTTGGGCTCTCCAAGCCTCCTGCAATATCATCTCCACCCACGCAAAAGCTGGGCTAGACAGGACAGTGCATCCTGAAACACACCCTTTAATGCCAGCAGTCTTCCTAGCTCCCCTCCCCCAATACCCCCCACAACCTATGGAAAGGGAAGAATTAAAGGTCAATTACTGTCTTTTTTTCCTACTTAAAAATTCAGTTTATCACACTTGGTTGTTTCTTTTGCTTAAAAATAGTTAAACACACACAAAAACCTAAGGAGTCCTCTGACATAGTAGGATTTTGCTCATGGAAATTTATGCTCAAATAAATGTTAGCCTTTAAGGTGCCACAGGACTCATTGTTGTGGATACAGACTAACTGTGCTACTTCTCTGAGACTTACAAATCAATACAATTGTGCTGGAGTTCTCTGTAGAGGAGCCAGAAAAGAGACTTGAGAGTAGTCTTGGTCCTTAACTGGAGATTTTGTCACTTGAGGGTTTGGTATTAAAATGAACAAAACAAGAACCAATGTTTTAAAGTCTGAATAAACTCACCCTTTTCAGTGACCCAGGTTTAACTTCCTCAGTAATTTATTTGCAGGTCTATTAGTTCTCCAAGTCTGGATAAAGTATTCCAGGAGAAACAGATTAGCCAATATTGGACTTTCTACTGTAAAAAAAAAAAACAAGCACAGCCTTTTGGATCTTCCTGAAAGAGGAAGAAAGAGTGTCAAGACCCCATTCTTCCACTCCCTATACTCCCCACCTTTAAAGCCAGATGCATTGGTCTCAGGATCAGTGGGGTTTGGAGAGAGAGCAAGCAGCACAGCTAATAACTGCTAGCCAACTACTCACTACCAGCCTAGGACTCAAGAGGAGATCTAGAGTGCATTTGCTCCTGGGTCTTCCAGTCTGTGCCATGAGATACTGCACAGAAGCAGGGTTTTACACAGAGCACACAGCTGGCTTAACACATCTTTAATTCTAGGCCCTGGTTGAAGAATTGTTTACCTTACTTGTTATCATTGGCTTTTAAAATAGTTTACAGGGAATTAGTTCAAGTGTCAACAGAAGCTTTAGACCCTCAAACACCTATTACAGTAACTGGCAGAATGGCCTTTCCACTACAGGAATGGGGTTCCCATGCGAGCAAATGGTCACCACATCCACTTGTCACAGGATGGAAGCCTGATGATAAATAATGCTCGGCCAGAGGATGAGGGATCCTACACATGCAATGCCTACAGGGGGAGCAACTCTGTCAGTGCCAGCACTGAGGTGAAAGTGATCAAGAGGAGGCCTGAAGGTGAGCAGCCTGGCCAGCAGGACCACAGGTTCTTACAAACTCTGCCAGAAGTTTGCTGTGACACCCTGAACTCATGTCATACCCTAGTATCAGGCCCCCCTGCATATGGGATTAATTTGGGGGTGGGGAGCTGGGAAGTTCAAGTCATTCAGGCCAACCTGGGCAAACAGGAGAGATGCTGATCAGCCACAAGTCTCCCTGTGTTTTGGGAAGAGCTACTACAGGTGCTCAGACACCAAAGTAGGTGACCTGGTTTGCTAACACAGGATTTCTAGACCTGAACATTTTGTAAGGCAGCAAAGATTTGTTTACAGAGGCAGCACAGGGAAGGCAGGAACATGCTCTCTCATGATGTTTAACTGTGAAAGGAGACAAAATCCTGAGGCTAGGTTCTGGCAGATCATCTGAGCTTTGGCTACTTACCCATTTAAAAATGTGATTGCCAGAAATTATGCAAATTAAGCAAAATCTTAACTGATGCCCTCTCCTTGCCCTCCCCCATTTAACCTGCCATTTGTTTTGCTGCAGCTGTGGACCTGACCAGAGAGTGTGTTGACCAACCACACCTTGCCAACTGTGAACTGATATTACAGGCCCAGCTCTGCACTAACGAGTATTACTCCAGCTTCTGCTGTGCCAGCTGCTCTCAGTACCAGCCCTAGGACAGCCCTTCTCGACAACAGGGATGGAAACAGTACTATAACCAAATCCAAGAGAAGGCAGTCTTAGAAGATTACTACACAGGAGAACAGGGATTTTGTGCTTTTTTTACTCCAAAAACATACTCTTAAGAGCTGCGTTCTGCTCAAGACTCAGGTGGGCTACTTTACCAATATGTGAATATTACTCAGTATAATTGTTCAAAGGCAGTAGAAGCTCCAGCATCCCAAACTACTAAATCACATCTCATTTTCACACATGCTTTGCTACAGAACACCTGCAAAGAACCCAAGAATCCTTAGGCTTCTCTGAAGCACCTACAAGTGTGAAAGAGGGAGAGAACCACTTTAAGAACAATATTGGGGAGCCACATGGAGAAAGACAACCACCATCCAGCTAATAAGGCTGCATAAATAGTGCAGTGGGATGTTTCCATCTTTGGGCAGTGTCTGTAGGCTTCTAAGGGGCACAGGACGTAATGGGTGTTCCGATGCCACAATAGCCTCAATGTTTCTTTCATCCTAACTCACTTTATGAACATAACTCTATGCACAGATCATTTCAACCGCTCACGAAACAGATACTGCTTAACTGCCCACAGAAAGAGGGGCATTTCAGGTAGGCAAGTCCCTGAGCTTTAATCTCTGCACTTAGAAAAGCAGCGTCCTGATTTTTTTAATTCATCCAGCAGCACAGCACTATCTATGCTAGAGCTTTCAGCAAAGACTACTTTCTACCCACAGGCTCACCAGTGCCTTAGAACTCTGTCCTTGCTTAATTGCCCAGAGATTATTCTTAGGTCTCCACTCTGAGCTGTAGAAGAAGTCATTCCATCACTCTGGTACTACAGGTAAGGAATAAGGAGTTCTACGTACAATAAATGAAACAGACACATTCATTAGTCCATGTTTAACAGTGGTATCATCAAATGTACACCCAGGACTGTGAAAGAGAAACAATAAGTACTACTAGGGCGACAAGGTGCTTTGCTCACATCAAGATAGGACTTTGCCAACATCCCAAAACAGAATTATTGCTTTCTGTGCTAGTGTGTGATGTATAAAGTTACTGGTTTGTATAGTACCACCACCTTATTCTTATATGCCTGCAGTAACTTGAGTGAGTTAATCATAGTAGTCAGCTACACCATCATATAGTATATTCTAGCATGTATACGTGTTACTCAGCCTTTGGTGTTTCCCCCTTGAATTTAACAACATAGACTATGGACAGGCAATGTTTTCTCTCCCAGCTGCTAATGGGATGGATGAAATCCAGTTTTCTAATATCAACATGGGTTGTATGCTGGGTACCTCCTGGGTTCTAACTATGGTAAACTAATCAACTCTTCTAATAATCCATAATTTGCTATTTTCTACTAAAACAAAGTAGAGCAAAATTGTATTAGAGTATCCATCACCTTTCCTTCTCCTCTGCAGCTTCTACACAAAGTTAGCCATGGTTTTGTTTTGCTCTAGTAGGCGGCAGCATTGAAGTCTACATTCTTTTCTTAGCCTTGCTCTTTGACCTTAGGCAAATCCCAACCATTTGCTGCCTCAGTGAACCCCTGCTCCTCAGGCATGCTTCCTTTTTACAAAGTGCTTTACAAACATTAGGAATTGAACTTTGCTAATTTAATTCACTCAAGTTCTCAATATTAAGCAAGATTCCTTTGTGGTGGATGTGGATGTGCTCTATAGAGCACCAGTCAGGAAGCTGATGCTACAGGCTATCCCTGCCCCTTCTGATTATATGCTTGCTTCAGGACCATGCAAGGGTAAAGAAAAATTAAAGCACACATTAACAAAGTTTTAGGTGAGTGCTATATAACTGTAAATGCAGTACATGCTTTGTGATAAGTTCCACTGGACATAGAGGCCTTTTTATTTTTAATTAGTCAACTGGTGTCACTGCATCTAGTTTTGACAAAATGGAGACCATGCCACAGCTACCCCCTTTGAATCACACAGAGGCAGCATTTTAAAAGAGCGGCCACCTTGGGGTTTCAAAGTGGCAGTGCTGCCCCTTTGAAGTACCCCCTTGCTGCCTTAGCAAAGGGGGGGGATATCAACTAGTCAAAAGACTATCTGATAAGTATAGTCAACTAGTCTTTAACATCCCTAAAACAAATAACTCTTAGGCAAGTATGGGCAGTAGGAACTGAATGCTTTGAGTACATAGCGTGCCAGGGGAGAAAGTATGAAAACAAGGAAAACTGCAAAATACAACTTTCTACCACCAACATTTATTTGTTAAAGCCGATTATAAATCATCATCAGTACAAATATATAACTTACATTTGCTTGTAAGGCCAAAGTTTAAAAGTAAAGTTAAAACAAAATGGATTTCACAAGCCACCAGAGGCAGAACTTGGAACAGCTGCAGCCCTAATCACGAAGTTTCACAACGAAGAAAAGTTAAAAACAAATCTATGAACAAACACAAAATGGGTTCCTGGGTAATCCCAGTTTGTAGATATGATTACAGTAAATCACAGTAGTGTTAAAAACCAATTGAATTAAGACAAGGAAACTGCAGCAGTACATGAAAGAAAATATACATACTATAATATTTAGTTTGATTCCATTAAAAAAAGACAATAGAATTTCCCCATGGTTTTCAAACCATGGCAATACTGTTCTTTAATTTTATTTATTTAAAACTACTATATAGTGACTTTATTGGTCATGACTCAGGATTGTTGTTGCAATATGCTACTTACAATGAACTGATACAAGTACAAGCTAGGGACCCACACTCCTTCCTCCCCCCTCCCCTATTACTTACAATAAGAATCAGTGATAAATCTATCTTATATACAATTTCTTACATCCAACCCCTTTTTACCTTTGGCAAGATTACTTACAACTCATACAGCTTTTAATAGCCAGAACTATTTAAAATATTCTAAATGCATAAAAATAAAGATTTTGGCTTTATTTTATTCGTATATATATATATATTTTATAATAATAATAATAATAATCGTTCTTTTACTCAAAATGGAAGCTCAACTTTTTCCACAAACAGCTTTTGATGGGCAGTTGACAACTGCACTCTCTCTTAGGATATCCAACAACTCGTTTTCCCCACCTCTGAAAATTTTGCTTCCTCTTTCCTCCAGGGGAACATTCACAGGAAGGTAGAAAGATGCTAAAGACAAAAGTAGCATTTGATTTTTATCCTGTAAGATCTTGATGTTCCAGCAAATGGGCTTCAGGACACAACCCAGGCCTCTGATCTGTTGGGTTTCCTCGGAGAGCGGGAGCGGGGGGGAGGGGGGATGTTTCCATGATTCCTTTTAATAACTGCATATAACAGGTTCATTGTAGGGTTTTCCTCCCCATGACTGCTCCCTCTTCAGTTGTAAAGACCTTTTGGGTTTATCAAAATGTACTGACTGGAAATAGTCTTCTATTCCATCCTAGCACACCTCAAGACTGTTTAAAGCTCAATCTCAAATGTCTTCTGTAAATCACTTGAGAAGGGGTTAGTTGGAGATGGGTTAGTGCGCTGCTTTGACTTGCTTTCTAGTGCTGCCCACTGTGCTTCAAATGGATCCACCTGGTGGGCAGATGCAGGAGGCTGTAACTGCTTGTCCTCAGTGGCCCATTTGCCACTGTCAACTCCATTGAAAGCTGCAGAGCCATTGTGCTGAGCAGAAGATTTAAAGAAGGGACTGGCAGTAGCACTGTTGGTTTCATATTGGGGGAATGTCTGCTGCTTGACAAGACTAGGGGATTGATGGGGATGGGATGCCGGAGTGTGACTTGCAGTTCCAAAAACATTGGCTACCATCTGAGAAGGAGTGATTCCAACCACAGGCACATTGGGAGCAGAAAAGGTCATTCCATTTGCTACAGCATACGGCTGAGCAGGGATAAATGGTGGCTGCATTGGCGGTACCACACCAACTGGCACTGGCTGAGGTGCAACAAAGGTGGTCACTGGAAAAGGTGGCGTTGGCTGAGAAGCTGCAGGGGGAGGCTGTACTAATGGCTGTGGGGCCACAGATGGTTGCTGCTGGGCTCTGACAGTCTTTGATACCTCTTCCAACCAGCGATCTGCCTCAGAAGGAGTGCGTCTGTGAGTCATCTGGAAGAGACTTGGTGACGCTGCACCTGAGGAGGTGCTCCATTCAGTACCTGGAAAGGAAAATATGGTGAAGTCATTACAATGTCAGTTGGCCAGCTGTGTTCACCCCCTTATCAATGCTAGTCCAGGGGTTCCAAAGAAGTGTACTCAAAAGCGGCCCAAGGCTCTTAGCCCCTGAAGCTTGTGAGGATGCTGCAATCTCTACAAGCACATTTTTTTACTCAGCTGGCCAAGTATGCTGCTCTATTACATGCAACTCAAATGGAAACTGACCTCTTTAACAACTGGAAAACAGGCTGCCCTTGGAATAAACAAAGGATTGGTGGGGAGAGGAGGAGAATTCCCTTGCTCCAGAAGAGATTTTATCTAACAGATTTGCCACTCATACTCCCATCATCCCCATTCAGGAGGGGATAGTGGCAGCACTGAAGTACTTTGATAGATGCAATGTGATGTTAGTTTTCCGCAGGAGGGAAAAAGAAGCAGGAAAATGTAGCACTACTTTTCCTCACTACTTGCTCCTACTTTGGTATAGGAAACGACAATTTAAAACTGCTCTGTTTAGAGCAGAATAGCTTTTGAACATGCTAGTCAGGCCTAAGGGACGTTTAGAATTCAAGCTGTAGCAAGATTTGGTAGTAGTTAGAGACGTTAAATATCAGTTAATTGAATAGTCAATTAACCTCATGAATTCTTATTGGTGACTCGACTATTCTATAATCTCTGGGGTAGAGCCCACAGCTAGTATGCTCTGGCCCCATTCCCAAGGAGCCCCCTGCCACTCCACGCTGCTACCTTTGTATCAGAGGCAGCAGTGCAAAGTGCCATGCAGGAGCTGGTCCGCGAGGGGAGCTAGTTTAAAAACCAGTTCCTCTCAGACTGGCTGACTGTCGCCCCGCGCTGCTGTCTCTGATACAGAGGCAGCAGTGGGAGGGGGGTGGGGGGGAAGAGGGAGACGATACTGAGCTTCCTGACCCAGCACAAGCCAGAACTGAACTGGGCTGCCTGTCTGTCTGGCTCCTAATACATTTTAAATGAAGAGCTGCAGCAGAGGTAGGTCCCACACCAGGCGAGGGCAGGGGGGGTTTAGGGTTGGAGGCGGGAGGAGAGAGAAAGGCATGTAGTCTATAGCATCAACCTATAAGCTTTTGCTCATCAGTTAATTGACTACACTATTACATCCCTAGTGGTAGCAATAGTATTTGCTTTTTCTACTTAATTATAAAGGATCCATCTCTTTCCCCTACTTTCTATTCTTTATCATCTTTGGTCTGTTGTTTTCCAAAACCATGTCAGGGCTTGAGAGTAGTGCTGGACTGGAAGCCCTGGAGACTAAAACCTATTCATTAACAGAACATGTCAATAATAGGCAACCATATGAGTTTTTTCCACCATTAGTCCTGAGCGGATAACCTGCCTACTAAGTATCTTGGCCACTCAGACCACCCACCAATTACACACATAGCAACAAACTTTAGCATTATAACATTGGGCCAGACTGGAATCTGTGATTTAAAATGCTCTATCCCTCAATTTCATTATTTAGCGGAGGGTTCTTTGGAATAGGGGGATAAAGTGGAAGAATGCAAAGAGAGGAGTTGCTGGATTAACCTACCCCTAATGGTTTTAAGGATGCTTTCACTGGAGGTTGGATCTAATGGGGCAACTAATTCATGAACATTTCAGGACTCCCTAAGGCACTCATTTGCCATTACATAAAGGTGGGACTGCTCATTTATACACACACTTTCTATGGTTAAATGCACTTCCCAAAAGTTTGTCTATATACACAAAATTTGCAACATTCAATAAAATAATTAAGCTGTACTTACTATGACACTTTTGTTTATGTTCTTTCTTAATCTCTACTCTTTTCTTATTCTTTTCCTATATAATTCAGTCAGTTTACCTCTATCTAATGTTTCTGCAATGTTCAAATCTCGAGATTTCAGTTTATTTCCCCTGGCTGTTAAGCTTTTAAATAATTTCCCTTCAGCACAGTCTCTCTTTAGATTCCATATAACTTATTCCTCCTCCTATGTTCTTCCTTTCTTTCCTTCTCATGTTTTTTAGCCTCTCTCCCCACCCCGTCCTCTCCCCATACCAACTTTCCAGTAATGATGGAAAGAAGAA
Organism: Apalone spinifera; assembly: GCA_030068395.1. Classification (NCBI taxonomy): domain Eukaryota; kingdom Metazoa; phylum Chordata; order Testudines; family Trionychidae; genus Apalone; species Apalone spinifera. Next base: position 60,908,913 of record CM057848.1, on the reverse strand, counting down.
TCAGAAAGGTAAGGCAGCAGTACTGTTGTTCAAATGCTGCTGAGTGTTTTGCTGAAGTAAGATGGAATCTTTGATCAGTGATTTAACAACCATTGAATCCCTAAAATCAGGCAGGCACAAAGCTCTCTGACTTTGGCAGAAGTAAGTGTAGAAATTGTATCCACAGATCAAGAATCTAATAGGCCACTACACAAGTTCCTTTGGTGTATAGGACCGGGATCAAGGATCTATGGTTAATTCATCTTTGGCTGTGATCCTAAACAGTTGAACACATTTGAGTGGCAAAATTAAACCTTTGGCTACCTGGCAAGGTAGCAGAGCCAGGGTTTAGGCCATCTACAAGGAAATATTTATCAGTTCTACAGGTAAACAACCCTCTTCTCTCATGTAGACACATTTATTCTGATATAAGGATGCCTTTTTTGCATCAGACTAAAACTCACCTTATTTGTGCCAATAAGAAAAGGTATTTTAAGTATAGAAGCAACACAATTTTTTTTGCTCTAAATTTCCATGACTTTTGGCAGCTTAAGAAAATCATGAGGCGCTAAGATACTCACAGTACAGTCTAAACCCCCAGAACCATATGGCTTCCCTCTACCACTTAGGAAAAAATCTTCTTCTAGTTTGTGTTGCTGTTCCTTCCAGTCCCTTTGAAACACTTCTGTAGCTGTGCCAGGGGCCCAATCAGATATCTGACCCTAAATTCTCAAGACAACTGAGAGGCTCCTATCCCCAATCTTACCAGAGAATGCAGCTACAGCTCCAGTATTAGCAGCAGGAGCAGCAGGGGCCTGAGCCCAAGGATTGGTTTCACGAACTGGCATAGCGGTGGGTGCTACAGCAGCTTGGGATGGTTTAACAGCAAGCACACAGTAGGCAGAGACAGTGCCATTAACTAAAATGGGAGCAGACAACATCAGTGCTGTTAATTCATGCAAGGCATGCAGGTGACTGGATGAAAGGGCCTTGTCATTCCTGCCAACATACATAATTTTTACAAACATAAAACAAAAGCTTGTGTAAATTAGCTCAGTGTGGAATAGTGACTATTTTACAGCCCATTCTAAATTCATAAAGCCAGTTATTTCAGTTGTACCATATCAACTGTTAGCTACACAGTTGGACAGTGGATTTTCTAAAACCATATCAATGAAGAATAAGTTAGTTTTAGGAATAAAGCGGTTTCAAAATGGTTGAAATAAGAGTAGGTATACAGAGAATCAGAATGGAAATTATTAGGGTGCAGTGAAAGTCACAATAGAACACTGATAAGGTAATTAATTTTAGGCTTAAATGCAACTAATTTTGTTTTCTCTGCTTTAAAAAAATGTAATTCTCCCCTCATAATAACCAATGGCATTCATATGATTTAGTATATTCTAAAAATCTGAGGCAAGTAACACAATTATGCAATTCCCACCTCATCACACCTCATGTTAAAATACACATTTAAGAACAAATTGATGATTTGGTATTATGCATGCTTAATTGGAGGGGCACTCTCTAACTTGCATATACTGGCACCACACTGAAGACTACACTTCAGTAACCAGAAAAGGGAGCCATTGTCTCTTACCCCAATCCCTTGACATAATACAGTGTTGGGGATAGGGTGTGAATCTTATAGAAGATTAAAAACAAAACAGAGGAAACAAACAGCTATATGTGCATGAGATAAATAAAGCAGAAAATATCTTCAAACTGCAGATGGTATAATGGTTGTGCACGAGGAAATCAGACATTATAGTGACAATATGCTTCTGGAAAGCAATGTTACATAAATACAAGCATCATCCAGCATGCCCATGCAAGCTTAAGTCACAAACCTTGAAAGGCTGGAGACTGTGGTGCAACTACTGTGATTGGTTTGGTCATAGGGGCAGACGTGAAGGGATCCTCTGATGGTGTGCTGAAAGCATTAGTAATCTGGGAGCATAAGGAGCTAATGCTGTCCACTTCTCCTTCCATCTCAGGGACTGAAAATTAAACACAGATCATTACCAATGGAAAATTAAGGGATACAGAAAAGATTATGTAAATATTAAAGCAGTGAGACATGTGCCAACGTTTCCTTATCTCACCAGATATTGCTTGTGTTGTTTTGGGTAGCCATGTACGTAAATTGAGTTTACCAATGTCTCAATCCATGGTAAAGTCTTGGCAGCAGAAATACAAAGCCATATCGTACATATTTTGGGCGCTTTAGCCTTGAGAAAAAGTGGAGTGAGAGTTTTCTCACTGGCTATCTCCTGGTTGATGAAACAGGTCATCCATTTTTAATATAGACTTAAAACACAAATGGTCTGGTAGCAATTTATAGACTAACAAAATATGTGGATGGTATCATGAGCTTTCGAGGGCACAGCCCACTACTTCAGATGACCAGAGTTTTAATATGTAATTGTACCAGCTTTTGTTCCCAGAAAGTTCAGAAAATAAGTTTTTATACAGCTTTGTTGCAGACATAAGACAGCTGAACATTATATTGTCTTACACAACATATCAATGGCTCACAAGGTAAAATGGATGTTACTATTCAAATATTCTGTGTTTCAAACTGCATGACAGACACTCACAGGAAATTAACAACAGGTGTATTAGCAGTAGGTGTAGTTGCCATTCAGGGAATGATCATATAATTTGCCCTCTAAAAAAATATTATGTGGGACAGACTCTTTTGAAAGTGGATCTGTAAGGAACATCACTGACAATTCAAATCCTTACTTGTGTAGTGTTACAGCTCTGACATTTGAAAGCCAGGATGTACAAAGTAAAGCTGACACTTTCACAAACAGCCTAGGCACAGCTGCTCATGTGGTATAATTTAATACCATCATTTGTTAAGGATATACAATAGGAATTTCACTTTGTGCCACATGCTTACTACTACTTCAGCTTAAATTTGCTTATATTTCTTTTTAATAAATCTATGACATTTAAGCTTGTGAGTGTGCACATGTGCATATATTCCATAATTAGACCACATTTACCCTAATGTCACTATGTGTGTGGAAAAGCTGAGAAGTATTTTTAGTAAATGGTGTTGAAATGTCAGATTTTCCAGATATTCCTACTTGCATTGCTCTCCAATCAATCCCATACTGTTCAGCAGTACATGCAAGCAACAGGATCACAAAGATTAAAAGGGACATGAAAACTTCAGGAAGATTGGGCAAAAGCTAATGGAGTATATCAGGACTACTCAATTTTGGAAGCCCTGGGGGCCACAATAATACAGTACATGCCAAGGGCCACAAGTGTGGTTGCATATACATGCAAATAGCTTATTTCACATTGACAGGCATGAATACAAAGATTAAGGCAAGACTACACAACACGCAAGCCCCATATAAGTCAGTTCTGCTGATATCAATACAAAGCAATATTTACCCGATTTCCACCATATGACAGCACTTTTAATGGAGCAATGACAGTCCAGGAATTTAACTACTAAAACATATATCAACAGAAGACCATTATATTGACTACTTTTTTGTTTTGGCTCCCACCCGCAGGCCATGTGTTGAGCCCTGCGTAAACCCAAATTTCACCATGGGCCGCAAACTAACAGGCTGCATGTTGAGTAGCCCTGGAGTATATGCCATTTTAAGCATTGTCTTGTCCTGATAAATGGGACATGTTTAGTCATCTCCCACAGAACCCCTTTAACCTGATATTGAGAGAAATGACAGCTGCAATAATGGGAAAATGATAAAATTCTAACATGAATGTATTTAGCTAGTTGTTTTTACCAGATGTTGAACAGATGTGAAACTATTTGGCAACCTCTTCTTTAACAGAGCTTAAAGATGAAAAGGCTAAGAACAAACGAAGACCTGTAAATCTTCCCAGTTATTTTTGTCATCATTCAGGGTTGTTGAGGTTTTTTTTTAAAAAAAACTTTAATGTTTCAGATTATTAAAATAGGGTTATTGGATTATAAAGCATGCAGCAGGATATCTTGATGGGGGATGTGTGTGTGTATTTTATTCATCTCTTGCATAATCATCACTACTTACATTTGTATTGGGATGATTTCATGTGAAAGCTTCCACATTTAATGGACACAGCATCACATACTAATGAAATACAGCAACTTTGCACCATTTAATATTAAACAAAGTTGTTAAGTTAAAGGAGGCAAAAGTAGCTCATTTAACTGCTCTGAAAACAAGAATTTAGGGAGGCAGAATTTGACAGGGACCGCTCAGATTACATAAGTGAAAAAAGTCACAACATCTTTAACAGTCAAGATTTGTGTTTTATATCTTACAAGCCATTATTAGTACAGAGCCCTTGGCTTTGGTTTAATGCCAGAGGGAAGCATACCACGTACTAATTCACCAAGCTTTTCCTGGAAGTTTCCAACACCAAGTATATGTCAGTTTGCCTTGTGCTAATGATTTACATGTAAATCCCTAATCCCTTCCCTGTCATAGTTCTTCTGAGCTATGGCATTTCATTAGCAGCAGGCCATTTGAAGGGGAGTGTAAAGTAGGGATGTTAATGACTAGTCAACTATCCAATAAACAAATGCTTTCGGATAGTCAGTCGACTAGTCAATTCCCTCCTCCCCCTCCACCTCCCCCGCCCACTCCCACTGCCTCAGAGGCAGCAAAGGGGGAGAAGCAGAGGTACTTCAAAGCGGCAGTGCTGCCATGAGTGGAGCCTGGGGTCCGCTGGGGACTCCTCAGCTGATCTAATGCTCTGAGTGGCATTTCTGCAGAACCTGGGGTCAGCTGGGGACTCCCCAACTGATCCAGGGCTCCACTTGGCATTTCAAAGCATCAGCACAGCATGGAGTCTGGGTACCCCACTGACCCCAGCTCCATGCTGTGCTGATGCTTTGAAACGCACAAGAGCCCCCGCTGGGGACTCTTGTACATTTCAAAGCTGGCCACCCGTGTGCAGCCTGGAGTCAGCGGGACTTTCTGCTGACCCCGGGCTGCAAGCGGCGTTCTGCATGCCTCCTTTGAAATGTACAAAAGTCCAGTGGGTGCTCTTGTACATTTCAAATGAGGAATGCGGAAGTGCCTATCGAGTAGTCAATGGAAATTCCATTGACTATTTGACTAGTAAATTAATCGTTATTTAACATCCTTAGTGTAAAGGAGGAACTAGTACATTCAACAACATTCCAAAAGTTAGCTGCATGGTTAAAAGCAGGAGATAAGAGACAAATGGATAGGACACTTCTGACTTCTGTACTTGCAAAGGACAATGTTATGCTAAATACACACTTGCTTTTACCTGAGTTCTTCATGGGGAAGTCTGTCTTTCTTTGCACTGTTGAAGGCAACTCATTTATTCGCAAGGACAGCTGGCGTTTAAAAGGAGACATCTTTTGGCTAAGGGCAGGGAAACCTCGGAAAGAGCCTTGCCTGGCAAGCTGCTCTATAGGGGCATGCCTTCGTGGGATAACATGGGGATTGTTCATCTCTTTATCTAGAGAGCCAGGGATGTCAGCAGCGGGAGAGGTTGGGGAGCCAGGAGATGGGGCAGTATTGATGGGTGTAGCACTTGGAGCTGCTGTTGGTTTCATTTCTGTTTCAGCTGTGAAAAGAAACAAGATACATTTAAGACAGTGAAGCATTTCTAAACACTTTTCCTGGATCAGTGCTACTGGTGTGTTTTCGGAGGATAAGCTGACTGTAATTATAGTTAAAACTGCTTTTGTCATAGTGTTAAAATATTGTAACCGAAAAATCAGTGTTAGATACAGGTGTGTACAAACAGCTGCCAAGGGTGAAATTAAGTACTTTACACGAGCAGGAGCTGAGTAAAATGTATCTTCCTGGTTAGCTGCTTGGTGATGTCAGGTGTTCCTAAACCAGTAACAAATCAGTTTTATTTGCGTTTCAAGACACCCCAAAACCTCAAACTTGTGAGAATTCAGCTCCTTGCTTATTTTGTAAATGAGTGCAAAATTATGAAGTGAACAGTATATGACAATATTTTTAGTATTACTTAAGTCACTAAAATGTACATAGACCAGAGACAAAAGGCTTTCTGGGATCTTTCAGAACAAGATGAAGAGGCAGATTTTTCAGTTGTATTTTCCTTTCCAGACAAAGCAGCTGCTGGTCCCTGGTTACATTCACATCAAAAAGTGCTCAAAATAAGAGTACAGATGCTTAATTATTTTAGTTTTGTCCCTTGAAAGCCTACCTCACAGTGATGCAATCAACTAGGCTTAGTTTTGGACACACAGACATTTAAGCCCAGGTTAGGTCACTTACAAACTAAATTTCCACATAGACTGACATCACTAAACCACTACAACTCCTGCATAGGAAGTGAGAAACCAACACACAGCGTATACTCCAACTCTAGAGTGTTGCTGCTTTCCAAACATCTCTTAAAAGTACAAATTTCTTCCAAGAGATATCAACTGAACAAAGAGATTTGAAAGACAAACATCATTCTAGAGACTTCTGAAGTGGTAGATTTTAAAGGAGGAATTTACAGGGTTGTCCTGCCCCATTCAATTCTTATTAACCTCAGCTACTCAGGATGCAGCTCACTCAATTGAAAAACCTTTAATCAGTCTTTTTTTAAAAAAGATTTCACACCTTGAGAGAGTTTTCTGTGGCTCATGTTCTTGAGTTACACTTACTTATGAGTACTTACTTTATTTAGTACATTTTAAAATTGAGATATTGGGAATAGTGGAAGGCTGATGAAGACTACAAGCTGTATCAAGACTATGGCTTAGTGAGACCAGTGTGGAAGTATGAGACTTGAGTCTTTTTATTAGAGATAATATTCTGCTGCATTGTTAAATAAGCTATGGAGAATCCTATTTTTTGTAACACTCTTATTCTAGTAGAAAGTACAGAAGGCCCCAACTCAGCTAATAGTTTAACAAAAAATTGGTGTCAGAAGCTGGAATGACCTTTACTCAAACCCTAAAACATTCTAGAATCTTAACACCTTTACTTCAGGTCCCGCCTTCTGACTGCAGCTCTGTAGAACCCCATCATCTCTAATTCATTGACTAATATAAAAGGTGACAACTGCATGACTCAAAGGATATCTTTACATCACTATATCTTTGGATATAAAGCCACCAGTTTTCCAGCAAACTGGACAGTGCCTTTAAAAATCAGAAATATCCATATTATTGGTCTATAACTCCCTTTTATCCTGGGACCTACCATTTTCCCACTTTTTAAACTACCTGTTAAACAACAAATACAAAGTAGAAGTTTTTTCTAGTTGCTTTCACACATGGATCAGTGCTTCATGACTTTCAGGGGTGCATGTGGGGAAAAGAGGGCAACTGGGATCATGTTTCATATCTTCATGCTCCAGGCTTGACAAACAATGTAATCATCTTGCCCGTGGCAAGTAGATTACACCCCAGAAGAGTCGGTGCAGAGCAATCTGCACATGCGCAGAACCACGCGGCTGGCGAGCAGGGTTCGCTGCTGCTCGGCGAGCCCTATTCATGCTGATATTAAAATGTTCAGAGAATGTCAAGTGTGCTACATCATGTGATTAGCCTTATTTTGCCCAGAACTAAGATTTTGTGTGGAAGTTAATCCTTTATTCTCTGCCCAGACTATCCATGATAAGCAACAGTGACAACTTGCAGCCCTTTACCTTTAGAATCCTGTATCTGTCTCATTATTTCTTCTCTTTCTGCTTGTTCAGTAGCTGTAGTGACCCTAAACGATCCCTCTCTTGTGAATGTGGTTCTGCTGGCATCAAAAGTGGCCGTCACTCCACACTCCTTCTCTCTTTTCTGCTTTCGCTCCAGACATGCTGCAAACGCACAGCCCACAGCATGACTCAATCGTTCCCCCTGTACAAGACGACATTGCATCATATAGGAATTGGCACATACATTAATACATGAAACATACCAAGTGATAAGCTGCATTCCCCAAGAAGAATCTAATTAGGGAGCTTCAGACAACTGCCAGGCCTGGCCATACATCATGGGTTTAAGTTAACCCTCTGGGTACAAAGGCTCATATGTGTTACTATACAAGTTACTGCTGGAAAAGCCCTGTGTAAGAGATTTCCAGATATGTTTAGTTCAACTGGTACTAAGATACCAGTGGAATAATTTGCCTTTGGGTTCTGCTCAGTAACTCTGTAAAGCCATTTTTGTAGTAGTAAGCATTCAAGTCCAAAAGGTTGCTGCTATTACAAATGTCAACATTTTTCAGGAGGTTCAGTCTCACAAATTTTGAGTACTTGTGCCTCTAATGACCCTGACTGCAGGTCTAAACTAGTACTTAGACTTTTTGAAAAAATGGCTGTCCATAACATTCACAAGATTAAGATTTACAATGGTCCTATAATGACTTCAGATTACTGAACAAAGAACAAGGCTACTATGATACAAAGGGAGCTTCCCCACATCCAATCCCCCTGTTTAGAAGATGAGGCCAAGAAGGGAAATTCATAACAGCAATGAAATGCTAAGAATCTTTATGACTCAGTCTAGTTTTTACTTGGCCTGCCGGGGAATAGGTACACAGTGATTTTTCTGCGTAACCAGTTATTATATAAAAGAAGATTTCAAGCCTTCTAGGTAACACCAATATTACTACTGATGTCTGGAATTCAGAAGACCCACTGTCCTATAAATAGTTACAGAAGTAACCTGCTTCCCAGTCTCCTTTTAATATTAAAAAGCCAAAGGTGATCACAATTTATGCAGTTTAATTTTAATTCCGATAATCTGGATTACTTTGCCTTCTGTGTGTGTTTGCACACAAGAGGCCTCAAAACACTACAATCAGGTCTATATTTGATTACCCTCTAAAGAGTTTTTACCTCAGAGACTGTCATTTCTATTTCAGTTTTCAGATGTATAAATTTTCAGATACAAATATCTTCTGTCTTTACTTTAAAATCTGTAGTTCTGTTCTGACTGCCTTCCATTTATACACCGCGCTGGGTACCATCTCTCTCCATAAGATGACTAGGCTACCACAAATGGGGGAGCAAACAATTCAAAAAAAGAATTAGAGTTGCAACTATTCCAATAGTTATACAGTATTTTGGTTTAGTGTAAAAACCTTTGAGCATATTTTGTAGATAAATGTAAGTTTTATTACAGATATACTTCACAAGTCTGCTAGATACAGCTCTTCATGCTTCTAGTCATAGCAAAACCTATATGCATATCCTATTACACTCAACTTACTGTGTCCTTTACAGCCATGAAGCAGTGGCATATCCAGCGCCGGGTAGTGCCATCTCGACAGATATACGAGAATGCCCTGTCAAAATTTCGGTCCGGAGCACAGAAAGAAACCTTCTCTATTGTTTGATCAACTATAAGATCCTAAAAGAAAGAAACACACAAAAGTGTAAGAGGTGCTCACTTAAACACACATACACACACCATTTTCCATTACCTACAAGATGGGATAAAATAAAGGAAGAAACCCTGGTTCAAAAGCAAGTGAATCTAATACAAGTCGGACCTCCTTTGTTTGCTAGAGAGGAGGTCAAGGCTTTCTACTCAGCTGTAGGCTCTGCTTCCAGACAGGGCTAAGGTCCCTGCTGCCTGCCGCTGCCTCCAGCCCCCCACTGTGCCAGGCCTGGCTGGGGTGCATTCCCCAACACGCCAGCCCCAAGTAAGAGCTGGCTCCGCTGCCTCCAGCCCCAGCAGTGGCTGGGCCCATAGCCCGCCACAGCACTAGTCCAGACTGCACACACAGCTGACTCCAGGCCCAGCTGGAGGTGAGCTCCCCACTGCTAGCCCCAGCCAGGACTGTGCCACTCACCATGCTTGCCAGGACTGAGGCTGCGCTTTCCACTGTGCAAGTCCCAGCCAAGACTGCGCTCCCCACCTTGCCAGCCCTGGCCAGGGCTGTTCTCTTGGCCACCCGCCCCACTACCTCCAGCCCTGGCCGGGGCTGAACTCCTTGCCATCAGCCCTGGCCAGGGCTGTGCTCTCCACCATGCTGGCTCCGCTGGAGCCAAGATCCCCACTGCCACCCCAGCCTGGGCTGTGCTTCTGAACCTGGCCAGCTGGGGCACTCTGATCCAACAATATCTGTGGTCCTGCTGGACCACGGATGTTGCTGGACCAGAGAGTCCTGGTTTTTAGAGGCTCAACCTGTACTGGTTCATCACAAAAATAAATAAATAAATGTACGCAAGGGGTAGGTCTACATTGCAATAAAACAGTCACAGGTGCTGTCAATGTCAGCTGACACTGGCTCATAGGCTTGGGCTGTGGGGCTATAAAACTGCAGTGTAGACACTGATCCATACATTTGGGCCTGTTCTCCAGCCCGAATTCAAATGTCTATACTGCAGTTTTTTAGCCCAGCAACTCATGCCCTGCAAGCCTCACTGAGCTGACATGGACTAGCTACAGGTGTTTTATTGCAGGTGGAATACTCTACACGTACTGCAAACTGAGTGATTGGGCAACAAAATGGCAAATGAAATTTAATGTGGATAAGT
>CM057848.1:60865543-60898373 GCA_030068395.1 Apalone spinifera | reverse complement strand
ATGGACCTTTGGTCTGACCCGGTACGGCCATTCTTATGTTCTTATGTTCTATGTCCTGATATGCACAGATCAATGGGAGAAATATCTATTAAAACTGCTTAAAATAAATGTACAGGTGGGACCTCCCTGGTCTGGCAGTCTCGGGACCTAAGCAGTCCCAAACCACGGAGCCTGCCAGACTAGGGAGGTCCCACCTGTCAAGGTCCTCCTCCCAGCTGCCAACCCCAGTTGCACTCCCAGGCATCAGCCCTGCTGCCTGCAACCTGGGCAGGGCTGTGCTCTCCACTACACCAGCCCCGTGATCACCGGGGCTGCACTCCCCATCACCAGCCCAACCCCTGAACCTGGCCTGCTGGGGCTCTCTGGTCCAGCAATATTCATGGTCCTACAGGACCACAGATGTTGCCAGACTAGAGTGTACTGGATTTTAGAGTTTCAACCTGTACTACTTTTCCATGCAATAGTCAGTTACGGTATTTTGAAAATGCTTCTTATAAAATTATTCCTTTAGCTTTGAGTTCATGCCTGAAAAGCACAGACACCAGATACCAGGAAGAAACATACATTCAACTTTTTAAACAACAGTACATATCACCTCTATGTACAGACAAAGAATTTGTAAAACTATTTAACTTAACTCGTTTTTCCTTGTTGTTTTTAAAAATCAGTAAGTGTGTATTAGAAACAGACAGTATTTGAAAAGATTCAGTGAATTTAATGCTGATGAAACAGGTCAGATTAACAGACCTGGAGACCGAAGACTTGCATGTTTTTACAGACTAGGATCATCATAGGTGGCAGGAGCATAAGCCACCGGTACGTGATCCTTCCTTAATCTCTCAGCCTTTACCTGCAATGCTCACCTTTTGAGTTAAACAGGCTGTTCATTCTCTGTGCTCTTGTTCTCTCAGGGTGCATCTACACAGCACCCTTAGCTCAAAATAAGCTACGCAATTGGCGCTATGCCAATTGCGTAGCTTATTTCAAATGTATTTTGAAACAGCTTATTTTGTAATTTGGTGCGATCTACGCAGCACCAAATTTCAAAACAACTCACTACTACAAAATTCCCCATAACCCTCATGGAACTAGGGTTACCAGGATGTCGGAATAAGCCTCCCATTATTTCAAAATCTATTTTGAAATAAGGGGCTGCTTCAATAGATATAGAGCAGTTATTTCAGGATACTTCCAGTATCCCAAAATAGCTCCGCAGTATAGATGTACTCTCAGAGACTAACAAGGCACAAATAGGGCTGATGGCAATCTCCTCTTTTGAAATACTAAAAACCTCACTTGTGATTTGACTTTTGATTGTCCTCCAATATCTTACTGACCATTTTTAGCTAAAAATATGGCTAGATGTGTTTAATAAGATTGATTTATTTAATGAGGTAAAGAGCTCATCTCTGGTTACTTTTGAATAAGAACTCCAGTGTAAAAGCTGGCATACAAGATCCTAAGTAATGAGTGTTTTTAATATAAAATTTCAGTTAAACAGTAATTTTAGATCCCAAGTGAGACGACATAGATGAGTTTTTGTTTCCTAGATACTGTTTATCTCCAGAATTAGGATGGTTTTTAATCTCAGCGACATGAGTCTCCTTCAATGTAAATGTTATTTAATCTTGCTGCATTTTTGGAAGCTTGCTCATAAAATATAAGGATCTGGAATTTCAAATGCACTATCAACTGGATTGACAAATAGAAATTTCTTTATGCCTTAATTTTTCACGAATCTCCTAGTAGATCCTGGAGATCAGGATCAGGGGAACTCTACATGTACATGTGGCTAGACATTATTAGGAAAATGTACTTTCCAGGCAGATGAAACAAGAACAGGATTTCACGCTCACATATTTTGTCAGATGAGCATAGGGTGCACTGCAGAATAAGACAATACAAATATGCATTTCAGGTGGTTCACTGAAAATTCAGTTTCACTAAGTAATGAATAATACAACTGGTTTGTAAATCTCTCTGAGACCTGTACTTGTCCAAAAAAGAACAGGGCTTCCAATGTTTAGAGGCATTTTGATACAATGTAAAATCAAAATCTCACCTTAGTTTTTTCATCTACAACTCTGAGTCCATCTGCCGAAACCCACAAGACCGCCTTAACTGCTTTCTTTCCAGTCTTTCAAAGGAAGGAAAGAGAAAAACCACAGCATTACAACATTACCAGATTGTACACCCACTTCCGCTTTCCAAGAACCACAACAGTAAGTGCAGATGAATTCCAAGGTCAGTAGAGCTGCCCAAAGCCAGATACTCAAATCAAACTGCAAAACATTCAGAGAACCAAGCCAAAGCCAGTATTTCAGAAACACAATGCAAATGAGGGGGAACAGGGAAAGGAATAGAACAAGTCAAGTTAAAGACAGGTTAATACAATCATTTATAGGTAAAGAATTCAAGATTGAATTGTTCACCCATTTGAAAAGGTCAACTGAGAAAACAATCAGATAACACTAATGCATAAGGAGTTACACCACAGGTAGCTTCTATAGCACAAGTTTAAATAATATAAGAATTCTTACCTGATCTTTCCACCGCCCCAACCCTTTGCCCCAATAATCATGAAGCAGAATCACGGTATCACCTTAAACCACAGTATTAGAAGCACCCGCAAAATGTTACAGTGGTATACACCTTTAATGTAGAATACTTTCACTTAGCTGAAAATCATTAGTCATCAATGCTATCCGCTAAGTGTGCATTGACACTTTAGACAAGTAGGATATATTTTTATTAAAAAAGTTTAATACATCTAGCGAATATTGTGGTACAATATGAAAAGGTTAAAATTTGATATGGAGCATTTTGGCAAACAATCCAAAACATTACTGGGAATTTTACCTGCTTTGAGTGGAGAAGCTCAGAGAAAGAACTTGAAAAAGCTAAAAGTGCCTTTTTTTTATATTAAAATTGTTTCATTTAAGAAAAACATGCAAAATACTGCATAACACCCAGCATCAGAACAATTTTTAAAGAATGACATCTCACATTGGAGTTGGAGCAGTTAACTGTTTAGTTAAAAACACCATTTTGCTGGTTATGCAGAAATGCTGCTAGAAGAAAAATTCTTTCCCAAAGTACTGCATTTTCCTATTCATGGAACTGTAAAAAAAGTATCTCTATTCTACATTCTCATGTCTGCCTACCTACCCACCCTTTTCACATTTCAGCCAGATAAACAATTTTCTCCTTGATTTGTTGTATACACTAGGCTTCTATCATGCCACAACAGTAAGTTCTATAAAGAGACACCAAAGTGAAACCTTTGTATAACAGCAATGGGACACAGAAGCAGAAATGTGGATGAATGAGTGATCTCTGGCGGCCTTTGTAAGAACAGCTGTTTTTAAAATGGTTCCACTATGGCTACATCACTGATTTCCAAGAGTTACTCATCATAAAACACTAGAGCACAGCTGGTCTAGGATTCATCCCAATTTAAACACAATGAATGTTCTAGTTATGCAATATTGATTTTAGAATTACTATGTATGGATAGGATATTTTATTGTGCGCGCTAGAGTTATAACTCTTCATTGATATCACAGTGGTTCCACTATCAGAGGAAAGATTGGGGGTGGGGGGCGGGGAGAAGAGAACTAGGTAGTTTGTTGTGACTGCAACTGACTGTCCTTGATTTCTGAACCAGTGAGATACAGGGTGAAGATAAGCACATTATCAACAACTCCATAATTTCAGAATTCTTCACAAATCTAGGTAACATGTAGATGTGTCTCCTTTGATTGTTTTAAAATAGGTAACAGTTGCCTTTAAACTATCCATGTTAATCAATATCTGTGTTTCAGCAAATATAGAAATTGGGGGGAATCAATCTGCAATGAAGCTTAGTGGGAAAAATAAGGAAAATGTAACTTTCTCCAAACAGTAAATACAACCTAATTCCAGGACATTAAAGCTTCAGGGAAGGGTCTTTTAAAACATTGCTACAGAACCAACACTTGTTACAACAGTTTTTAGAAAACAAACTCAGCCATTTGCTTCTAGAAGCAAGCACTGATCCCAAGCAAAGTATATTCCCATTTTCTATCACCAAATTCCAATTTAATGAAGACATGAAACTCCACCACATATTCCTTAGAATGAAGAGACTGAAAGATGAAAATGTATGTTCCTTCTTGCACACTGCAAACGCAAGTTTGCCAACATAGGATTGTCACCCCCAAAATCAAGGATTGAAACTTCCCTACTATACCCTACTTTTTAGACTTCTATAAATTTTTAGAATTGTTAGTATAGTCTTTGCAGTCTGCAAATGTAGAAATATAGCCTGCAGCTTCAGAGCATAAGAGGTTTATTTTATTGATATGGAGTTAAAAATTCTTTGAAAGATTCTTGTACCCTATTTTACCACCTGATTCTTAGGGATGTAAGCAACTAATCAACTAGTTGACTATCCGATAAGCAAAAGCTTGTTGGATAGTCGACACACTAGTCAACTAGCCGCTCCCCCCCCCCACTTTCTATCAGAAAGAGGTGGGGGGGGGGCCACATCCACCTTTGAAATGTGTCAATAGCCAGCAGACTCTTGCTACATTTCAAAGAAGCGCCCTTATTCACTAATCAAATAGTCAATGAAAATTCCATAGACTATTCAATTAGTTGATTAATCTAATTTTAACATCCCTACTGATTCTATCACCTGATCAAATTTAGGTAGATAAGGTAACCCAATTTTTAGAAGACTTCAGCAAGGAACTCCCCTTTTTGCAAGAAATCCTTGATAATCAAATTAAATGAGAAAGCTTTGGTCATGACAAAGTTCCAGATCCTCTAAAATTCAACTAGTGATGTTTTCTTTTTCTGTCATTTAGAAGTGTGGAACATCTGCTGAATCCTGAGCCTACTCTTCCCAGCTTGGTTCAGGATACTAAGCTGTGTGATGGGAATGCTGACAACCTGACAAGGTGCAAAGAATAATTTCCATAATCATTGGAACAAAGAGAGAGGATTGTGCCAATGGTCAAAATGGAGTCCTGTACATATGGCACTTACTGTATTAGCAATATTTGGGGCTGCCAACACATACAGTGTATAAAGTATTGACTCCACCATGACAGAAGACATCCCATTCACCAGGCTATATAGATTAAGTTGTGTCAGAGACCCCAGTGTATTATTAATCAACAAAGTATGAGTGAGTGAAAGAGAAATCATAGACACTGAAAGTACCAGACATACAAATGGACAAAGTATGTGGGACCTGTGGTATTAGGAGACCATCTTAATCTCCACCAAAGTCACATGCAGAGATTTCAGCAGCTCCTCAACTCTTTCCACACAGGAAAGCTTTTAAATTATATCAAGTAAAGTGCAGACTTCATAGTAATTTAATTCAGTTCTGCTCTATTTCAGACAGGCATCAGCAGGAACATCACTTCTCCTTACTTCTGAACATAACGTTATGACCAATTTCTAACCTGTGCTAATATGACAGCTGCCCCCTTGATCAATACAGGAGGACTGAATCAGGGACCTCCAGAGCTAAAAGCAAATTTAACAGATTTGCATTCTTTGGTGGATTGGGCATACGGAGGATGCATGACATGCACTGACCAATGGGCTACGTCAATGCCTAAAAATGGATATCAGAAAGCAGAAGACTGAAGCTCAAGTATGCAGGTTTTGTCATATTAAAAGCTTTAAAACAGCAAAGACCACTATGCACCAAGCTGATCATTGGAACTTAGATGCAGCAAAATAAAAGGTTTCATTTTTAAATACAAGTTTCTAGCCCATTAGATTAAGACAGACCTCTGAATGTCAGCCAGTTAGCACTGCCTAGACTAACATAGCTCAGACTACATCTAACATTTGGAACTCAGTGTGTGATTCCTGCTTGAGCAGAAACTCATGGTAGCTCTCACCGACCTAACACATAACAAACAGTACTGCAGCAACAGCTCCAGAGGCAGTGGCAAGCAACAGCAGCATAGGTTTGTATTCAGGGTGAAGAGCCCATCTAGACCCACCGGATTTGTACAGGACTGGCCTTACTATGAAGCAAACTGAGGCCTCAGGTGCCAGACTGTGGGGGAGTGCCACTTAGACCCAGAGTGTAGAAAATTGTGTCTGCTGCTGGTGAATATGTATTCTCTCTGCAGTACCATGAGAAAAGTAGAACAGGAAGGCGGCAGAATTGAGACCTTTCAAAGTTTTGGCCCAAGCGAGGGGGCATCATTTGAGCTCCCCGCCTCAGGTGCCAAAATGTTGTGGGCTGGCCCTGGATTTGTAGATAGTGTGGCTCCCACCCCACACTCCTGCTTACACTGCCTGTGATGCCATGGTTACACTACTATTTTTAGAATGCTAGCTTGATTAGTATTACTGTATGTTTATGTGAATTAGGAATCACACTCCTAAGCTTCAAGTAGAGACATTGCATATGGGTATGTCTACACAGACACCTGTGGCTGACCTGTGGGGCTAAGGGACTATTTAATTGCATTACAAATGTTTGGGCTTGGGCTGCCAGGACCCTTCCACTCACAGGGTCTTAGAGTCTAAGGTCCAGCTTTAGCCTGAATATCTACACTGCAATTTAGACAGTCACTTGGAGCCAGTTGGATGGGTCAGCCACAGGCTTTTAACTGCAATGCAGACATACCTTAAGAAGTATGAGATGCTTCCATTCATTTTATTGCTGTGTCAACTCTCAAGTCTGAACCCTATACAAATACACACATACATTTATAATTTCTATGCATACAGAGACAGACATTCATGACAACACCTACACAAATACACATAGCGGTGGTATGCATATGCTGACCATTTCACCTGACCTTAGTCATCACATTCTCACCCTAGTCAAGTTTTATTTTTAACCCTTCCACCTATAAAAGCAGAACATTAATTTTACCCATTGTATAAGGCTCAGAATATGAGGATTTAGAAACTCAATTATCACAATATAGCACTTTTCATACTTTATGATTTTAAGGTCTACAATCTTGGAACCTTGGCACAAGCCCTGACAGTTGAAAGATTTATTCATTGGCACTGGTCTAGATCTGATTGTCGTTATATCAGACAAGTATTTCATGTAGTAAAAAAAAAAAAAAAAAACCTTGCTGCTAATTTTAAACTCCTAGAAGCTTTAGAACCTCTGAATTAGTTTTAGTGGAAGCAAATCAATAGGGAATGTAGAGATGAAGTAGCAAAAGCTGTGAGAAACACTGTTACAGATACTCTTGACAAAATTACTTGCTATATGAAAGACTGATTTTCACCCCTAGATTTGCTTTATGATTTCCATATCAATTTAGGCAATTAACATTCCAATTTCTTAGATAATACCCCCTAAATGGTTAAGATAACAGCTTTCAAATACTGATAAAGCCTAACTGGATTAAAGTGAACCAAGGAACAAAGTGAGAAAAACTGTAGCAAAATACTGCTGATCAGAAACAGGAGTTGCTAAGTCTTATGAGTTCAAATATTTAGTAAGTTCTCTTTCCTGAAAGTATGTGCAAGATATTCTGAAGCGTTGTGGTGTGTAATTCATGTTCCTGAGGTATGTTACCATACCCATTCACCCCTCTACTTTTGTATTATTTAGTATGATAGGAATGCCAATTTTACTATAATTTTAGAAATGTGCATCTACCTGTCCTTGAGTCCGTTTGTTCAAGAACTCCTAAATGATAAAAGCTAGGACCAAATTTGATATGCAGCTTCCTCTTATAACAAAGCAAGCTCAGGGTTTGGTTGTGCCAGGATAATGTGATGTGCTGTTTCTCATAAAATGAAAAGGGAGGGAGTCTGGCAGGAGGGAGTTATACTGCAGAATGACCACAGAGGGGCAGCAAGGGGCCAGAGATGGGTACCAGGACAGCTATAACCCAATTGGGCCGGCAAGGGTAGAGAAAGAGTGGACAGCTATCTACTATATATTTTAAGAGTTTATCTGTCTCCAGCTGGGGGAAATGCACCCCCTCCCTCAGTTGCGCTTGCTGCCGCGGCCATGGACAGAGGCTACTCACCTGGCCCCAAGCTGCAACAATGAGCGGGCTGGGATAGTCCTCTTTCTCCCTAGGGAAGCCTGAATACTGAACCCCTCATTCCCAGCTCCATCCAATAACAACAATTTAAATTAAGAAAAACAAAGCTTATTTGAGTTAAGGATTGAAACAACAGCTAAATCTTCTAGTACATAATAAAGAAGAAAAAAAGCCATCTAATTTAATGTGATAACTTTGTGGTTTCTCCCTTTGCCATTAGGTAAGAAACATTTGCCATTTTAAGCTGTAAACAGAACAAACTTCCAGTCAAAGTGTTGTAGGCAGAGTCTCTTCTCTAAATGATACTAAAACAGAACAACCAAATTAAATCTCTTGTATGTGACAAATCTTCCATATGTGGTACGCGGTCATCGAGACACAGCTTTTCACTTCATTATTTATAACCATCATAACAGTATGTGCATTTTCCAGTTTATAGAGCTATAGATGGATAAGTAGATGTTTTTGTATCTGGTATGTACGGTTTCTTACCTCTCTGGTATAGCTGTTCAAGATGTGATACAGAGGGCCAAAGCCCCAGCTACTGAGCGGGTAATGTGGTGCTGAACCAGGAAACCCCAGGGGCTCTGAAAGCACAA
This sequence comes from Apalone spinifera, assembly GCA_030068395.1. NCBI lineage: Eukaryota > Metazoa > Chordata > Testudines > Trionychidae > Apalone > Apalone spinifera. Next base: position 60,889,735 of record CM057848.1, on the reverse strand, counting down.
GTGTGTCAAGCCACTGTACGTGGGGCACCCTGCAAAGCAATCTGTGTTGCTGGCTGAGACGGTTTGGGGTGCAGAAGATTGTGCCAGGGCAAGGAGATAGGAGTCCAATGCAGCACTTGAAGCCCACAAATGGGAGAGCATGCTGTGCTCTCTCCGGTACTAAGAACCGGGTGATGATGGCAATCTCTGTGACAAATAAATGCCTCGACACCAGCCACAAAGCTATATTGGGCTTGTTTAGTTTAGAAGCGAGAAGACTGAAAGGGGATATGATGGTGTTTTCAAGTATCTAAAAGGGTGTTACAAGGAGGAGGGAGAAAAATTGTTCTCCTTGGCCTCTGAGGATAGGACAAGAAGCAATGGGCTTAAACTGCAGCAAGGGAGGTTTAGGTTGGACATTAGGAAAAACTGCCTAGCTGTCAGGGTGGTTAAAAACTAAAATAAATTGTCTAGGGAGGCTGTGGAATCTCCATCACTAGAGATATTTAAGAACAGGTTAGACAGACATCTGTCAGAGATGATCTAGAGATTGCTTGATCCTGCTGTGAGGGCAGGGGACTAGACTCTGGGACCTCCAGAGGTCCCTTCCAGTTTTAGTACTCTATTATTCTGTGATCCTGGGGGACACTCCTGACTGCCAGTGACCGGCACCAAGAAGTTGACTGTCAAGAGGGACCTATAGGCAGTGCGGTCACACCTAGTGTAGTTCAGTACCACTGAGTAGTGAGCACACACACCTATGTTGAATGGACATGAGCAAGCATTTGAAGAACCAATCATCCAGATGTGGAAGATATGAATTCCCTTTTTCCTGAGGTACAGAGTCATCACAACCATACGTTGGGTAAAAAAAAAAAAAAAAAAATCAGATGCTCCCTCCCCTCCCCACGGATAGTGAAAAAAGAGGCTACTGCAAAGCAACCTGTGTCCGTGAGGAGCTCAGACCCCCCACGGTTGGGGCAGCTGCCACCCCACGCTACTGCCTCTGTATCAGAGATAGCAGTGCAGGGTGGCAGGCGGGCGCTATGCAGAAGCTGATTTTTAAACTGGCTCCCCTCGCAGACCACCTCCCACCTGATTAAGAGGTAGCAGTGCAGGGTGGCAAGTGGCTCCCTGGGAGTGCAGCTCTGAGTCCACTGGCTGCTGGCCCCACCGCTGGGGACTATCGAATTGTCGTGTAACTGCTAAAATTTGATGTGGTTACACAACTATTTAATTACCTGCTAGCTAACATCCCTAGTGTATGGATAGTGCTGGTTCGACACAATGCATAACCTCCTGTGATTCAAGAGAATCACTACATAGAAGTAAGTGTTCTGATGGTCCATGGCAGCAAGCCAGTCGTGATTTAATGTGAGGATGACAGTCGTTAGAGTGACCATCCAGGACCTCATGTACCTGATATATATGTTATTGTTGCAGAGACTCCCTTGGACTTGGGAACCAGAAAGTATAAGAAATAACCCCCCAATTCTGTTGCTGCAGAGGAACCTACTCCCACAGTTCCCAAATTTTGCAGAGGTTGAATCCACTCAAGGAGTAATGACTTAGGAAAGGTGTCTCTGAAAAGGATTGGGAAAGAAGGTAGGGGAGATGGGGTAGAAAGGAGCTAGATGACAGAAGAAAAATCACAGAGAATTATCCAAGGCAATCAAGCCCAAATATCATATAAACAAGCCAACTTGTCCAGAGAGAACAGAAGTGTAAAAATCATGACTGATTGCTGCCCTGGACACACAAGTCAAAATGCACACTTAGTGGATGCCAGGAGATGATGGGACAAGTCAACTGGCTGAAACCAGAATCAAAAGGTTTGACCCTTCTCCAGTATATTCCTCTGCCTTGAGGGAAGAGACTGCCCAATGAAGTGCTGTGAGCAGTGCTGCTATGTATTGCTGTGGTAGTGCCTCTGTACCACCAGAACACACCAAAGACAGAATGGACCACAAGCTAAATACGAGTGAACTGTAACTCTATTGCAAAAAAGCAAACATTCTGGAATGTATAAGCAGGAGTGTTGTAAGAAAGCCACGAGAAGCAATTCTTCTGCTTTGTTCTGTGATTATGAATATTGTGTCCAGTTACATTTCAGAAAAGATGGACAAATTGGAGAAAGTCCAGAGAAGAGCATCAAAAATGTTTAAAAGTCTAGAAAACGTGATCTATGAAGACAGACTGAAAAAAAATGGGTTGGTTTAGTCAGAGAAGAGAAGACAGAGGGGACATAACAGTTTTAAGTACATAAAAGGTTGTTAACAAGGAGGATGGAGAAAGTATTCTCCTTAACCTTTGAGGATAGGACAAAAAATGACAAAAAAAAAAAAAAAGCAATGAGCTCAACTGCAGCAAAGGTAGTTTAGGTTGGACATTAGCAAAAAAATTCTTGTCAGGGTGGTTAAGGCATCTCTATCAATGGAGATTTTTAAAAGCAGGCTATCTAAACACCTGTCCGGGATGGTCTAGAATACTAGGAATGTGTACCAGTAGACGAGTTCTTGTCTACCTGATAAGCCTTGGCCTAAGCTGCCTCCCTTGCTGTATGAGACACAACAAGAGGGAAGGGAACAGGAGCCAGTGCTGCCTATCCCTCCTTCACCTCTCCCCCCAGCTGCCTCTATCTATTGGGCAGAGGCTGCTCCAGCAGCAGCCTGGCTGCAGCCAGCCCCAGCTGCCGCCAGTAGGGGCTGCTGAACCTGGTGCGAGCCAGGACCAAGCAGTCCCGGCTCTGTCCCAGCTCGTGCTGGTTCGGGACCTACTCCTGCGGCAGCTCTGCAGTTTAAATGTAGGAGCCAGGCTACTTGGGCACCCAGTTCCTATCACATTTAAACTGCAGAGCCACAGCAGGGGTAGCTCCAGGACTGGAACAAGCTGGGACAGAGCACCTTACCTTATCAACTAATGGTGTTCCATGCTACCAAGGAATGGTTTGACAGACCTGCTCAAACCTGTATGCTCAAAGTGGTATGCTACTGATCTGCTCTCTTTTTAGAGACTCCATGAGCCCTGAGATGGTTTCATGAGACGACTTCTTCAGCACCCATAAAAACAATGGACAGCTCCTTCTCCTCTTGGGGGAAGACACACTGGAAAGCAGGGTGCCTCAATCACCAAGTCCAAAGATGACCATCAATCAGAAATGGGCCTCAGTGCTAAGACAGGTCTCACAGCTTAAGTGCTGCTTCATGCTTAACTCCAGGCCTGCTGACAGGAGAAGGGGAGGCGGGGGAGTAAGGGAGGGAGGGGCAGTTGCCCCAGGGCCAGTGATTCAAAGCCAGTTCTCCCTGGCATTGGCTCCTTCTCCCCCTCCCTGCTGCCTCTCTGATAGAGGCAGCAAGGGAGAGGGAAGCAATGAGTATATGCTCAGGGCCAGTCCTAACCAATTTGCGGCCGCAGACAACCACCGGGGAAAATTAGTCAAGCCAAAAAAACCCCAAAATTCCCCCCCCCCCCATGCCGGGCAAAAGTTGTTGATCGCAAAAAAAAAGGGGGGGGGAGGAATGCAGTCATGGCCCCTTTAATTGCCGTGTCCCCTGAACGGGCTTCCATTGGGCTCTGTCGTGGCCCCTTGAAAATGGCAGCCCAGGCAAACACCCAACTCACCCGCCCCTAAGACTGGCTCTGCAGATGCTTATCAGGGAATCGACTTCTAGACTAGTCGCTTACATCCCTAAGTCTAACACATTAACTTCATTAACACTATCTATGGTATTAACAACTATGCACGTGAAGCGTAAAAACCTCAGAAAATTGGGAAGTAGAGAATGTGAGGTGACAACCACACAGAGCTCTGACTCCAGCCACAGGTAATGAGATGGAATTGTGAAGGAGAGCGGTTTGGGGCCTTATATGTATGGGAATGGTTACAGCTATTAAGCACAAGTGCCAACCCAACAGTACTGCTGGGCAAGATTCTCTGGCTCCAATGCACTGGAACACAGGCTACATCTATTCAAAGAACTTAAGTTTTCTCCAAAGGTCTGCTGAAATTAATTTTGCCTACTCCCCCAAGAAGGAAGAAACTTTTGATCAGAGAATTCCTCATACAAGCTTTTCCTCTTTAAGCAGTAAATGTAATAAAAAATTTACAAATTCGCACCATTAACAGGTGTTTAAGCTAAGCTTGCATTTTATAACGTATTTCAAAATCAAATTCTCTTATTTGTCCATATCAATTAAAGTGAAGTCAAAACCTTATAAAATGATTTAATATAGTTGCTGTTTCCCACATGCAAATAAGGCACAGATTACTGATACACTAAAGAAATGCAACTTTGATTTGTTAGCTTACTTTCTCTGCCCATGCAAAATAGCAATTGATATTTTTGGTATAGTATACTAGCCTGTATTTATGTCTATACACACACACAGCCACTCTCAAACATAAAAGATTGTCTTCTTAAGTAGTATTGTACTGAAATAAAATGTCATAGACAGCAGATTTCTGAATCTCACAGTGGTGTATTTTATCCTAACTGCAGTAAGAAAAATATATAAATAAAACTTAAGTTTTTGCCCCATCTTCATATGACCTTAAATTAATTTGGTGCTCAGAAAAAGGAGACTTAACATGGAGAGCACTGTGCCTGCCAGTATCTTCTCTCTATGCTATCAATAGCTGCAGTTTGGGGCCGAGTATGGTCAACTATGCAATGATTTTAGAACATGGGCAAACTTCTAATACATCTGTCTGGCTTCCATATGATCTAGGCCAAATCTGAGCTCAGGAGACCAGAAGGGAAAGTATTAACAGTAATACCAAGATAATGTGACAGTTTTGTCAGGGAGACCAAACCACTGAAAAACTGGAATTGTGTACCATCAGCCTTTTGTTGTGGGCTCCCTTTTACCCACATTCTTTACATGGCATGTGTAATTTCAGGTCATCTGAGTCAGAAGCAGACATTCTGAAATGGATTGATGTGTGTTCTGAAACACTCTGATCTATGACAGTGCTATACCAGGGATGTAACTCCTTATAGTGCAAGCACAAATGAGGCATTAAACTTACTTTTCCAAAGAAGCCTTTGAAGAACTTCCTTTCCTGGAGGAACAGGGGGGACAAGTCGAGTGCTATTACTGTAGGTAGCTAAAGTGTCCCAGAGTTTCAAACCAACAAGCACATACCAAAAGAGTAGGGAATGGAGGGAAAGTAAGGGGTGTTTAGAGTTATCCACAGAGAGTGCGACAGGCAAACTGGAAAAATCCAATGAAAATGCAGATAAACAAGCTTGACATGGAATGCTAGTAAGATCAGAGACTATAGCCCCCAAACTGGTGAAAAGCAGGGGGGGAAAAAAAAAAAAGAGAGAGAGAACTGAACCTGAGACTTAATTCCATGCAAAGTGGTTATTTTCTTTACACTCTGTTTAGTGAGGCTATAAACCAAACTTGGCAGCAGGCATGGAGATTAAACAATCTAGGCTCTAATCTAAGACCACTGAGAAATGTAAATTTTTAATCACATCTAGTTTACTTCACGCTAAAATTATGATTCCCAAGATACATGCTTTGTAAATTAGAGAAGCATCTAAACTGGTACAGCACAAAGTTAAACATGGAGAAAGTCACTTTTGGGACTCCATTTCTACCATAAACCAGTTTTTGGAGTTCAGAGCAAGTTTTTTTATGACTGAGTTCTAGACTGAAACTTCTGAAGGTCTGCTTGTGTGTGTTCCCTAAATTTCCTCTGAAAGCCCAGGAATTTTTGCTGGTTTTGAAGTTGAGGGTTTTTTTATTGTAATTGCTAAAAATGTTCACTTATTTCAGAAGCCTACCTTTTTAAATAAAAACTGTTCAATCTAAACAAATAATTACATTTAACAAGTAATCTACAATATGGATCATTTTTGGTGCACATCTTTCTCTCTCTCCTGCTATGTATTTGAGGGTCAGATACCCCCCTGCCTGTAACCTTGAAGAGCCTCTTTATCTTTGCTTTAATTGTCCACTTTCAAGATGAGTTTCCTCAACACTTATTTTGAAGCCTTCCAAAGTTACCTATTTACATTCAGAGAGGAAACTAGATATTTATTGTATATCCCAGTTCCTCAGTTTGAACAAGGCACCACTGAAGTATATCCAACAGAAGTCAGCTCGCAGAGGGAAGGTGGATCTGTGAACTTATTCAGTGCTCTGTGTATCTCTTAGCCTGGGTCTGATTTTGGTGGCAAGAGTGTTAAATAAAAATGGACAAGTTAATTGGGTAAGATGTGCAAATTTCATATGTATTTGCTATGCAATTTCAATTCATTCATATTTTATTGGCTTCACCTTTGCAGCCCAAGTCTAAGAAGAGACTAACACTCAGCTACATCTGAGGTAGGTACAATCTCCTTGCACTAGAACCCAAAACACCTGCTCATTCATATCCCAAGTCTATATGCATGTCCAGTTGAAAATTAAATAGCAGGGTCCTAAAGAGCATGATGCTGCCTGTGCTATCATTCTAAATTATTTGCAGACGTGGCACACTGCCACAAGGTCACAAAATTATTCAAATTAGAGGTGAGAGTTGGATTAGATAATCCAACTCATCTCTCTGCCAATGAAAGATTGTTTACTACATCATGGCTCACAATAAGGTTGGTATACCAGTAGCCAGCAGAGCATACCTCTACCCCATGACAAGAAAAAAAATCTCATCTTATTCCCCACTGCAGTTTGACACACCATTTATATCAATGTACCAACAGTTAAGCCAGTTAAGTCATTATATTCTAAAGATCTGTATGTTCATACATATTCTGAGATTTCATTTCAAACTTATTATAATGTTGTGTCTAACATTTAAACAAAGCTAAGGTTATGATACCAGGCAATCAAAGACAGGAAACTCAAAACTGAGAAGGGAGCAATCTTAACCTTACATTTTCTGACTTTTTTCCCTTCATTCTCAGCCTGTAATGCTTTTCACATGTGATTATTTAAATGTTTACTAGACATTTTACTTTAGATATATGTAAATTATTTAAACTTGGAGGTGTTCTTACATAAGGTTTATATCAACAAAGATTGATTTTTTTAAAGCAAAAACTCCTATATTTATTTGGACAGGACATACTGAATATTAGTAGGGGAACTAACGAATTAATCAGTGTAGTGTATCTAATGAAATAGGGCTGAATGCTGCTGCCAAGTTGAGTAAAATCTATCATGCTAAACTAAGTAACAGCTTTTAAAAGATGTAGCAGAAGCTCAAATTCACCAGAAGCTGAGTCATTTTCACAGGAATGGTTAATCATTAATTTTGCTCTCCGCAAAGCACTTGTTAAAGATGACATTTTTTCTTTAAACACCTCAGAAAAAAGTTAATGGAAAGACAACATGCAAAATGTTTTATAAACAGAATTAAGAGTTAATAGTTTAGAGATAACTAATTTATATTTTAAAATCAATTAAATTATGTTTCTTTTACCTGCTAAAAGAAGAACATATATTAAAACAAACGTATCATTTAAAAATGACAAGTTAGAAATTGGTAGTATACACTAAAGCAACTTAAAACCAAAACAGTTATGATAAGACAAGAAAGTTTTTGTACAGCTCCTTGCACAAGTCAAATACAGACACGTGCAAGTTTAACTCCTGCATGAAGTTAATTTATGCACTGCACATTTAATTGACAGTCAAGTAGTTTCAAAAATATATGGTGCCTAAGTATCACAACACTAACATATGTGCAATTTAAATCCAACTGATAATACAGTCAAACAGAAAAGTGCAAGGCCCATTGTTCACATCAAGTAGAATCAAACATTAATAAGATGACAAATGGACATAAAGACCCCTTAACTAAAAACAAGATTGCTATGCTACTGCATCCAAACAGAACAAAAGGGTTTAAAAACAATGAAAGTCTAATGACAAGTCTCAGAGAGGTAGCTGTGTTATTCTATCTGAAAAACAAAACCAAAACAAAACACGAGTCTTGTGGCACCGTATAGACTAACAGCTTTATTTGGGCATAAGCTTTCATAGGTAAAAATCATCTGATGAAGTGTTTTTTATCCACACAAGCTTATGCTCACATAAATCTGTTAGTCTATAAAGGTTCCACAGGACTCCATTTAAATTCTAATGAACTCAGTTTCTATTCTACTGGGGAGACATTTGCAGTAAAACTATGCTCACTTTATTAACCTGTAGTAATAGATTATGGTACCATTACAGAAATTTCTTTGGCAAATTAATACAGTGCTCACTTTGAATTTTTTTTTTCTAATTTATTTTTCTAAACTTCCAACATAACATGAAAGTACATTTTTAGCTAGCAGGCAAACAATGCTGAAGCACTGCTTTTATCTTTTTCTGGCTATAGTATATCTTGTTGACTACTCATGGGATGGAGATAGAAATTATAGTATGTTTAGATGCATCTATTTCCTCATCCAGATGCAATTTTAAGCAGCACTTTAGATTCATTCTTGTAGTGCACTAACTTCATAGGCCATGACCTCGCTCCTGCAAGATTTTATACTGAAATCTTTGACATTCTTCATGTATTCAAATATCAAAATGAAGGTGTTCTCATTTATCACTCACAAACTATATGTTTGGCACAGTGCAGATATCAGAACAGGAAACGATGAGAAGGTCAATTTACCAATTTAGGAGAGCAAGAATTTCTAAGGATGAATTATATTTTTGGATGTCAAAATGCTACTGCCAGAAAAAAAAAAAATTATTTTAGTAGTATTGCATGTAGCAGACACAATAGCCTTAAAAAGTAGAGCTTCAAATAATCTGATTCCAAAGACATTTGAGAGAAATAATCCAAAAATAAATACCAAAGGATGGTCTTAAATTCTAATGACAAAAGCCAAGTGAACTTCGATTTCATGGAGTTTCACTATTAAAAAAATCCCTGCCAGAAGCAAGCACAGTAGTCTTATAGTAGGTAGTATGGATGTGTATTTTATGTCAATTTCTCAGCGTTCAAGCTGGCAGACAGGACCATGTAAACAGTAACTGAAACAGGCAAGTGCCCTTGTCATACTTTCTGAATGAGCCTCAATAAATATTTCAAATACCTCCTTTCCATTTTTATAAGCAGAAAAGCTAACTCCGCTTTGAATGCTGCATTAAGTCAGGAAGATTGTCCACAATTTAGAGAAATCAGGTTATTCAAGTAATTAAACTATTTACAAAGAACATATTCAGCTGCCCAAAAGAAAAATATGCAAACTAAGTTTTATTTTCAATTGAAGTTTAGTATATGAAAAGACAGTTACCAGTATTGTAACTGGTATTTCTTAAGATTTGTTGTTTATGTTCATTCCACATTAGGTGTGTGCGCTCATCACATGCACCAGTGCCAGAAGTTTCTCCCTCAGCAGAATCCACAAGGGAGCTGGCATCCTAGCCCATAATACACAGTACAAAGGATGCCATCCTGCTCCCCCTACTCTCAGTTTGTTTTTGGCACAAACTTCAACCACGAGGAAGTGATGCGGGCCATGGAAGGGACATGAGCAACACATCTCGAAGAACACCAGTTACAGAACAGATTAACTATCTTTTCTTTGAGTGCCTGTTCATGTCCATTCCACATTAGGTGACTCCAAGTAGTACATATTCACAGCTATGCAGATTGTAATAACAGCTCTGTTGAGCCCAGCATCGTCTTTAGCCTACCTAATCATGGCATAATAGGACATGAATGTGTGGACAGAGGACCATGTCACAGCTCTATAGATGTTTTGGATTGGACATGTACCAGGACAGCTGCCAAACACACCTATGCTCTAGTCAAACGGGCCCGGAGGACTGGCAATGGCAGGACCTTTGCCACCTCAGAACAGGTCCTTATGCAAGAAGAAATCCTCTACAAGAAAACCAGTTTGCAGAGCAGGGAGACAGCATGTGCAGATTTTTTCCATCCATTTGCAGAATAATTTTATGTGCACTGAGGCACATGCATGTGCACCACCAGTAGGAACAAAAACCTAGCCGTGGGTTCTCTGCTAATCAGCTGGGTAGCACTGGACTCTCCCCTGAGCAGCCACACAAGCAACCATCTTACAGGGAACAATACTTGCTGGGTACCAACCAGTTCAGATATGGCTCTGGTACACAGCAAGGCTTCATACAGATGTGAGACTCTCACAGGCCATCAATGCCATCTTATAAGCACCGAAACCTGCCCCCTGGCCCTACTCCTAGCAGCAGCTCTGTGATACCTTTGGATCCTGTGAGGGTTCATTCTGCCTTCCCAACCTGTCCACTCAGTATTCTAAGTTTCGGACAGGCCAGTGACATGAACAACCCAGCCCTCCAAGTGCTTGAAGCCTTAGGGGGAAAGACTCCCCAAGTCCGTATGAACGGAAGGAATCAATCTGCTGGACCATCAATGGGTACCTTGGAATCTGTAGTAGTGAGCTCCTCCTCCTTTCCAGACAAAGCTATCACCAGGGATCCTCAACAATGTTCCCTCTAATTGTTTCCATCCTTGTGCAAAATAAATTTTGGCATGTGCGGATGTGCACCACCAGTAGAGAAACTTGTTGCCAGCTGTGGGTGTTCTGCTAATCAGTTGGGCAGCACCTAAATCTCTCCCAGATGGCCACCCAAGCACATAGCATACAGGGAACACTGAACAAAGCTAACTACTGCTAAGAAGAGATGTAAAATCCCAATTAATCAGTTAAACACGTTAACCTACTGTTTAACCACCTAACCAACTAAGCGGGATCCCAGTGGGACTGGAGCAGCCCTTTGCCCTTGGCAGGCTACAGCTGGAGGGCTGCTCCTGGGGAACTGGCTACTTGTTACCCAGTAATGATGCTTATCAGGTGATGCTTACTGGGTAATGGTCAGCAGTAGAGATGTGAACATTTAAGGCAAGGGTGGGCAATAATTTTTGGTGAGGGGGGGGGGGGCCGCTCCAAGATTTTGGAAAGCGGTCAAGGGCCACACTTTTCTGTGGAGGGATTGCAGGGTCTAGGATGGAGGTTGGGCACAGAAGGGTGCACAGGGTAAAGCACTAGGGTGCAGGAGATGGTGTAAGGTCGGCGAGGAAGCTTGAGCAAAGGAGGGGGTTGTGACCTGGGTCAGGGGACAGGGATGCAGGGTCAGGGAGGGGGCATGTGTGCAGGAGAGGATTATGGCCTGGGAGGGGGGCTCTAGGATATGGCACAAAGTCTGGGAGGGAGCTGTGACCTGGGAGAAGGGGAAAGGGGGGGTCCAGACTGCAGAGGGGGTGTGGGGTGACCTGGTGCAGGAGACTGGGGTGCAGGGTCTGGGAGGGTGTTTGGATGCGAGAGGGAATTCTGACCTGGGGGAGGGATGTAGGATGGGGGTACAGGGTCTGGGAGAGAGTTGTGACCAGGGACAGGGGGGTGCAGAGAGTTTGGATGGTGACCTGGGGGAGGGAGTTGGTGTGCTGGAGGGGCTAGAGTGCCAGAGGCAGGCTGGGAGGGAGGCAGGCAGGCATTTACCTAAGCCTGCAGTACCCCCAAAGCAGACTGGGCTCCCTGCCTGCTGCAGCCCCAGATCACTTAAAACTGCAGGCTGCTCTCTCCATGTAGCTCTCAGCTCCTGGAGGAGAAGAGGCTTGTTGCTGACCCCATCCCCAGGCCAATCTCTCAGCTCCTATTGGTTGGTTATTTCCAGCCAATAGGAGCTGAGAGATTGGCTGGGGTCAGTTCCTATTGCCCAGTTGTTTCTGGCCTCTAGGATCTGAGGATTGGGCTGGGGGCAGGGAGATTCCACGAAGCTTCCCCCTCCGTGCAGAACAGACATATACAGGGACTGAGCTTTAAACTGCACAGTGCGCCTGATGGTTCCAGCAGGGTGGTATATGGGCTGGATCTAGCCCCGGGACATATTTTGCCCAGCCCTGGTTTAAGGGCTAATTAATTCTATTATTAACTATTTGCCCTAGGTCTACCAGGACTAAAGTTCCTACAAAGAAGCTTAAGCAACACTTATGAACAGTGAACATTCTGTGAACCATTACTGGCGACAAGGAGGAATTGAAGGTGGGAAGCGAGTGGTGCCCCTTATACCACACCACGTAGACGCCATTCCAGAGTGCTGCAGACACACCCCTCTGAACACTGCTGAGGGAAACATTTCCAACACCAGTGCATATGGTGAGCACACAAACCTAAAGTGGAATGGACATTAACAAGCACTTGAAAAATTAGTACTTCAAGCAAGCCAATATCAGATATCTGCTCTTTTATGGATTCCAAAGAAAGAGTATGCACTGTGGTTTAAGAACTTTTAATGAATATGTATTTCACTAGTTGTAAGTTTAGCCCTACTTAACTGGCTTTTGGACTTCAGGGTTTTTATAAACTACCAGAGCACTCCACTCCTCACACAGTACTTCCACTGGGGAGAGGATAAGTAAAAAAACTAAGCTACACAACAGATGTTAGTATGCATCTGAAGTGAAAGGGCTAACAAAAGGAGCTTAGGTACCTTACTGATGAGAGAAGTGTAAGAACATATATAGGAACAGGAGATGAAGACAAAAATGAATACAAATTGTTTGGTCAGTCTGTATTTGTGTTTTTAGCTACATAAAACACTAAGCCCAATAAAAGGATAAATCGCCTCATTTACATTATCATTTGTAACCCAGCTAGCAAAAATAGCAACTAATCACTACTACATGAACTGTTGAGGTGTAGATTTAATGTGTTTAATTGACCGAGGCAGAAATGAAAGAAAAGACTTAATCTTAAATCAGTTCTGAAACTTTATAGAGTAACAAGAAGAAATCATAACAACCTTCTGTTATGTATGCTAGCAGAGAAGAAACACAAGAGACAAGTGAGAAACCACAGATACTCACCAAAAATGTCTGGCAGCAGATGCCTTAAGTTTGCAAAGGTGCAGCAACACTGCCTGCTTTAAATAATTCTGCTGCACTACTGAACATAAGCTCTTCAGTGAAGCAGTTTGTGGTATACATGCGAAAGGTATACAGGGGAAATGATAAAAGGGACTGGAATTCTGTATCCACCAGAGTTAGGATTATTCCTACATTGAACTTCATTTTCCCTCCTCCTCAAGATTTTTGGAGCCCGATTCCATTATAAACTGACCAACAGGACTTCATTACTTTTGCAGAATTTTGTGGCCACAACACTACAGGAAATAGATGACAATTTCCTTAGTTGCAGAATCTACTTCTCCTTAGTTGCAGAAGTAGAAAGCATTTCAACAAGTGCTGTTCACAGGAACAATGCTTATAGAAGCCAAACTAAGAGCAGCCCACCATACTGACCTCACAACCAGACAATCTTTTAGGTCATTTTGAGCAGATCCAAGCTTGGCATGCATGAAGTAATGCTACTAATTTATTTTGCATAGAAAAGAGGAGACCAAACCAAGCAACAGTGAGTGTGCAATCAAGTGTGTATTAAGTCACTTGTTTAGGGAGTGCAACAGTACCGGTAAGCAGCAGAATGCAGAGGAAGAGATCATTCTTCAGATCTAACTAATGCCAGTAAAATAAGATCTTACGGATACCAATTCAATATGGATCACTGTAGTCCCCACCTTTTTCTCTCTCACCCTTATTTGAAAATATTTATTCACTACTACAACCAGGAAGAATAGATTTAACAGTCTCACTTCCCACTCCCAGATTAACAAGTGCCTCTAATCATATGCATCAGGGATGTAAACTGTTAACAGGTGAGGCTTACCAGTTCTGGTTAACCAGTACGGGATGGAGCAGCTCCAGCCCAGCCCCAGATAGGGGTTTGCTCCAGCACCACAGCACCCACTGCAGGCAAAGACTGCTCTGGCCAGCTAGCCATCACAGCTCCTGTCCACGGAAGGCCTAGCCTAGCCTAGCCTGGGCCCCCCCACAGGTTACATGCTGGGTCATGGAGAGCACCAGCCCTGTTCCTAAGGAAGTCAGCTTCGCTGTAGGCTCTGCAGCATGAAGCTTATATATAAGCTTTATGCCTCAGAGCCTGCATCACGTGCAATCACTATGATTTTTAGCAGTTACACAGTTACATTTTTAAAAAACCTTTTACACCCCTAATATGCAGTGTCTCTTGTAAATGATCCAACTGTTTTTCTTACATAAAGTGAAAAGTGCACAACCTGAAACAGGAATGCTATTACAGAATCAAAACCTTCTGGCATAACATTCACAGCATTGGTGCCAACATTTGGATGAAACAGAAATACATACAGCTTTCAGTTTCTTCACAGCATCTTCACAGACATGCATTCCTCTGGATTCATCCACTTCTACATGACCCAAATACTGCAAAGAAAAAGAAAAGAAAGTTAGACTTCATGGAGCCACTTTTAATTCTTACATGCTTACAAAAAGCCACTCACCTCTCACCCATACCATTTTAGATTAGATGAAAGACAGAACATACTGAGTGAGCTGAAACTCATATTGGCATATCTACTATATGGGTACAGGAATTAGTGATCAAGCATAAGTGGCTTTCTGATACTGGACTGCATTTTTTTTATATGACCCAACACTAAGGCGGCAAACAGTAAACTTTACTAAGTTCAAACCAGCTCAGAAAGACACTTGAACTATGGTAAAGAGCACTACACCTTGCGCGCTTCCTACTAGTAAGCAGAATACATTAAGAACTTTTATTTCCATTGCAATCCAAATTAAGTGTTCAGGGAAAGCCCCTAATATAAAATGAAGCTTAAGATTACTTCAATAACAAAAACTAAAGCTATAAAATAAGGGACATTTGAACTGAATATAAAATCACAATTCATGTAAAAAGCAGAAGATTCACCAGCAAATAACGTGGGAGTGCTGTGTGATACTGTTAACACAGGTTACCATATCTTTTATTTCAGCAATCTATTCCCACCATTTAATATTTTATTGCAAGGTATCTTTAAAACTTCCAGTTGTAGAATTTTTGCATAACAATCTAGAAAACAGCCAATGAGCTGCAAAATCAGAAATAAGGTGTTTAAATTACCATTTCATAGGGCATTAAGAAATGAAAGACATAATATAGGCTGAAGCTCTCTTATCTGGCACTCTCCAGCCTAGCAACATCTGTAGTCTGGCATGATTTTAGTTAGCTGGATGTTCCACTTATTGTGGATATGGATTTTGACTAATATCTTATTTTCACTGAAACTGTCCCAGTTGCACTTAGGGATTTAGGATAGTTCAATGAATCTTTGAATTATTTGTGCATCTCATTTACACTAGTATAGGCAGAGTGCTTCCATCTACACAGATTCTACAAATTTAGAGCTGGTTCTCGGCAAGTTAGCCCTTGCTTAGAAAGAAGAGAAGCTGAAAAGGGGTATATATTACCTCATGTCCCACTCTAAGACAACCAAAGTGTTGCCAAACCTTTCCTTGAAAAGTCACAGGCTTTGATTTTCTCCAGGATTTTATTTAAGATAGCTCTGTCACTGCTGATTTGAAAACAAGTTTCAGAAGCAGTTTTATACAGCATTTCACATCAATGAATGGGTCATTATTGCACATCAAGAGCAATTGCCTGCTCCAGAAGAGCACAGTCCAGACTTCATTTGACATCAGCCATCAACAATTTATAAAAAAAGAGAAATCACACAGTTGTGCCTTTCTACTGGGGGAAAAGGAGAATACACTTTCTCTACACTTGCACTTTGAGATACTGAATGAAAGGCACTAAGTATTATGCTCATCATGTCACAAAAGTTAGCAGCCATTGACTTCAATGGATGGAATGTTACAAGGGAAATTGAAAAAAAAAAAAAAAAGCAAACATGTCAGTAGCCGTTGTTGTGTTCTACAGAATCCAAGAATTTACCAATAATTTGTCTTTTCTTCTATAAAGAACGTTCAAAAATGTGTGTGTTATTGTCAGGGCTTGATGAACCGTGGCAAAAGCCGCTTGCCAGTCCCGCACTGCACATGCACTAGAGCCGCATTGCACATGCGCGCACCATCGGTAAACGGGGCACCGGGCTGAAATCTACTTGCCACGGGTGAGTAGATGCAATAGATTGTCGAGCCCTGGTTATTGTCTTATTAACTAGCTGTTAGATTAGAAACTGTTGTCTTCTACGCTGAACTCTCTCCATTCATTCATCTTTAGAAACCTTATTTCTCACTCTTAAAATGTGGCATTCACGTCCAGCTCAAGAGGAGAGGGATACACCTCCAGCTCAAAAGGAGAGGCATATATATTTAACCAAAGCTGCCACTACCATTTTACATATCACTTGAATTAGGCCATCATACAATCGTAGGGCTTCTTGCTTCTAAAACATAGAAGATATCTTTACAATTCCCAGCAGCTACAGAAATGATGACCAGGAGGAAAAAAATTTACTTTAGGTCTAAAAAAAAAAAAACCACCCCTAAGTTTAGGTTCAAGTCCTATCTTACATTAGAAACGTTAACAAACGTGACTAGATATACCTGCTAATGAAGCAACAATTATAATTTTGTAGACCTATTTTTCACATTGTGATGAAACATACAATTACTAATTACATTAAGACATGGTTTGTTTGCTAAAATGAAGTAAATTCAATCTACGAAGTTCAGCATTAGTGGATGAAAAGCAACAGAGATCAGTGAAGTTCTTTTGGCACTACAGCAATATATTGTGTTAGAATCAACTAAATTCCAGAGGGCCATACAAGGGTCTGCAAAGCTGGAAAAATCCAGTAGTTTTCTGCACAGTATTTCATTGTCCTCAAAAGTGACCATTCTGGAAAACACACAAAGGAGGAAGAAACATTACATTTAGATCATGAAGTCCTTTGGTGGGGACTTGTTCTTGGCTACATAGCATTATAGGTCTGCATGGTATTTTACAGCCCTACAATAGTGTCCTACTGAAATCAAAAGTCTTCAGGAACTCAAAAATAGCATTGGTAGCAACAGCTTAATTTGCTTTTGTTCAAATCAGGTTCACATTTTCTTTACACCAGAGTCTTCACAAGGTGAAAATTTTTTTGAAAGACAGAAGCAGCGAACTTGTGGTGAAAGGAAGTCATTGTTACAAGAACTGTGTGGTATTTATAACTTCTGCAAAAAGCTGGATTTTTTCCAGCAGTATGTAAATAATAAGAATACAGTATTGAACACATTTTCATTTAGCTTCCAGGGCAACCGAAACCAGGAATGAATACTACCACATTATCAATTTGCAGCCTTAAGATGTTCAATAGATTTCACTTTCAGAGTATGTCTACACTTGCACCCTCTTTCGAGAAAGGAATGCAAATAAAGACATTCAAAATTGCAAATGAAGCCAGGATTTAACGGTCCCGTGCTTCATTTGCATAACTGCATTATGGCACTATTTCGAAATAGCATTATTTTGAAACAACAGAGTGTTAAGACGTGATTATTTTGAGACAAAAACACTTCCCTTGAAATAACCCTTATTCCTCATACAATGAGGTTTACCAGTTATTTCGAGAGAAGGTTTTCTCAAAATAACCGCGTCTTAACAGCGTCTTATTTTGAAATAGTGCTATTTCAAAATAGCGCCATAACGCAATTATGCAAATGAAGCACAGGATTTTTAAATCCCGGTTTCATTTGCAATTTCGAATGTCTTCATTTGCATCCCTCTCTCGAAAGAGGGTGCAAGTGTAGACATACCCTTACACCATTATTTCACCAACAACGTCTTCAAAAGAAAATAAATGCTCTGTAGATAGAGCTTAGTTCAAACAATATGTTGTGTATAATGCAGGTTCCTAAGATGATGCCCTAATGACTTGTCATCAAAATAGTTTTATTTATCTAGCGTATCTGAATATTTTCAGAAACCTGTATTTATGGGATGGATGATGGAGCAATTTATTATCCAGACACTTCCACTGCGGAGAACAAGATTTAACTCTTGGCCTGTATCATAGGTGAAGAGGAGTTCAGTGGTATTAACTTATGTACAGTTTCTCCTCAAAGAATTAGATAATGTTGGGGCAAGTCAGCGACCTGAGTATGACAAATGTGTGGCTTAAAGTTGGAAGCTGCTGTCAAAGTAAAGGAACATACTGGGTAGGATACGAAGTATATAGTCAAACTGCTATCCGTATGAGATTTTTGGGGACACCATCATGTTGCCCCCATCGAGCACATCATACCACCACTTCTGAAGTCTCCACTCAGAACAGACCTAGGAGGTGGAATAGCAAGCAGATTGCATATCAGAATGTTTGTATCACTAATTTTGACTACTCAGTTGCTGACCTTCCAGTGATTTGCCAAACACTATACATCCATCTCCTAGCTTTTCGTCCTATATTGCCATCATACTCCATCTTGAGGAAGTAATGGAAAGAATAGTGATTTCCATCTCTATAACTAATGTGACCAAAGCACAAAAAGTTTGAGTCAGTTGATACTGGAAATCAGCAATTTCACTCCAATATTTCTTAAGTTCATGGTTTTTCCCCATTCAGGATATATGCAAGTCTGCACCAGCACCATATTTCAAGAACTTCAGTTTTCTTGGTCAGCATTAACTTCCCACAATTCACATGCATAAATCATTAAAAAGATAGAGGTTTGTACATTTTGAGATGCCATGGTTTTTCCATACTTTAAAGAGGGCTAAAAGAGGAGCATGTCAATGCCAGTTTTCTTCCAAATTCTTTGGAACAGACTGATTGGATATACAGTAATGTCTCGGTTATCCGACTTTCACTAATCCAACCTTTCGTTTTATCCGATGGTGCCGCCTGTCACGTGATGGCACGGGGCTCCAGGGACACTTCATACCACAATGGCAGTCAGCGCGGGCTCGGCAACCCTACCTCCCCACCCCACACCTGGGGCAGTTCACACCCGTGCTGTGGACTCGCCCAGCGCTCAGGTATGCTGGGCCCGTGTCCCGCTCGGGGCCGAATCCTGGCCGTCCTGCTGCGTTAGCGGCTCTGCTTTTAGGACAAGGCCTGGACCCGGCCAGAGCAAGCAGGGAATCCGGGCCGAGGCAGGAAGGGAAGGAGAAGAGGAGGGGGTGTGTGGCGAGGGGAGGGGACGCCACCGGACTGAGGAG
Organism: Apalone spinifera; assembly: GCA_030068395.1. Taxonomy (NCBI): domain Eukaryota; kingdom Metazoa; phylum Chordata; order Testudines; family Trionychidae; genus Apalone; species Apalone spinifera. The sequence goes on along the minus strand of CM057848.1, from coordinate 60,870,755 downwards.
AGGCAGGAGCGCCGGGGCCTTGGGCATGTCCGGGCGGCCCGGGAGAGGAGGGAGGAAGAGGAAGGGGGAGGACGCAGCATCTGGAATCCACCAGGGAGGGGGCAGCACGCACGACAACCGCCCCCGAGACAAAAAGCGGACATGACTAGCGCTGAGAACCAATTACAAATAATTTCTATTAATTGCATTATTGAACAGAATACCATTTATTTAAATGTTGGGAATGTTTTTCTATATTTTCAAACATATTGATTTAAATTACAATAAGAATATCCTGTGTATGCTAATATAAGTACTAAAAATATAAAGTGAACAGCACTGTAAACCATCAAAATAGCTTTTTTCAAGTCACCTCATGCAAATACTCTAGTGCCATGGTCACCAACCTATGGATCGCGATCGACTGGTCGATCGGAAGGGCTCAACCAGTCGATCACGAGGCATTCGGGGGCCCCCCCAATTCTGCCCACCCCCAAGAAGCCTCACTACCTACCTCCAGCAACAATGGAGGTAGTGCCAGCTTCCCGCGGAGTAGACAGAAGTCTGGCAGCTGCACACCACTTCCGGGGTTTCCGGAAGTGCGCTGCCTGCTCCCCTCCTCTAAGTCTGTGGTGCGCCAGGGACTTGCTACGCGGGGGGGAGGAGATAGGAGTCACAGGGGAAGACGCACGCTGGGGCTTCCCTCCTTTGCGGGGGAGGAGTCCCGGGGGGAGGCACGCAACGGGGCTTCCTTCCTCTGCGGGATGGGGGAGGAGTCCCGGGGGAGGCACGCAACGGGGTTTCCTTCCTCTGCGGGAGGGAGAGTCGGGACCACAGGGGGCGCGTGCGCGGGCTTCCCTGCTCCATGGGAGGGGGGAGTCAGGCCCAGAGGGGGAGCACAAAGGGGGCTTCCCTGCTCCGTGGGAGACAGGCCTTCCCTCCTCTGGGGGCAGAGGGGGAATCCTGGGAGGAGGCTGGTGCGGGGAACTCTCTGCCCCCACTGGCACCCTGCCTCCTGCCACAGAACCCTGTCCCCTGCCCACCCAGCACCCTGTTCTCTCTCCCCTGCCCCCAGTCACAGAGCCCTCCCCTACTGGCACCCTTCCCCAGTAACATGTCCCTTGCTCCCACCAACACAGTTGGGGCCACATTAGTGAGGGTGGGGGTGGGGGTTGGAGGTGGTGTGTGTTTTTGGTTTTTTGCATCTCACTTGTGTGGCCCCAACTGACTTTTCTGTGGATCAGTAACCCCTGACTCAAGACAGGTTCCCTACCCTTCTTGTAAATAAAGACAATGCAGAAACTTTTTGTATTTGACATAGTATTTAATTTAAAAATGAAGCTTGGCCAACACACCCCCAACTGGGGCCAAGCCCCCATCTGGCCACAGCATCAGAACACTGCTGCACTCCTCCTTCCCCCAGACGCTAGATCTGAGCCTATCATACACTGGAACCCCCTGCCTTGAGCCCCTCACATACCCCAACCCAAATTCCTGAACCCTCACATCCACAAGCCTGTGGCTTGATTAATACCCTAACCCTATATCTGACCCCAACACTGCCCGGTCTGGAGCCCCCTCCCGCAGCCAGCATCCCCTTCTCCATCCAGATTTCCTCCCAGAGCTTGCACCTCTCACTCCTTCCCACACCCAAATCCCTCATTCCCACCCCAGAACCTACACAGCCTGTCTCAACCCAGCGAGGGTACGGCTAGACTGCAGAAGTTTTTCAGGATTCCGGAGATATTCCAGAAAAACTCTTCTGCATCCAGGGATGCGTTTGCTCTCTCTCTCTTTTTAGTGGAAGAGCAAACATGCTCTTTTGGTCACCCCTATATGCCTCTTACCACGAGGAATAAGGGGGCTTCCAAAAGAAGGGGTTTTTCTGACATTTGGTCCAGTCTAGACAGGCCAAATGTTGGAAAAACCTCTTCCTATAGAAGAATTTAAAAAAAAAAAGCAGCAGTATAAGGGTTGGGAATAGCAAGCGATGGAGAGGAGGAGAATAGAGAGGGCGGGGCATCAAGGAAGGGGCGGGGCAGTAGATCTTGGCTTGTTCTGTCATTTAAAAAGTGATCTTGGGTATAAAAAGGTTGGAGACCACTGCTCTAGTGCAATCTCTATGATCAAAGTGCTGCTAAAAAAACTTTACATAACTGCAATAAAAAACAACTCCATTCAGTCCTACTTCTCGTTCAGCCAATTAAGACACACAAAAGTTTGTTTACATTTATAGTTGATAATGCTGCTCCACTTCTTATTTACAAGAACTTAAAATAAGAACACATGGCTTCTCCTTTATACTAATCCAATAAATTATGGACTGGCGCACCTTCATTTTCATCATTATGAGTCAGATGTCACCAACAGAAGGTTGACTCTCTATTTTGGTAATTCAGATGCTATTGTTGCTGGATTGTGTGTTCCTCTTTTTAGGGCTTCTGACAGCATGTTCCACACCTCATACCTCTCAGATTTTGGAAGATACTTGAGATTCTTAAACCTTAGGCTGAGTGTTGCAACTATCTTTAGAAACCTTTTATTGGGAGCTTCTTTGCCTTTTGCCAAATATGCCGTGAAAGTTCTTAAATCAAAGAACATATGCTGGGTTGTCATCGGAGACTGCCATAACACAAAATATGTGGCAGAATGCCAATGAAACCATGGAGCATGAGACAATTGTTGCACAACAAGTTCAGTCACAAATTTAATTAATGTACTTTTTTCTTAACGAGCGTCATGAGCAAGGAAGCATGTCCTCTGGAATGGTGGACAAAGCATGAAGGGCCTAGGACAGGTTAGTCTGGCATATAAGAACCTTGCAGTGTCAGCTACAACAGTGCCATGTGAATACCTGTTTTCACTTTCAGGTGACAAATCAGAAGTTGGCAGCATCTCCTGTAAATGTAAATGTTACAAATCTACATTTGTAAATTGCTCTTTCACAATTAAGAGATTACACTATGGTATTTGCATTAAGTCAACTAAAAATAATATTTATTTTATACAGTGCAAATATTTGTAATAAAAATATAAAGTGACTGATTAATCATGATTATTTTTGTTAATCTAGTTTGTTTTTCATTAATCAAATTTAATTAACTGGATTAATTAACAGCCCGAGATGTGAGATTTCTCCTGTTTAGCCACATGTGCTCTGGCCTCCTCTCTGAAGCCATCTTATTGTGGTGGCTGTTCTGCTTCTATCCTTCATTTTCTGAGATCCTGGATTATCTAGAAGAGAAATTTGCTAGCACATGATATCAGGGAAATAGTATAATAGTTACTACACCCTTACATCTCCCTTCTTTGCAAAGGTTTACAAAATTTCCTTTATCCAATCCTCTGGCCAATTTTTAGTCATCTATACAGGATTACAACTTTTCCAACATCATCAGTACTACGTTGTCCAATCACATCATAAATCTGCAGGCTCATTATCTACGGCTGGTTATTTCCCAGGGTTTTTTTCATAACACCACATTTTTCCTATTGCAGGAGTGATGGCTCTGGCTCCATACTCTTCTGTTGTCTTGTAGAACGAGTGGATGTGTTCATGCACACTACTCTCTCCAACCGTGTTTAATATCATTACCCTCATTGAAGGGTGATCATGATCTTTTGTTTGATCACAGGGAAGTAAGTCTGACCACTGTGAACATCTCTGCATTATTGCCTTTTATATTTGTCAAGTTCCATACATTTTGCCCTTATATTTCCTTCTCTCATCTAATCTGCATGTGCTCAATGCCTTATGTTCTTGTATATTTTTCCATTTCTGGGCCATTCTCTTGCCCTCTTGATTGGTTTCGTACCATCTGAAACATCCTCTCAGGTAACCACAGCCTGACACAGATGTTTTGGAATATAGGACTTGGCATTTCAAGTATAAATTTTCATTTAATTCCAAAATTCATTTAATTTCAAAATTCATTGGGGTTATTCTCCTTTTTCACCTCTAGTCATGCCTCCAATCCATTCTTGGGTAAAAGTTACATATATTTGGTTCAAATGTCCATTCAAATTGAAATGTTATGGATCTGTCAAATGCTTTATCAAGTTTCAATGGGGGGGGTCCAATTTGAAGGGTTAACAGCTGATTGTCTGACCCACAGCCTGCACTTGGGAAAGTCTACCCATCGAACACTATTTCCTGCACTGATGTACATTACATAGTTGATTTGATTCTTATCAGATTGTCTAGTGACTTCCACATGTATATATATCTGGGATGTTGGGTATAGACTATAACAACCAGATGATTAAAGCAGCAGGATTCTAATAAACGTCCTCATTTTGTGAGCCTAAACCAGGGGTGGGCATTCCAAGAATTTGATAAGTGGTCAAGGGCCACACTCTTCCATGATATTAATGGAGGAAGAGCAGGGTCTGGGATGGAGGTTGGGTTCAGAAAAGAGCTTGGAGTAAGAGACTAGCTGGCATACAGTAGGGGGAGTAGGTCTGGAAAGGAGTTTCGGTGATGAGGAGCTTGTGGCCTGGAGCAGAGAATTGAGGTGAAAGTTTTGGGAAGGGGTATGGGCACAGGAGAAGATTCTGACCTGGAGGGAGTATAGTAGGGTGTTATGAACTGTGGCAGAGATGAAGGGGCCAAGAATAAATAAGGGAAGGTGGGAAAGAACACAAGAGGGCAAAAAAGAGGGGGGGGGGAAATAGTGAATTAGATTGTTCAAGTTTCAAGAAGCTTTTAATACATTTATTCTTGGATCTGGACTTTTAATACTCCAGTCATCTGAAGAAGTGGGTTGTACCCACAAAAGCTCATACCACCATCTACATATTTTGTTAGTCTTTAAGGTGCTGCTAGACTATTCATTGTTTTTTTAAGTTTTTCCAGTTACAGACTAACTCAGCTACCCTCTGAAGCACAGGAACATTAGGACAGTGGATAATTTGCTACTGATGCCATCAGTTATTCATACAGCAAGAGCAACTGAAGTGGAGCAGAAAGGGATAATTACATTTGTTCCCTCTTTAACTCCATTTTAGTTTGGATGGAAGTAGCTGAAGGTTTTTTTACATTATATATAATTACTAAAGCCAATGAGAATACTAGCATGTGGCATTTCTAATTACAGTAAAACTCCAATAGTCCGGCACCTATTGTCCGGCACCCCCGATAGTCTGGCATCAAAATGGCAAGCGCTCCTGACAGAACTGAGACGGAACCCAGAACCGCTCAGGTCAGCCGCTCTCACGTGGGTTACAGCAGGGA
>CM057848.1:60832145-60865138 GCA_030068395.1 Apalone spinifera | reverse complement strand
GGGGGGGAGGAGAAAGGGGGATTGGGTTGGGAGTATGCAGTATCTCCTGAGGATATCCAATAATCCAGCACCACCTAGGTCCCAAAAGTGCTGGATTATCAGAAGTCTACTGTATTTGAAGATACAGAGGTTCAACTGTAAACCTCTAACTTTTAATAGCAGAGTCACTGACACAAAGCAACACAAAGCAACCAGAATGCACATGCAACTTGAGTTTGGATTACAATTGCTTTCTATCACCAGAACTGAACAAAACAGTCAAAGGATAATGTTGATTCAGGCCCTTAATTAGAAACTGCTGTACAGGTTTAGAAGATTATACTAGAGAGACTGGTGGTATTCAAAAGGGTGCAGAAAAGCTCCATCACAAAGTCCCAATATCTCTAATCTATTAGCGTTTCCCTGTGCTCCTACTTCCGCTGTCACAGAAGTGGTAACTTTAGTGCCCAGAGGAGCTATAGCAGCAGTGCCATGGGTAGCCTTCTAGGCATCAACCCCCAACTTACATGCAACCATGGAGTCTATGATGAGCAATGACGGGCTTGCCAAGTAATCAGCCAATGAAACTCTTGACTAGGAAAGCAAGCAACTAGTCAACTACCCAATAAGCATATGCTTATCGCACCTTTACACAGTCTTTTAACAGCCAAATGGTATATGGATTTAGTATTAAAGGACAACTTTAAAGAGATCTAGGAATCAAATAACTATTCCATTCCAAAAAAATAACAGTAGGATGTTAAAGTTATGTGTCTAAAAGCATATTCAGTCTGAAAGTCATGACTGTCTGGATATCTGGCACTATGGAGCCTTGATTGCCAACTAGAGGTTGTAGGCTTTCCTATAATAAATATTATCACTGAGCTTATAATATTTAAGTATACAAACCAATTGAAAGCAAACCTTTCCATTTTAATTATCTTGATGGTTACTGTCCACTATCATGATGCCACTCATGCACCCACTCTGCCTCCAGGGGCCTTTAATTTGGAAAAAAAGGCGACACTAACAAGTCTTTCTGAAGAGGAAGGACTACCTTGCCCTCAATGGACATACATTCCAAGCACATGCAGTATGCTTGCTTGGGCCCATTGGGGAGCTATAACTAACTTATAACACTAGTCATTTCAAAATAATATTGCTGTGTAGACAGCTTTAAAACCCACCCACACTCTCACTCATGATTATCCTCCCTATCGCTGTGCTTATAAATGTGGAAACTTATATAGATGGATACATGCGTATAGGGGATCGAATATTTCATTACTGAAGACTGATTATCAATTACAAATTTGGAACATATCACAAAAAAGTACATTTCATTCACATTTAAATAAGTCACTTACTGACTGGGTAACAAAATGGCAAACGAAATTCTATGTTGATAAATGCAAGTCAATCTTCACTGGAAAACAATCCCAACTACACATATAAAATCATGGGGTCTAAATTAGCTGTTAGTCAAGAAAAAGATCTTTGGGTCATTGTGGATAGTTCTCTAAAACATCCACTCAATATACAGTAATAGTCAAACAGGTTTCAAACAAACAAAAGGAAGTACAGGTTGGACCTCACTGGTCCCAAATGAGATTTGCCGTACCAGGGAAGGTCCCTCCCCTCCTGGCTGTGCTGCCACCGGGCTAGGGCTTCAGCCTGCCCCCACTGCTGCTCCAGTCCCCCAGGGCTCTCCCTAGTCCCACTACTGCCAGGGCCAGAGCTGTGAAGCAGGGGAAGAGCTCCATAGCCACCTCGCTCCATGGCTGTGGCCGGATTTCCCTAGCTGCTGCTCGAGCTGTAGTTCCCCAGCCTCTGGAGCCAGAGCCAGAGCTCCCTGGATGATGCTGGGGTCGGAACTCCCGGGCACTGGGGTCAGAACTTCCGCCATGCCCTCACTCTCACATGGTTCCTGGCTGAGCCACTGTTGCCCCTTTTGGCGCTCTTGCCCCACCCCCAAACCACGCTCTTCCTGGACTCTGTGGTCCAGGAACATCCGTGGTCCATGCCACGGACCAGGGAGTACTAGTTAAGTTGTAAGAAATACAACTTGTATTTCTTCTTATAGCACACAATCAACTTGAGGAACTATTTGCCAGAGGATGTTGTGAAGGCCAAGACTACAATAGGTTTCAAAAAAAATAACTAGATAAAAATTAATGAAGGACGGGTTCATCAATGGCAATTAGCAGCTAGGATGAGCAAGAATGCAAAAGCATGCTCTGAGGTGTGCCTAGCACTGGTTTGCCAAAGGCTGGGAATGGATTATGTGATGATTACCTGTTCAATTAATTCCCTTTGAAACACCTGGAATCTGCCACTGTGGGAAGACAGAATACTAGACTGTAGGGACTACTGGTCTAACTCTGTATGGCCATGCTTATGTAAGTCTGCTGGATTGCATTTTTCAGCAATACAGTCCATAAAAAGCAATAAAATTAAATCACTCCATATCCCATCTCCAGTCTATTTATCTGTTCTGTTTCTCAAACCGCCTACCTTTCCATACTCACAAAGGCAGGGATAGCAATGGGGCCTTTAATGCAGCTAAGGTGCCAGGTGCCATCAGTCTTTTCTTTATCGTGATGTTGCCCAGACTTGCACTGAACAAGGTGAACAGCGATAAAAGTTGACAGTGGCTTTGATTCTGCAACTGCAGAAGTAGGGACAGGGAGGGTGACTAGAGTAGTTACAATTAGCAATAGATTAATAATTTAAAATCTGCCTACAACATTTAAAAGTTGGTTCAGAAAAAGACAATAGTGCTGTTAGATTTTACATTTTCCTCCATGGTCACACACTCCTTAGCTCCCTATTCCAGAAAAAGTGTCTTCAAAAGAAGCAGAACACCACACTAACATTAAGTAGAAAAGCAGAGCCTGATAGCTACATCTCAACTTTTCTCCATAGTTATGTTCATCCCCTTTACAAAGATAATTACCTTTAAATAATTATGTTAGCAATAGGCCCATTCCCCAAATAGAGCTCAACAATATAGGCTAAATAATTGTTTAGCAATAATATTTTAAGAATGCTGAGCCCCATCGAGCTTCCAGGTCTCGGTGTATATTTCATTTTAGCACAGGACATCTTTCAGCCTATTGTCAGCATATGCATATTTTACTAGTTTAATTGGCTATCAGCAAAATCCTTTTAAGACTGAACCCATCTTGTTAATTGGTCAGTAACATTTTGGGCATCTCAAAACAAAAGCTGATAGTCAGGCAGCAGTATTGTCTACACAGCACAGGCATATTTTAAACACAAATGCTGTACGTTGCAGAAAGGTATACTTACGGGTTATTGAAATGGAATGTTTTGTTTCTATTATCAGTGTATCAGATTGTTGGAATCTTTGGAAAAGAGTCAATTGAAAATGTTTTGTGCTCCACTGATGTTCCTCAGGAAGTAGGAACACCCATTTAGATACAAACCCATTCTGCACAGCATGCTTTCCTGAAGTATAGTGCATTATTGAACAGTCCCCGTGAACGATCTGACAGGATGCTCTCCTTCAACAGGGCAAGGTTATATTCCTCCAAAGAACAAAATAGTTTCACCACCAAACAACTTCAAATTTGGTTTTATCTTGTTTGCTCATAATGGCATACTTCCTGCCTATGTTCGTTAAATGCAGATCACCACCCACTTTACATCCCAAAGCTAATAAACCATTTTCCATTACTGCTAATCTCAATACACTGACACAGCAATTTGCTATCATCCTCAGTAGGTCTGGTTAACTTCTGCAATTAGAATTCAGTTTCTATTTTTATCTGAAGATAAATATGAACTCCATTATACACCAGTAGAGCCAAGTAAGCCTGCCACTCCAGCTGCACAGGGAAACCTAAATGCACAGGAAGTATTTAAGTCAGTATAACTTTCCCAATACAACTACCAAAACTAATTCAATTGTACAAATTACAGCACAGATCAGGAAAACTTGGCTTTGATGAAGATACAGCAACACTGCATGGTGTAAAGGATCATTTATTTGCTTAATTTTTTCCTCAGAGGACACACATTTACTGTTGCATTGTTTTTAATCTTTAATCCCACAGAAAGGTAAATGCATTTTACAATTCTATGAAACAAACATTTGACACTACAGCTGAAGAGCCTAACTGGTAGCATATCACTTATGACATATGAAAAGCTACTCATGCCTGTGCAATGTGTACAGATCACAAAAATGGTTTCACTTTGACTTAATCCAGATGCCCAAGGGACTAGAAGTTAAATGACAGTTTTTCTACCTTTGTGGTTGATTCGTTTCACATTCTAGATGTCACTTTGCAAAGTTTTTTCCAGCTAAAGGTGCTGCGTAGACGCACTCTCAGAGACTTGCAATAAAATGTGCCATCTATTCAAATATGTGATGGGCATACTTGGCTAAAAGGGCAGTGTAGTCTGCAATGTATAATTCCAATGATGTGACAAATAAGCCTTCCTGCCCATTAAGTCCAAATGTTTCCACTCTTTGTCATAGGAGTGGTCCAGGCAACACTTAGTATTCCCCCTTTGGTTTACCACTTCTATTACCAGAGAGTTGGGGGGGAGGGGAGAATGGGACAACAGAAAATCTGCCTCTTGTGGTGCCACAATATTTCCTGTCTGATCTTTTTACAGATTGGTGGGATGGTAGCAGATGTTTGGGTCCATTGGTAGTGCTAATTTTGCTGGGGGGTGAGAGGGGAGGAAGAGGAGAGAAGAATACTGGTTAGTTTGTGCTGGGTCTCCAGCAGGTTCACCAGGGAGATCTCCAACACATCTGTCACCACCTTATAGATCTCCTGGAATGACTTGAAGTCATCCCCTGATTTAGGGAGCATCAATAAAGTCGTTAGCCCCTAAGGATGCATTGGTGCCTCTCCAGCGCATTAGGTACAGCCAGTATGGAAGGTATTTTGTGAAGTGGTGCCTGCTTTTTTGAGGGGGAATCACCTCTGGCAGCTGAACGGGCTCATTTCTTGGACTGCTGGTCTGACGCAGAGTCCTTGGTGCTGTAACCTGAAGGGGCAGATTTTCCCAATACCCCCATTAGGGATGACTGCCTTGGCGGTGTCGAGTGCTCAGGATCTGATGCCGGACACATGGTGTTTTCCCACAGGAGCAACTTCAGCTGAAATTCCCTGGCCTTCCTCATGTGTGCCATGAGCTGTTTACAGTGCTCTCACTGGGGAAGTAGAATGCGCTTGTCTCAGGCACCGGATGTATCGTGAATGGGTATGAAAAATTTGCAAGACAGGCAATGTTTGAAACCTGTGGAATCAGGCATCCCAGGGAGAAAAAAAGGCCCTAACAAGAATAATATTTTTTTAAATTATGACGGTTTAATAGTTAGTTTTAGTTTTTGTTACAATAGTTTGTTAATAAAATGTTGAAGATACTAAGAGGGCAGCTATAGTTTCCGACTGAAGCCACCGATGGCAGAGAAGGAATGGAAGGGATGGTTAGCTGCGCGTGCGAAGTAGCCGCACCGCCACATGTTTGCTGTTCCGTGTGTGCACAGCCTAACAAGCTACCTAAATTCTCTGACTAGAGGCACAGCGGCACCACAGACACCTAAAGTGGAGCACTCACAGGAACACTCCTCAAAGAACAACATTGTATTTTCCTGAACAACTTACAAGTAGGCTTACAAATTAGATTTTTATGTCTATAAATGTAAATGTCAGTAAATATTGGTTTGTGTGTATCAGAAATATTTTTCATTGATTGCAATCACTAATCAAACTTTACAGATGGGCAATAGAAGAAAAATGTTTTCAGAACTAATGATATGCTTAAATGATTATTGACTTTGCATTATTTTGACATGGAATGTTGATAATCTGTTTCAACCTTTATACAGCTTTAACTCTTTGAATCTCAATGTCTCCTGTTAAATTGTCTGTGCTTCCTGCGATGTCCTGCAATTGCAAAGTTTACACTCAATAAAAAGCTTTAAACCCACAATTTATGCAACTGAAAATTGAAAAAAAATCCTTTTAATCAATACTGTCCATTGAAATAATAAAAAAAAATAAAAACCAAATACTGCCAAATCAATCTACAAGGTTTGCAGACATTTGTATTCTGCCAGGGTATTGAAAAACAAACAAACAAACATTATTTACCTGCCCAACTATAAGATTTCATTCCGGTAATATCAGCACACAAAACTCCTGAGCAAACCTTTTCCCAAGGCATTTATTTTTTTAGTTTTGTGGTTTTTAAAAACTGCATCTAATCACACAGAGATCAATCTGTGAAATAAGTCAATTTGTAATAAAGGACATCAGTGACTTACGCTTGCCAGAAGAACGATCGCCTAGTAATGCAAGGTACGAATGGATAGTAGGAGATCAAGGCACGTATTCTTACCTTAACTTGAAAGCTGCATTTACCAGTGCGAACACCTTCTTCATCTGTCTGCCACTGGTGTGGCCTACTAGCCTCTGGGACATAAACATCTTTCTTTCTCCTAAAACTCTGCCGTAATTTGTTCATTTCTCAGTTTTCACGTCCTAGAGAAGAAACATATTTCAATAGGTATCAAAATTAAATTCTTGCACAATTTAGGCCCACCAATATCCCTATATGCTATTCTGCAGAGAACTGGTGCTTCTACAGTAATAGATCCAAGTCTCTCAAAGAAAAGTGGCTCAGTAAATAAGGAGCCAGCTAGATATGGGATCTGAACTCTGCTTGTAAGAGAGAATTAGGCTCAACTAGCCAAGAGCAACATCAAATGGGATAAAGAAATGGCAATATAGAAGTAACAAGCTCGACAGTCCCCTTCTATCCTGAAGTTTCTAGACACCTTCAAAATAAAAAGTCTGCCATTTGACCAAGAGGTTATCATGGAATGCAAACAAAACCATGTGACACTTGCATGTGCCTTTTTAGATTAAGGGAAGATCCCCAGGAAACACAGGACTGTGTATCAAAATGTGTGATATGATAGGCTTTGAAAGCTCATTTCAAAAGCAATTTGAAAAGAACACTATATTAAACTTGTATGGCAAAAATTTAGCAATGGATATTTTTGTGCTCCAAGTAAAACTATTAGACACTGAGCTACATGGAAAGTGATTCATGTATAGTCTGTTTATAATTCCTGACACCAAAGCAACTTAAAATCCTCAAGAAACACCACTATACAGTTAACAGAACACAGGCAGGGACTAAAAATAAAAAACTTGCTGCCAATCTCACTCCCAGTCAACCTAGTTTTCAGAAGAAATGTCAATCCATTCCCATCTGCTATCACTAAAGCATTCTGACCATTCCGAATGACAAAATGTCTGAATTTTGTCACTGCTTTGTGCAACTGTCACTTTGTAACAAATTTATATAGGAAATGAACAAAGCAGTTCTCTATTTTATCTGGGTGTGGTCATATTCATGAACACAGACAAAGGAAAGGAAATTCTGGATTGAGGATTGGTTTGTTTCCCTAGCGCACTATTTTCCTATAGCCTATTGTAAGAAGATTCACTGTCAAAATAATTGTGTAAAGCTATCTTTACTTTTATATTTATGACTCTAGCAAGAAGGTATCACATTTTAACTGAGAGAGTAATCTGCCATTGTTACACTTCACCAAGTATGGTAGATTCTCAATCACTAACAATTTTTAAATCAAAATGGGATGTTTCTCTAAAAGGTATGCTCTAGGAATTATTTTGGGTAAATTATGTGGTCTGTTATACAGGTCAAACTAGATGATCACAATGGTCCTTTTTGGCCCTTGGAATCTATTAACACTTTAGATCACTAAACCTAGAAGATTTTAAAACATGCTCATCCTTGAAAATAAAATTAACTATTTTGGATGAGAACTAAGTGAAACTGACATTAGCCCAATGCTAATTTAGATTTTCAATTATACAGATTCTTTAAATTAAGTTTAAAATATTTCCATATTAAATTTTGTAAAACCCTAAAAATATTTTACAAGAAATGCCTAAAATTTGGGTCTGAAGGTCCCTGAGTGTGCGCCATTCCAAATGCCTAAAAATATAGTCGTCCTCCCTTCCCTCTCCCCGTAATTTAAGTGAATGTTTCAGTTGCACAGTTACAGCTGCAGTGTAAGGCATCCCAGAACAGGGGATGACTTATATTGCAATTCCATTGGAAGATTTAAGCAGCAGCACAGATCAGCTCTCAAAACTGACTGACTACCTCATGACACCCATCTTCCTCTTCAATGACATCATTTCTCAGGTTGGCCTCAAGACAGGGATGAAGAACCTATGATCCATGGACTGGATGCAGACCATGCTTGCCTTGATCGGACCTGCGAGCTCTGCCTGGTATGGGGGAGGAAATTTTTCTACACGCTGCAGGGAAGTGGTCCCTTCAGGCACTACCCTGTCACTCCTATCTGCTGTGAAGCCCAGCCAACGAAAGTGGCGGGGCGGTGTCTGCTGGGACCACTTCGCTGTAACAGAGCCTGCGTGTCAGATCAAGGTGAACAGCAGGCAGGATGCCCCCCATGAGAACTGTAAGATAGGCACCCCAATCCTGTCTCCTTTTACCCCCAAATCTCGCTCCTGCACCCTCCCTCCCAGACCGTACATTTCCACCCCCAGCCTGCACCTGAAGTCTACCTCCCACTCAGACACCACACCCTCTCCCCAGCTTGCTCCTGCACTCTAACTCCTGCCTAGACCCCACACCCCTATACCCAAACTGCTCCCAGGCAGCCTCCTCACGCACAATGAACCCCTCATTTTTGGCCCCATCCCAGAGCCTAGGGAGACTGGCAAAAACCTACTTGCTTCAGGCCCCCAGAATAATTAATCCAGCCCTGGGAGTAGGCTCTGAGCCTTCCCCCCACCCCTATGAGGCTGGAGCTTGAGGGGAGTGTCTTTCTTGTTTTGCTGTGTCTCCCCCCCCGCCCCCGCCACCCCTTCCCCCATCATTTGGGGGTCAGATCAGTGAGGGTTTGGGTGTGGGGTTTCAGAGTGGGTTTTTTTTTGGGGGGGGTTCCTGCTTCTCACTTGTGTGTGGGCCCCAACACCCTCCCCCCCATCCCCAAATTTTTATATTTTCATGAGACTTGTAATAAATACATGAGTTAGCTGGTAATTGTTGTCATGGTAACTTCAGTACCATGCTTCCTTCCCTTCCTCCCTCACTTTCATTCCTGATGATTGCTTTCTTATTTCTGACAACTCAAAGTTGATTTTCTAGGGTATGGGCAAGGAAACATTTTTGGCCAGAAGGAGAGTCCAGCCAGGCCTGCTGACGGACTCCAGGAAAGCCCCAAGTTTGGCAGCAGAAGGGCCAGAACTGACCTCCCCTGGCCCAGCAAACTACCCCTTTCATGTTACATGGCTGTAGCACAGGTTCTTAGAACCCTCCCCAGACTGCTGTATACAGAACTACTTTTAAAGCATGAGACTTGCTGCCCCAAGTCTGACAATCTGTGGGCTGTGTAAATATACACACACAGACAAAAGCTGGAGCCAGAGACTGGAACAGGTTGTCTTCTTTTGTAGCACAAGGACACTGTTAAAACCATGTGACCAGACAAGAAATAATTAAACTAGCTGCACTGAAGAGACACTTGCAGTGATTCAGAGGAGAAGCCATGTGTAGACAGTGCAATCCAGGACTCCTCAGGTGACTGTGACCTAAGTCCAAAAAAACGCCTGAGTTGGGAAGAAATTAAGGCCAAGTCTACACCACAGTCCAAGGTCACCTTAAGGTACACAATTCCAGATACATTAAAAAAAATGTAGCTAGAATCAATGTACTTTAAGCTGAGCTTTGGCGCTGTCCCCCTTACTCCTCAAGTAGGAGTCCCGGCATCAGTGGGGTTGCCCTAAGTGTTTGATTTAACAGATCTTTACTAGACCCACTAAATCAAACGCCAGAAGATGGACTGCTGCAGCATCAATCATCTCCGTAGTCTAGATGTGGCCTAAGGCAGGCTAACTTGTGCTAGCTCAAGTAAAGAATGATTGGGGTTTGGGACACATACATAGCCTACATCTGCCTTCTCTATCATGCCCCTGAAGAGATGAACTATAAAGCCAGAACATTCAAAGCTGGAGCTCTAGGAAAGGATATCTAAACTACTAGAAAATCTGGTAGGTCTGCACTGTCATCAGGTCAAAAGTGATTTATTAATGTAAAAATCTCATAATGGGGGGTAGACTATTTTTGTACTTATGGTTGGTAAAACTGTAAAGCAGTTTGGTTGTAAAGGAACACAAATTTTAACAGCAAAGGAAAAGTGTGAATTAGTATGGGATGTAACTAGAGCAAACAGGGCCAAATGGAGTCCTACACAGTACTATTAAACTGGTGCCTCTATACCCAATAGCAGCTGGGGAGAGGAAACAATTATTGCTTAGAGATGTGATTTTATAATCTTCAGCAACGCACTTACAATATTTTTAAAATAAATTTTAAAATTAAGGTACAGGCTATCTCCACTATACGTTGCCCCCCGCACTACTGTTGTTGATGAGTTTAGGAACTATTGTAAGTCATAAGTCCGAACATGTATTGCTTAAAAAAATTAAAAATTTGCTCGAACAAAAGTCAGCTGCTTGAACACAAAAATCAAAGAAATACCCCACTTTGTTGTTTTGCTATACATTCATTTTTTTGGAACATATCTTAGACGTATAGCAGGGATGGCCTCTATCATAGACTAAGGATGTTAGCGTGTAGTTTACATGATTAACCAATAAGCACAGGCTTATAGGTTAATCATAACAGCTAAATGCACACACACAGTCGGCGGTGGGAGAGGCAGGAGCTGGTGCCCATGGGGAGCTAACTTTTAAGGAGGAGAAGCCACTACCTCTTCCTCCACTGCTGTCTCCGATAGAGAAGCAGCAGCATGAAAGGTAGGGGGGCAGGTGGAAGCTGGCATATAAAAGAAGTGCTTTCAAGACTGCTCCCTGTTCATATTGACTCCAGCAGCGCCAGCTGCCAACCTCACTGCTGCCTCTTTATCAGAGGCAGCAGTAGGATGGGATGGGAGGAAGCAGGTGCTCATGGGGAACCAGCTTAAAAGCCAACTCCTGTCTGCCCTCCCCTGCATGTAAATGTGTAACTGCTAAAAAAATCCAGTGGTTACACGTTTACACAAATACAGGTTATTTAACATCCCTACTGTAGACCAACACAGAAACTGACACTATATACCTGGAGTTGGCAAATACCTGTTAAATGGCTTCATTACGACTTTCACAGGTTCCATGTTCTGCTAATAGGCCTGGTGGGTTTTTTCCACTTTAAAGTTAACTACATCTTCTCCGGAGGAAGCAGGGCCATGGACCAGGGACAGGAAGAAGCAGGTGGGTGAACATTAAGACTCAGTGGTACTCCATGCCACTGCATATTCTGCATAAAGGTAAGGACGGCTCAGAGCAACAAACGTGGATTTCATTTGATTTGCTAAAAATAAATTGGATGTGGAAACGAGTGCACCCTCAGCACCTGCGTGCAAAGAGTTCACATTTCTTATCACAAATTCAGCTGATGCTATTGACAAAGTTAGTCACTTCAAACAAGTAACTCCTCCACATTCATGAGGTTCTAATTATGCAAGTTCAAAGTTCTTTGAATAATAAAACAATGAGTGTGCAAAGCAAGTTGCAGTTTTAAGAGGATAGTACAGTAACATTAAGTTAGATTGTTGCTTTACACATGAAAAAACCCTTTTAGATAAAAATCATGCATATTTCAAAAATTCTAGCCTCAGGCTATGTCTACACTACAGGGATCTATTGGATAGAGGTATGCAAATTGCGCTCTGCAATTTGCATACTTTTTTCCAACAGTTTTTTCGGAAGAGGCTTTTCTGAAATTTGACCCGTCTACACTGGGCCAAATTTTGGAAAAGCCTCCTCTTTCAGAAGAGCCCTTCTTCCTCATGGGAGGAGGAAGACAGGGCTTCTGAAAGAGGACATTTGCTCTTCTGCAAAAAACAAAAAACAAAACAAAACAACAGCAAGCAGAAGAGCAGACACAATCCTCTGGTATCCCAGAAAAACCCCATAGTGTAGACATAGCATCAATTAGGGAATATGAATTTGTACAGGAGCTGGGTACTTAACTCCCAACAGTTTCAGTATAAGGCCTGTACCAACCCAGGTCAGATGACTTAGGCTCAAGGTGCTCGGGTTACGCAGTTATAAAATACCTTTGTATATATTCATGTTGAGGGTGGAACCATAGGATCCTCTCTCATGAGATCTTAATGCTCAAGCTGTGACCCAAACCAAAACATCTGCACTGCAGTTTTATAGCCCTGCAGCCCCAGCTGAACTCAGCTGACCCAAGCCAGCTGTAACCGGGCCATGGATCTTGTATTGCAGCGGAGACTGTGCTTTTTTTTTGTGACTGTACATCCCAGGTATTTTCCCATGATACCTTAATTGAATGGGATTCCCCTCTTGCGTATCAACACCTGTTAGCATTTTCCTGGGGCAGCTTGGCTCCCAATGGAAGCCCGCTCAGGACACATGGTTCTTAAAGGATCTGTGAGCGCATTTCAGTCCCTGGCACGGCTTTTTTTTTTTTTTTGGGGGGGGGGGGGGGGGCGCTCAACAACTTTGAGCGTGGAATATCGGCATCTTTTTTCTTACAAAAGAAGCACTGAGCGTAGAGGTTTATCTCCTCTGAAAATTGCAGCCTTCTATTTAGTCTAGGGATTATTTTGTACTCAGAGAGAGTTAACTAAAAACCATTGGAGTAAGACCAGTTGAAAGTTTTCCATCTCAACTGTTGCTTGAAGATTAGTTCAAATCTCAAACAATTTTTCATGGAAGTATATGTCTGCAGAAATATTTAGGTTTCTGATAGAAAACTGATATGCCAAATGCCAAAATATTTTGACCAAAACCCAATTTTGTTTGCCACATTGCCTCATAGAAGTTGTACTTTGGCTGCCTCACATCCTCCATTCTCCTCTATGGATCAAGCTCCCTACTTCGATTTCTCCCATCATGCCCCATAGCCTAAGTTCCTATTAAACCCCATTCAGGCACTCCAGGAGGCCATGCAGAGCAGGAACCTGTGGCAGACATGTGAGGCACTATCCACCTGCTACCTAGTCTATCCTCCACCTTGCTGTGATTGGGGCAGCCCAGGCCTGAGCCCGGCCACGACTCTGCCGCAGCCGATTGCTCCCAGAACTGCGAAAGTGGGGAAATGTGCTGGTCGCCTGCAGTCCAAGTGCTGATGGGAGGAGAGGCAGCTAGGTGAGTCCTCTCTCCTTGCAGTAGCCCCAGAGCATCCTCCTTCACCCCCAAATCCTCCTGAACCTGGCCTCACCCCATAACCTGTACCCCCAGCCAGAGGCCTCATAGCCTTGCACCCCAACCTTCTGCTCTATGCCTAAACCCCCACCCACACTATGAACTAGGGGTGTCAAGGTGTAGTTAACTACAGGATTAACTGATAAGACTGAGTTTATCCTATCTACCACACACACACACACACACACACACACACACACACTTGCTGCCTCACAGAGGCAGCAAGGGGAGAGGAGGCAGAATCTGGTGCCCATGGGGAGCCGGCTTTTAAGCCAGCTCCCCACAAGCAACAGATCCCAAAGCTGCCTCCGCCGCACCCGACTGCTGCTCTGATAGAGACATAGCAGTGGAGAGGGTGAGGGGACAGGCGGGAGCTGATGCATGCAGAGCCGCCTCCCTCCTGTACCCATGCTGCTGCCTCTACATAAGGCAGCAGCATAGGGTCGGGGCAGAGGAGACTGCTCAGTGGGATGCCAGCGCAGCCTCTGTCCGCAGGGAACTCAGAACCCCTACAGACAGAGGCTGCAGCCATCCCTTGCTGCTGCCTATCAGGGCAGCAGCACAGGGTGACAAGGGGATCCCCAGGAGTACACTGGCTGGCCCAGTCACCCAGGATTATCAAATAATTATCTAAGTGCTAAGTTTTGAGGTTCAAACAAATATGAAATCAGCCACTTTCCACCTGCTGGATGGAGGAAGTATGCCATTTGTCATAGGGGACTATGAAGAAACTAAATTTTATGTTATTTAGAGTTGTATTTAAGAGCCAAGATGAAAATCTTCCAAGTTTAATGCACAAAACTGTACTGCAATTTGTTACAAGAAGTTGAAAGCTTTGAGGGAAGACTTAGGAGAGGTCTACTTAATAATAGTTATTCCATTAAGAATGACTTTATAAAAGGTACACTTCAGTGGATGGATGCCTCTGCCCACTGCAGAAGTGGTAAGAAGAGCGTACAAAGAAAGAAGTTATTCTTAAAATAAAGGTGATTATCCTCATAGGTAATCATAGACCACCAGTTCCCCAAAATGAAATAAAAATAGCATGTTTCTACAAAGCAACCAAAGGTTAAGTTCAAATGTTACCCAACTAGGTGAGCCAAATTAAAAATTCTTTATTGAATTTGTGAACTTGGGGCATACTAAATTTCACTGTTCTGTATTTTCACTTAGCCCTAGTTTCCCCTTTGCTACTGTGTGAAAGACTTCTACAAAGGAGAGGAAAGATCTCCAAAGGCAACTATAAAATTGAAAAAGTTGGCAGAGGGTCTCCAGTATGTCTGGTGTGAGCACCCAAAACTACTTTTAAACTTTGGTAGAGTGACAAAATTTAAATTAGTGTTATAACAAGTGTCCTCAGAGGGCAACTAGTTATCAGTATGAAGGACTACACAGTCATCTACAAATTTTGAAAATTTACTTCTCTGAATTCTAACATGAATAGGGGTTGTCAAGCCACATACAAAAAGAGAGTCTACTTGGACTGCAAAGGAATATTATCCATTTTAGACCAAGTCTTGGATTGTAGATAAAGTTCACGGTACTTGGTACAAACTGTTGCACCCCTTCTCCCTCAACCTATTAAACAAACACTGAATGCTCCCTTTGATTTAATTAAAAAAAAAAAAAAAAGAGTAAGCAGGTTATATAAGGGCACACAGCACCAATGAAGCCTTTAGCCAATAGAAAAAGTAATTAGGAAGGTCACAAGGGAAACCAGGGTTTTCAAGCATAAGCCCGTTGGGGGAGGAAAAAAGAAAAGGAGGTCAGATTCACTCATCTGTCAGATTCCTAAAGTAAACAAATTTCAACTGGTGGAACATACAAGGTTTAAAAAACAGTTTTTGTTTAAAAGATTCTTCTAAAACTGCACCATTTCTCTAGTCTGCACATTAGTGCACATTTTATGAGAGGGCTCTCTTGTAAAGCAAGTCAAGGAAGAAACTGCAGTTTTGGCTACACCTATTTTAAATGATGCAGGTGCCACTTACCGCTGGATCTTTTCTGACAGCTAAATTAACATACATCTTCTCTAACAGTGATAGGTGTGCTGCCCAGAAATTAAAATCTTAAGTCAGAGCAACAATCATTCTCTATTATCCTGTCTATAAATATGCTCTGTACCAGACACACTCACTGTTAGGTATAAAATAGTCAGAAGTTTGGAAATAAGCACTTTCTGTTGCTTTCTTTCAAAGTCATTGGACACTACTAAGCCTAGAAGAGATGCAAACTATTGCAGTCTCACTGAGAACCTGGCAAAGGTGGTTTTGCATATGCATGTTCCTATGTCTAGAAACCTAATCTACATGGCTCTGTCGACAGAGCCATGTAGTCTAGACATACCCCAGGATGCAGAAGGAGCAGCAAGGTCTGGGAGATGATTGCGAACTACCGGAGAGGTGTAAGAAGGAGTTCAGGGTCTGGGATGGAGTAGGGGTGCAGGATGGAGGCAGAGGATTAGGCCATAAGGAAAGGCTGGGGTGCTAGATGCAGGTTCTAGACAGAAAGCGCTTATGTGGGTGGCTCCCAGCCAGCAGGTTCATTAGCCAAGGTCTCTGCACCATCTGCGGGGGGCCATGTGCAGCTCTGAACTCTGAGAGCTCGGAGGGAGAGGGGTTTCCAGCCAATGGGAGCCGCAAGATTGTGCTAGAGGCAGAGGCAGTGGGAGAAGCCACGCCCCTTCTCCTGCCAGGCCCACAGCATTCAGAGAGCTGCTCCAAACAGCATTTGGGAGCGGGGCAGGCAGAGAACCTAGCTGAAGCTCCTGCAGGTTGGATGCAGCCTGCAAACTGTACTTTGTCCACCCCTGTACAAGACTGGCATCAGCTTTTTCAACTTTGTCTGGCGCAGAGATAGGCAGCAGGCTGAGCAACCTATTCTGAGGCAGGAGGAGGGTACCCTTTTAATCCACATTAGCTCTCTCCTCTGCTCAGCACAGCATTCTCTCCTAAAGCAGCCAGCTCTGCCTGCAGTTGTGATTCCCTCAGAGTTCGGCCACAACCTCCACAGCTGCTAAGAATGGCATCCTGAGTGGCTCTGTGATCTGAGGCCATGTTTCCACTAGGGTTGCCAGATGGTTTCAACAAAAATACTGGACACACTTGACATTACATCACAATCTACATTACATCTTATTTAGAAAATACTGGACATTTATATTTTCTCAATTTGTTTCCCCGAACAGAAAGCTCAAATACTGGACTGTCCGATTCAAAACCAGACATCTGGCAACCCTAGTCTCCACTATGAATTTATGTCAACGAAACATATGTTGACACCCAAAAGTCAAGACAACAAAACAAAAACAAACAAACAAAATAGCCAGAGGGAGTTCAACCTTGCTCCTTTTGACAGCTCATGTCCACACTGGGGGCACCATCCTCGACAATGTGAGCAATGATCTCTAGGTACTCATCCCACAGTACAATGTTGCAGGAAGATGCAGCTGGACATCCTAGGATTCCCTCCAAGTCCTCTCACAACCACCTCAGCTTCAGGGAGCGACATCATGAATAGCTCTGTGAGCTCTCCCTACTGAGGGTTGTCAAAGCAGTGCAGCAGTGTGCCCCCTCAACGGCAGCAGCCTGCCTGTCCTTGTGTTCCTAGTGCAAGTTAGAACAGGCGCATTGTAATAATTTGCTCTTTGTTCTCCAAAGGGAGCAGCACACTCATCTGTCAGATACTTCCCAGAGCTTTGAAAGGGGAGGGCTCAAGTCTTCAGTGCAGTGAAAAGAGTGGAGCAGTCATGGCAAGCACTGTGGGATACTGGAGGAAGCCAATTATGTCAACAAAACCAGCAGCAATGTCACTGTTTACACCGACACTGTCGCAAAAAGCTTTATACCTCTAAGAAGTGGTTTTATTTTGTTGGACAAACAGAAAAGTTTCTTTGCAGTGAATATACCTCCCCTGTTTTGTCAGCTAAAGGCAACCTTTGCCAATAATATTTTGGCATATAGACAAGTTCACCTTCTACATTGTTAGGAAGATTTGCATCCCAAAATAAGCCTTGTGGTATGTGTTTCAGACTAATAAAGTATGGCCAATATTTGATATCTTAAGTTTCAGGGAAATATTTTGACTACACAAAATTGTCAGGATTTTACAATGCAATCAAAATTGCAGAATAAGTAAACATGAAAAAAAAATATTCATGTATTTCTGGTTTGCCCAACTTCACATTTTAATCTTACAAAGAGTTTATAAGATGAAACAACCACCAAAGAGCATTATATATATTGTCTCTTACAGAACCTAAAATTTATAGTTGGTGCTTTATTACTACTAGGCTATGTCTTTACTGCACTGTTTTGCGCAATAAATATGAAAATGAGGTGAAGCATGGAATATCGCCACACCTCATTTGCGTAATTAATGAGCAGCCACTTTTTGTGCAAGAGGCTTTTGCACAAAATGGAGATGTATACACAGCTCCTTTCTGAGGAAAAACCCCCTCTTGCGCAAGAGCTATTCTGCTTTTTTTCAGGAAGAACGGCTTGTGCACAAGAGGGAGGATTTGCGCAAAAGCCTCTTGCGCAAAAAGCAGCCGCTCATTAATTATGCAAATGAGGCTCGGCAATATTCATGCTTTGCCTCATTTGCATATTTACAGCGCAGTATAGAGACAGCCCCAGAGTATTAATTTAAAAGACTAGCTTCATAACTATACTGCTATATATATTTGTTTATCACAAATGGGACAAGTTTTTGTAACGAAAGGCACAACAATAAAGTTTGTTTTATAGAGGAAATCAGTATGAACAGAGATAAAAACAATGGTCAATTTAATCTTTTAAGAACTGTTTGCCTTCCAGTACAATTCCAGAATTGCCACAGTTTAAGGAGACACATTCAAACTTTTCCCTATAACAGACATATTAAGAGACAGGAGACCGTTATAATCAGATTAGCATAATAGTTTGCCTCCAGCCACACTGGGCTGCTAAGCTGTTTTCCCCCCTCCACATGTGCATTAAACCACTTTTAGACATAGCTATTATAATACATGGTGGTTCTCTCTCTTTACCACAGTCTGTTATGGAATTTCATGTGGGGGGGAAAAAGCTGACAATGTCTCTTCCCCAGAGCTATAGAGAAAGTGAACCCTTATTACCTTTTATTAGCACCACTGCAATTCTGCCAGTGCAAGAATTATGTGAAAATCTGTCCTCCCTTTTTAAACCAAAAACATTCCATTTCTGTAAGCTTTTCAGTGCAGTTTTGTTTTGAATCAGTTTATTCTTTCTGGAGGTTTGAATACTGAAAATCTAATTAGATCCAGCTCTGTCGCACTGATGGAAACAGAAGGATGCACCATATGAGCGCACACTCACTAAAGCTTAGCAGTCCTACTTATGCATCAAGTATGACTAACCACATTATACACCACAGGACTTTCCAACCCATTTACCCTTTCATTAGTAAATTAAAATCCAATAATGTACATACTGGGTCAAACTTTCTGTTCTAAGTGAAAGAACTCTTGCCCTTCTCTCCATTTTAATAGTATTTTGGTTTAACAAATCTTGATCAACCCACATATGTTTACTATTTCAAAGCCAAATTCTAAAGTGTGGTGAGTAATGGGTACAGAATGAATAGAGCAATCCTAAATAACACGGAGCTGGTAGTAATGGACTGCACAGGCAAGGGAATGCTCCAGCCAGACTGGGCCCACTGTGCCATGGGTAGGGAAGGAGCTGCTCTGGCCAGGTCACTGGTTAATCGGTAACCGGTAAGCATGACCCAGTAAGGGTGATGCTTACCAGTTAACCAGGGACATCCACAATTCTCAGTGCATCTGAACAGTCTGATAAACATCCAGAGATTGTCAATCTGTAGGTGGAGTAGGGAATCTGTTGGCAGATTTTGATATGCAGTCAAAATTCTAATTCAGGCTTAACATTTAATATTCCATAAGAGTGATATTTTGAAAATGTCAGCAGTGACATAATGCAAAAAAGTTAGTCTAATATACAAAATAATCTGGAGTGTCAGAAGAAATATGGGTTTATAAAAGACCTTTAATATTCTTGCAAGACAAAGGTAGAGGACTAAATGTTTGGGGTTTGTTTTTGTAAATTAAAAGGAAAATGTACATGCTTTATTTATATGATCAAAGGCAGGAGGATGGGGGGGGCTTAGGCACGGGGTGGAAGGCCGAGAGGGGAGCTTACCGGGTCCACCTGAGGTGGCAAGGGTGGTGCTGCTGTGGTGGCAGTTCTTCCTGCAGGGCCAGGGATGCAATCCCTGGTTGGATGCTCATCCCAGGAGGCCAGGGCTACAAGGGCTGGCCCCATCCTACAGCTTGATGGGGAGGGGGGGGAGCGAGGCTTTGAGGGACGGACTCAGCTTCCAGCACCTGCCCCAGAGCCTGCAGCCTGCCCAGAAATGGGCAAGGCTCCAAGGGCTGTTCCCAGCAGTGCCCCCCACTGCCCACTGCCCTCAGCCTGAAGGCTTCTCTGCACCAGTGGTTGGGAGTGGGGAGGCAGGCTATGGGGACTGCCCCAGCCTTCAGTACCAGACTGCCCCACACACGCACAGCCTGCAGGCTAGCCATGATGGAGGGGCAGGCTCCAGAAGCCAATCCAGCTTCCAGTGATCCAAAAGCTGTCAGCAGGGGAGGGGAAGGGTCTCTGGGCTGGCCTCCAGTACCCCATACCACATGTCCTGCTGCCTCTCTGGGAAGGGGGGGGGGGGGAAACAAGGCTACGGCTGCCCCCCCCCATTTCCTGCAGTCTGTCTGGGGGAGAAGGTTCAAGAGGCTGGCCCCAGACTCTAGTCACCTTCCTGTAGCTAGCAACCTGCAGGGTAGGAGGGAGCTATGGCAAAGGGCCGGTGTGGAGGGAAGGATTTGGGGGAGGAGGCTACTTACGGGTGTGCTTACAGGCAAGATGGTGGAGTCTTAGTCCCAGCCCTTGGTGGCATGGTTGCCCCCAGTGGGCACTCTGCGAGACAGCTCTCCCCTGCAGGTGTGCTGCCCCCAGCAGACACTCTCATAGTGTTTCCCGGAACCACAGCCCCTCCCTTTGCATGTTATGGGAAACAGCCTTTTCCGCAGGGCTTCCAGTTCCCCTGGCATAACCAAACCCTAACCTTTCAATAAATTAGGAGAACAGGAAGCTGCATACCAAATGAAGGAGTCCCTGAACAATGGAATCGCAGACAGACACACACTAAAATATTATATAGATGTTACAGCTACTTCATTTACATATTGAAGCCAGTTGCCCACTTGAATTTGTACAGAAAACAGAATTCAGCCACTGAGAGAAAACCCAAAAGCTATCCAGAAATTACTATTCTGAAGCAATGTCCCAAATGATCAGATTACACTATTTTTGCAAACCCAGTGACATATGGTCCTCTATGATTCACTCCCACTTCTAAGAGGGAATTATTAGAGAAGCAATCTCCCTTGTTGTATATGATTTAGCCTGAAATATACCTTAAACATTTTCTCAGACAGATAACCAGCTATATAGTATGCTGTAGAAGCTACCAGCCCCATCAAATGTTAAAAAGTAATTTGTTTTTAATTAGTTTATATTATTCCAAATGTATATTTTTTACCTCCGGTCTTTACTTATGCCTTTTGGGAAGCAGTAAGAGAAATGTTTATGCTTTGTGGCAATTATGCATGCATGGAATGCTGGCAGATCAAACTTCACTTTCCAAAGCCTTATCTGCAGATGATACGAAGGTGGGAGGGGTTGCAACTGCTTTGGAGGATAGGGTCATAATTCAAAATGATCTGGACAAATTTGAGAAATGGTCTGAGGTAAACAGGATGAAGTTTAATAAGGACAAATACAAAGTACTCCACTTAGGAAGGAACAATCAGTCTTACACATACAGAATGGGAAGCGACTGTCTAGGGGGAAGTACTGCAGAAAGGGATCTGGAGTCATAGTGGACCACAAGCTAAATATGAGTCAGTGTGACGCTGTTGCAAAAAAACACCCACCCCACCCCACACCACACCCACACCACACTCCACACAAGTCTGGGATTCATTAACAGGAGTGTTATGAGTAAGACACGAGAAGTCATTCTTCCACTCTACTCTGCACTGGTTAGGCCTCAGTTGGAGTATTGTGTCCAGTTCTGGGCATCACATTTCAAGAAAGATGTGGAGAAATTAGAAAAGGTCCAGAGAAGAGCAACAAGAATGATTAAAGGTCTAGAGAACATAACCTATGAAAGAAGACTGAAATAATTGGGCTTGTTTAGTTTGGAAAGGAGAAGACAGAGGGGACATGATAGTGGTTTTCAGGTATCTAAAAGGGTGTCACAAGGAGGAGGGAGAAAAATTATTCTCCTTAGCCTCTGAGGATAGGACAAGAAGCAATGGGCTTAAACTGCAGCAAGGGAGATTTAAGTTGGACATTAGGAAAAACTTTTTATTTGTCAGGGTGGTTAAACACTGGAATAAGTTGCCTAGGGAGGTTGTAGAATCTCCATCTCTGGAGATATTTAAGAGCAGGTTAGATAGACATCTGCCAGGGATGGTCAGATGCTACTGGGTTGCCGTGAGAGCAGGGGACTGGAATCGATGACTTCTCGAAGTCCCTTCCAGTTCTAGTGTTCTATGATTCTATGATCTACATTGGCACATTTGTCCCCAAAAACTGCCTTTTGGTGACAAAACAGTGAGAGTGTTTACACTACGATGCAACTTTTGTTGGAACAAACACCCACTTTTGATAGTAAGAGACTTCCACACCTGCAAGAAATTTTGTATTTTTCCCACCCTTTATTGTCAACAGAGCCAGCATGGACTCTGTTTTTGAGGGAACTAGCTTCTGCCGGTATCCCACAATGCCTGCTCTGATGGCTGTGTTCAGTGTTTTGTGGTCTCTGCTGGCCTGCAGGCATGCACCATCATCCCCTTTCAAAGCTCTGAGAAGTATCTGACAGCTGAGTGAGCTGCTCCATTTGGGAAACAAAGAACAAATCACTGGAATGCCTCTGTACTACTCTGCACTAGAAACACAGCAGCAGGCAGACTTCTGCTACAGGGGGAGGACTGGAGAGACCCCTGTTCTGCTTTGACATTCCTCAGCACTGACAGCCCCCAAAGCTAGGGAGACATACAAAGCAGTACAGGGATCAGCTCGGTCTTCCCATAACACTGCACTGTGGGATGCTTACCCACATTGCTTTGCTCTTTCTGTGGACAGGGTGCTAGCAATGCAGCCATGAAAGGTCAAAGGGAGGCAGAAAAACTAGTTTAACCAGTTTTCACTTTTGGCAACTTTTGCATCTTGACAGCATTTTTGTTGCTAAACTTCCCCAGTTTAGACATAGCCCAACTGACAATCTTATCTTTCAGACAGAAATGCAGACAGATCAATTTTTTTAAGACATTAACAGCCCAAATTCAAAGATCATCCCTTAAACTAGACAATTTAAAAGAGGTATATGTGATTATTTTGTAATGAAGTCCTTTTCTAAAAGTATCAGAACACAAAAAGGGTCGAGTGGGCAAGCACCAACATGCATTACAAACATCTTTCATTGGATTATGATACAGCCCCACATGAGCTAAACAGCAAACCAATTAAGTCTATGGAGATTTTCATTTTTTGTCTCTCAAAGTTTGGTCTGGTAAAAAAGTCATATGCATGAGAAATAGGAAATCAAATGCATCCATGAAAACTTAACATTTCCTGACTAGTCAAAAAGTGCCACTTAAAAATGATTACTTTTCATAGCCACAAATACACAAAAGGATAAATGGAGAACAAAGTGCAGCACCCTCTGTCACCAAAGTCTTTATTACCCCCAATTCCTTATAAAGCAGGGAGAACAAACTCAATTTTATTTCATCTCATGAATTACAGTTTATGTCAATTACATAGACCCATGGAATGCCTTTCAAGGGATTTGGGTTTAAACATGAATTTTATTTCTTGAATCAGTAAATACATTAATATTTGTAGGCTTGTCCAATGCAAATCCATTGCTTCATAACCCTTTTTTCACCAGACCTCTCTTTGGAAAAAAGTCTTACCAGGACCTGGATTATACTTCTCAAGTCTGTTTCCTTTGTTTTTCTTTTGTTAATCAGCTAATTTAAGATATCACAGTAGTTAGTACCTTCCTCTGCAACCACACCTAAAAGATGGGAAACAGAGGAGTGACCCAGAAAGCAGTTTTAAAATGTATCTACACTAGAGATGTGAAAAACTAGTCAACTATCCGATAAGCAAATGCTTATTGGTTAGTCGACAAGCTTGTTGACTAGTTGCTCCCCCCTCCCTCTGCTGCCTCCATCAGAAAGAGGCAGCAAAGGGGGAGGAGGGGAGAGAAAAGGGGTACTTCAAAGTGGAGGCACCGCATGGAGCCTGGGGCCAGACCCCAGGCTCCACGCAGAACTGCTTGCTATGAAACGCCACTGCAAGAGCCCAGTGTCAGGTTCCTCCCGGTGTTTCAAAGCAGCAGCACCACAAGGAGCTCAGGATCAGTCAGGAAGTCCTGCCGGGCTCCTGCGGTGGCGTTTCAAAGTGGCAGTGCTCTGTGGAGCCCGGGATCAGCGAGAGTCCTAGGGATGTTTCTACACTTCAAAGGTGGAGATGCCCTAGTTGAATAGTCTATACTAAATGCACTGACTATTCAATTAGTCAATTACCGTAATTTAACATCCCCAGTCTACACTGGCAAAGTATCCTATAGCATGGCAAAGTACTGTGCTGAAACTTTCTTGTTGAGGTCTGGAGAGGGAGGCGGACACCCATCAAGATTCAGCATAGTAACTTGCCAGTGTGTGAATAGGCTCCTAGTGCTCAGAGTTACACTCCTTGTGGAGGTGGTTTACCTAAAACCATGGAGAGCACCGGAACTGTGACCACACTGTTGCACAGCAGCGCTTGATTCTGCCCATATGGACAAAGCTTTAGTTTTGTTAATAACTAAGGTATTACTGTCAACAATTCCATCACCAAGTTTTCAAGTCCCCATAGGAGCACAAATATCATGTTTTTAGTAGTAGGAATTTAATTCCAAAACAAGACTAGAGGTCAATACCTATTCATAAACTGTTAAAAATGAAGTGTCCAGTAAAGGTATTATTTAATAAGATTAAACCCTACACAACATATTCACCACCCCAACATCCTTCACCCCAGACTCCATGCGGGCCTTTCTGCTTTGAAATGTACAAGAGCCTTAGCAGCAACTCTTGGAGCCCAGGGTCAGCTCGTCCACAGGTGTTTCAGTCTTTGAAATGCAGGAGAGCCACTGCTTAGGCTCTTGTACATTTAAAAGAGGAAGCATGGCACCACTGCTGCGCCCAGGACCCGGCACACAGAGCGAGAGCTGGGGGGGAACTGGCTTTTAAGCCAGCTCCGCCCAGCACCTCTTCCTCTTTTCCCCCTTGCTGCCTCTGTGACAGAGGCAACGGGGGGGGGGGGGGGGGGGGGGGGGGGGGGGGGGGGAAGGTAGATGAGGGAGCGACTAGTTGACTAATGTATCAACCATCCAATAAGCTTTTGCTTATAGGATAGTCGACTAGTTGATTAGTCTCTCACATCCCTAAATTGTTCATTTACATTCTTTCCTATAACTTTTGAACACTTTTTGGGGGGGTAGATTTAAAATGAAAAGAATACTTCACACATTTTTTTCCCCAAAGAAGAAGCAGCACTTCACATGTTTTAGTCAAAGAATTCTCGGGGAGTGCATTAGAAGACCATTCTTACACTGCTCATCTGGTCAAAGGAAGTAATGGTGTAAAGAATACTTTAAGAAAAACAAAGTCAGAGCAACTCTGACCTATAACAAAGAGAATTAACATATGCTTATCACACCACAATTTGAGACTAGGATATTCATGGCTTGAAAAACAGACTTAGTCGTAAGGTTTACCTGACAAGCATGGGAACCTGACAAGCATGGGAATTGGTTTATCTATTTCTGCTGAATTTAGCCTGCCACTTAAAAAAAGGCTACTCACTTTAGAGTAGTAAAACCAAAAAGCTTTCCATTAACACTTGACCAAACACCAATAACATGTATCTTAAAAATAAAATCCAACTACAATTCTTTATATAACAGCATAAAACAAGCTAATGTTTGCTACATGACAAGCTACACATTATGCGTAGCAATGACAGGTTACACATTATGCAGATTAGCACTTTTGTGAGTATTTTTTCAAGTACTGTACACCCCCATATCCCTTTTCTAACAAGCATTCAGAAGTGGCACAAACAGGCACAGCCTTGACAGTCTCCATTCCTGGGACAGGTAGGGATAAAACTTTTTAGAAAATGAAACATGAAACGGACATGCTACAGAGTAAAATGAAAACTGAATCCTAGAGATTATGTTCAAAAAGCTTTACAATCTTTTCTAATAATGTAGTCTTGGTTAATTTATTTTGATAAAATGGTAGCAATAAGAGCAAAACAAGATTACAATCCAACTTACTATCCAAATGCCATATTTCATATGCTACAAATCAAATGAATATATCAGTCACTACTAGAACCTGTGGTTGGGATAAAGATTTTCTGAATCTGACATTCCAGAAAGATAATATTGGGAATAGTAGGTGTCTACTTAAGGTAGGTGTGGAACATAACTTGCACTATTGAAAACATCCTGGTATGGCTAAATATTTGTCAAAGGTCACATATTCTATAGCATGCCAGAAGTCAATGTGTATAATACCCTAATGCAGCGTTTCTCAAACTCTGGGTCGCGACCCCCAGGGGCGTCACAAGCAACTTAGAGGGGGGTCGCAGCTGGATTTGGTTTTTCATTTGCAACCCCTCTCCCCTGGGCCACAAAGAGTGGCAGGGTGGCAGAAGGCAGCTGCCGGCAAGCCGTGCAGCTTTGCTGGGGCCGCAGGATTCCAGGAACACGGCTCAGCTGCAGGAGGCAGCGGGAGAGTGAGGCCGGAGCAGGAGCGGACACGTGAGGGGCCGGCCGGGTCATGGTTGCCGGGCGACCAAACGCTTCCCCAGCTGGGAGGGGGGGTGTCCCTCAGGCAGCAGGCTGGGGGATTGGGTCAGGGCAGAGGAGCCGGAGGTAAATAAGGGCATGTGGGGGTCAGGAGGAGGAGGCAAGGAGAGAAAAACAAGCCAATCAACCGACTGGCGGGATGTGGAGCGGAAAAAAGAGGCAGAGAGGAGAAAAAGATGGGGGAAAGGAGCCTGCAGGGGGGAAGGGCATTGAGGACCACAAATGCCTTGAAGGAACCCCAGGAGGGCAAGGTGTCTGGTGAGAAGGGGGGAGGAAGCAACCCAGGGCAGTGGGGGGGGGGTGATCACACAAATTCATTTAGCATTTTAGGGGGTCGTGGTATCAAAGTTTGAGAACCCCTACCCTAATGGATACAATTTCAGTTGAAACTCAGAATTTTGCAACTAATTTGCAGGTAATACTACTCCTACCACCACCCCTCACCCCGATTGACACACCTTTCTATTTGGAACAACCTAATACTTTTAGTAGTATGAAGGGAATTGATGTTGCTGCTCCCAAACAATGTTTTGTTTTAGCCTTGCCAATACTTTAATCTGAAAGATTTCCTAAACTAAGTTTATTAATAGACCCTAAAGTAAGCAAACATCTGTCATATCAAAATGTTGATGTTAATGCTTTACAGAAGCTCAGCAACTTTACTTCTGTCAAAGACAAGAGGACTAAGCTCTTTTAAAATGTTTTCCCCCATCTTGACCAAAAGCATTCTAGCCAGATGGATATCTTTACCCATTTTTGTGAACAAAAGTAAGCAGTGGTTTAATACTATTATCAGTGAAAATGATATCTGCACAATGTCTCAGTTTGTAAATTAGAAGTGTCGGGATTGAGTGCAGTGTCAACTGATCTTTTCAAAAGGAATATTTGCAAGTTAAGTAATTAGGCAAATACAGGGGGAAAAAGCTCTCTCAAGAAGTTACCAGATTTCTCAAACCACCTCAAACACTAATGTATATTATACAGTACACTTAATTTAGAATAAAATCTCATCTTCTTCTGGAAGATTATACAAATAATAATTCTTGGAAGAGACTAGAATATGGTAACACCCATCTAAAGATCCACAGCAATTTAAAGTAATTAAATTTAGCCTCTACTTTGGAAGTGGTCAAGCCTTTCCATTTTACATTGGAGAAGTGACTTATCCTAAAGATACGTGATCTTGGGTAGCACAGAGTAAGTCCTTGTACATGGCAGTCAGTTCTATTCTACTAGTCACTAGTAAACGAAGATTCCATTAAAAACAAACACCTGAAAGCATACTGTACACTGGATCAGTAACTGCAATAAATCAAGTATAGGTTACACATTTCCTGGTCAGTAAATAGACTGGATTGAAAGCACTTAACTTCTAATCCATCATTAAATAATCAGGAAATACCTTTGCTTGCACCAATTATTATTTAATTGCATGCTAAAAGTTGCATTTCATATTGAAGTCTGAAGAGAACTCATTCATAATGAAGTGTCTTGAGAGATAATGGAAACAGGAAGAAAACTTCAGCACAGCTCAAACCATCCTCCTCACTTGTGCAGTAATCAAAGGCAGCATTAATTTATTTCCCAGACATCTTAAAAGATGGCTAAGCTCTTGAGAAAGGCGGCAACTGTTTGTCAAAAAAATACACGACCCTCCTACATTTGACATTTCTATTGAAGGTATTGTGCAGTTACACAACACTAAGATGGAGACATGACTGATACTACACTAGTAATCCAAAACAGGTAGGAAACAATATTTCTCATTTGTATACTAGAGGAGAGGTTACTTACATATAGTTTTAGCTTTTCAGTGCATAACAACTGACAACTCAGATATAGTTTGTTATGTAAACAAAACATTAAAGAATCTGTGTCAGGGGTGTTTACACAGAACAGATGGAAAATAGGTTGAGCCAACAACTGAGGACATCTTCACTGCAGAATTATCCATGGACTCTCCCCTGTATGTTTCACTTAACCCTCCCTCCATCAACACACAAAACCATTTACTTGAGTTAAGTGGTGCTCTCTGTTTGAGCTAGCTAGCATGGTTAGAGATACAAGTTAGTGCCTGGAATCCACTTTCACTCACACTGGTACCTCAACATTGTAGTAAGGACACACATTAAATCACTCAAACCTTACTAGTCCTTCAATACCATCCCACGATTATCTATCCTTGTAGTGTGTCCAAAAGGAAAGACATTCCCCATAATTCACTGGGAAAGTATCAAAGTGGTTCCTAGCAACACAAAATAGAATGCAACATCAATGAGGAAGCAGTAACTAAATTAAGGTATGGTTTTTCAGTGTTGCTGCTCATACCCAAACAAGGCTCAGCCTCAGGTGCCAACAAAGAAATAGCATGGAAGGCGTGAACCAAAAACAACGTCAATGTCTACTGCCTCCTAACTTTAGTTTTCATTCAGTATCAGTGGGAATAGTAATTGATGTTTCAGAAAGGACTGTCTTTAGCAAAGAATCAGTATCAATTCAGTAAGGAAGATCAACATTTAATTTACACATTTCAGAAAGGCTCACTGACAGGAGATGAGTACCAGAGGGGTAGCCGAGTTAGACTGACTCTGCATAAACAACAAGAAGTCCTGTGGCACCTTACAGACTAACAGATTTATTGGAGCATAAGCTTTCATGGGCAAAGACCCACTTCATCAGATGCATGTCAGGAGTTGGTGTTCTCTTCCTTCTTGTATGAGCCAACACTAAAGTCATTATTTCTTTCCAATGGGAAGTTCATAACTATAAACCTCTACCAAGTTAATTACAGGGTTAAGATTCCATCAGTACAGGAAACACTCCACTTAAGTAGCACACTGTATTGTGGAAATAAGTTAGTCTGAAGGAGTCTTGAAAGATTATTTATAGAGGCCTTAAGAAAGTGAATAAAAATAGTACTGGATCAATTTCTCTAAAATAAATAAATAAATAAATACAAAGATTGCCCACTGTCCACTTAGTTTTATTAGTAAAGCTGCTAGGAAGTGTGTTGTGCCAAATATAGCATATGCATACAGCCATGTCCAGGGTAAAAGATTTTAGATACATCGTAGTCTACTGCTTGCAAGCTAACAGTCACATAATTTATTAAAAAGGACACTTGGGCTGATTTTTTTTTTTAAAGGTGGCGAATGGTTACAAAAATAGTGGCAGCTTCAAAACTGATTTAAGAAGAGTTACTCACATTGTGCAGTAACGGTGGTTCTTCGAGATGTGTCCCCCTGGGTGCTCCACCCTGGGTGCTGGTGCGTCCTCGCGCCAGCGACCGGAGACTTTTCTAGCCGTTTCTGCCGCGCTGCACAGGCGCTGTGGCGCTCTGGTGTCATTGGAATTGAAGGGCGCCTGCGCACGTGGCTCCTCCGTTCCTTCTCTACCCGCTAGAGTATAAGGCTCCAAGCAGGGGAAGGAGGGAGGGTAGTGGAGCACCCACGGGGACACATCTCGAAGAACCACCATTACTGCACAAGGTGAGTAACTCTTTCTTCTCCTTCGAGTGGTCCCCGTGGGTGCTCCACTCTGGGTGACTACACAGCAGCTGTCGGCTCGAGGAGGTGGGTTTGGAGCCATGTGGTAGTAACTGTGGATAACACAGCTTGTCCAACTGCCATAGAGGATGCTGTGGAAGCAGAAAGAGCATAGTGTTGCACAAACGAGTGGTCAGATGACCAGGTAGCAGCATTGCAAATGTCTTGCAATGGAACATTATGAAGGAAGGCGGTTGTGGAAGCTACCGCCCTGGTAGAATGAGCTGTGATAGTTCCAGGTAAGTCCTTGCCATATAGGGTGTAACAAGTTCGAATGCAGGATGTAATCCATTTAGAAATTCTTTGAGATGAGACTGCTTGTCCCTTAGATCTTTCAGTGTAAGAGATAAAATGTCTAGGTGAGGCTCGCCACAGCTTTGTGCGATCTACGTAGAACGCCAGAGCTCATCGGACATCAAGAGTGTGCCATGCAGTCTGGATTGGGTCCGCGTGCAGCTTCGGAAAGAAGGCAGGTAAGTGTATTGGTTCATTCACATGGAAGGGGGAGGGTACTTTAGGGAGGAATTTAGGGTGGGGTCGGAGTATCACCCTGTCCTTTGTAAATACAGTGTATGGAGGATCGGTCATCAAGGCTGCAAGCTCACTCACCCTCCTGCTAGAAGTAATGGCGATGAGGAAGGCTACTTTCATAGACAAATGAGACCAGGAGCAAGTAGCTATTGGTTCGAATGGCAGTTTCGTCAGGCTCTTTAGAACATGGTTCAAGTCCCAGATGGGGACTGGTGGACGGACAGGGGGAAAGGTATTCTGCTGACCCTTAAAGAAGCGCTTGGTCAGTGGGTCAGCGAGAAAGGAAGCGCCATGCGTAGAATAGTGGAAAGCCGCTATGGCAGCGGCATGGACCTTGATACTGCTAAGTGCTAGGCCGGAGTGTTTCAAGGATAGTAAGTAGCCCAGTAAGGTATGTACGGGAGCGAGGTATGGTGGGCTTGCGTGGGTTTGAGCATACCAGTGGGAAAAACGAGTCCACTTGTATAGGTAGGTTTTCCTGGTGGAACGTCTTCTACTATTAACTAAAATGTAACCAGACTGAATCAGATCTAAGACCCATTTGTCCGAAGTGATGAGAGACCATTGGTGGAAAAAGGCCTGGAGGGGGTGGTGGAACTGAAGGGAACCAGTTGGGAATGCCAGTGAATTGGCTTCCTGGCTCTCGATGTGACCCTCAAACCTGCTGCTTGCTCGATGGTGGATGGGGTGCGACATGTTGTTGTTGTCGCTGTGGTCTACGACGTTGAGATCTCTGTTTGCAGAAATCGTACTTGGGTTGTTACCGGAACGGCTCTCTCTGGCGTTGGTAAGGCTAGTACCTAGTTCTCTTGAGTGGAGAAGTGTACATTCCGAGGGTCCTGAGAGTAGTACGAGAATCCTTCATAGAATGTAACACCTCGTCGGTCTTAACTGCAAAGAGGTTGGTTCGATCAAAGGGTAAGTCCTCAACCTTTTGTTGAAGATCCCTAGGTACCCCGGATGCTCGTAGGCAGGAAATTTGGCAGAGCACTGTTGCCAAGGCCGTAATTCGAGCTACGGTGTCTGCCACGTCCATAGCAGACTGCAAAGCTGTGCGGGAGATGGTGTGGCCCTCCTACATAATATTGAGCAAGGTTGACCGCTTATGCTCCAGGAGGTGCTGGAGGAGATCCTGGAGCTTGGAATAATTGGTATGGTCATAGTCTGCGAGCATGGCAGTATAGTTCGCAGCCCTGAGGAGCAATGTGGATGATGTCCACCTTTTTGTGATCCCTGTCTTGTGGGGTTGTTCTTAGATTAGGTTGTTTACCCTTGTGCCGAACTGAATCCACTACTAGGGAGTTCGGAGGTGGATGGGTAAAAAAGAAGTCCATATTTTTTGGAGCGATAAAGTATTTACGGTCAGCTCTTTTCTTTGCTGGAGTGACGGATGTTAGGATCTGCCAGATATTGTCGGCCGGATCCATAATAGCCTCATCCATAGGGATAGCAATTCTGGAGGCGGTTGGCGGATGAAGCGTACGAAGAAGGCAATATTGTTTGACTTGTACCTCTTGGAGATCTCTTTCCTGGGCTATAGCAACTCTTTTAACAATTCCTGAAATTTTTTCGTGTCATCTCCTGACGGTGGGGCTTTGGTGGTGACCGCTTCGTCTGGGGAGGAGGAGGAATTGTGTAAAGGAGATCTGGTCTCGCCCTCAGAGAGGGAGTCATATGCGTCTGAGGAGGCTGGAGAATTTGGCTCAGTGGCAGATACGGTGGCAGGAGGCGAGGCAGGAGGTGGCCTGGAAATAGTAGAAGAGGGTCGATGGTTATTCTTCTTTGGATATGACTCCCAGGGTTGCCATTGAGTAGCATATGGCGGGGGTGGGTAAGCATAGTGCTGGGCATACCATGGATGCGGAGGGGGAGGGTATGCATATTGAACTGTAGCCGGCTGCCAGGATGGAGGCTATGTGCCGGGCTAGAGTGTTGCGATGAGAACAAGCTCCTTGGTTTGGTGCCGATGTCACTGATTGAACGAGAAGCGGCAGAGGAGCGCTGAGATCTCACCAAGTGGATAGAGGAACCAGAGGATGGCGGTGCCAAGGAAGTGTGGCTCCGCACCGGGGATCGGTACCGCTCACGCCTCTGAG
Organism: Apalone spinifera; assembly: GCA_030068395.1. Classification (NCBI taxonomy): domain Eukaryota; kingdom Metazoa; phylum Chordata; order Testudines; family Trionychidae; genus Apalone; species Apalone spinifera. The sequence continues at coordinate 60,832,726 of CM057848.1, read as the reverse complement.
ATGGTGCGGGGCGATGCGGTTTCGGTGGTAACGGTGGCGCTAGCGAGGGGGTTGACGGTGCCGAGGTTTGTTCCAGCACCGGAGCGCTAGAAGGTGGATTGACGGCACGGGCCTTTTTCGGTGCCGAGCACGGTGCAGTTTTGGCATGCTTCGGTGCCGAGCACTCTCTCGATGGCACAGTCAGTGCCGAGGGCGGCTTAGGCGCCGTAGTGGTCGGTGCCGCTGATTTTTGCCTTGGCTCTGAATGAGCTCTTTTGTGTGGCACCTGCGTCTTAGGCTGTGACGCGCCGGAGGTTCCCGGCCTATCCTCAGTGCTAACTCGTAATGCTGACAGTGCCGAGGATAGGGATGGAGTTGGAGAGAGACCGGTTTTTGATGTCGTGGAAGAAGAGTAGGTAGGGGGTTGGTTTTTCTCCATACCCTTAGTTAGTTGCGGTGATCTAGAAAGCATAGGCAAGTCCTCTGAGGAGGGATGGAGGGACTTCTCATATAAGAGAGTCCTTAGTCTATTGGCTCGGTCTCGGCGCGCCCTCGCTGTTAATTTGGAGCAGTGCAGGCACTTTTGAGTCTGGTGCGCCTCC
>CM057848.1:60805393-60832045 GCA_030068395.1 Apalone spinifera | reverse complement strand
GCGCCTCCCCAAGGCACTTAATACAGGTGGAGTGTCCATCGGAAGCAGGCATGGCATCCCGACATGACTAGCAGCGTTTGAAGCCCGGCGAGCCGGGCATGAGGGGTTGGGAAAAAGCGGCAAGGCGCAACAAGAAAAAACATTTTTTTTTTAAATAACTAGACAGGGAAGGCAAGTAGGGCTAAAGAACTTGGATGATGAGGTAACTAAGGGAATAAAACGAGGTATTCATCTATTTTTTAGAGAAAAGTAAGGAGAACAGAGGGCTCCGTCTGCTGCCAAGGACGGTAGAGAAGGAACTGAGGAGCCGCACGCACAGGCGCCCTCCAATTCCAACGACATCAGAGGGCGCCACGGCGCCTGCGCGGCAGAAACGGCTAGAAAAGTCTCCGGTCACCGGCGCGAGGACGCACCAGCACCCAGAGTGGAGCACCCCCAGGGACCACTCGAAGGAGAAGCCTTATTTTGAGCACCCATTTTTGAAAATTTAAGCTTCAGCTTTTAAATATACAGAGTGATGTACTTCTTGTTACACAATTTTTCCCCCCCATTAGGAATATGAAAGTATAACCGTGTAAATGGTTAACCAATGAGCCAATACACACAGGCTGCTGACTGCTGCCCCACGTGTAACCACTAACATTTTCAGCAGTTACAGCTATTTCATTACATGCATTTTAACATCCCTAATTTTTACACTAAGCAAAAATGGTGCACAGCTTTCTTTCAAAAATAAATGGTCAGTTTACTGCTATCCTCTTAGTTTTGTATCTGCAGTAAGTGGGTCAGTTTTCTGCTCCAATGGGCATTTTGTCACTATATTCTACTGCCTGAATAGAGTAGCTGATCCTTCTGTAAAGGCATACTACTTTGCAATTTCCCTTATTTCCATCTAAGTTTTAATATTCATGGCTATTCAATCACAGGACACACCAGTATCACTAAATTTACTACACCATAGTGGTTTATATGACTGGAGGAGAAAAAAAAAAACTTACCACCTGTAAATCTTGTTTCTAATTATTTAGATACACAAATCATTCAAGATGCCTTCATCTGAGTTTAATTCAATTTGTATAAAGCACCTTCCCTTAATTTGTATGAAAGCCTGTTTCATTACAGCAGCCACCTTATAAGCAGAATACCATTAAGCTTTGTGAAAGTGGTATAACTAGCACTTACGCCAGCACAACTTTTGATGCTTAGGCTTGAGAAAAAGCCACTCTTGAGTTATATACATTTTGCTGGCATAAGTGCTGGCATGTACAGCACAGTATCAGCAGGAGATGCTCTCCCACTAACACTGTTTGCTGAACTGGTTTTATTAAGTTAATGGGAGATCTACACAAGCAATCCTAGAGTAGCACAGTTATAGTGGCATAGCTGTACCAATGTAAGCTTTTAAGCATAGATGTGGCCTTACACAATATTTTCAAGCCATTATGTGGAAGTCCATGCATGCACACCATCACACATTCTTAACATTAGGAATGTTAAGAAGTGTGTAATTCACTAATCGTGTAGTTGACAAAATTTGTCAACTTTATGATTCATCGATAATGGATAGCACTCAGCCCCGTTCTTGCCACGTCAGCAACTAAGCCCGCTGCAGTTCTGTGCTGAAAGTAATTTAGGAGCTGGGTGGGCAGGCAACCCCGCTCAGTCCTGGCTCATGCTGGATCCCTGGAACTACCCCCGCTGTGGCTCCAAAATTACTTTTTATGCAGAGCCACAGCGGGGTTAGCTCCCAGGACCCAGCACCAGCTGGAAAGAGCCATGCTGCTGGCCAGCTCTCTAAAACATTTTACTGCAGCAGGGTGGGGGGGAGGGGCGGGAAATGCATGTAGTCGATAGCATTAACGGATACGTTTTTGCTTATCAGTTAATCGTTCAATCATCTACACTGTTACATCCCTCAACTACACCTTAGAAAATTGTACAAGGTCTTCATACTGCAATTCTAATTTTCACAATTTCTGGTGTTCTAGTTAGAAAGAGATCTTTATCTGGATTATTCCAGTTAGTGCTATGTTTTGTGTCAGATAGCCCCTGAAATATCTTCTCAGAAGTCTTACTGAAAGTAAGACTAGTACCACTCCACTTAGTTGCAGAAGTGAGAGAATTACATTAATCAAGTAATAGTACAGTAATTCTTCATTTAACATGATAGATGTGTTTCTGAAAATGTTTGTGTTAAGCAAAAACGTGCTAATGTGGGGTCAATTTTCCCATTGAAAATAATGGAAAAGGTGGGGGTTGTGTTTCAGCCGGTGGTATCAAAGTCAATTTTTTGTCGGTGCTGGGTCGTTAATGTCAACATTAGATGATGTAAATGGAACAGAGCTATCTTGTTTATCAGCTGATTTTTTTTAGGTTGAACACAAAAAACTTTCAATAGAGAGCTGCTTTGGTTTTCATTGTAAAGTTGCTTGTAGCAAGATATGGCGCTTTCTAAGCTTTTCGCTACTTTTGAGCTCCGTTCACAATCAGGATCATTCTCATAAAAAAAAAAATGTTTATCACATCACTTATAAGATTAAATGCTTCAGCCATAACTTTTGTTAATAATGTCTGAATAACTGGCTCAGCATGTTCACACTCATTTTCCAGCCGCTGCTCATCCAGCAGCTTCAACTAGTCGATGGACAGCTCCTCCCCATGAGAGTCGAGCAACTCTTGCACATCAGTAGCATCCATCTCCTCTAATCCTGCTTCATGGGCTAGGGCTCCAATCTGCTTTTTAGCTTCAGATATTTCAGTGTCGAACCCCCTGAACTCGTGAACACATGCAGGCCATATACGGCACCAAACTGCATTACAGCAACTCAACGAAACTTCTCCCCAATCCTCTGCTATAATATCTATAACATCTTTAATGTTAAATTTTTTCCAGAACTCCTTGATTGTAGATTTATTCTCGCCATCTGTCTCCCTTATAAGCCTAGTAAAGGTACTGCGCAAGTAATATGCCTTGAAAGCAGCTATTGCTCCTTGATAAAAGGTTGTATTAATGAGGTGGCATTGGGTGGTAAAAACACTAATGTTTTCTGACAGATCAAGAAGGCAAGCAAGATGCCCTAGTGCATTATCTAGAACAAGTAAAATTTTGAAAGCAAGATTTTTCTTGCAAACAGCAGTCTTTCAACTCAGCAGTTAGGCGACTGCAGAAATAGTCTGTGAAGATGCTTGCAGTTACCCATGCTTTTGCATTAGATCTCCAAACAGGAAGATGAACCTTTGAATATCCAGCTTAAGCTCTAGGGCTGGCCGAAAGGTAAACTACTACTGGTTTGAGCTTGCAATCCCCATGGGCATTGGCGCATAGCATCAGTCATATGATCCTTTGTGGCCTTAAAGCCAGGTGCATAAGCCTCATCATGAGAGATATATGTGCGTGCTGGCATGAGCTTCCAGTAGAGTCCTGTTTCATCCAGGTTAAATATCTGTTTCGATGAATAGCCACCTTCCTTTATAATAGTTTCAAATATCGCTGGGAATGATTCAGCAGCCTCCATGTCAGCAGCAGCAGCCTCTCCAGTTATTTTTATATTATGTAAGTTTGAACGCTTTTTAAAGCGTTTGAACCAACCATGACTTCCATTAAATGGCTTGGCATCGGTTTCATTCGGTTCTAATTTAACAGCATCATATAAAGCTTTGGCTTTTTCCTGAACAGCCGCCAAACTCACTGGCAACTTTCATTGCATATGGTCTTCAATCCACATGGACAATCACCTCTCCATATTTTCCATTAGGTTAGATCGTGTACGAACAATCTTCTTAGCACTCACCGTGTTGCATTTTTGCAACTTTCCTTAATTTTCTCAGCTTGAGCACGGATCATGCGCACACTAGACTCATGCATCTTCAAAGCACAGGAGAGATCACAATTGCGTTCACCTTTTTCAATTTGCTTAATCACTTCAAGTTTCTCTTCTAATGTAAACAATTTTCTATGCTTCTTGTTTGCAGAAGCAGATGTATCACTTTCCTTATGCTTTCCCCTCATGATAAGGGATAATACATGTACTTTGTACACTTCACAGCAAGATATCTAGCAACACAAGTCACTGTAGTTTGTTAAAACACAAAGATAAACACATGAGAGAGCAGAGGCACACTATGACCATACACACTCATCTGCTCATGCATATTACTACTGTTTTTACCAACTTATACTGCCACGCAAAGTAGTCCACCATTTGAGTATTTTCGTATTATTTCGGGGATGGTCGTGTTATTTGAAAAATGTTCCCTAAAAAAGTCGTGCTATTGCAAAAATGTGTTAAGCAGGCATGTGTTAAACAAGTAATCACTGTATATTGTACTCTCTCTCATCCTACTCAACACCAAAAGAAAAGGCATTCCCAAACAAAGTGTTGAGTTCCTGTTACAGATCCAATATAAGAAAAATATACTGATTAGAGCCCAAACTCTAATTTAAAAAAAGTCTGCTAGAGGAATCTTCTGACACTTCAGACTATTTCCAGTCTTCCCTGAAGACATGTAGTCCAACATCAAGCTACAATTTACACATCCATAAATGGACTTTGCAGCCATTTCAAGTGCAGTCTAATTTAAATAGGACAAACATGAACTTAGTTCGTAATCCAACAGAGGTGTCTATGAATGGATACATGCCTTCTCCCCCTCAGGTGTTCTCAAAGCAATTTTAATCCTAAAAAAATACAATTGCCCTGATTTTGAAAGAGTCAATATTTAACATCCCTATGTATAGGCTTACATACTAACTGACTAATCAAATACTCGATGCATTTTGCATCGATTATTCCATTAGTCGATAGAGCACCTCCACCTTTGAAGTGTAGCAACAGCCATAGGGCTATTGGCTGTTGCTACACTTCAAAGGCAAAAGTGCTGTATGGCACCCGGGTCAACAGGGGACTCCCCCGCTGACCCGGGCTCCATGCAGCACTGCCACATTGAAACACCACAAGGAGCCTGACACCCGACTCCCTGTGGCATTTCAAAGTGGCAGTGCCACACAGAGCCTAGGGTCAGTGGGAGAGTCTGCAGCCGGCCCCAGGCTGCACGTACTGTTTCAAAGCAGCAGCACAGCATGGAGCCCGGGGTCCAGCTCCAGGCTCCAAGCGGCAGTGTTGCTTTGAAGTACATCCTTCACTCTCCTGGCCTCCCCTCTCCCCTGCTGTCTCTTTCTGCTAGAGGCAGCGGGGGATGGGGGGGAAGGAAGGGGGGAGAGAGGAAGCAACTAGTCGACTAGCCTGTCGATTATCTGATAAGCATTTACCACAAATGACTGCAATCAAGGAAAAGCCTCACCATAGATAAGGCCAAAGGTTTAAGAGGGTCATCTATCTATTTAATTTAATTCAGTCAAACAGATAAATTGGCTTAAGAGCAGCAAATATTGATTTAATAGCATAAACACAAGTGCGTTAAGTAAACTGATTTAGAAATAATGACATTGGTGCAACTTCCGTATTAGACAGGCACTAAAACTAAAAGCTGTAACTGGAGAGAAATTCTTCCCAGCTCTCTCCTGATACAGAGATTCTGTTTGGAAATAAACATCCAAGAAAGCCTTTCAAACTGAGAAAGGACAGTTTACCATTAGACATAGAAATCCTACAGCGGAGGCTCAAACAAAATCCCAATTCAGTAGTCTGAGTCTTTGTTCCATAATCAAATGTCTCTAAAATACATCACTACAAACAGTACTAAAATACCAGCATCAAGTTACAGCATCTACTTTAGAGAACCAACTGGAGTATTAATAAGTGATTCAGAAGCACCACATGATATGGGATATAGCATTTGGGCAGCTTCTTTAATAGGCAGGGATCACAAAGTGCAGTAGGCATTGTATTCCTCTACAGTTTCACAAGTGCACCAGTCACCTAGTAGGGATTAAGGATGTTAAGTAATGGTTAATTTACTAGTCAAGCAGGTCGATTGAATCTCCATCAACTACTTGATTTGCTGATAGGCACTTCCGCATTCCTCCTTTGAAATGTACAGGAGCCCCCACTGGGGGCTGACCCCGGGCTCCATGTGCAGCAGCACCACACAGCTGATCATGGGCTCAGCTGTGTGGCACTGCCGCTTTGAAACACGGAGGCAGAGTACTTACAAGCTTAGTGTCCCATGTCCTCTTTGATCCTAGGCACAAGCTTGGTGAAAATAAGCCTGCTAGCCTTGATAGACCAAGACAGAAGGGCATTTCCCATACAACAGCTCCCCCGCTGATCTGATAGGATCACCACTTGCTTTTTGGAGAATTTTGGTGCTACACACAGGATCATCCTTTGTCCTGGAGCTGGTGAGCTCTTTACTCAGACATTTGTTTGTCAGTGTTGACGCTAGAAATATTGCTTGTCAAAGTCCTCCGAGGCACCCACAAGATCAAAATGTTGTCTGAAAACAAAAATATGGAAACCTTCCAGACAAAATTAAGCAACTACCATTTCTTGTATATGCATTAGGTACAGCAAACTCAGGTCACCCTCTTTGAACCTCTTAAAACAATTAATGTTCCTAACCTAGAAATTCTTGTGTCATCTTGATCCCCACCAATAGCTTGGTCCAGCTATTCCCCCCTCATTATGGTTTATTAATGCAGCACCATTAACACTCAGAGCATTTTAAACATTTTCTCATTCAAATCTTTACTAGCCCTTTCTGTCCTTCACATACTCTTTTGTCTTTGAAAGCTCAAACTGAGTAGTGTGGTTTGTTTCTCAGAATTTTACATTTATTTTGCAATCTGTATTGTAAAGGAGGCTGAACACATGCAAGTCTGGATTTTTCAGTAGTTGTCCTAATTTAGGACAAAATTAGTCTTCTAGAGAAGCTGCTACAGATTAAGAGCTTTCCATATAAAATAAGGATTTTACGTTACACTTTAGATTATAAAATCCTTAAATTTGCACTATTTTCTGTTCCATTTGGGGAGAAGATACTTATTACAAGATTTGACTACTTCCTCATCCAATAGCTTAACTGATTACAGATCTAGAGAACCATGAAGCTAGCAAGCTTCAGTGTTTAGTATTACTTCAGTGTTAATACAAGTCTAAGGAATCTTGACCATTCAGTTACACAGCATTCCACTAGCATTTCAAATACTTCAAGAAATCTTCTGGAGTAGAATACAATGGTAAAACCAGAATTTTATAAATAGTTGAGAACACCAAGGATTACTTCAAGGAATACATAAGTGTTCCTGGTGAAAGTAGCAGCAGCAGCAAAACTTTTCTCACAACTGTTACTGTGTAGGTCTTTTGACCTCACACACCATTGACCACAGGCAATTGCTTAATTAGTTCCACAGGGGGCAGACTTCAAGTGGCCAACCCAACAACAAAACAGAATTGCAGATAAGTGCTTTTCTAACTTTCACTCAATTTTTCAACTTACAGTGCAAGAAGCTTTTTTACAGGGGGGACAAAATAAAAACATTTGGTCATGCATAATTTTTACTAGTGAAAATTCATAATTATGCAATTTCTATTTGTGGGCCTGGATGGTGTCAATCTGCCCAGAATAGGGATGGGCAAAAAGGCCTCCGCTGGCCAGATCCGGCCCAGAGAGGCCATGCTGCTCCCCCGCCCCCAGGCCACTTAAGGTCTGGGGGCGGAGGAGCACCCGAAGCCTTCTCCGCTCTGCCCCCATGCTGTGAGCAGCACACAGTGCTTCAAAGCATCACGCATTGCTCGCAGGGAAGGGGCAGAGAGAAGGCGGCTTTGTGCACTCCCCTGCCTCCAGGCCTTAATTGGCCTGGGGGCAGGGTAGCACGTGAAGCCTCCTCCCACCCTACCAGGAACACATGGCATTTTGAAGCACCGCGCAATGCTCGCAGGGCAGGGGGAGGGGAGAACAGGAGGCGGCTTTGCACTCCCCTCCCACCCCCAGGCCAATCAGTGTCTGGGGGCAGGGAAGCTGCATGAAGCTTCCTTTGCCCTGCCCCAGCCCCGTGAGGAGCCCACGGCACTTCAAAGTGCCATGTGCTCCTCGCAGGGCAGGAGGAGGCTTCCCGCGCTCCCCCACCCCTAGGCTCTGATTGGCCTGGGGGTGAGGGAGTGTGCCAAGCCTCTTCCAGGACATGGGTGCCTAGTGGGAAGAGGGGGCAAAGGGGTTCCCCCCGACCAATCATGGGCTGGGGGTAGGGTAGCCCCTCCCCTTCAGGCCCCGCCCCTTCCAGGGTGGCCGAGGGCTACTTCAAAATTTTCTGAAGTGGCCCCCAAGCAAAATTTATTGCCCAGTCCTGGCCTAGAATGAATGGATACTAGAATCAATATGCAGAAAAGTGTAAGGGATTTCTGAAAATAAACATTAACACATTATTAATACAGCTCCTGTATTAGGCATCTTAAACTTCCATACATTCAAGAATAAAAGGAGACAATTTCATAGAACCCAGCAATAAACACCAGTTCCTCATTGTTGTCAATTCTGCCAATCAATCAAATGAAATTACAGTCTTTACCTTAAACTAGTCCTGGCCTCCTAAATCTGATCAGGAGTAATTTTGGACAAGACTGCTAATGAAGTCAAAAGCCAGAGACCAGTGCCCCAATCCCATATCAATTACTTCTGGCCAAATTATCATTGTGATCCTCCCAGTAACAGAATTAGGTAACCTAGCACTTCCTCCATCAGAATGCATGAGCTTGGCATGGAAAGATAGGTGGCTTCATTAACATATGAAAAATGTTAACTGTATGAATCAAGTTTCATTAATGGTTTACAGGAAACAATATCACTTTTTTTTTTGTGAGGGATAATCAATATACCTATCTCCCGCACTACCAACATGAGAACAATTGTATTAAGGTATCTGGAATCAATTGTACAAAAATCTTATCCAGCCTAAACACAGTACTAAGGAGAGGAAAAGCCCATGAACACTAAAAAAAGGCTTATTCTGAAAGGATTAAAAGCATCTATGCCTTTCAGTGACTGGTACTAATCAGTGGTTTAAGAGAAGCACAGCTTGAAAAATAGAAGGACTTGCATTCTGCTAATAAAAAGATTCAAGTAATTTAGTTTAACATCCACATTTAGTACTAGGGATGTCAATCGTTAACCTGTTAACACATAAGCATCACCCTTATCAGGTGATGCTTACTGGTTACAGGTAACAGGCAGGGACTGGAGCAGACTTCAATACATTCAAGGTGCTCCAGCCCTGTAGGGCCCCCCCCACAGGCAAAGAGTACTCCAGCCCGGCCAAAGTAGCCCATGCCCACGATGGGGGGAGGGCACTCCAACCCGGCTGCAGCAGGCTGAAACAGCTCCCCAACCTGCCCCCTGCCTCTGTTAGTGGCAGCAAGGAGAGGGATGGGACCCAGTGCCCATGGGGAGACAGCTTTTAAAGCCAGCTTTCTCCCCCCCACCCAAAGACTGGCTCCCCGCCTGCCCCCTTGTGCTGCTGCCTCTGTGGGAGGCAGGTGGCTCTGCATGAGGCAGCATGTGCAGGGAACTGGCTTCAAAACCAACTTCCTGCATGTACAGGTTCCCTCTGACCCTCCCCTGTTCCCTGTGCTGCTGCCTCTTGCAGAGGCAGCAGCGCAGGAGGATGGGGGCAGGTGAGAGCCAGTACTCAGGAGCCAATTCAAAGGCCGATCCCCCATGAGCACTAGCTCCCGTGGAGCTACCTGCCCCCCCACACTTGCTGCCTCTGATAGAGAGGCAGCAGCACAGGGAGCTGCAGATGGCGGCACATGCGGGAAGCTGGCTTTCATGCTGGCTCCTGTGGAGCAGCCTGCCTTCCTCCCTACTGCCTCTACATCAGAGACGGCAGAAAAGACGGGGGTCAGACAGGAGCCAGTGCTCACAGACACAACTGAAAGGCCCTCTCCTGTCTGCCCCTCCTGTGTGTAAATGCGTAACTGCTGAAAAATTCAGCATTTACACATTTACCACAGAACATGTTTAATAACATCCTTTCCACATACTCCCATCTGAGATATGATCATAATCAGGGCTCAACAAATTGCTGTTTCTACTCGCCCATGGTGAGAAGATTTCAGCCGGTCGTCCCATTCACTGGCGGCGCGCACATGCGTAAAGCGGGTCTTGCGCATGCGCAGTGCGGGGCTGGAGAGTAGATTTCGCTGCCGTTTGTCAAGCCCTGATCATAATATACTTATTAGATTGACAAGTGAAACTAAATTAAATGTGTCTTCTGCCATTATAGGATTTCTCATGTACCCCAGTTCGAAAACTGAAGAGTACATTAGAACTTTCCTAGTGGAGAGCAGATGCGAGGCAAAGGAAAGGGAAGCAGCCAGAACTCCAGATCTGCCCACCTACCCCACTCCTCAAACACAGTCACATGTCTGCAGGTAAAGAGACTGGCCACAACAGGAACAGCGAGAGAAGGTGCTATTGCTTTCAGTAAGTCACTTATGTTGTTCACTGCATGAACAGCTCACATATACAAAACTGCAGGTTCGGCATCAGTCCACATCTCTCAGCTTTGGACAACACAAATGAGTGGCTGCACCAACACCCACAACAGTATTTTGGTAAATGGAAGAGTCAGAAAAAAAAATGTAATAAAGATGGGAAAAGAGAAGCAGGAGAAGGAGAGAGAAAAATATACCTAGGTCAAGATGTATATTTTGGGTCAAGAAAAATATACCTGGGTCAAGATGAATTAACCAAGAGAGACTCCAACAGATTGCGAACCAATGAGTTACAGTTATCACAACTTAACCTTAATGAATCTAACAGATAAGTGACCAGAGGATAGTCATCGCAATGAACTACAGATAGTTATGTACCACTGAAGTTATTCAAAATTTTCTTATTTACAAATATGCACAGCAGTGTAAGAATTTTGTGTCCTTTCATCATTACCATTAGCTACATAAAAGTTAAAACTGAATTAGTTTTAGCCACAGTGATAATAAGTCAGAGTGCTCCCAAAAAATTTAAGAAAAAAAATCAGTGTGCTAACATATTCTATGGACAGCTTTTGAATAAAACTGCGTATCAATGTAACCTTGTGTTCTGAGGTGTTTTGCATCATGCCGTTGCTCCAGCTGACCCTGCAGCTCTAGTGAGTAGTCCCTAAGCTAAGTCCCGGTTTACACTACAAAGTTAGGTCAGCCTAACTACTAGGGATCTTGGATATCGTTTATTTTAGTAATCATGTAGCCGCAACAATTTAGTGGTTACACAATTACTAAAATGCTCCCCGGGAGCGGGGCCAGCAGCTAGTGCGCTTCCAGGGAGCCCCCGACACCCTGCATTGCTGCTTCTATATTAGAGGCAGCAGCACGGGGGGCAGGCAGAACCAGACCATGAGGGGAGCTGGTTTAAAAATTAGTTCCCTGCTCAGACTGGCTCCTGCCTTCTGCCCCGCGCTGCTGCCTCTATCAGAGGCTGCAGCAGAGGGAGGCAGGTGGCTCCCGAGTGCTCTTCATTTAAAAATCAGATGGGGGTCTGGGATTGAGCCAGTCCGCTGGTCCAAGTTTAAAATGCAAAGCACAGAAAGAAGGCAGAGGTTTTGTGGTTAACCAAGGCCATTAACAGATAAAGCTATCACTTATCAGTTAAATGGATAGCTAGCTAGCTGCTAACACCCCTACAACCTACATTTCAGGGCTGCAAAAACCCGAACACAGGCTTTGCTAGGACAAAGGAAGACTCCTCAGTTGACCAGGATAGCCTCTTGGAGATAACCTCTTGGAGAGAACCTTACATCTTATTATCATGGCAGTACAATTAGAGTATTTTATCTGGGGAAGTGGTATAGAAGTTGCCCTTTTTCTAGCATATCAAATACCACTTTAGTTTAAATCCCATCTTTGTCTTAAAGCAACTAGTCTTTTATCAGAGTCCACTTTTTGTTATATAGCTACATGGTGTCATACACAAGAATATTTGATACTACATGAGTACTAAAAGGATCAGCAATTATACACTTAAAAAAAAACTAAGGTCAGGAATGCTAACTAGCTATTATCACATAACACTTGGGGGAGCCAATTCTCAAAAATTCTAGAACACTAACTTTATAGTGCGATATTTAGTTAATATTAAGCAGTATGGCTGGCAGAGATGCATTTATTCATTATTTTCAAGTAGATACAACTCAGGTCCAAAAGATATACATGCAGCCATGTCAAGAGATTTAATGGTTTTACTTGTGGAAATGCCAGCACCACTGCTTAACAAAAACCTGCAAACTTCATGAAGTAAAACTACACCCAAATCCTTCATGGGAAAGACACCTGCATGTTCTTTAAGCTATAATCTACAACAGCTAAATTATGTCTTGATGATCCTCTAAACATTTGAAAACTGAATAAGATACCTTTAGAATTACCTTTCTGTATCTATTTTACCTTATTTAGCACTTTCCTTTTACACTTCACTTCAGACAAAACTAAACTGGCTTCTTTTAGTCATTTCTGGTAATTCTAGTTCAGTAGTATAATGCTCCAGCATTTGGCTGCAAATATTAAAAGGAAATATTTGAGCAGCAGTGCACCAGTTATGTTTATTCAAATATGTTTTTAAGTTAGCCATCAAAATATTGGTCCTAACCTACCTGACAGCATTATTTCAAATCACAAATCAGATATCACATGAATTAACTGTTCTTTTAACCTGTTAAACTGTGTTAGAGTTTACTATTTGTTTTGGACACAACTATATAATAATCAAGTTTTAAAATAGATAATGACATATTTGAACACATTATAAAACCATATTGAACACTAATTTTTTTGTATGTATAGTTCACATGATAGTATAGCTTAGTCATTTTTAAAGGAGAACACTGGGTTGCGTTACTTAAAACAATTTCTATCCATTTTATGATTTCCACGTTAGCTTATTAGAAATAAAATATTTGAAATTTAGCTTATGGTGTTTCCTCCATAGGCTGAACAATGAAAATCTATGTTCTTGTATACTAGTACAGAAATGCAATGTTTGAGCTGCAGACACCACAGGAATGTTTTTAAAAATTCTATTGGAAAATAAAATACGTGTAGTTTAGACAAGGCCTTATTGTACTCATCTGTTCCACTACACAGCTATCCAAGATGGATTACTGCACATGCTGAATTAAAGCTGTGGGTACAACTGATATTTACCAAGATCCTCTTTTCCAAACAGTAACAGCAGTTCTCAACCAGTGGCATGCATACCCCTGAAGACATGCAGAGGATTTCAAGGGATATATAAATGTATCTAGATATCTGCTTGTTTTACAACAAGCTACATAAAAGGCACTAGCCATGGATGGGGAGTTGATCCAACCAGGTGCTGGTTAACCGGTTAAGCAACTCTTATGGGGTAACTGGTACATCTGTAGTACAGAAGTCTGGAAAGGTTGAGAGTCTCAAATTTGGGGACCAAACCAATCTTCCACATCAGCAATGACAATGGTTCCTCCTAACCCACAAAAATGTATCCACACATACACCACATTAGTCAACCTACACTTAGGAAATCTCATCATACTTGCATCAATACACCCTTTTCCTATAGCTCCCAATTTAACAGATTTCACTTTTCCTGTTTAACAGAAATAGAGCAGAAATATGAGGATTTTGCTATTTCTGGAATTTGTCATTAAAGAAGAAATGTAGCCCTTTATCAAATTGAGTTCTGGGTGACAGGCTTTGAAATCTTTATGAACAAATACATTTCTTTTTTAGATGAGAGGTGCATGGAGACAAAAATTCTTGATAGTAGAAGGAAGCAGTGTACAAACTATAGCTTGCCAAAGATGTCTCTGGACGTTTTAAATGGTTAGTGTTAATATGGATGAAGTTACTATTAATGCATGCCAGTAGTTTAGATCTAAAATAATTCTTTCCTTTAAATACCCTGCTCAGAAGTTTGGCTATTAATGCTACACATAATGCTTTGAAACTATTTGGCTTCACTATTTCTTTTAACTGGAGCATGCCCATTGAGGATTTTGGTTTGTAACATTTCCAATAAAATGCCTTCAGATGTAAGGAATAAAATGTTCTGACCAGCAAATCAAGGGGGGAAGAGGCTGCTTGATTTTGTAACAGAATGGAAAGCATTTTGTGCGTCAACTTTATTTTGTCATAGCCCTTTCTATTTCTGGAAGACTGAGGGGGAATTGAAGAGTTGTAAAACTGTTTCTTCTGAACACTGCTCAGTTCCATCCCCTTAACTTCACTCCACAAAAAGTAGATATAACCAACTTGGGTGGATAAGTCAGAACTGTACTCTACATATTCAGAAGATGCATTACACAAGTGTGGTATAAGCAGACCTTGAGTAGATTTTAACATTGGTGAACGCAATTTAACAAAACATGTACAAGCTACCCGACTTAAAACTAGTTTTTAAACATCCCCTTTTCTGATGTATACAGGACATAGCATCTAATGAGAATGATATATACAATAAGGTGGAGGATTCTACAATTTCACATATTTGTTTCATACTTTTGAAGGGCTCCTGTAGCAACATTTTAATAATATCACCATTCAATGGGTGTCAAAGACACTGCCTATTTAAGACTATTTTTACATTTCTCTGGTTAATAGTACCAGAATTACCACCACCATCTGCTGGCAGGCACTGAAACACTTCATTTTGCTTTCCTCCTATGTCTCTCAGAGCCTCTCCTCCTCCCCAGGCCAAATAAATTTACCCAGTGAACTTCTGCCCTAGCCTACAAATGTGCTACTCTTAATTGTGAGCACCAAGTCCTACAGCTATTTAAGGCCAGAAGTGATCATCATGATCACCTAGTCTGGCATCCAACAATACACAGTCCACCATATTCTCAGTTAGATTAGGGGTTGGGTGCCTGCTGCCCAGATCATTGGGCACCTAGCACAGGCATTCCCCCCTACAGGGCTAGAGCGCCAGCTCCCCGCTGAAAGGGGGTGGCAGTCCCAAGCCTTGCAGGCTGGAGTCAGGCAAGCCAGGGATAGATCCAAGCCACAGGCTCTGCCTGGTGGGGGGAGAAAGTGGCTCCACATATGTCACTCCTCCTCTCCCTCCCCCCAGCACAGGCAATGGTAGCACAGCAAAGCGCTGCCTGGAGGCTCCCCCCCACCTCTGACTGTACATAATCAAAGCCAATGGGAGCAGCAGGGAACAGTGAGGGGACATGTGCATTCTCAGGTAGCTGTGCTACGTAAGCATTCCCTGTTGCCCAGACCCTGCAACCCATGGAAAGACGTTCCCAAGTAAATCTTCCTGGATTCAAAAAGAAAGGGGTTTTGCACTTGGGTGGCGGCAGCATACCACCCAAGGTCAGGGAATCAATGACCTGGGGGTGGGGGAGAGGTGGTTTAAAACAGAAGCCTCTAGAGGAAAGGTACTTTTAAGGTCTTGTGGGCCTCTACCTTCTGCATTCAAAGTGCCAGAGTGGGAAACAGCCTTGACAGGGGGGATGCAAAAAAAAGAGAGCCTCAAAGGGGGATTCAGCTCAAAGTCAAAAACCCACTCAA
The DNA here is from genome assembly GCA_030068395.1 of Apalone spinifera. Classification (NCBI taxonomy): domain Eukaryota; kingdom Metazoa; phylum Chordata; order Testudines; family Trionychidae; genus Apalone; species Apalone spinifera. Next base: position 60,816,599 of record CM057848.1, on the reverse strand, counting down.
AGTCCACGCAGCAGGATAGCTCAAGGTTGCAAGGAGAGGGGTAGCTGGAGATATGTGCTAGGAAAACTCTCCGTGTTGAGGGCTCTGCTGGCCCTGGAGCCAGGTCCAGCCTGCCTGGGCAGTTCTTACTGGCTTTGTAAGCAGTCAAAAGGGGGCGGGGGGGTCACAGGAGCAATCCCAGTTACCAGCAGCAGATGGGGGAATGCATTGGCAGAGGAACGGTTGTCACACTGTGGGGCTCTGGTTTTCCTATCTACAACCTATTCAGTGAGCTCACCTGAGGGGAGCTAGGGTAGAAGAGGAGGTGGGGGGGCTGAGCGATCCCCAAAATATTTCCCTCTCTGGGTAAGGCACTGCAGCTTGGGAAGGGTAACACCTTTGGCCCATGAGTCAGTGTTCCTGTCCAAAGAAAGTGCCGGGGCTTCAGGCCCTCACTGCTCCTGTCTTGAGAAATGGAGAACAGGGACACAGTTGGAGCTCCTGGGTTCAGGTGAAGGGGAGAGGGGGAAGGCTCTGAGGGTAGTGGGTTTCAGTTGAGGGGCATTACAGATCCTCCTGGAAGGACTCTCAAACGCCGAGTGAAGAACTGTTGAGTTAAGGCACAACTGCAGCAGAGTATGAGTTTCCAACGTACCTTAAACGGATGAGACAATATTTCAGGAATTTTACATGGTTATTCATGCACACTTGAAATGTATTGGCTTAAAAAAGCTTCAGCTAACATTATTTGAGAAAATGACAAGAGTAAATTTGCATGCAAGCTTCAAAATTAGTCATGACTCAATTTTCCCATTTGTGATCCAAAAAACAGATCTTAAAAGCATCATGGTAGATCTCATGACTTCTGTATCCATTAATAGTGATCTGAAAAGCTTTACTGAAATGAGTGCGCCCTTATGTTAATATTTGTTTAAGACACCCAAATAACCTGTAAGTTTCTTTTAATTCCTTGAAGTTAGCATTTTGTACACCTCTTTTTACGCTCACAAAATAAAAATGTCAAAGACCCTATAAATACATTATTACAGAACAGTAATCAGCATTCCTAGAAGTCTGAGTTTTTTCTTCCTCCCACCCACGGGGAAGGTCTTCATTTCAGAAGACTTGACACTGAGGTCTGAGCACTCAGATTAGACTAGCTCAGATCTGAGCAGCTATACTGAAATTTTGCATCCTCAGTGACCATGCCCACATGTGTAGACAGGACTTCTGGGCTCTTATCCCATGGTTCTTTGATCACACTAACCTTAGAAACTGATTCTTTCACAGTGACTTGTGGGAGAACGTGTCTAAAGAGCTTTACAAATCAACAGATATCAGTGGCTCATTTTTACATATGCAGAGACATTTTGCATCTAGAATCTTGCAAATTTGCAGATATCTGTATCCATGGATGTGGAAGCATATATCCACAGTTCATTTTTGTAGATGTGGATACCAATTTTGTATCTGTGCCCGGCTCTACTTGTCTGTCCTGGGCACACAGGGTAACTGTGAAAAGGCATGGAAGGACTATCAGCAATCAAGTAATTAACCTACATCAGCAAAATAAAACGATTACTTACCTGTAACTTTTGTTCTTCGAGATGTGTTGCTCATATCCAATCAAATTAGGTGTGCACGTGCGCCACGTGCACAGATTCCAGAGCCCTTTTTTCCCCCAGCGGAATCCACTGGGCCAGCAGGGAGCCCCCTAGAGTGGCACCGACATAATGGTGAATAAGTATCCCTGCTGGCCATCCCCTCCCTCAATTCCTTCTTCTCCAATGAAGAGAGGGTTTCGGGGGGAGGGGAGGGAGGGAGCCGCTGAATTGTCATGAGCAACACATTTCAAAGAACAACAGTTACAGGTAAGTAACCATTTTTTTCTTCGAGTGTTTGCTCATATGCATTCGAATTAGGTGACTCCGTAGCCAAAACCAACAGAGGCAGGGTCGGAGAACACCACAGGTTAAAACAGGGCTGACTGCAATTCTGCAGGGCTGCATCCTCTTTAGCTCTCTGGGTGAGGGCATAATGCACTACAAATGTGTGCACTGATGACCATGTGGCTGCCCTACAGATATTTACTATGGGAACCTGTGCTAGAAAAACTGCAGAGGAGACATGCACTCAAGTGGAATGAGCTAGGATGTGTGGTGGTACCTTGCCTGCCAAATCATAACATTCCTTTATACAGGATGTGATCCAAAATGACAAGCATTGTGTTGAGAGTGTCATACCTTTCATTCTCTCCACTACTGAAATAAAAAGTTGAGGTGATCTACAAAAACTCTTGTTCTGTGTATGTAAAAAGCTAGTGCCCACTTTGTGTCTAATGAACGTAAGGCCCTCTCCCTAGAAGTAGCGTGGGACTTCGGAAGAAACACCAGAAGGTAAAAATCCCGCAACAAACGGAATGCCAAGACTACCTTAGGGAGGAAGGCCAGCTGGGGGCATAGACGTACCGTCTGCTGAAAAGGCCATATATGGAGGGTCAACTGTAAGTGCCCTTAGTTCAGACACCCTTCTCACTGATGTGATAGCACTATAAAAGTGACTTTGAGCAATAGGTGTTTGAGAGCGCACATGGCCAACAGCTCAAAGGGAGGGCACGTGAGCTTGGTGAGCACAAGGCTGAGGTCCTACTGCGGTACTGGGTGCCTGATGAGAGGGAATAGTCTGTCCACCCCTTTAAGGAATCTCTTGACCATAGGGTTAACGAACACTAATCTACCTCCTTTCCCCAACTGGAAGGCCACTATAGCTGCCAGGTGTACCCTAAGGGAAGACACAGATAGGCCCAACTGACGTAGATACAAGATATAGTCCAAAATCAACGGAATGGACGCTGACAGGGGCTGCACTCCCTTTCCTGCTGTCCATACTGAAAAACATTTCCAGTTGGCTGAATAAGCAGTCTCAGTGGAGGGTTTCCTGCTTCCCAGCAAGACCCTCCTAACCCCTTCCAAGCACGCCTGCTCTGCGTCTGTCATCCATGGATATACCACTCAGTCATGTGGAGGGATGATAAGTTTGGGTGGCACAGCTGCCCCTCTCAAGTCCTGGGTGAATAGGTCGGGGATCATGGGTAAGGTTATGGGATCCCTCCTCGTCACATCTAGGAGGATTGGGAACTAATATTGCCTCGGCCATTCTGGTGCTATTAGTATAACCTTGGCCTTGAGCCTCTTCACTCTGATGAGGACTGTGTGTATGAGGGGGAAAGAGGGAAATGTGAAGAGGAGGACCAGGGGCCAGTCCATCACTGAAGCATTTCCCATGTATCCTTTGCCCTGCCCCAGGGTGTGTCTAGACTACAGGGTTTTGTCAACAAAAGTGGACTTTTGTCAACAAAACTATACCTGCGTCTACACTACTGCCGAGTTCTGTTGACATAACGTCGACGGAACTCGGCAGTTTTGTCGATGGCGGTAAACCTCATTCTACGAGGAATAATGCCTTTTGTCAACAGAGTTCTGTGAATAGAAAGTGTTATTGCATCTACACTGTCCTTCGCGTCTACGCTCTCATGTCGACAAAGCGGCTTGCTTTGTCAACAGAACTGGATATAGTCTAGAAGCTCTTTGTCGACAGAAGCTTTGTCGACAGTATTTGTCGATAAAGCCTCTGTCGACAAAAGCCTGTAGTCTAGACATACCCCCACGTACAAGCAGTAGGCCAGACATTTTCTGTTCCTGTGGGATGAGAAGAGAACTATCTGGGGATAGCTCCACCTACAGAATTTGTCCTCCAACACCTCACTCTTGCATGACTACTTGTGGGTGGTGAAAATGAGGCTGAGATTATTTGCTAAGACATTCCTGGTCCCCGGCAGGTATGCCGCTTCCACCTGAATGTTGTGGGCTACGCAGAATTCCCAGAGGAGAAGGGCTTCTCGGCATAGGGGACAGGAGACAGCTCTGCGCTGTCTGTTGATATAAAACATTGCCGCTGTGTTGTCCGTTAATACTGAGACTGCCTTGTGGCTCAGGTTGGACAAGAATACCCAGCAGGCCAGCCTGACCACCCTGAGTTCTCTGACGTTTATGTGGAGCTTCCGCTCCGAGGGTGACCGAATACCGTGAGTCCACCACCCGCCCAGGCGCGCTCCCCATCCTGTGTCCGGTGCGTCGGTGACAAGCTGCGCCGTCGGGCTCTGGCTCACAAAGGGCACTCTCGCACATACTGCATCCTCTTGTATCCACCACTTGAGGGACTGGATGACGTCTTGAGGGACTATGAGGATCACGTCCCATGATACCCGTTCCTGACTGAACGCTCGGGCAAGCCACAACTGTAGTGGCCTGAGCCTCAGCCTGGCATGCCAAACCACGTAGGTACAGGCTGCCATGTGTCCTAGTAGCGTCACGCAATTTCTTGCCATTGTGCCTGGAGAATCCACCAGGTCCCGTATAATGGTGCATATGGCCATAAACCTGGCCCTGGCGAGAGGCCATGCTTGTTGTTGAGTCTAGTAGGGCCCCCCCCATGAACTCTATAGCTCAAGTGGGTATCAAGGTGGATTTCTCCTCATTTATCAGGTGACCCTGGGTACAAAACAGAGTGCTGATAAAGTTTGTGTTCTAGCACCCATTTCTTTGAAAGTCCCCTGATGAGCCAATTGTCCAGATACGGGAATACCTGGACTCCGCGCCTCGAGGAAGGCGGCCACGCACTTTGTGAACACCCTTGATGCCATTGACAGAGGAAAGGGGAGGACAGCAAACTGGAAGTGTTCCTGCCCCACCATAAATCTGAGGAACCTCCTGTGGGTGGTGCTCATTGAAATATGAAAATATGAGCCTTTTAGGTCGAAGGCAGCATACCAGATCCCCAATTCCAGGGAGGGAATAATAGATGCCACAGTGACCATCTTGAACTTTGCTTTTATAATAAAGATCTTGAGATCTCTCGAGTCCAAAATAGGTCTGAAGCCTCCCTTTACCTTGGGGATAAGGAAATACTGGGACTAAAAACCCCTTCCCCTTGAAGTCTAGAGAACCCTTTCCACCACCCCCTGTTGAGGAAGCAAGAGTATTTCCTGATTCAAAAGGATCTCATGAGAAGGGTCCCTGAAGAGGAACAGGTATGGGAGAGGGGCAAAGAGGTGAATGGGATAGAATACCCCACTGCCACCAGGTTGAGAACCCACCTGTCGGTCGTAATATGGGCCCAAGTCTGATAAAAATGAGAGAGTCTGTCCCCAAAGGGGGGAGGTCATGACAGGTACTAGTACTCTCCTCTAGTGCACCCTCAAAATGAAAACTTGGGTTGCTGGAGAAGAGGTGGCTCTTCACTCCTTTCAGTGTCGGAACAAGACCTCCGTTGCCTATTGCGCCCATTGACGTTTTTATTGCCCACGTTACAAGGCTAGCGCCTGGTTTGGTGAACTCTGAACCCAATAAGGATGTTTCTTGTCTGGCCTTAGGTTGTATGACCTCCTCTGTGTAGCTAGGGTATGGATACCCAAAGATCTCAGTGTGGCCCTAGAATCTTTCAGGCTGTGTAACCTAGCATCCATTTGCTGAGAGAACAATATTTGCCATTTGAGGGAAAGAACCTGGAGAGTGTTCTGCACTGCCGGGGGTATCCCGGAGACCTGTAACCTGGCCCCATGCCACATTACAACCCCCATGGCCATTGTGCGTGCCGCCAAGTCCGCTGCATCCAGTGTGGCTTGCAACACTGTACGAGAAATGGACATACTCTCCTCCATAAGCGCTATGAATTCCTGTCTAGAACCCTGTGGCAGGGGCTCTTTGAATTTGTCTACAGCTGTCCAGGTATTATATGCATACCTGCTTAATATTACTTGCTGATTGGCAATATTACTTGCTGATTGGCAGCTATAGGCCCCCCATAGCGTACGTCTTTCTACCAAGCAGGTCCAGACTTTTTGGCTCCCTGCTTTTGGGTGTAGGACCTGGTTGACCCTGCCTCTCCTTTTGACCTGCCACTTGTACCACCAAAGAACCCAGGACTAGGTGGGAATATAAGTGTTCATGCTTGGTCTGGGGGACGAAATAATGCCTTTCTACCCCTTCTGAGTGGGCAGGACAGAAGCTGGCATCTGCCACAAGTTAATAGTGATCTTACTACCATTTTATTCAGTGGCAATGCCAGCCTTGGTGGCGCATTGGTGGACAAAATGTCGACCATGGGGTCCAAGTCCTCATTTACCACCTCTGCCTGTACCCCCAGATTTGCTGCCAGGCGTCACAACAGAGCTTAGTGGGCTCTAGCATCCATGAATGGAGCTGGGTCAGCGAGGGCTTTGTCAGGAGATGACAAGGAGGATTCCCTCAATGGTGGTTGGTCTTGAGGTGGCTCTGCCACCTGGGAGGTTGGCTGAGCCTGCAGCTGGCCATGGGCCTCCAATCCCTCACCCTATGTGACAAGATGTGGCAAGTCCCTCTGTGGGCTACCTCTATATTCCAAAGCAGGGGCCCTAGACATGGGGGTCCCCCATGACGGAGTACCCCGGTTCGAAACACTCTGTATCCCTGGGAGGATGGCAATGGTCCCTGTATTTGGTGATAGGACCAGAGGTCCAGAAGGGCCATTGTGGTTGCATCTGCGGTGGCCATATCTGATGGGGCTGGTACCCCCAGTGCCGGGAGCGGTGCCTCCAACGGGAGTGGTACCCAGAAGACCTGTGTTAAGAAGCCCAACCGCACCAATTCTGCATCGTATTCTGACAAGTAGTCCGACAAACCAAGGAATGGCTGTCAAGGGCACCTGAGATGGGTGCTGAGTTCGGTCCCTGGCCATGGACTCCGGCTTTCCATAGTGCATTGGAGGAGAAGGTGGAGGCCTCATCACCATAGGCGGCTAAGGGGCTGGTTTGCTGTGCAACGGTGCTGTCTGAAGCGGTGCGCTCCTCCCATCCCCGTGCACCGGCCGTCCCAAAGCCAATGAGGATGCTTCTGGCACCGGAAACAATGGTACCAAAAGGGCTACCAATGCTGACGAGGATCCCGGTGCCGTAGCCATATGGCTTGGCTGACCCAAGTGCCTGACTTGGCGGGTGCTGGGGACGAAACCGGTGAGGCAGTCAGCTCTATCAGCTCCCTCGCAGCGTTGAACGTCTTGGATGTAGACAGTCTGTCCATGTGTATAGACCCTTCTTGGCTCAGGTTTCATATCTGTATTGAGCCCAGTCAGTGCCTAGAGGGGCCTGGGACGTCATCGTGGCGAGGTGAGACTCCTGCCAGGGTATGTGTCCGGTGCCGACTCCCGTGCCCTTTCCTCTCTGGATATCTCCCCCTAAGCTGCCTATTCTTCAGTGTGGGAGCCTGGGATCTGTGTCTTGGCGCTGTAACCTTCTTCTGCGCCGTAGTATGTGCTGCTGAATGTTCACAGAGATGCCGGTATGCTCCGCACTGCCGGTGCCTGCTCCAGTGCCGGCTGAAGTGTGGACTCCATAAGGAGCGGCTTCAAACGGGAATCTCTTTTCCTCTTCATATGGGGTTTAAAAGCCTTTCAGATTTTATAAGATTCTGTAAGGTAGCCCTCCCGCAGACACTTTAGACAAGAGTCATGAGGGTCCCCAAAGGGCATAGGCTTTGAACGGGTTGCACACTGCTTGAACCCCTACGGACCTGGCATCACCCTCCTCTGGAAGGGAGAGGAACGTTCACACAAAGGGAACAAACTACTATTTACACTACAAAGGAAGAACTAGCAAGGTAACTATTTACACACTGGGTTTGCTAAAGTCAGAAGACAAGATGCTCTAGCTACCATCAGGGGCAGTGGTAAGAAGGAACTGGAGGGGAGAGCCAGCAGGGGTACTTATTCACCAATATGTTGGCACCACTCTAGGGGGCTCCCTGCCAGCTCGATGGATATTGCTGGGGAAAAAAGGCTCCAGAATCCGTGCACATGGCATGCGCACATCTAATTCAAATACACATGAATAAGCACTCAAAGAAGGTGCTCAAGTTACCAGCCCACGTGAAAGAAGCTCACAAGCTTTAGCCAATGTCTTACAATAGGCCAGGTAGGTCTGACTGAAAACACTACTAAACTCAGGTGAGAATTTTGTGCATGGACAGGAGGCGGGATGGGGCAACACTCAGATAAAAGCCTGAGTTAATTCTGTAGACAAAGATTTTTAAAAGCGGCGAGGAGTCCTGTGGCACCTTATAGACTAACCGAAGTGTAGGTGCATAAGCTTTCGTGACATGACATGCATCTGCCGAAGTGGATCTTTGCCCACGAAAGCTTATGCGCCTACACTTCGGTTAGTCTATAAGGTGCCACAGGACTCCTCGCCGCTTTTGCAGATTTAGACTAACACGGCTACCCCTCTGATACTTGACACCATGCAAAGATTTTTAAGTATGCTACCTCTAGCACTGTTTAAGTAAGCAGTGACAGGTCCCTTGGATTTTGCTAGAGAAAACTAATTCCCTGTTTAGGTGAGAAGAACCTACATTTTTTATTTTAAAATAAGAGCTCCTGCAGTGCCTGATACGTGCAAAGAAAAAAACCCAAGAACTTTGAGCTATTAAGTCTTCATACTAACACTTCTGTAAGATTTCTGACAATTGCTAATACAAAGTCAGTTTCACTCAGGCCAATTATCAGTGGGAGCACTAGAGCTGAAGGATACTGTTAGGGTACGTCTAGACTACATGCTTCTTTCGAAAGAATCTTTTGAAAAAGCTTCTTTCAAAAAAAGCAGCATCCAGACTACAAAAAGCAGATCAAAAAAGCAAAAAGGGCACCTGGAACCACTTCTGGCAGGACATGGGGGCAGCATTTACTTCCTGGTACTGCTGGATGAGGCTTCCAAAGATGCATACTTAAAGGGACACCCCCCCCCCAGACAGCCATTACTCTGCTTCTGCTGCTGGCTTGCCTACCTCTCAGAGGGACAGAAAAGCTCTTGCAGTGCGTGCTCTGATTGCCCAGCTTTCTTGGACACCACAGCGGTTTGGTTTTTAATCTTTTTTTGCCATGGTGCCGGAGCTGCCCCGGGGCGACAGCCCCACACTGCCATGCTACAAATTCTGCTGCACCTCCATGACTGTCAATGCTCCTGCCCCATTTGGACTCAGAACCCAGCCTTGAGACCCTCACCCTGGGTGCAAGACCAATGGTCTTGCCACTTAACTTCCTTGTGCCGAGGCGATTTTGGAAGCTGGACATCAGTTCTGACTGATAGGACCGGCTCGTCATGGAGTGGTGGGATGACCAGCATTGGCTCCGAAACTTCCATATGCAGAAGGCCACATTCTAGGAGCTGTGCCTGGCTCGCCCCTGCCCTAAAACGACAGGACACCCACTTGTGGCCTGCCATCCCCTGGAGAAGCGGGTTGCTATTGCCTTGTGGAAGCTGGCCACCCCTGACAACTACCGCTCGGTAGGAAACCAGTTTGGCATGGGGAGGTCTACTGTCAGGACTGTCTTGATGAAGGTAAGTCACTCTTGGGGGACAGTCCCTGAACAGTGGAGGGGCCAGAAAAGGGGGCCTGTCAGGAAAAGGCATGGGGGGGGAGAGGGCTCCTGGGGTCTTGAGCAGGAGGAATGGGGGCACCTCCCAAGGTGTTCAGGCGCCTCCTTTAATTTCCTGTTTTGTGTGTTTCTATTTGTTTCTTTCTGCAGCTGGTGAGTGCCATCAACTCAGAGCTGCTGCACAGGATTGTCCGCCTTGAAGACCTGGACACCATCGTGGCCAGCTTTGCTGGGCTAGGATTCCTGAACTGTGGAGGAGTGCTTGATGGGACTCACATCCCAATCCATGCACTGCCCCATTGAGCAGCCCAGTTCATGAACAGGAAGGGCTACTTCTCAATGGTACTGCAGGCTCTGGTCAACCACCAGGGACAGATTATGGACATTTGTGTTGGGTGGTCACATAATGCCCATCTCTTCAGGAACTCCTACCTGTATCAGGAACTCCTACCTGGAACATTCTTCCCGCAGTGGTACTTTGGCATCTGCACATCCCTGACTGCAAAGTGCATCATGGCCGATGCGACCTACCCCGATGCCGTGGCTCATGAAGCCCTACACTGTCCACCTGGCAATGAGCAGGGAACAATTTAATGCACACCGGAACCAGGTTTGCCTACAGGTTGAATGCACCTTCGGGCATCTAAAGGGGAGGTTCAGATGCCTGCTCACTCGCCTCAACATGGGGGAAAGCAACAGCCCCGAGGTGGAGGCCACGTGTTGCATGCTCCACAACCCAGGGTGGGTGACAGGGGCTGGTGGTGAGGAGGCGGCAATTCGAGCAGCCCCAGACAGCTGCCATCCACCAGGCCCACCAGGTCAGAATGAGTATCCAGGAGGCCCTGGAGGGAGAGTGTGACAGTATGCAGTCAGACGACCCCCCCAGGGGTGCCTCCCGGAGTGCTGACATGGCCACTGCCACTCGCCTTTCTGCTCTCTGGGGCTCCTCACCACCAGGTCCTGCTGGGCCAGCTCTGCTAGCCCCCCCACAGCCAAGGCCCAGAGCTGAGGTCCCTACCCCCACCAAGAAGCAGTACAGACACTGAACCACTTCAGGTCCAAGGAGAGTGCAGTTTAGGGCCCAGCCTCCTGAGAGAGCACTCCCCAGATGGGATCAAACCCCAAAGAATTAGGTAAGCCCCCTTCAGCAATTAAAGGGGGAAAGGTGCACGCTGGTTGCCCTCCCCAGGTAACAATCGCTTACACTGGGTTTGATAATAAAACCATTTTTATTTTCTAAGTTGCAGCAGTAGGATTTAAGTAGTAATAAGTGAAAGTAGGCAGAGCAAAGTAGGTTACAAATCAAAAGAAACAAAACCGCTTGACTAATTCTACATTGAAGCCTCAGTACAAACTTAAACTCACCCTAAAACCTCTTTTCCAGCTGCCACTCTAAACCAGGGCTCTCTTCCCCACACTGGGGTCTCAGGCTCCTTCCTTCAGGCGCAGCCCAGCCAAAAGACCCAGGCCTCTCCTTTCCTATTCCTTTTGTTAAGGAGTTGAGGCCACTCCCTACCAGCCACTGTTCAGACTTAAGGACAAAAGATTGTTTAATGGTGGCTCATCTAGAAGTTGCAGGTAACACCCTCCATGTCTCCCATTCACACATTTGAAACTCGCCAAGTATTCCCCACTCCATGTGTCTAATTTTCTACACACAAGTGATACATACAACAGAGTAAGATAAACAGAACCAGCAGATCATGATATGAAGATCAATGGGTTACATGAAATAATTCACTCAAACCACCTTTGAGTTATG
>CM057848.1:60762110-60780619 GCA_030068395.1 Apalone spinifera | reverse complement strand
CTAATGCTAAGCCTCATTTGCATAGCTTTGGCGCAAAACCGCGCCACTGTAGACTCAGCCTTAGTGTTTTTTCAGGGATGGGATAAGGATTAAATGACCTCTTGAAGTCCTTCCCATCCCTGCAGTTTTATGACTCTGATTCTAAAGTGTTATTACCAAGGCAGATTAAGGTTTCATGGTGCCTTGGGCTAGAGCAAGTGGAAGGGGGCCCATTCCACTTGCAGTCCCAACCCCATTTCCACCCCTTCTGCCTCATGGTGCCACCAGATTCTGCACCTTCCCCTACATCTGGGGCCCATTCCACGGTCCATCCCATTCCACCACTGCTCACTGCTCTACAACCTGTTTGGTCCTTTCTGCCTTCTCACTGCAGCCCCATGACAAGAGAAGTTCTCCCCCCCACACACACACTGCCCTAGAGTCACTGCAGAGTGAGAGCTCTCCCAGCCCTGAGGCCATGGCAGGGAACTAAAAGTCCTCCAGTCCTAGGATCCCAGCCAAGATCCATGCACTCAGACTTCCTCCCACCCACCTGGCACTCCTGCTGGAGAGTGGGTTAGGTGTGGGGAGACCCGTTTTTCCAGGGCCTCCAGGCACAGCCACTAATCCACCATTTGTAACTCCATAAATCTCAAGTTATTTAACTCTGTAATAAATGGTGTAATGGGGCAAGAACATTACATTATTTATTACTGGAATATGCTTACCAATAACAGTACCTGAATACCCATATAACTGTGTCCACACTAGAGGGTGGGTAGGGGGAAATGTTCTACCACTTTGACTGTACTGATATAGGTCAAGTAGCACAACTCTTGTATGTGAGTGAGCCCTGAGAATTTTTCAACATTTCTCACTGCTTCCCTAGCCCTAGAGCAGCTCCACTTCTGTTAGCAAAAGTGAAAGCATTGTGAAAACAAGGTGCAGGCATTTTCACCAGCATGATATCAAACAGTGCTGTGAGCAAATCTAGATTACTTAGTGGTTAACTTATAGATGCTGATTCCATAGTGCTCCAGGGAGGGTGCTTAGCACTCACTGGCAGTCAGCTTCACCCCCTTCCCTCCTCACACACTCCCCAGCACCTCCTGTTCACTGGTGCTCTGCCAATCAACTTCTCCTCCTCCCGGCTAGCACCTACCGCCTGCCACCACCAGCTATTTCATGATGTTCAGGAGGCTCAGAGACAGAGGTGGAGACTTGGGGTCAGGTGGGGTCTGGAGCAGATCAGGGCTAAGATGAAGTAGGATTGATATGGGGACTGGGAGGGAAGGGGTCTGGTAGGGGCAGAACTTGGGGCAGATTAGGTAGGTTGAGCACCCCCCTGGATCCAGAGGAAGCTGGAACCTATGGAAAGCACTGGCATCTCATTTATACCGTTACCACTAATGGAACTGCACTGAAGTTGGAGGAATGGTGGGAAGATTTCAGAAAAAAATGTAATGCATGTAAGATCTTATAGTCCAGTAGTCATCTCAAACACAGATCATTAAAATCATAGGATATTTTCTGCTTAAGAAATGTACTTAAAGAGTGAATGACAAATGGCTCTATAGCAATAGGTCACTATTAATACAGAAGGAATTTGAATAATTCCTGTGCCCCATGACATTGCTTAAGGCATGAATAACACTTTTCTATCCCTGTCTATCATAGGCTGCTTTTTGCGTGCCCTCTGTGAGATAGATAAAATATGATCTGAAACCTTTAACAAAGTTATTGGGGGAAAAAAGCCTTGCCCAAATAGCTTGTCAAGAACATGCTTTGTGCACATTAAAAGTCTATTGTGCTGAGACTAGATGTGGGACAGAGATGGGGGGGTCAACTAGATTGTATCCCATGTCTTAATTGTGCATACACAAAGTAATCCTATCATGTAATTACTTCTTCCAGTTTTTCTTCTCTTTCATTTTATTATGTGGATTTCCCCCTCATGCACACTTACTCCTCTCTCCCTTGAAAAGCAAGAAGACTGGAGTCTGGGAGTCTGCAGTTTTATGTATAGACACTGGCTACAGAGACACTGCAGATGGTATCTGTTCAGTATTACCAAGCCTTGGATGGCCTGCATTCTGACCATAAAAATAACCTTAATAAATCCCAATGAAATAGACTGCAGGATCCCACTGAGAAGGAGACATGACAACTCAACTGGAGATCTTACTCACATCTTTTGCACAATTTCAGCTTTATCTTGTAAAGATTTTATGTATTTGCTTTTGGTAGGGGGAAAGAGAAGATGTTTAGTCTTCTCTTCCATCTGATTATTTCACAGTGGCCCTGGGCCTTTTAATTATTATTTGTATTAGTTTTTTATTTTAATCGGACTGTTAAAATTTAGGGAAAAACTTTTTTTCTCCTTGGGCTCAATGTCCAAGATAATCAGGATTAAAGACAACAGAGAATAAGAAAAATGTTTAAGAAGAGAGAGAGTTGTGGCTGGAGATAAGCCAAAATTACTGCTAAGAGATGCTTCACTGAGTGAATGCATTCATACAGATGGAGGGGGAGAATTACTGAATAGCTCTTGAGAAACAGGCTTTTGAATTAGCTCTTAGTCTTTTTATCTGGCTGTGGACTTTACAGCGACCACAATAAGGAGCAGGTTTCACAATCCTGACCAGTGTCCTTACAGTGCTGACACAGCGTGTGTCATTGGGTTGAATGGAAAAGATTGTCAGGGCTTTTGGTTTATGGAAACCTACTGCAAAAGGCTTGAAATGCTCTTCTTCTAGGGTGGGTGTCGCTTTTGGTGCCAGAGCAAAAATGACAGTGTAGGATGCAGGTTGCTAAAGAATGTGACTTAATCTGACTTTCTAAAAGTGACCGAATGGTATTAAGAGCTTTGACAGAAACCAAAAAAGAGGATGTGCCAAGCAATTTACTCTATAGTGAAACGAGTATGGTTTTTATGGTGTGGAAAAATAAAGCCTACTTTGGGCCTGCCAAATGCATTTCAACCTTAAAGCAGATTTGCACTTCCAGTGCAAAGAGAAAAAAATTAGACTGATCATGGGACCAATCCAGGCACCACACACCTTTCACTCCCAAAAGTGAAGGGCACTCATACATGGCAAGATCAGTCTCTCTGTAAATTAAGTGTCGCATTTTAAAACTCAAGATTTCAATTCTCAGGACAGTGAGCCCCTGAATACAGTTTAAAAAAAAAACAAATCTCTTTGAAGTGTCATTAACACCCCCCTGTTCAGAAGCCACTTGTGGCTCTTTAATAAGTAGTTACTCAACATGCTTTTATGTCTTCTTAAATAAAATAAAATGTGTGTGGCTCTTGGCAATGAGGCTTATATACTCATAAAATTGAAGTAACGTGCTAAGCTCTAACTACAATGTTTAATTAAACCTCCTGTTGCCGGTATGTATGTGCAAGCAGCTGCTGAACACTACTCATTCATTCACAGGAATTCTGTGCTTCCTCTATTTAAAAAAGCTTTAAATTACATTATTCTTTCCCTTTCCCATATATAACAGTATATCAATGAGAGCAAGGACACCTCTGAGTTTATGGTTCTTAGCTACTGATTTTAGTGTTTACAGCTCTTGGGACTTGTTCTTGCTGGGCTTCCTTTCCCTGCCTGAAATCAAAATGATCCCCTCTGCACTGAGTCATTCATAGGCTATCTGGTTGTAACCACTCTGCATGCACTTTCTCCAGCTGCAGAGAGAGTCAAGCTGCCTGGTGAAACTCTGTAGCAGTGGATTATTTAATCCCCCTCATAGTTTTTATCTGGCTCATTCCTGTTCCCACCCCAACCCTGCTGCACAACAACAAAGGGGATATTGTCATAGAAATGAGCTCCACCCCATAGAGTGACTGCAGATCTGTTTGTGCCTGAATAAACAGGATATATTTATCCTGTTCTCCTAGATAGCCCAGTGGTTCAGCTGCATCTGGAGCTTTCCATGACACAGAGGAGGCAGACTTTGGTCCTCAATAATGAACCTCCATGATCGGCCTTGTATTCCTCCTATCCAAATATTATGAAGCCAGAGTTACTCCCAATCCTCACGTGAGACAGGTCCTAGAGCAGCATAAACCCATTTGAAGATATGAACGTGCACAAAGTAGGAATGTTAGCTATCAGTTAATTGAATAGTTGACTGAATACATTAATTCTTAGCAGTTAGTCGACTCTTCTATAGTCCCCAGGGAGTGGGGCCAGCAGCCAGCGTGCTCTGGCTCCACTCCCAGGGAGTCCCCTGCCAGTCCTTGCTGCTGCCTGTCTATCAGAGGCAGCAGCGCAGGATGCCAGGCAGGAGCCAGTTCACGAGGGGAGCCAGTTTAAATACCAGCTCCCCTCACTCACAGACCAGCTGCCTGTTGCCCTGTGCTCTGTCTCTGACACAAATGCAGCAGTGCAGGGTGGCAGCAGCCCCTCCTGTCTGAGAGGAGTCCAAGCTCCCTGCAAACAGAAGCTGCTGTGGAGGCGGTTAGGAGACTGGGGAGGCTGTCCTGAAGCAGCCTCTGTCCATGGCCATCAGAGGCTGTTTTGCTGCAGCCTTCCCTGGCCCCACCCCCGTGCTGCTGCCTCTGTTAGAGGCAGCAGAGCAGAATGGGGTGCAGGTGGCACCACAGAACTGGTGCTGGGGGGAATCAGCTTTTAAGATGGCTCCCCCCAGCACCAGCTCCTGCTCCCCCCCTTGCTGCCATTGATACAAAGGCAGCAAGGGGAGGGAATGCAAGTAGTGGACTAGATTAATCGATAAGCCTAGACTTAGGAGAACTGGTACAGTTGTCTGAAAAGGTAGCCAGAAACAATAGGCCAAATTCATTCCAGGTGAGTTTGGAGCACTATATCTACACATCATATCCAACATTAAAATTACAAGGAATTTAGCCATCCTGAAGATGCAGCAGGTACAGCTGAGGTTCAGTTAAATTCTCATTTTCCTCTGTCCTATAGAGAACTAGTTAACTCCATCTTTATTTCTGTAAATTACTAACATCATTACCTCGAAACCAGGTAATAGAAAACATTACATAATGAGAGTCGAGAACTCCCTATCAATTCAAGCTTCCAGCTCCATTGTTTTTCATGATAGCCCTCGTTTTGGGTCTTGGCCATGTATAAAAAAAAGGCCTGTGTCAATTGTTTTGGGTTTTGGAAAGTAGAGAGTTATGCTGGTAGAAATTTACAAACTTTAATATTAGAGCTGAGAAGCTAGGTTCTGATCTGAGTTACAGTGGTAACCAGAAAAATTTCAGTGTAGTCATTAAAATTATTCTTCTGATTCAGCGAAAGACTGATACACTAGACTAATTCCAGCAGTAATTCCCACATAATTTAAGTGGTGAGATTTTTAAATGTCTTCCTATTAATATACTAAGCTGCCATCTACAAGTATTCATGCTGCAATAAAATCATATCATGTTACTCGCAGGTACACATATGCATTGCTTTCATCTTCATGATACTCAGATTCCAATGCAAATTATCAGTCCTTCCAGAAAATTTATATATTACCTTCACAACATTATATATTTTTTCTAATAATTTCCCCATAATGTTTGAATATAGACTATCAAAACAAATGTATGAAATATTATTCTTGATGTGCCACCTAGAGGCAAGATATCGAACATCCAGAAAATTAACGAGTCTAGAGACAATAACTAAGGCTTAGTCTACACACAAAACAAATTGTACTGCTTTAGCCATATCAATGCAGTTCTATTAGTATAAAGGAGCTTTTATACTGGTATAACTATTGCTGTTTGAGATGGAACACTAAGGGTACGTCTAGACTACAAGGCTAGACATTTCAAGATACCGGAGATATCCCAAAATAGCTATCCCGCATCCAAGGAATGTATCTGCTATTTCAAAATAACTTTCGAAATAACAGACGCGCTATTCCGGCATCCCTGTAAACTTTGTTTCACGAGGAATAAGGGATGTGTCAAAATAGTGCTTTAGATATGCCAAATTTCAAAATAGCCTATTTCGAAATAAAATCTAAATAAGATACGCAATTTGTACTATGCAAATTGTGTATCTTATTTCAATTTTAGAATGCAATCTAGATGTACTCTAAGTGTTGTACTGGTATAATCACTTTGGTAAAAATTGATAACACCCCTATCTTAAACAGTTATACTTGTACAAAATCTGTGTGTAGATCTAGCAAAATAGACAGATACACTTTTTTCTACTGTTCTAAACAAAGAAGACAATTGCCCAACCCTGATCCTATCACTTCTCTAAAGCAGCTTTATAAAGCACTTGGACTCCTATTTGTCATTGCTATTTCGAGAATGGGGCTACGTCTACACTGTGGAGCTATTTCTGGATACCAGAAGTATCCCAAAATAGCTATTCCGTGTCTTTAAAATAGACATGGGTGCGCTATTCTGGCATCACTTTAAAACTCATTCCATGAGGTTAAAGGACATTTCAGAATAGCACTTTATTTCAAAATTTGGGGCAAAAAAATAAGCTATTTTGAAGTAAGGGTGCAGTGTAGACGCACTGGGATTCTTGTTTCTGCTCAGTGCACTGCAACTGGTGTCTTAAGAATTCTAAAATACACCCCCAGATTCCTTTGGCTGGGTCACAGTAGCTACCAGTACAAAGTCTTCTGGAGCACATCTGAGATCATTGGTGCCTACTGTGAATGATAAACAAGGACAGTTTCTAGAGCTGGTGGAACCAGGTAGTCAGAAACATCACAGCTGAAGTAGAATGAATGGTTTACAACTAGCCATTTAAGAGTGACTTATGATATTCACAGTGCTATCTTACAATCACGCTTCACATACATTTGTTGGCTGACGTGTTTTTCAAGCAACAAATATGGTTCACAGGGATAGATGCTCTTTGTTGATACTAACCGGGTTTACTTGGCAGTAGGAAATAAACTTAGCTGAAACTTCCCATCATTTGACCTCACACACCAAAATAAAGTACAATTGATTATTGTATGTATATTATTAGTACAATATATTGTAGTTTGTTATTAGAAATTGGAGCTAGGATTTTGATTTAGACCTAACAATCCTGAATTATAAAGAACTTTGGATCCAGATCTGGATTTAAATTTTCCAATTAGATCTTATTTCTGTATTAGACTAAATCATTATTCCTCCTCTGAACAGCTCTGAAATTTGGATTAAGTGCAAATATAGACATGAGGTGCAGTCCTGGCCTCCCAAAAGTCAATGGCAAAACTCCCACTGATTCCAGTGGAGCCAGTATTTCACCTCTGAATTTTGTATCTTGGGCCCATCTTTCCTGCTAAGCATCCAGCACAAGATTCCTGCACACTTTTGTGACTTTTAGCTGCTTATTGTCTTGGTGATTTTCATATTCATGACTGCAAAAGGCTAATAACATTCTTTTAAGTCTGATACAGTGTAGGCAAGTGCTGAGCAAAGTTTCCCCCATCAATGATCTGCTGAATTGCCTAAATCTTACATTACAGCAATCTTGTGCTACTGGAATTACGGATCTCTCTGCCACAGAATGTTTCAGCATGCCAAACTGAGTAGGGCTTTTGTGGCATGGAACAATGAAGCCTACATTGGGCCTAACTGCATTTAGATTCAAAAGAGGATTTGTGCTGCGCTCTACAAAAATACCAACCTAGGATACTTGTCCTCTGCCTCACTGAGCTCAAGAAACTTTTCATAATAATAGTATGCCAGAGAGGCATTCAGAAATTTTTTTATTGACCAAAAGGGCTTTAATGATTCACCATAGAAACACACTGAAATGTATTAAACTTCTTAGCCCTTTCCATCTGAAGTGAGTCTTGATGGCTGAAATAACAGTTGCATTGGAGCATAGGGGAGTAAAGTTCCCCTAGCCATAGAATTAACGTTGTGTAATTGACATTTAAAAAAAGGGAGTATTTCCCTAAACTTGTGTAAGTTTACAGTCATTTATATCATTTTGGAAAGTCTGAAGTCCTGGGAGAGAACAGACAAGGATGATTGGAACGGGGATACTTTAATGAATTTGGCATAAAATGCTATGTAAAGCCAGAGCGTTTTGCTCTTGGAATTCCTTCAGAGGATATAGTTTGGCACCTGAAGTTTCCCAACTCCATTATAAACAAAATTTGGTGTCTGAATAGAAATATACTAGAACTTGGATCCTACCCAACTCAAATTCCATTCCAGGTATAATATAACCTTGTAAAGTAAGTCTTCCCACATCAGGCTCTGTGTGGTTACAAAGTAACTGAGCACAGCCCAAAATAACATCTGATGATACTTTGAAAAACCTTTTGTAGGCCAAATTGTAGCACATTAATAGGAAGGTGGTTTCCAGTCAGGAAATATATGCTCCCTAAATACCTGAGATTGAGTCAAGGTTGTGACTCACCTACCTTAACCTTGGTCTCTCAAATACTTTCCTCTCTTTTACATTATTGAGGGAGGTTATGGTGTTCTATTAGACTGATTTTGTGCTTTTGATATTTTTCCTGCAGAGCCTAATTCTACCTATCCATTTTAATTAAGAGACATGCAAAAAAAAGTAGCTCTTTTCATTCTTAAGAAGAATTCATGGTAGGTAATATGATTCATTTATGCTAGCTCACTGTATTTTCAGACAAAAAGGATCTGAGAAAAATTTTTTAGCTTCAAAGTTTGTCTTATATATGTAAAAATAATTTGTTGGTCCAGTAAGAAATATCCCATTATCTACCACCTCCATCCACCAATGATAATAGAGAAAGAAAGTGATATACTTCTATTGCAGAGCAGGGTTATTTTACAGATAAACCAGCCATAGGGAAAAAAAATCCTGTTTCTGAAACATATTTCATGCTTTCAGCCAAAGGTCAAACACAGCTTCCAAAGTGTAACAGGATGTCTTTATGACTTTGGGGATCAGTCAGAATTCCTGTACCTCCTTCCTCATAAAGGATATGTGAGGTTTAGCTAAGCAACCATCTAGTTTCTTGTCATGGGCTAAAGAGGTTGAATGAATTCTTCTCTCTGCAAAGTGATCCTGATGACTCTCCTCTTTCCATTGGTTTTGACTGTTCACTCATACATGATGCCATATCACTGTGATGAGATTCCATTGATGACAAAATGGCTTCTCGTGTCCAGGGCCTTGAAGAGATTTTCATAAATGGCTGAAATAAAAGAACTGAAGTAAAATTTGAATCAAGGCAAAGATGAAACCTTGGATGAGGGACTGAGTGACTGCTTCTTTACACTATCACTGAAGAAATATTTCAGATCAAATGCCCAGATATATATTTAGTATTAATTAAAGTCTGAGTTGATCTAATCTGAGTTGCTTTTTTTTTTCCCAAGAAAGTAATACTAATACAATATAAATAATCATACTTTGTCCTTTTGCAGCATTTTTTGTCCAAGCATTTCAAAACACTTTTCGTATATTATAAGATCATCTAGTCTCACCTCCTGAATTGCACCAGCCATAGAACTGAACCAAGTGATTCCTACAGGAGCAGTTTAGGAGTGTTTTGTATCTTCCTTTTGAGCTCTATCACAGTGTTTCTCAACCTTTTTTTTATAAAATACCCCTTTTTCCAATAAATAAATAAATACCCCCAGTACCTACAATTTTCAGACACACAAAATTTGTTTCTACCATTGCAAGACATTTGTTTAAACAATTTAATCGTAGCTGGGTGGGTGATTAAGTTTTTTGGTGTAAAAAGTACAAACATAATAAAGCGCTATAAAACTTAACACAAAAATTCAGTTTTCTCCAAATTTCAGTTGTGTTGACGTACCCCCCAAACTTCCCCGGAGTACCCCTAAGGTTACTCTTACCACTGGTTGAGAAAAACTGCTCTATGATATATTTTAGAAAAACAGCCCATCTTGATTTAAACCAAGACTCAACCATGCCCCTACACAAGTTGCTGCAATAGTTAGTTCCCCTCACTTCTAAAAATGTATACCTTACTGATACTCTGAATTTGTCTAGCTTCAGCTTCCAACCATTGGACCTTATTACACCTTTTTCTGATAAAGTAAACAGCCATCTGCTATCAGAAATCTCTTCCCGGGGGTACTTGTAGGCTGCTATCAAGTCACCTCTTAATTGTCTCCTGGATAAACTAAGTAGACTGAGCTTCTTAAGCCTCCCATTATACAAACTTCCAATCATTCTTGTAGCTATTTCCTGAGTTCTTCCAATGTTTTTAACATACCTTTTGAAGGGGGGAGACACTAGACTTGGACACAGCATTTCAGTGTTGGTCCCGCTAATTGAAATGAGAAATCTAACTGAACTCAGTGGACTTTCTCATATGACTAAAGCACATAAGATTTGGTCAGGCAATAGCAGAACTGAGGAAATAGAACTGAGAAGAAATTACTCCTGCTCCCCTACTAAACACCTGTAAGATATTCCTACCTCCACTCATTATAGTCATATGATCTTATTTGGTATTTTTCATACAAATATATTACTTTATACTTCATAGCCAATTACGGTCTTTAGATACTACAGGTGTTCTTTAGTCTGGCACTCTCTGTGCTGGCAACATCCGTAATCAGGCATGATTTTAGTTAGCTGGATGTCCATTTATCATGGGTGTGGCCACGTTTCTTATGGTTCCTTAAAGTTTGTTTACAGCCACCAGTCCTGGCGCCTGAATGTTCTGTACTGTTCTTTAGCCCTAATTTACTCTTAAATGTCTTCTAAGAGCCTAGTAAGCAGTGGAAGTGTTGGTAATGCTGCTAGACAATATTGACCTCCCATGGTTTTGCAAATTCTCTGATTTGGCACTAATCACGTCCTGAGGGTGCCAGATTAAAGAGGTTCAACCTATACTATAAAGTTTAAACAAACAATACAGACGCACAACTAAAACTAGTTGAAAACAATGTATTAAATACATCTCCCCCTTATTTTCTTTTTGCAAATTATCCTTGAACAAAGTATGGATTTTACATATGTGTTCACTAACTGCAATTGTTTGATAATTAGTTGGTGCAAGCAAATATCAGTCTATGGTTTGTTCATGAACTGGTCACAATAAGCGTGTACTAATTCGCACCACATGTCTGTCACCTAAGTCACACAGTATTGTTGCCATTCCTTGATCAGCAGTAAATACAAGCTTTGTGCAAATGCCTTCTGTGATAGTGGAAGGTTTCTTGGCTTCAGAAGGAGGCACAATCAACGGGTACATAATTATGCAAGTTTACTGGTCACAAAGGCTATGGCTACACTGCCTTTTTTTTGCGGAAAAGGATATGTAAACCGTGCTTGCATTTGCATATCTTCTTCCGATTCTTTTTGTGGAAGAGGTTTTGCCGATAAAAAGCCCCATGTAGACGGGGCCATTTGTTGGAAAAAAACCCTCCTTCGCAAGATCCCTTATTTCTCAAAAATAGAGGTTTACAGGATCTTGCGAAAGAGGTTTCTTTTCCAACAAATGGCCCCGTATACACGGGGCTTTTTATCAGCAAAACCTCTTCCGCAAAAAGAATTGGAAGAAGATATGCAAATACGAGCGCGATTTGCATATCCTCTTCCACAAAAAAATGGCAATGTAGCTGTAGCCTTATAGTAGTCCCATATGTAGCACTTGCAGTAGCCATGCATTGGTTCTGTTCATCTTCAGCAGCCCAGGGAAAAGATTCTGTTCCCTTAGCCCTTGTGCAGAACCCCTGTTTAAATTATTTCTGCACAGGAAAAGATTCGACCCTTATTGATATTGTTTTTGGTCTGTTTCCTCTAATCAATTGAATAATAGCGCCTCAAGTTATAGACTTCAGGTTTTCTTCACAGTTAGTATAACTAGAAATTTCATTTTCTTCAGTGAAAACTTGTATTTTAGAGAAAGCAGTAAAATTAATGAAAAGATTTTAAAACAGAGGCCCCACCCCAGAGGCTCAGGTCTCTCCCCCCCCCCCCCCCCCCCCCCCCCCCCCCCCCCCCGCACTGGCACTCCAGCGGTCCCCTTCCCCTCCATCCCACTGTGGGGCTAGAGCACACACAATCAGCTTGGCTGGGGGTCAGCAGTCCCCAACCCAAAAAAGGTTCTCCACCGCTGCTCTAAAACAACATTTGCGGATTATTCTTGAACATGTCTTTCTATCATTTCTGCCCTTGAGTGTACAGGGGATTAGTCAGGCTAATCATTTTCAACTAATCACTTTCCTCTGCAGTTTTGGGCACAGGTCACTTGGTAGGATTATCTCATGTATCGATTCCCTGCCATTGCAGAGGCCTCATGCATTGATGCTCCTTGGAGGGGGCAGGGGGCAGACAACAGTTTAGTTTCCTGAGAACTTTACTACTTTGGTTTGGTTACTGGCTTAGTGCCTAGCCTGTGATATACAAGTGAGACTAGATGAGCTGGTGCTTTTGGCCTTAAACTCCATAGCTCTGCTTAAAAAAGTAATTCTAGCCAGGAAAATTACAAAAGGATTCCCAAAAATTGGTGTGCAAAAATAACAAAAAAATATACTGCAAATGTTCACAAAATAATACTGGCATAATGGAACATTTCCCTGCCCACCACCATCCCCAAATGTTCTGCCTTTGCATGACACAGCTAGTTTCTCATCAATACTCATGAACATCAATCTTCATCTGAAATAGAATTAAATTTTAAAAAACATTGAGGGCTTTTCCCCCCCTCGATAACAGACTCACTTTCATTTAAGACAAGCTCTATTTTTTAACAAAAAGGCACAAGGTTAAGGAACTTTGTGGAATGAACGTTTTATGAATTTGAAATAAAATGTGCAGACACTCATTTCTGCAGTGTGCATGTTTCATTGGCAATATTATATGGTCTTAATCATACATCATTGGAAATCTGAGCTAAGATTGTCCTGGGAATGCCATCCAAACACATTACCAGTGAACTGGGCAGGGTGGATGTGTCATGGGTTTAACATATGCCAAGGATGCAGAGCCCCAGGGAAAACCAGTTCAGATAAGTAGAGCTAGAATCCGTTGTCAGTGATGTTAGCATCTGATTTCTGTTTGGTGGCCTGGACGATGTGAGTTGAAAGAGGAGAAGGAATCTCAGTCCAGTTCCTTTTGGATAGTTCAGAAACAGCATCACAACTGCCCTTGGTTAGCAATGTAAATCGCAAGTCCAAGGAATGGACCATACACAATGGAAACTGAAGGGGATCCAGGGATCAGGACAAAATGTCACATTTCAAGCATCCTCCCATTTCCTGCCACAGGAAAACTCAGCCGCGCTCCGCTCATAGCCAAGTCTGAGCAAAAAGGCATTGCCTTGCAAAACAAGCCCAGCCTATTTCAGAAAGAGGGGAATGAGGATGTTTATGTAAATTCCAGAGGCTTTTTAGTACTAATGTAGATACACTCAAATGTATTCATTTAATCGTTGTAATGTGTAACAATGTTATACGCCACAGAACTAGAGCGAGCAATTAAAAAAGGGCTGGGGAGTAGAACTTCTGTGGAGCATCTATGCCCAGCGATCCTGCAAGTCACTCAGGGTTGAGGGGCAGGCCTTGTGGGGTTTCCTTCCACACACTTACCTGGGATGGGACTGCACTCACAGACTGACCTAGGACAGTGTTTCTCAACCAGTGGTATGAATACTACAGGATGAAGTTTAATAAGGACAAATGCAAAGTGCTCCACTTAGGAAGAAACAATCAGTTTCACACATACAGAATGGAAAGCGACTGTCTAGGAAGGAGTACTGCAGAAAGGGCTCATGGGGTCGTAGTGGACCACAAGCTAAATATGAGTCAACAGTGTGACGCTGTTGCAAAAAAAAGCAAACATGAGTCTAGGATGCATTAACAGGTGTGTTGTGAGCAAGACAAGATAAGTCAATCTCTGCTCTAGTCTGCGCTGATTAGGCCTCAGTTGGAGTATTGTGTTCAGTTCTGGGCATCACATTTCAAGAAAGATGTGGAGAAATTGGAGAAAGTCCAGAGAAGAGCAACAAGAATGATTAAAGGTCTAGAGAACGTGACCTATGAAGGAAGACTGAAAAAATTAGGCTTGTTTAGTTTGGAAAAGAGAAGATTGAGAGGGGACAGGATAGTGGTTTTCAGGTATCTAAAAGGGTGTCACAAGGAGGGAGAAAAATTGTTCTTCCTGGCCTCTGAGGATAGAGCAAGAAGCAATGGGCTTAAACTGCAGCAAGGGAGGTTTAGGTTGGGCATTAGGAAAAAGTTTCTGTTAGGGTGGTTAATTCCCTAGGAAGGTTGTGGAATCTCCATCTCTGGAGATATTTAAGAGTAGGTTAGATAAAAGTCTATCAGGGATGGTCTAGACAGTACTGGGTCCTGCCATAAGGGCAGGGGACCGGACTCGATGACCTTTGGTGGTCCCTTCCAATCCTAGTAGTCTATGATTCTGTGATACCCCCCCACCCCCAAACTTCTCCTGAGTATCTCTAAGGGTATGTCAACCCAACTGACATTTGGAGAAAACTGAATTTTTGTTTTAAATTTTACTGCGCTGTATTGTTTTTGTACTTTTTACATCCAAAATTTCATCATCTGCCTGGCTACGATTAAATTGTTTACACAAATGTCTTGCAATGGTAGAAAAAAAAGTGTGTGTCTGAAAACTGTAGGTACTGGGGGTACTTATAATTTGTTTTTTAAAGGAGTACTTTATTTTTTTTAAAAAGTTGAGAAACACTCATCTAGGACACGCCACCCCCCTGCTTGTGGTGTGACTACTTGAAACTCAGACTTCAAAACCACCCACGATGCAACACCGGAGCCTGCTAAGCTGGTTATTCGCGCCGTGCAGGTTCCTGGGCAGGATCTGTACTCAGCTTCCCGGAGCTCCTCCGTAAAGTCCGCGGGGGCCCAAGGGCGATTACCCAGGAACTGGGAAACTGAGCGATCCAAAAACCTTCCGGCGCGGGGGAAGCGCAGCCCGCTGCCAGCACAAACCGCAAGGCCCCAAGCAAAGCGGGGCTGCAAAGAACGATCCCCAGAGCCCTGGCCGCGAGGAATCGCAAAGCGCCACCCCAGAGTCAAACCCCTAAGGGGCCGGGGCAGAGACCTGGCTCCGGGGCGCGCGTGCGCTCGGGCTGAAGAGGGGCGGACTCGGAGGTGACGTGTCTGGCGGGAGCGCGCGCCGCGGCGCACCCAGCGGCAGCAGCATGGAGGCCGGCGCACGTGTCTCGGCGCTCTGGGTGTATCGCTCCGCGGCGGGGCCCCGGCGTCCTGGCCACTCGATCTCCCTGCGGAGCAAACGCATAAAGAAGCGGCCCAAGCAGCCCAAGAGAGGATTGGCTGGGGATTGTCCTGCTCCAGCCGGACCCCCCCGCACCGCAGCGGAGAGGCCCAGCAAGGAGGAGCGGCCCGGAGCCCTTGGTCCTGCCCGGGGTGCAGCAGGAGGGAAGCTAGGAAGACCCCAGAAAGGGAAGAAGAGAGACGGCTATTTGGTCCCTTGGCAAAGCCAAACTTCGGGGCTGCAGGGAAACTCTAGACCAAAGCTGGCAGGGGAGAAACTGGTGGCAGCAGAGACGGGGGACAGCAGCCTGGAGTCCCAAGAGCCTGTCACCAGCCCCTCTCTGCATGATCTTCTTCAGGAGCTGGGTCAGGTCCAGCACAGCAGACAGCGTGCAGCGAAGCTGTTTGGGTGGCTGATTGCACCCATCTCGCCACAGCAATTCTTTGAGCAGAGCTGGGAAAAGAAACCCCTCTTGATCCAACGACGCAATCAAGCATACTACCAGGGTCTCTTCTCCACGTCCACTTTTGACGCAATCCTACGGGACAATGATGTTAAGTTTGGGGTCAACTTGGATGTAACAAGCTATGTGGATGGGACGAGGGAGACCCACAATCCTATTGGTAGGGCGCTGCCTGCTGTTGTGTGGGATTTCTACAGGAATGGCTGTTCCCTACGGATGCTGAATCCACAAGCTTTTTCTGCCACTGTATGGCACTTCCTCTCCATCCTACAGGAGCAGTTTGGGAGCATGGCTGGAGCAAACACTTATCTGACACCTGCAGGAACACAGGGCTTTGCTCCACACTACGATGACATTGAAGCATTTGTGATCCAACTTGAAGGGAAGAAGCACTGGCGGGTTTATGGTCCTAGGGATGATACAGAGGTGTTGCCCCAGTTCTCGAGCTGTAACTTTGCTCAGGAGGAGATTGGAGAGCCCATTTTGGAGACAATACTTGAAGCTGGGGACCTGCTTTATTTTCCCCGTGGATTTATCCATCAGGGGGACTGTCTTCCTGATGCACACTCACTCCACATAACTGTTTCTTCATATCAGAGGAACTCCTGGGGAGATCTGTTGGAGAAACTCCTCCCAGCTGCCTTGCAGATGGCCATAGAAGAGGACGTGGAGTACAGGCGAGGGCTCCCTCTAGATTACCTAGAATATATGGGGGTCCTGAATTCAGATGTGGTAGATTCTCGCCGAGATGCCTTTATAGAGAGAATAAAGAATTTGATAAAGAAAGTAGTGGACTATGCACCAATTGATGCTGCAGTGGATCAGAAAGCAAAGTTGTTTCTTCATGACTGCCTCCCTCCCATGCTAACTGAGCATGAAAGGGCACTGAGTATACATGGTGTTCCAGCCAGGTGGGAAGATGGAGACATTCGTGATGTTGATATACCAATAAAGAAAGGGACTCAGGTACGGCTGCTCCGTCATGGCATCATTAGGTTGTGTAATGAAGGAAACAGTGTGCTGCTGTATTACACAACAGAAAACTCAAGAGTGTACCACAGGGAGGAACCCAAATACTTTGAGATAGATCCTGAGTTTACAGATGGTATAGAGTTTCTGCTTTCTTCATATCCTAAGTATGTCTGTGTGGATACCCTTCCATGTGACACCTTGGATGATAAGATCTCCTTAGCTACCCTCTTGTTTGAAAAGGGCCTGCTGATTACCAAGAAACCTCTGGTGCCTATGTAATTGTTGAATTATGATCAAAGTAAATATATTGTTCAGAAAAAAATCTGTTTGCTAACACTTACTGGTAAATTTGAATCGGGGGTCCAGATCTGAAAATCCATCCTGTTCGAACAGCTTTGACCTGGGTAGACAGATTAAACACTTTCTAAAGGATATGCATACAAGTAGGTATATAGCCTATCCAAAATAGCCTAGAATTAAATTTTGTTTTCCCTGCCATATTAGTGTACCTGCAATACCCTCTGAAAGTTAGTTTTTTATGTTCTTTACCTTTTATGGGATTAAAATAAAGGGTAGCAGCCTACAATTCCAAGCATTGTACAGCAGGGGTGGCCAAGCTCTGACTAGCAAGCCACATGCATGTCTCTTACAATTAATTGCTACTCATGGAGCCCCCATTCTCCACCCACTAGACTGAGGGCAGGCATGGGGACCTCAGGGTTTCTGTGGAGAGTTGGTGAGGCTGGAGGCTTCTGCCAGAGACAACTGATACTTGCTGGGTGGGGGCACAATTTAAAGGTTCATGCCCCTACCTCACCAGTTTGGCACCCCTCCCTCTATGCAGCTTTCAGGTGTTAGCTCCACATGGAGAGGTGGGGGCAAACAGCTGGAAGCTGTAGGGAAGAGCCACAGCTTTAGCTCCCTGAGTAAAACAGCTGCAGCAAAAGCAGTAGCTTTCCCTTCAGCTGCTAGCTCTTGGCCCCTACCTCTCCCCATGGTTGCAGCTCTCTGGCTCCAGCAGCTGTTATGCAGGGAGGGGGTCCAGCAGTAGCATGTGACTGAGTGGAGCCAGGCAAAACCTGGCAAAAATCTGGAGTCATGTTGCTACCCCCTCATTGTCTCTGGCTTCTGCCCAATGGAGAGTGAGGCCTCGGAGCCGTAAGAAAGTTGGGGTATTAGATTATACTAGGGGGCTGTGCCCCCTGCTTGCTGTGCTCACCACCACCCCCATCTCGTGAGTGGTAGACAACCCGATCTCTCCCCCCTGGCCACCGGGGAGGGCAGGGCTAGGGCTGCGGCTGCAGCTGCGGTCCTCTTCCCCCTCCGCACATCATCCTGGGCCCCTTCTCCCTTCCCCCCTTTCAGCCCAGCCTTCTGCTCATCCTAACCTCCCCCCCCCTCCCCCCGGGGCACAGTGTGCATCAGGCCTGGCTCTAACCCTGGCAGCCAGGGAGGCGCAGGGGTGCCTACCCGCCCTGTGTGGGGCACAGCGAGGCACAGGTAGTGCTGTGTGCATGTGGTGCTCTGGGGCACTGCAGCCTGCTGAGGGGGGGAAAGCAGCAGTGTCCTGCCCTCTTCCCCATGTGGTCCCACCTGCACTGCTCAGTGCCCTAGCCCTGCCCGCAGAGCTCAGAATCGCCCGCCAGGAGTGGAAGGGAAGGAGCAGACAGGTTAGTGCCATGGCTCCTCCGGATGGTGCAGGAGTCTTCTGACAGCTGTGGTAAGTGCACCTGCTAGGGAGGGGATGAGTCTTTGTGGGGGCAACCAGACTCCGGGTGGTTGGACACCATGCTCTGGCTTCCCAAGAGCCTGGCAGCAAGGGAGCCCCCAAGAACCTGCTGCTGACACACAAGACCAGCTGGGAGCCCCACTCTTAGGCTGTGTCTAGACTGGCCAGTTTTTGCGGAAAATCAGCCGCTTTT
>CM057848.1:60736347-60748823 GCA_030068395.1 Apalone spinifera | reverse complement strand
TTTGTGGAAAAGTGGCTGATTTTCCGCAAAAACTGGCCAGTCTAGACACAGCCACTATGTATTAGAAAGCAAAGTTGCTGTCATAGATTAGGATTACAAAATACATCATCATTCCAAATAATATAGTGCTGTGGCAGACCTGTGGATGTGCCATTGTCAATCTATTGTCTAAATAGGTTCCACCATTCAGCAAAGGCTATACTAGTATGATTGTTGCTAAGTAGTGCTATACGGCTGTCAAAAGTGACCAAAACACTTGAGTGATAATAGTTCTGATCTCCACTTCACCATAGCAAAGCTACCATGATGGTTAACTCTCACCTGAGTTGGTCGTGGACTTCTTTTCCAAGCTTCATACAACCCAGTGCAAGGGCAGCTGCCTGGCGCACTTCTGAGTTCCAGTCATTCCACATCAACTGTGCAAGCTTGTTCTTCAGGTCCTATGCACAAGATCAACAAAAGAGCTGAAGTTGACTCATTACAGTATTAACCAACCATGGGCTTTGATTTCAAAGACACCAATTTAGAATGGGATTTTCAAACAAGCTTTGCATGAGCCTAATTCTGCTGCCATTGAAGTGAATGGTGGAACTCATATTGGCCTAACTTTGTTTCCACCCCGCCATCAATCTCAGCCTAGACCACTTTACACAGGAGATCCACTTCTGGGACACAACAGTACAAATAAGTGATGATCACATAAATACCACTCTACACTGGAAACCTACTGACCGCTTTACTTTCAGGCCTCCAGTTTTTATCCAAAACACATCACATGATCCACTGTCCACAGCCAAGCCCTAAGATACAACCACATGTGTTCCAATCCCTCAGACAGAGACAAACACCTACAGGATCTCGCTCAAGCATTCTTAAAACTACAATAACCACCAGAAGTGAAGAAACAGATTGATAAAGTCGGGCAGATACAACAGAATGCCACTAGCCATTACCTACAGACCCCAGCTAAAACCTCTCCAGCACATCATCAAGGATTTACAACCTGTCATAGATGATAATCCCTTACTCTCATAGATCTTGGGAGGCAGGCCAATCCTTGCTTATATACAGCCCTCCACTCTGAGACAAATACCACCAATTTCACAATGGAAACACTAATCTAGGAATCTATCACTGCCACAAATCCTGTTGCCAGCTCTGTCCACATTGTGATGGGGGATCAGACCTCCGCACTAGAAGCTGCCCGGCCATGGCTGCTGGCGGTGCGCCGAGCGGTGAACAGTGAGCCAGCTGCGCATGCACAGAGGCGACGCAGCCCGAATCCGCGGGTGTTAGGACCCCGCGGCTACTGGCCCCTATGCAGAGACGCCACGTAGCGTAACACGGGGAATACAAAAGGGAGGGCAGATGGCAGGAGAGGGGGGAGAGCAGGAGCTGGTTGTGCTCTCAACCCCAGCAGGTGGAGCAAAGATAGCCTGGGGACGGAGAGGACGGCAGGAAGCCGGGACCTTCTCAGCTGGATGAGCGACCCAGAGGCGAGGCGGTGGACGAGGGAGAAGCTAGAAAAGGGGACCTCTCCCATGGAGGTACTGCTGGTGACAGTGAGGGGAGACGCTCGATAGGTGCCACAAGGGGATAGAGGCGGAGAGAGGGTAGGGGGTTCAGAGATGCTCTGACCCAATCTCTGCTACACACACGTCTATATCATCACAGGCTCTAACCACATCAGCTATAGTACTATCAAAGGCTCATTCACGTGCACATCTTCTAATGTAATATATGCCATTACATGCCAACAATACCCTTTTTCCATGTACATCGGACGACCCAGACTGTCTCTATACAAAAGAATAAATGGACACAAATCAGACATTAAGTATGGCAACATAGAAAAAACAGTGGGGGAGCACTTTACCTCCCTGGGCACACAGTTTCTGACTTGCAAGTTGCCACTGTCAGGAGAAAAAACTTCAAAAACAGACTGCAATGGAAAACTGCTGAGCTGGAATTATATGCAAATTTGATACCTTAAACCAAGGTTTAAATAGACACATGGAATGGTTCTTGCATTACAATCAGGAGCGGCCCGAGGCCGGCTGCCGCACCTGGCGCCCTAGACGGCGCGCTGATTGCGGTGCCCCTGCCTGCATGGCCGTCAATGGCTGTAACGTCATCATTGGGTGCCCAGGCCAGTGGCGCCCTAGGCAGCTGCTTAGCTTGCCTAGGCTCACGGGCCGCCCCTGATTACAATAGGTAATTTCCCATTCAGGTACTCTTACCATCTGACCACTGTTAAGAGGAGCCAAGTCTACTCCTGATTTAATTAGCACATTCCCATCTTTGTATCCTTTTAAAATTTTTTCAGTATCTGATTAAGTGAGTTGTAGCCCATGAAAGCTTATGCCAGTGTTTCTTAAACTGTGTTCCGTGGCACACCAGTGTGCCGCGAGGCAATTGGAGATGTGCTGCGGAGAACAACAGAATTCAAAATGGCTGCCCTTAAAGGGGCAGGCGACTTTTTTTTTGCTCAATAACTCCCCCTCGACCATTTTTCCCCCGACTTTTTTTTTTCTCAATAAAAAACCCTTAGTGTTCCTCATAAAAATTATTGTTTTGTGTTCCTCAGTCTTAAAAAGTTTAAGAAACACTGGCTTATGCCCTATTACCTAATAAATTCTTTAGTGTTTAAAGTGCCACCAGACCCGTTGTTTTTCATCCCATTGATGTCAGTGGGAATTTTACTATTGACTTCAGTAAAATTAGACCAACACTGCGGGCATGTTTACACTGTAGGGGAGATTGATGCGGGTCTAGTAAAGATGCACTAAATTGAACTCAGAGGGTGCCCCATTGGCACCAGTACTCCTACTCTTCATGAGGAGTAAGGAACGCTGATGAGAGCTTTTTCTTCTGTCAACCTCCCGCTGTGTGGATAGTGATTTAAATACAGTATTGCAATGATCTTTTAACGTGTGATCATATCACCTCCATTTTGCTTAGATTAAAACACAATTTAGTTGATAACTTTTTACTCCGGTGTGTCAAACCTTCCATGTAGAGGAACACAGAGCAAGAGCTTCTGCTTTTAGTGGACGCTGTCATGAAGAGTGGTGTCCTGAAATAAATTGTGTAATCTATGGCTGAGAAGAAACTATTAGAAGTGTGGACAGTAAGAAGGCCCAGTCCTGCTCCTAGTGAAGTCAGTGAGAGTCTTGCCACTGACTTCCATTTGTGCAGGGCCAAAATGATCCATTTCTTAAGCGGCTGCAGTACGCTAACACTCATTAGAATCTGAAAGTCACTTATGTCTAGGGAGCTTGAAGCAAGCTTACCTGGCTTACATTCCCACGGATACGAGAGAGAGCCCTGCAGGCTAAAATCCGATCTTTCCATTGGCAGCTGTTCAGTTTGGCTGCTAGTAGGGAGTAAACCAAGCTCTGGAAAAGGGGAAGATGTTTACAAAGAGTGCAGGGTAAAACAAGTACACTAAGAACTGACATAATAGCTAGATATGCTCTTGCAGAGTAATTTCAGGAACCAACTAAGAGAGAGAGACTGCGGAACTGGCCTTCATATGGAAATTTGACACATTTACCAAGGGACTGAACAAAGACATTTCCTGGATGGACTGTTATATTTAACACCCAAACGACATCAAAAGCTAAGTATCAGTCATTTACAGTCCACTCTTAGCCTCATTTAGCACAATGGAAGAGCTTAGCCTCACTCAGAAGGGCCCAGGGATGCCCACAATATTTTACAGAAATTAGCTTATGCTGTTTTGCCTAACACAGCTGACGAGCCCTTGTTTGATCAGAGCAGAAAAAAAACACTGTATAGAAAAAAAAAACCTACGCATCAGTAAAAGACTCCAGCACCAGGGATACAGCAGGGAAAGGCTCAGCATTGAGGAACTGCCAGAGCCTTTCTCTACTGCCTAAGTCTTTCACTGTGGCAGGGAAAGACTCTGGCAGCTCCCTGTGGAGAAAAAGACTCTAGAAATGGGGAGTCAGGAGGATACTACACTGCTACAGGGAAGCCCTGCATGGGCAAGTAAAAAGTCCTGTAGGCAGTGTTCCCTGAAAGCTGTGCACTTGTGCGGCCATGCAGGTCAGATTCCAATGCTGCCCAGGTGATAAGCAGAGTGCCCACAGCTAGATTTTTTGTTTTTACTTGTGGTGCACATTTGTATGTGCCTTGCTGCAGAAAAAAAAATCCACACTTGGATGGAAAAAATCTGCACATGGATGGAAAAGATTAGAGGGTACATTGCCTGAAGGGTACATACCCAGGAGCATACTTAGAGGGTTTAGATGTGTTTTTACATGCCTGAACAGTGCATAACCATCCACACTACTATTTATGCCCACACTTACGGAGGACATGCAGTATATGTATTCTACATGCTGCTGAAAGGAGCATGCAGTGTATTTATACCCTGAGAAGACCTGAAATAGAGCTTTGGATAAAGTAATAAATAAACCACAGCAGAACAGACTCTATTCAGTCATTTCTTGCAGAGTGAGACAATCATCCCTGTGCAGAGATTCAGGACAAGGAGTTAAGTGGTGCACAGGTCTTGAGCTGGACCTATTAATGGGATGAATTTCACCCAGGAAGACAGAGCCAGAAGGCAGGGCCGATCCCAGCCACAAAGATCCTTCCTCTCTTTCTGTGGCATCTTTCTCCTCCCCAGTGAGGGTACCTACTGAGCGTTCGCTTAGCTGAGTTAATAGAAGACACGCCTGCTCCTCTGTGGTACTGTCATTGTTATCAAACATCTGGGAAAGGATCTTCTTTACTACAGGGACAGTGACAATGCCCTCCAATGCCAGGCACTGTGCTGCTGCCCAGCTATCTGCAGAATTGCCTACCAACAAGGAGGGAAAAAGAGAGAGGGGAAGTTACTGTACCACAGGATATATGATGTCCATTCTGTTGCCATAATGCTTTCTTTAGCATATCTCGAAAGCACTGAGAGTTCAACCTCCAGCACTAATGTTCCAAACTGAAGACCCAGGCTGTCACCCCCCATGTCCTACAGAATTGACAAGCAAGTTCGTGATGCGGGCAGAAAGAAGTCAGAGAGAGAGCGCGCAAAGGAACTATCTCCTTTAGTTTTTGGAGAAGTAGGACTTCATTGAGGTTGGTCCTGCTTTTAGCGGGGAGTTGGACTAGATGACGTCCTGAGGTCTCTTCCAACCCTAATCTTCTATGATTCTATAATCTGTATATTACCTGTATACAATAAAGATTGCATAAAAACCCCCACCAGAATCCATCATCAATTTCTACTCTCAAATGGAACACCATCAAGATTCCAAACTGTGACTCATGCTTGGGTCAACAGAATTATTAATAAAATATTAATTCCAAAATGGCACCAAGCGAGTGCCACTGTTTCAAGTAGGCCTCTTAGAAATGACAGACCACTAATTACAATTTCTCTTTTGAAATGTGAAGTGTGTGATGCACCCAGACTCTTGAGATAGCTAATTTTAAAGATGTTTCTCTTTTTCTTGAGCAACACTAATAAATACAAGACGCCTGTTTCTCTTTATATGAAAGTCACTGAAAATAGCTGCAGTACACTTAACTGTCTGGGCCACAAAAGTCATTCTAAAGTATCACTGCAGAGTTGTCTGCTGGACACAATATTCTTTACTTCCCCTTCTAAATATAGTGTAGCAGTGTTGTTGTGCACTGCTGAACAACTGTTAAGCCCCGAAGCAGGAGGAACTGAATGTTTTTCAAGGATCAACCAGATTTCCTCCCTTCTATCTTGAATCAGAATGACATGAAGTGGTTGTGTGGGAGCACTGGTGGTTTAGCACATTACACTCTCTTATAAAGGTTATAATTTCCAGTCGCAGTTCTTTGTGACTGGCAAGGCACATAATGTTCAGAGGCACTGCTCTCCAAACTGGGAAAGACTCACCTTCCCTCTCTTTCCAGTGAACCACTCTGCTAATACACTGAATGGCTCTGGACTGGGAGGGAGCTGTATTTATGCCATTTAGGCTGAAGGGTGTAGCTGCAAACTAGGAATTTTGAAGCTGATAAAAGTGTAGGAGAAAAGTAAACAACAAAGGGAGGCAACAGCAAAGCCACTTACCATGCACCAGAGCATCTTTCATGATCATCCGTGCCTCATCATTCCACATCCCAATGGTGTAGTGGCACACAGCAGCTGCCATTCTCACATGGGCATTCTCATCCCTCAAAGTCTTTCTAAGCAAAGGCTGTAATTCTACAGGCACATCCTGAATAACTGAGGCCTTTCCAATACCATGTAGTCCTACAACTGAGGAAATAAGGAGCTCTGAATAAGACAGCAGCTTTTCTGTTTCTCCCTCTGCTATCCACACGGAAACAGCAACGTATTTTTTATCCCTTTGCCATATGGATTTGATTAAATGTTTGATTAAATGTTAATTTATAAATATACTGCCCTTCTCAAACACACCTCTCTCCTTACTGAGAATCTTAAAGCTTTTCACACCAGTAATGAATTAAGCTTCACAAACCATGGCATGCTCAAATCCATTTTATAGATAGACACACAGACAAAGAGAGGGCATGTAACTTGCCCAAGGACAGATCAAGAAGTCAGTGGCAAATCAGGGGAGACCATCTTATCTCCGCATTCCCAGCCATGTACATTAACCACAAGAACATGGTTCCTCTCATATTTAATATATGCAGGATAGTCCATCTGGTATGCAAGCGATGTGTTCAGAATTTATATATATTTAAAAATAAGACTGATCAAATCATTTGAATTTAGGGTACTTAATACAGGTCATGTATGAAATGGCTTTAAAAGATTAGTCCAAATTGGAGCATTCTTATTGCCTGCCAGTGATGTCATAACACTGCTTCCAGTAATATAAGGCCATTCCCTTTATTTTTGTTCATAAACTGTATTTCATGATGAAAGCGAGGGCGTGCCCCCTGGTGTGTAGCTCCAGCAAGAACCAGCTGAGCTGCAGCAAAAGCCAGCAGGGAGCTATTTAAAGAGCTGGCAGGGACCCAGGTTGCAATAGGACAGTAGCTGTAAAAAATTTAAGTTCCTTTCACCCCGATTATATAACAGCAACATGATTCCTCACATTAACAGTGTAAGTCAACAGTGTTAAATTAGGCTTCTCTCACCTGACTCCTGGCTGTCACTATCTAGTCTGGGTCGGTCCATCACTGCGGTGGCACAGGTTATTAGAGCTGTGACCCGACTGACATCATGTATACCTGTGAGAGCTCTCATTAAGCCTTCAATGGTTGCATTCTGCCAACGGGGAGCTGAGCATTAGGAAGGAAGGAGATAGAAGCAAATGTTTTCTGATAACAAAGAACTGGAATCTTTAACACATCTACCAACTGTGAAAAAGTCCCATCTCTGGGTTCATTTTAAACTGGACAAAGCATAGGATAATCTACAGGTGAGAACAATCCTACACTGATGAGATGGGACTATGTGACCTTTTAGAATCAAAGATATTATTTACTGTTATAGACCTATGCATAGGAAAGAGTTTTAGACAGGCAATCAAAGACTGCCAGGTCCTCTTGCATGACTCGCCATGCAGACTAATGTCTACCTTTAGCCACAATAGACCAGAGAGACTGCAATTTCAATAAGCACCTCTACTCACTCAGCTTCCAGGCACTCTTCCACTGCTCCAGCATAGTTCTGAGGATATGTACATGCTGAGACAGGACTTCTGTAGGCTCCTTTTGTTTAACTCTACTTTTCCTGGCCTTTGCAGGAGTTGACTCCTGGTCCCTTTGTGCAAAATCATCAGCAAGGGTAGGCAGAGCAATCCAATGGAAAGCTCCTCTCACAGGCCTCCGAGCTGCTTAGACAATATTATTAGAAACAGATTAGTACCAGCCCACTTTATCCCCAAAATGATCAACTAAGAAACACCACACACCTCAGTGTTTCTGAAAAAAAAAATCAATTTCTTGTACCTAGCCTTCTCTCGCTAGCCCCATGGACATTAAATATTTTAAAAAGAAAAGAAAAGGTCCTTACAAAATGGAGGTGGGGGTGGGGGAAAAGCGGTATTTTGTGTTCACTTCAGTAAATTTGTAGGGTGATGAGACAAAAATCTAAACGGATGGAGAGAAATAAAGGCAGGACACTGGCTACTTTAATACAGTGAATTTGGGGATGGATGAAGACTTGGAAGCTGTCCCCTTTGAGTAGAATTAAGAATTATATCTCATAGAGTGTGTTTTTACTGAATAGCTTGAACAACTGAAGCCTCCACACACACATAGAGAAGGTACGGCACAAGTCAAAGCAGTGCAAGGGATAAGTATGTGATCAGAGAGGTGTTTTCTCTGTCCCCGTGAAAGCTTGTCCATATTTTGCCAAGTTACGAGCACCAGAAAATTGCCAGTCACATATATTCAGTAGAACTTGTTCAAGATTTGTCCTTAATTGTAATCATGAGTACAATTATGAACAATTAGACTATATGTACTTCCAGGCCCCACTGAGCCTTCTGCATCATTCTTGAGGGCCTGCAAAACACTATCTTCCTCCAAATAAGATGGATCCTCCTCCTTCTTCTCTTACTGCTTCTCCCTTTGAAGGAGGGATGCACTGAACTGTCCAAAAGACCATAAGTTCTAGATGCACCTCTTCTACTCACTGATGTTAATAATTTTTCAAACTTCAGTCTTTATTGAGTATGGCCTCAAACCCTTATTGTAGGAGAAAAATCTGTATCAGCCCCTTTTCATTTTACAAAAGGAATGTGAAAGGTTGCAAAAGATCACAGAGCAGGGAAGGAACAAAACCTAGCTCTCTTATATGCAGATCTTTCTGCCTCTCAGAAATAATCTGCCAAAGGTATGTACTTTCTATGTGTTAACTATTCTCCTCAAATGGCTCTTTCATGGAAGATAACAGTCTACTGCTGCTGACAGCTAAGGAGTTATTTCTTTAACTCCAATTGTAGAGATCTGTGCTAAGCCTATAAATCTAAAGATCCTAGGGTCCAAAGTCTGCTGATGATTCTTCTTGGGGCCATTACAGTTATACATAATTTGTTGTGGATTCCTCCTCCCTGTTTTTTTTTATCACATTAAAAGATAACGTAGCAAAATCAAGCACTCGGAAGTTAGAAAGTATCTGTGCAACCTTAATTCTGCCCCTTTTCAATTATGAAATAACTTACTATTACAGGATTTGATACAGGGACGGGGGTCTTGCTGTAAATTAGTGAATGAGTAAAAAACTTTTGCAGAACAGAGAAAGCTAAAGAAAGACAAAATCTCAGCTCATAAGCCTGTCACTATAACAGGACAGTCTGTGGGTCTATATTTGATCAGTGGATGTTCCTCAAAAGTCACACGGAGTAGGAAAGTCCAACTGAAAGCAGGAGCATTCATCCTCTTTCATACCTTAACCCCGTATTCATTGCCTCTCAACTAAAACTACTCAGATGTACCCTAGAATTTTTGGCACTAGATGCCCATGTATTTCAAAGGTACACCACAAACGTTACCATATTGCTTTATGTGCTACTACTTAATAGGACTCAGTCATAAGTAACCAAGGAAGTCTACTTCAATGCAAAGCCAGAGACAAGAAACAGGAATGATTTCCCCTACACAATCTCTTTGAGAGTCATTATCTACTTGTAAAAAGCAGTGCTCTGAAGTATTTGTGTCTCCCATGCTGACACAGGTCTCATACCTGCTTTTTGTGACCTGAAACTCCAGTGCTCTGGAGGTCTTGGGAAGTGCTGCTGAAGGTGTTTGTAGTACTCATCATGATTCTCCAGGATGATGCGATCCTTCCCTATCTCATCTATCTGATGGACAATCTTGACTGTCCCTAAATATACACAGGAACAAATAATTTACACAGTAGATCTTCACTGTCTATATCCACTGTTGGGCTTTGTAGATTAGAAATACATACCAAGAGAGGGATACATCTATTATTTCCTCCAGGACTTTTGAGAATGCTATTGCTGCTGTTGGGAGGGCCTTCATAATGCAACCCAGGGAGGGTTTCAAGAGCCAGTTACAATGTAGCTGTGGCTTTGGAGCTAGCTGTTGGGTCCATTTCAACAAAGAATTTTACAACTTTTGATCAGTATGTTAACTTTGCAACAAAGCCAGTCCAGAGGTCAATTGCACAGGGGTTATTCCTGAGGCTACATCTCTCTCCAGAAACACACAACCAATAGGCTGGCTATCCACTACTTTGTCTCATTTAAACAGGAATAACTTAAAAAAAAAAACCCCAAGTAGTTCTGTGGCACCTCAGAGGCTAACACAAATATATGTATAGTATTATGAGCTTTCATGGGCAAAACCCACTTCTCCATATGAGATGATCTGATACATATATTTTTGTTGGTCTCCTAAGTGCCACAGGACTACTTGTTTTTTTAAAGTTGTTTTTAACATTACAGACCAACACGGGTGCCCCTCTGAGACTTTTAAACAGGAATGAAGATCTTTTCCCACTGATTTCTCTGATCCTCTGGATGATGGAGCTGATCATAACGTCACAAGGTCTACATAGGTAAGAGCATAGCATCCATATGTTAGCATATCAGCATGGACATGGCAAAAATATTTAATGAAAAACTTACCATCAACCCCAAATAACAAGTCAAAAATTGTTTCAGAGAGTGCCCCAGTGCCCTTACCTCACTAATTTCTTTGGCTTTATCATTACATTTTTCTTGTTTCTTTAAAACTAAACATCCAGAAGAAACTGGATCTGACTATTCAGAAAATGCTGCCAAATATACACAGAGAACAAACTGAAGAAAGCAAGAAAACATTTTCTTCAATCTCTTTTTGTTGCTGCGATTGCTAGCATTAGTTGTAACCATAGCAGGGAGACTATTTCAAACAAAAGTATGCTTAAGTTGATGGTGCCCCTTTAACTACTTCCTACCTCAAAACTCTATGCACTTGTTCAATTATTTAAAATGCATACAAGGAACAACAGACATCTAAACAAACTTGCCCATTCAAGTCCACCCCAACTGTCAAATGACAGAATACCTAAGAATATAAGGTATTTTTTTAAGAATACAAGATTATCCAGACCCTTAATATATACAATCCTCCACCTCATCCCATCACCCAAAGCTCAGACCGATTTTTTTCATTGTATCCTAAAAAACGTATCTGTAAGACTAATGAAATGAGTGAGTCCCAGAGTCAAGAACCCCTCATGCTGCGATGAGCTCTCTGTTTGCAGCAGCAGTTAACAAGCATGCTGCTGCATTCTGCACTAGCAAGTTTTTCAAACAGTCTCCAGCTGTGGCCCCACAGAGTGCACTACATTACAAGGCACCACTCCTTTGAGATTAAAAGTGTGAATAGAGTTAAATCAGTACATTCCTGCAGTGTTTACAACAATTGCCCATATGTTTTAGTACGAACATAAGAACATAAGAATGGCCATACTGGGTCAGACCAAAGGTCCATCCAGCCCAATACCCTGTCTGCCGACAGTGGCCAATACCAGGTGTCCCAGAGGGAGTGAAACAAACAGGTAATGATCAAGTGATCTCTCTCCTGCCATCCAGCTCCCCCCTCTGACAAACAGAGGCTTGGGACACAATTTATGGACTTAACCTCCATGAATTTATC
Source organism: Apalone spinifera (assembly GCA_030068395.1). NCBI lineage: Eukaryota > Metazoa > Chordata > Testudines > Trionychidae > Apalone > Apalone spinifera. Next base: position 60,737,228 of record CM057848.1, on the reverse strand, counting down.
TAGTTCTCTTTTAAACCCTGTTATAGTCCTAGCCTTCACAGCCTCCTCAGGCAAAGAGTTCCACAGATTGACCATGCGCTGTGTGAAGAAGAACTTCCTTTTATTTGTTTTAAACCTGCTGCCCATTAGTTTCATTTGGTAGCCCCTAGTTCTTATATTATGGGAACAAGTAAATAACTTTTCCTTATTCACTTTCTCCACACCACTCATGATTTTATATACTCTATCATATCTCCCCTTAGTCTCATTTTCAAGCTGAAAAGTCCCAGTCTCTTTAATCTCTCCTCATATGGGACCCGTTCCAAACCCCTAGTCATTTTAATTGCCCTTCTCTGAACCTTTTCTAATACCAGTATATCTTTTTTGAGATGAGGAGACCACATCTGTACACAGTAATCAAGATGTGAGCGTACCATGGATTTACATAAGGGCAATAAGATATTCTTCGTCTTATTCTCCATCCCTTTTTTAATGATTCATAGCAGCCTGTTTGCTTTTTTGACTGCCGCTGCACACTGCATGGTTGTCTCAGAGAACTATCCACGATGACTCCAAGATCTCTTTCCTGATTAGTTATAGCTAAATTAGCCTCCATCATATTATATGTATAGTTGGGGTTATTTTTTCCAATGTGCATTACTTTACATTTATCCACATTAAATTTCATTTGCCATTTTGTTGCCCAGTCACTTAGTTAGGTGAGGTCTTTTTGAAGTTCTTCACAGTCTGCTTTCGTCTTAACTACCTTGAGCAGTTTAGTGTCATCTGCAATCTTTGCCACCTCACTGTTTACCCCTTTCTCCAGATCATTTATCAATAAGTTGGACTGGTCCTAGGACTGACCCTTGGGGAACCACTAGTTACCCCTCTCCATTCTGAAA
>CM057848.1:60713599-60725990 GCA_030068395.1 Apalone spinifera | reverse complement strand
GAGTGTATAAGGGCTGGGGATAGCAAGTGATGGACAGGAGAATAGAGAAGGCGGAGTGTCAGGGAAGGGATGGGGCATCAAGGAAGGGGTGGGGCAGTAGATCTTCGCCTGTTCTGAGACTTAAAAAGTGATCTTGGATGTAAAAAGGTTGGAGACCACTGCTATACACTCTACCCTCTGGGAGAAACTATGAGGGCTTGGCTGGGTCAGTTAGTTCAGCTTGCTATGCACTATAATCAGAGGTGCAGGTAAACAAAAGCTTACAGGTACAGGAGAGGGAAGGGACACCAATAAGGGGGGGGCACATAACCCCCCCATGTGACTCCATCCTGCCCCAGCCCAGGACCCTCATGCTCTTCCTCTCCCTTCCCCATCTCACATTACTTGGAACAAGGGGTGTTATGGCACTTGGAGGAGAGACTGCTCCTCCCAGCAGGGAAAGGAGCAGAATTCCCAGTTTCACAACCCCAGAACTGCCACACCTGTGGATAGGACTGGCGGATATGGCTGGTAGTTCTGCACCTCTTCCCGTTGGGAGGGGCAGTAGGGAAAGGAGCAGAATATGTGTAGCTCCTCTGGCTGCCGCAATGCTCCCAACCATGCCCCCCAGGCTCCAGCCATGCACACAAAGACACAGCAGCCACTGGAAGGGGTGCATGCAGCTGGCAGGGAGTCTTTGCAATATACCGTTATAGCTAAAAATGACTGTCCATATGGTGTACTAGACAAAACCAGCCACTTGCTTCACTGATTATAATCTACCATGTATTGCAGACTAGAGAGCTAAGTCACCATGTGAACCTTGCTACCTCACACAAAAATTCTAGTGTGCTTAATGAACTGCTGCTTTCCCAGCAGTATGTCAAAGTGCACTAAACTACTTTTAGGGCACACTCTGGCTTGCTGCATACTAAGTTCCTGGGTGGACAACTCCTGAGTTTTTCTAATTCAGCAGATCTTCCTATTTGTTTTTCCCAGTCTGATGTGGTAAAAAGCTGCTTTCCAGTGTTATACAATCACTAATCTGCCCATCAACAACAAGATATTTATTTGCCATTTTAGTTTCCTTTTTAAGGTTATATTGGCAAGTACTTTGGAAACAACCTGTTTCAAAACTATCAGGACACTGAAATCTACAATTAATGTAATTGCTTTAAAATTTTTGGTTCAGTACTTGCCTATATGGAAACCCATCCAGAACTGGGCCAGGCAAGCCACAACCTCTCCACCATATGCAAAAGGGAGCATGGCTTACAGTATTTAAATGTTGATAGTGTTCCATTATTTCAGTCAGTATTTTGGTTTGTTTTTGAACAGGTAAGCAAGAAAACACTCTTCTTAGCAGCCCATGCACTTGTCTAACTTCAGTTTGAGAATCAACTCCCTGGTTATCACCACATAAGAGATGGAGAGCTTAAGGGTAGGTAGGTACTTGGAGACCAGAGCTGCTCCATCTCAGTGAGTACCTTGAGGGTATGTCTATACCACAGTTAAAAACCCACGGTTGGCCTGTGACAGCTGATTCAGGCTCGTGGGGCTTGGAATAAAGGGTATTTAATTGTAGTGTAGATGTTCAAGCTTGAGTTGGAGCGTGAACTCTGGGTTCCTCTCGCCTTTGCAGGGTCCTAGAATTCTGGCCTGAACATCTACAGTTCTACAAAGCTGGTACAAAGTCCAGCTGTAGTCATGTAGCCTTGGGCAGAACCATGGTTTCTCTGTGGAGATGGTCATTCTGTGGAGAGAGTGCAAGTGCAGTATGGTCACAGGAGTGGTGAAGGGATGGAGCATATTTAGTGGGAATGGGAATTTAGGAGATTTTAGCTGCCAAAATTCTTAAGAAATCTCTACTGAGCATGGACAAACTGATTTTACCAATGTGACCAAATTCAGCTGAATTTTTAGAGGGATAGCTAAAACTGCATCCCTAATATAAAGGCCATCCATCCCTTTACCAGATTTCATGCCCTTGCTCCAAAGAATGGAAGCACTAGAGCTTTCTGAAGAAAGGCCACTACAATATTTTTAACATTGGCAATATTTTCCCCCAATTCAGTTTTCAAAATCAGCTGAACCCTTTTGGCTTAAATTTAAAAAAAAATTTAAATCAACATGAGGGGGGCATTTAGCATGGCAAATTTTAACCACGGTGCTTACATCTGCACAAAATTATAAAATTCTATTTTCAGTTGCTTACAATGGGAAATGTTTGGTATCTTTTATAACAGACAGTGCTATCAGCCCCGCCTATAACATTTGAAGTCTCAGGCATTATGTGTATCAAAAGATCAGGCATAAAACCCAGATTATTAGTTATTTGATATGATAATCATCTGATTTTTTCTTCATTGGGTTCATACAAGATTCTAGAATAACATGGAGATTCACATCAGAATCTCTTTTAAAATGGGAGAGTCACTCTGGTAGGAAACAAAGTTATGAGATGACTGGATGAGTGGAGAATGTAACTATAACAGGGTCAAAAAAATAATTCATGGAGGCTAGGTCCATCAAAGAATATATATGTGCCTTCATGTTTCAACCACCATTCCAGAGGGCATGCATCCATGCTGATGCTCCGTTCTGCTTGACAATGATACAAAACAGTACAGCCCAAGCACTTCCATTTTCATTATCTAAGTCAGATCCTACCAGCAGAAGGGTAGTTATCTTTTTTGGTACTTTGGGGTTTGTAGTTTCCAAATCAGAAGATTTTTGAAAGTATGCTACACAGCTTGTCCCTCAGATTTTGGAACCCTTCAGATTCTTAAACCGTGGGTCAAAAGCTGTTGCTGATTTTTTATATATCTCACATTAGTACCCTCTTTGTGTTTTGTTAAAACTGGAATGAAAGGTTTTTGGGTTTTTTTTAATTAACGTGTCCAGGTGGGTCATCATCATCCAAGACCGCTATAACATGAAATATATGACAAATGCAAGTAAAAGATAGTTCTCCCCTCATTTGTGTTAAGTCACAAATGTAATTAACACATTTTTTAATTATCAGAGGGGTAGCCGTGTTAGTCTGAATCTGCAAAAGCGGCAAGGAGTCCTGTGGCATCTTATAGACTAACCGAAGTGTTGGAGCATAAGCTTTCATGGGCAAAGACCAACTTCGTCAGATGCATGTAGTGGAAGCCTCCTGCTACGGGACAAGCCCAAGAAAGAAACCAACAGAACACCATTGGCCATCACCTACAGTCCTCAGCTAAAACCTCTCCAACATATCATTAGTGATCTACAACCCATCCTGGACAATGATCCCTTGCTTTCACAGGCCTTGGGAGGCAGGCCAGTCCTTGCCCACAGACAACCCGCCAACCTGAAGCATATTCTCACCAGCAACTACACACCGCACCATAATACTGTAACTCAAACTCAGGAACCAATCCATGCAACAAACCTTGGTGCCAACTCTGCCCACGTATATACACCAGAAACACCATCACAGGACCTAACCACATCAGCTATACTGTCACTGGTTCATTCTCCTGCACATCTATTAACGTAATATATGCCAACACGTGCCAACAATGCCCCTCTGCTATATACATTGGCCAAACTGGACAGTCCCTACATAAAAGAATCAATGGACACAAATCAGATATTAGGAATGGCAACATACAAAAACCTGTAGGGGAACACTTCAGTCTCCCTGGACACACAATTGCAGATCTAAAGGTAGCCATCCTGCAGCAAAAAAACTTCAGGACCAGACTTCAAAGAGAAACTGCTGAGCTACAGTTCATCTTCAAGTTTGATACAATCAATTCAGGATTAAACAAAAACTGTGAATGGCTAGCTAACTACAAAAGCAGCTTCTTCTCTCTTGGTATTTACACCTCCAGATCAGCTACTAGAAGCGGGCCTCATCCTCCCTGATTGGATCCACCTCGTCATCTGCAACCTGATTCTGGCTTGCGTATTTATACCTGCCTCTGGAAATGTCCACTACATATATCTGACGAAGTGGGTCTTTGCCCACAAAAACTTATGCTCTAACACTTCGGTTAGTCTATAAGGTGCCATAGGACTCCTTGCCACATTTTTTAATGAGTGTCATTAGCATGGAAGCATATCCTCTGGATTGGTGGCCAAAGTACGAAAGGGCATATGGATGTTTAGCCTTTCTGGCAAGTAAATATCTTGCAATGTTGGCTATATAAGTGCTATGAGAACACCTGTTTTCACATTCAGGTGACACTGTAAACAAAAAGTGGGCCACATTATCTCCTGTACATGTAAACAAACTTGCTTGTCTGAGCGATTGCCTGAACAAGAAGCAGGACTGAATGGACTTGTAGTCTCTGATGTTTCACATTTTTTTATTTTTTAATGCAATTATTTTTTGCACATAAGTTTACTTTTGTAAGTTCATTTTTCATTACAAAGAGATTGCACTACAGTGCTTATACAGTATTAGGTGCATTGAAAAATACTATTAGTTTTGTTTGATAGTGCAAATATTTGTAATAAAAAATAAATTTAAATAAATGGTATTCTATTATTATTTAACAGCAGGATTAATCACACAATTCATTTTTTAATCGCTTGGGGCCTTACAATGGAACAAGTTAGGCAATCTTAACCTGTGTTGCTGCCAGCACTTTCTAGTACACAATTCCACAAAAATCCTCAAACATCAAACATGTATTTGTTTAATTTTAATGATAATGGAAAAACAATCTCCATAAAACACTGATTTGGTCTTACAATTTGGCTTGGATTTGCAAGGCACTGGACTGTGAAATTTATCAAACCAATAAACAGTTTAAGAGAATGTAATTCAGAAGCAACAGACTAAAAACAATATTTGAATTATGTTTCTGATAATCCAAGTCATGAGACTAAAATGAGAATCATATGAAATGTCTAAATCCCCACACTGGAGGATGGAAGTTAACTACTGTGCAGTAATCCTCATCTGGTGGAGTGTGACTTGCAAGTAGACCACATCCCATGGGCTGAAAAAAACAGAACCTCCTCCCCCGCTCAGATCCCTTATTCTCCTGCAGCAACTTGGGAAGGGAGAGGGGATAAAAACATATTCATCTTAAAGATGTATTCACTCAAATTCCCCTTCATGTTCACCGAAAGATTCTTTTACCCAAGTAAATTTTAACAGCCAATAATAACTTTACCTGTAAAATGCACCTTATAGCCAGGTGTGTCACAGCTTGGGTGCTACACATTCTTTACCATTAAGGTATTTGTGGAAGAAGGCTTGGATTTTCTGCCAAGCATCCACTTGTGCCACAGAATGAGCTTTGGGCTCACCTCCCCAGATCACAGGGCTGCCAATCAATAGGTGCATTGAGGCTGAGCACATTGGAGAAAAAGGGGGTTCAATATAATGCCCTGCTCCAGGGTAACAGATTATCTCAGGTTTTTCCTTCCCATGAGCCTGCAAACGATGGGAGGCTTCAGTGGCAAAGAATTCGCTCTTCCAGTTATGATCATCCTTGCCAACAATGAACAGGAAGTGTCCCTCAGCATTTTCCACTGGGATAAAGCTTTGACGGTCATCCCCCTCTAGTGGGTTATTTAAGACATCCACAATATCTGCAATACCAGACTTATCAATTTTGATGCGCTTCCGATCGAAGCCAAGAGGTGGAATGCTGATATCTTTGTAACGTAGCACTGCACCCACATTGGCCACAGAGCCATTGATGGTGACAGTGGCAGTAATGCCTTTTAAAAAGGAAGCCATTGAGATACATAGGTCACCACCTTTGGAGAGTCCAAGTAGCCCAATTCCAGGACCTTTAACCTGAGTGGGACAGAAAGAGCGATCATTAGCACTGAATGAAAATGAATAATCTTGCTTGTCCATAGGACCTTTTTTCCCATAGGATTTATAAGGGCTCAAATTTTGATAACTGTATGAACTTCATAGAAATCCATTCACTCTCTAGTCTAGGAAATGCTGCGCTCTGCCACCACTCACAAGTTGATTCCCCTGCTGCTGGAAGGAGAAACTGCTGCCCTTGTCTCTGGCTAGCTGTGCGGATGCCCCCAGCCCACAGCATGTGCTGCTTCCCACATGGTGCCTCCCACCCTCTCCCTCTCTAGCTTCTCTTCCCTGCTCCTGCCTCTGTGACCTGCAGCTCTGAGCACAGCCCCTCCATGGAGCAGTGTACCCACCTTGTGGGGATGCAGGTGCTCAGGCTGCGTAGGGCACAAAGCATTGTAAGGACAGCCCTGTTTACAACAACTTTCTGATGAGAGCTTCCTGTATCACAGGAACACCCATGAACAAACTGACCTGTGAGTGCTGCAGCATGTAGTTCACAGCTTCCTCAAAATACTCTAAATGGAATTCCTTCATATCTCTGGGGAGATCTTCATAACCATAGTAAGCCAGAGCCAGTGTGGCAAAGCCATGATTAGCCAGCAGGCTTGCCCTATATTCAGGGAGCCCCCCTCCAGTACCATATAAGTCAATGATTCCAGGAAAAGGGCTATCTCCTGTAGGAAACCAAATAAAGAGGTGTAGTTAGTTCAAATTTTTTCTTTCACATTACAAATTTCAAACAATTTGGACTTTACCTTCCTCTAAAATTGTTTGTTTTTTCTTTAAAAGAAAAACTACAAGATTAAGGTTCCCTAGGTTCTCCATAAACTAGTAAATACTTCAGAGATTAGCATAGAAAGCCTGTTTTGTTATGTACAGGTATAGACAATAATATATATTCTTGCAATTACTGAAGACATCATGGATTATTTCATACAATCCATTATTGATTGTGAATGCCTATCTTATTATTTAGGTCCTATACATTGTTAAAACCCATAAATTTGAATTCTTCAATAAAATTTACAAAAAAAAATAAATCAGCTGCATAGTGGACACTAGTCTCCAATAGGGATGTTAGTATGTTCTCAGTTAAACGATTAATCGATAAGCCTGGGCTCACCAGTTAACCCTAACGGTTACATGCACTTCTCCCTTGCTATCTTTGTATCAGAAGCAGCAAGGGGTGGGGAGGCGGGAGCTGGTGCCCATGCCTGTTCCCATGCAGCCGCCTGCCCCCCTGTGCTGCTGCTTCTGATTCGAGCTGGCTTCCTGCACATACTGGCTCCCATGGAGCCACCTGCCCCCCACGCTACTGCCTCTCTATCAGAGGCAGCAGCAGGGGGAGGAGCAAGCAGGAACTCGTGCTTGCAGAGAGCCAGCTTAAGCGGGCTCCCAGCAAGCACCGCTCCTGCCTCCCTCACACCGCCTGTAAATGTGCAACTGTTAAAAATGTCAATGATTATACATTTACACAGCTACACATTTATTAACAACCCTAGTCTCCAATTCTTTTGAATTTTCATCTGTGTCTCACTTTGACTCCACCTTGTCCAATCCTCAGAGAAGGCCTCAGAAGGAAGGTGGTTCTTGCACTGAAAGTAATGAAATCCAAAATCTAGTGTATCAAAGCAGAAGATAAGTTTCAGAGTCTTGGATTTCACTGAGTACATGCCACTACCTGCGTTTTATAATTGGGTGGTGAGTGTTAGCTTGAGCATCTCATGTGTGTTAGTAAATATTAACTTTTATCATTTGTGTATGTTAAACACTTTTAATTCTTTTATATGAATTTTATTGTGTATCTATGTATTGCCCTATATTTAAACTAAAAAGTTATTTTTCTTCAATTCAACCTAATGCGTGAAGGGAAAGTGAACTTTATAATGGAATGTGTGCAATTTTTAATGATAGTTTTTACTCTGCCTTTACTAATATAGTTCAGGTGTTTAAGGAAAATGGCCCTTAAACTACTAAAAGTGTCTAAAGAAGTATGTTATAAACAAAACTGGATGATTTATAATGAATATTTATTATTGCACATGTTTTTTATAATGGATGAAATAATAATCCATTGAAAGATGTTTATAAACTTAGCAAGAACTGCTGGTTGTCACAGCTCTCAGTAACAATGACCAAATTAGAATTTGCTTTGGCTTATCAATTGTGTAACATAAAGACACCATAAAAGAAATCCCATAAGTAATTATGTACAATGAAAATGTCAAAACAAAATACATAGTGTAATTAGTTGTGGGAAAGTATTTTCCCTACAAAAAGGAGTTTCTTTGTCTCATGCCTATAAAAAGGCAGAGGTTTGGGGACTTGAACTGAGAACAAGCACTGCCAGGATTCCACTGGATATACAGGAAGGGAGGGACCAAAATACCATCTCTTCACCATCTATCGGGTCGTAAAGTAGATTTACCCCACATTGCTCAGGTTCTTACCTCAAATAAGTTTTGTTTTTCGTCATTTAAATCATTGTACTAGGGTGGAGCTAGGGATGAGGAATGCAGTATGCAGGCTGTCCTGGGGAGAGAGGACAACACCAGGCCTCTCTCACCACAGCATTTTGGGACCAGGTGAGAAGTGTGTCCATGGCTGCTGCAACTGGTACAGCTAGAGAAAAGGAGCATATCTTCAAGCTGGGAGACAGACAAACACACAGACAAGACACACAAACTCTCTGAAATATGGAGTAGATAGCTATCCCTTTTTCCTCCCTGTCCTGCTGGCCCAATTGGAATTGTAGTCCTGGTCCCATCTCTGGCCCCTTGCTGCCCTCCTGTGGTCATTCTACAGCGTAACTCCCTCCTGCCAGACCTTTCCCTTTCCATTTCCATTTTATGACACATAATTGAATTCTAGGCACATCCCATTGTCCTGGCATAGCGAAACCCTGATCTTGCTTTAAGTTATAAGAGGAAGCTGCATACCAAATTTGGTACTCCTAGCTCTTACTGTTTGATGTTGTGAAGACCAGGACGTTAACACGGTTCAAAAAAGAACTAGATAAATTAATGAAGGACAAGTCCATCAATGCTTATTAGCCAGGATGGTAGGAATGGTGTCCCCAGCCTCTGTTTGTCAGAGGCTGGGAATGGTAGGCAGCAGAGGGATCACTTGATGGTTACCTGTTCTATTCACTCCCTCTGGGGCACCAGGAATTCACCACTGTTGGAAGACAGGATACTAGGCTAGAGAGACTTTTGGTCTGACCCAGTATGGCCGTTCTTATATTCTTAATAGTTTTTGAACAGACAGACTCACAGACAGACACACAAACTCTCTAAAATAGATAAAGCTAGTGCTGTACTAATCTCTGATTGTTAATCTGTAAATAATTCCATTTAAGACTGTTATTTGATAATCTAAAATTATTACATTCAAAATACACAACACATTTCTGCAGTGGCCATGATATAACATAGGAAGAGCTGGTGTCTTATATGCTCTGTATCGAAACCATTAAGTACAGCTCTGTACAGAAAGACCTGTATTCCTATAATTTTGATGTTAGATAAATTTCTGGATATCAGGTGCAGGTCCACTCCCAGTCTTCCCTCAGCCTTGGCCCCAGGCCAGTAACAGAACCATGGCCAGTGGCCAAGGCTGGAAGTTGTTGCAAGGAGGTAGGGCCATGGACACAGCTGCACTGAGGATGGGGCCAGGCTGAGACACAGAGACATGGTGGGGGCAGATCAGAGCAGAGATAAGGGTATCTGAAATGGCGCCCCTGGAAAAGAAAGGGGGCTGCTCGGGGGACGTAATGTCAAAGCGAAGTCTGGTTTTGCTTGGCTCCGGGCTACTGGCTTTTGGCGTGGGCCAGGGTTGTTTGTAAATCTCCTGGACTGTCTGGAACTTAGGGGGAAATCCCCACGCTCACAGCAACGCGGGTCTCCGCAGGCACAGGAGCCGCGCTCAGTCCGGCTGGCAGCATGTGACCGCTCCCCATTCCCATCTGAGGCGGGAACAGTAGCCGGTCACTCACCAGGAGGCAGGAAGAGTGTGGCCCGGATCCTCCCCTCGCGCACCGGGATCCTCCTCACTCCGTCCCGCAGGAAGCCCCGCTCGTGGGCTGCCCTGGCCAGCAGCCGGCTGGGGAGAGGCCCGTGGCCCTCGAACACCTCCAGCTCCAGGCAGAAGGGGCTCTGTACATCCCGCTTCACCAGCCGCCTGAAGAGTTTCTGGGGCTGCAGGGACCAGAGCAGCCCCATGGGCTCCAGGCCGGAGAAGCTGCCTCCCGGCAGCGCTGGGGAGCGGGTGAGGTCCAGCACCCCACTGCTCTCTGCCTTATAGCGGGCAGAGGACTGGAAGAGCTCGCCCCCCTCATCCTTCAGAGACAGCCGGAGCGTGACCTCCTGCTGCGGGCACAGCCCCTGCACCGTGATAGCCAGCGGCTCGTCGAACAGGCTGCGCTGGGCGGGCGAGAACTGAACACTGGGCGCCATGGAGGAGGTGGCGGCAGCGGCGGCTCCTCCCAGGGCTCGAGCTGGACTGCGCCTGAGCACGGGGGGGCAGGATCGGAGCAGCAGCCTCTGCGCGCGAAACCTGCCAGCGCCGCGGAGTGTGCACCAGGCGGCCAAAGCCATGGCGGGGCTCAGGCCGTTTGTCTACGCACCGCCCCCCTTCCGCGGGGGCTTCCCCTGTGGCACTGACGGCAGCCTCCCCCGCCCTCCGCTGCCAAAGAGCCGGTACGGAGGCTGCAGGGTCTTTTTTACTTAAAAGAACCTTTCTACCCAAGCACTGTCTGCAGAGGCGTAGCGGGGGGCAGTTGCCCCCGGGTGCACGCTAGGGCGGCGCCGGGCTGGGGTGGGACCGGAGCGCCCAGGCCCACGTGACGCACAGCAGCGAGGCGGGTCTGCCCTGCCCCTGCCGCAGGGAAGGGCTTTCGCGGCCGGCGGAAGGGAGCAGCCTCCCTGGAAGAGCGTCCTTGGCGGGACAGGGGCAGCGCTGTGTCTCTGCGAGCGATTGAGGCTGCCTTGGAGGTCGCCCGCCGGTGGTTGGTGTTTCTGTCGTTACACCGGCCCGGCAGAGGCGGCCTGCGCGTGGTACCCGGGTCGGGGCCGCCTTTAACGCCGCCATGTGGCGAGTAGCCAGGGCCTGGCCCGCCAGCTTGCGGCCTTTCAGGCGCCGCCGCCCTCCGGGGCCGCGCTGGGGCTGCAGGGGGGCAGTCACCGTGGTGGTAGAGCCCGCGGCGGGACTGGCGGACGAGCCGGTGGCGACCAAGGTGCTGGGGCTCGCCCCGGGGCAGCGGGTGACACTGAGGGGGCTGGTGGTGAACGAGCAAGGCTGCCTCTTCGACTCCTGCGCCCACTACCAGGCGGACAGCCGCGGGGAGGTGGACCTGTGCAGGGACACTTCCCAGGGAGGGGACTACACTGGGGTGGAGCCCATGGGGCTGTTCTGGAGCCTCTCCCCTGCCGGCATGGAGAGACCCTACCAGAGGCTCGTGCCGAAGCAGGTGAAGACCCCCATGAAGGTGGCGGTGTCAGTCCACCAAGGGCACAGTCAGCCTGGCGCCATCCCGGGGCAGGTACTAGGCAAGGCCAATGTGGAGAGATGGTTCACTGCCCCCGGGGTGCGGAGAATTAGGCTGAAAGAGGGCAGCGTGAGAGGCAGCCTGTTCCTACCCTCAGGTGAGAAGCGTGAGGGAAGCTCTGCCTTGCAGTGAGTGGGTTGAGGCATTGAAGCTCCGGCTGCTTCCCTTTTCCTACATGTAAAGTGCGATGGTAATCACTCGCCTCTGTAACAGGCTTTGACATCCACCGACAGTGCTTATAAGTACATGTGATTAGTGTATATATGGGAGAGTGAAAACATTTCTCCTGGCTGAGTTAAGGTTTATCAGATTGTGCCACCTCTTTGTATTAAAAATGTAGAAATTGCTCTAAGGCCTTTATGATTATTACAGAAAGACGATTTATATTATTGGAAGACACCATGTAAATGCAAAATATAATGTATTATCTGAACACCATTACAGAGGATTTCTGCTTGCACAAAACAGGACTGACCATGTCCTCATCAGTATATTGCAGCAGCAGTTTACTTTTTTAAATTCACAGGAATAAGATGAATACAGAAAATGAATAGGACTAACCATCTGTATATACTACTATAAATAATCCTGTGTGTGATAGATGTTTATTATAACACAGGTAAAGCAAAATGGCAATTTATTAATACATTACAGAGCAAGAGAATGGTAGTTTTTATAGACTAGCTCCCCACTCTGTCTGTATTTGGATTCCCCATAACTCTGAAGTAAGGTAAAGTGTGGTGGAGTTCCCAAAATTCGTAGAAGAGTGATTGAATTAGTGAGAAGTCATGTTTTCTTTTTACCAGGAGATGGTTCTGAACCCAGTTCTTTTACCATGAGAATCAGTGGCAAATCTCCCATGTAGGAGTAGGATTGTGCCATATGGGACACTTTCTCTTTGTTAAATGTGTGGGCCATCTGAAGAGATTATAGAGAATACATGCATACTAATGATCTCTCTTCTTACCTCAGAACCAAACTACTCATTAGTTTTATACTATAAGGCTACGTCTAGACTGGCACGCTTTTGCGCCAGAGCTATGCAAATGAGG
>CM057848.1:60700325-60713499 GCA_030068395.1 Apalone spinifera | reverse complement strand
GCCTCATTTGCATAGCTCTGGCGCAAAAGCGCGCCAGTCTAGACGTAGCCTAAAGAAAGAATTTTGCTGGGTTGAGGCCTAAATCATTATCTCTACTCTAGTTATTTTTAGAGGCTGATCCAAGGTCCACTGAAGTCAAAGGAAAGACTCGGATTGATTTTAATGGACTTTGGAGGCCCTTAGCACTTTCAGTTCAACAGTATTGAAGCCGGGGTATTTTGTTAGAGCACTTTGCAGATAAACACAGGGGCTACGTCTAGACTGGCATGATTTTGCGGAAATACTTTTAACGGAAAAGTTTTTGCGGAAAAGCGTCCGTGCCAGTCTAGACGCGCTTTTGCACAAGAAAGCCCCGATCGCCGTTGTAGCCATCAGGGCTTTTTTGCGCAAAACAAATGTCAGCTGTCTACACTGGCCCTTTTGAGCAAAAGTTTTGCGCAAAAGGGACTTTTGCCCGAACGGGAAGGGCAAAGTATTTCCGCAAGAAGCACTGATTTCATACATTAGGAAGTTAGTGCTTTTGCGGAAATTCAAGCAGCCAGTCTAGACACAGCCAGCGTTTCCACCAAACTTTAGCAGGATCCACAAGACTGCAGCCTAGAACTAACTTTGTTTATTTAAACATTCCTGGTTTTGTGATGTTACCACAATGCTGGAAAATCCAGACTGGCTGCTTACATTAAGGTAATTTTCTTCTCAGTGGAAAGTTCTGTTTTTAGATTTCCACCATGAATTTATGTGCTTCAGTGGAAAAATGAAACACCTGTATTTTTAAAATAAGAATACAAAATCCTAACTGTTCAAAATTAAAATAGAAAGACATGTGAGTTAAATTACATCCTATAACATAATATGGGTGCCTCATTTCCTGATAGGAACTAGAGCCCATTGGACTTCTGGAGTTCTGTTACCTATACCACTTATGAGATGACAGCATAACATCATAAATTATAACCCAACAGTGCATGTTAAGTCTTTTAAAAGATAAAAGCTCTATACTGTCTGTTGATATTTTTGCAATCAAGCTTTAATTCAAACTTCTATAATTTCATGTGTAGCCCAGATAATATATTTATTTTATTTATATAGTGCTTTTACTCAGTGGATATTGTGTATATTATTCAAACCTGTGATTCCTGTACTGGGACCTTCAAGAATTTCCAAAAATTATAATAAAGAACTTTTAATTTGTAATGCAGCTAAAATGTTTGTTTTACTAAATCTTCCCTCCCACTTACAATGGGAATATTCTGTTGTGTTGTACATGATACACTTCATCTTTAACTCCTATTTTTATTAAATTTGTCATTAGTACTATTGTGGTATAGGAAACAATCTTGTATTTAACTCTTCATAGAACACTAGAACTGGAAGGGCCCTCGAGATGTCATTCAGTCCAGTCCCCTGCCCTCACGGCAGAATGAACATCAATCTAGATCATCCCAGATAGATGTCTATCTAACCTGCTCTTAAATATCTCCAGAGATGGAGATTCCACAACCTCCCTAGGCAATTTATTCCAGTGTTTAACCACCCTAATAGTTAGGAAGTTAACCTCCCTTGCTGCAGTTGAAGCCCACTGCTTCCTGTTCTTATCCTCAGAGGCCGAGGAGAACAATTTTTCTCCCTCCTCCTCGTAACACCCTTTTAGATACCTTGTTCACAGAAACAAAATGTTTGCCAGCCCTCCCGGACAACTATCAAATTATACAGGTTAACTATTCTATTTTGATTCCTCATTTTCTGCACCCAAAAGGAGCAAGGAAGTCAGACATAAATTTTATAAAAAAGTCTACCTCGCTTTAAATTTGTTCTGCTGTAGTTAGTGATAGGGAAGCTCATTTTTTGTATGAGTCTAAGGTGCTGCAGGACTGTTTGCTGATTTTTTTTTTCCAGTGGTAAGCTGTAAGTCCTTAAAGCCCCAATTTTGCCCATTGAATTCAATGTAATCAAAATAGAGAACTAAGATTCTTCATTTTCCTGTATTTCCTGCAATCTATATGTAGTAAATTGGTGATTCTTTCTCTAACTAAAAAGACTTATATGATTTTTGCTGCTATCAATACATTTGGAGAAAATATGTTTTGGTTTTAGTTGTGGGCCTATTCATTTTGGAACACAACCCAGTTTAATGACACACATTAAGGCCAAACCAGATTCCATCCTCAACTTATATTTTCTTTAAAATCTTGGCCATGGATATCTTTAATAAATGGGTGCCTGAATTTAGGTTCCTTATTCCATACTTAAGGGCTTGGAAGGAAGTTGATTAACATAGCTCCCTGTGTCGACACATTTATGGAATAATAATCACTTTATTCCTGAATAATTTTTGAATCAAAACATTTTTATTTAGGAATAGATTGCCCATACAGGCAGCTATGTTGGAATAGCTATTCTGGTCAATTTCCCTGTGTACAAAACTCCTAAGTGGCTTGACTTTCAAAACAAACTCCCATTAAAGTCACAGTAAAATTGATAATGGGTTCAGAGAATTGTGTTGTGCTCCGCAATTTATATAGGCCTCAGGGGTCTGTTTTGATACCCATTTATTAAAATCTTGGTCTATGATTTTGGACCAAATACTATGTAAATTTGCTGTATCCTGTTTCATTCTTTTCATGCAGCCTAAAAAATGTTCCTTTTGATTAGACAGACACAAGCCACCTGCAACCTATCCATTTTTTTGGTTTCTCTTAATAGACTTTTGTGATTACCCTTGGCTCGCACTTTTAGGATCCCAGATCAGTTGGACATAATATCTTAAACATGAATTAGACTTCTGTTAAAGAGCTATATATACTAGCAAGAGGCTACAATAAAACATGAGGTTCAGGGGGAAACATCTGTAGTGCCTTGGCTGTATATGCTATCCTTAAATAGTACCAGAATGAAACTGACAATACTTGTATGTTTCACAGCTACTCAAAGGGATGATAGAAACAGTGTAAATGCACAGAGATTTCCCTTTCAATATGTTGCTTTCATTAATTACTTTATTGTTGAGGAAAAATGAGAATTGTTAGAATCACTGACGTTGGAAATCAAAAAGAGAATTAGCTCATCTAGTCAATCCTTAGCACCACTGGATTTTTCCTTACAATATATTTCCAATGCTTTGTTCAATTTTAAATGTTCCAAGCAATGGAGCTTCACTGTTTCAGTCTAGTGAGTCATGCTCAGTGTTTCCATTTCCAAAATCCCTTAAGAGCCAAGAGGTCTGTTCTTTCATTCATGTGTTTTATGTAACTCTCATTAATGTTAAGGTGCAATTATGTGAGAATAGACCCATTTCCCTCTCCCACTGGCAATTTGGATTTGAATGGATCAATCATGCTATCTGATGACCAATCAGAAAAATATTTATGCTTATTCTTCTCACAGACCCGGAAGACACTATCTCATATTCTCTAGGCCAAATTCTGAACTCATCAGGTATCCACTGTCTGTGCTAGGAAGATTACTAGAAAATAAATACATGTGACTGTGCAGTCATTTTAATCCAGATTTACAAAGGTATTCAGATTGCTAATTTCCATTGATTGCCTAAATACTTTTGAAGATCTGGGTCAATGAGACTAGCTGCAATAATAGGTTGGTTTAGCATGGGGCTACTCAACTAACGGTCCATGGGCCGCATGCAGTGGGGTTTGGGTTTACCTGGGGCTCAACATGCAGCTCATGGGTGGGATCCTTTGAACATGGCCTTCACTGGGAACATGCTCCACAATGGTGAGTCAATATAATGGTCTTCTGTTGATGAGTGTTTTAGTAGTTAAATTCCTGGATTGTCATTGCTCATTAAAAGTGCTGTCATATGGGTAGAAATCGGGTAAATATTGCATTTTATTAATATCAGCAAAACTGACTTAAATGGGGCCTGCGTGTTGTGTAGTCTTGCCTTAATCTTTGTATTTATGCCCGTCAGTGTGAAATAAGCTATTTGCATATATTTACATATATATTTGCATGTATATGCAACCACACTTAAGTTGCGGCCTTTGGCATGTGCTGCATCACTGTGGCTCCCAGGGCTTCCAAAGTTGAGTAGCCCTTGTCTAGCATATGATCTGCTTCTTCAGCATGAGAAGGCCAAGTCTTTGGAAAATACACTGGGGTGACATTAAAAAGTATTCTCATGTGTTTGAGCAGGTGTTCCATATAATAGAAATGGGAAATATCATTAGCACTGATATTTTGCTTGTGAAAAAGTAATACTAGATAATTATTAACTGTGCCTATTATATTTTGCATTTGCAGTTCGTTCTTCACTCTATGCCCTCTAATGTCTTTGCCTGATAATATTGGGGGTTTTTTTCTCATTTTTGTAGGGGATGGCCCCTTTCCAGGAGTGATTGATATGTTTGGTGATGAGGGTGGATTGATAGAGTTCCGGTCCAGTCTGCTAGCCACCCATGGCTTTGCTGCTCTTTCCCTGCCTTATTTTGACTTTGAGGATCTGCCTAAGGTCATGAAGGATTTGCATCTGGAATACTTTGAGGAGGCAGCTAGATTTCTACAGCGTCACCCAAAGGTCAGTGTAATTAGAGAAATTCTTGTAGACATATTCCTCTAGATGTGGGGATGGGAGAGAAGACTTATCGACAGTTCTGGATTAATGGCAGTATGTGTAGGGAAAGAATAGCACATTAATTTCCTTGATTAATCAGCCCCGCCCAGTCAGTCAGGTCAGTGCACGGAGCCCAGACTGGGAAGAGCTGATTAATCACCTGTGAAGCTGTACTGCCATGCAGCTTAAAGGGAACACCGATTAGTACTCCAGGAAATGGCAATTTCAGCTGGTTAGATCTGAATAAGTGTATTCTAGAGTCCAAGAGCCTGCAATATTTTATATGAGTTAGCACCTTTTGTGTTCTCTGAAACATTGGACACAAATGAGAAACAGGATTGTGCCCCTGGTCTGCATTATAAGTTCCATTTGTAATTTTCTAACAGGAACTTAATTTTGTACAAGGTTCTTGAAGAAGCCCCTCCGAACATGTTTGATGTCACACTGTCATTAATGCATATGTTTCTCTTTCTCTCCACTCCCTTTTTCCCTCTTTTTGTTTATCTGAAGGTGAAAGGGCCAGGGATTGGAGTGATTGGGACGGGGAAAGGGGCAGAATTGGCATTCTCCATGATTACTTTCCTGCCACAGGTGGTGGCAGCTGTCTGTATATCTGGCTGTAGCTCCAATACCATCACTGCTCTTCACTATGGTGAGCTGATTCTGCCTGGGCTGCGCTTTGACATGAGCAAGATCAACATTTCTGAGGCTGGTGTGTTTAATATTTTTGAAGCTCTGGATGACCCAATGGATCCAGCTAATTCCCACTGCCTAATCCCCATAGAAGAAGCAGAAGGTCATTTTCTCTTGGTGGTTGGAGAAGATGATCGCAATTGGAAGAGCTCTTTCTTTGCAGAGATGGCAATTGGGCGCCTGCGCCAACATGGAAAAGACAACTTTAAACTTTTGAGTTATCCAGGAGCAGGCCATCGGATCGATCCACCCTTTTTGCCACTTTGCTCAGTAGCCCTGGACCGTGTCCTGGGGTTGCCTATTCTAGGTGGTGGGGAGAGAAGAGCACATGCACATGCACAGGAACACTCCTGGGAGAAGATTCAGGAGTTTCTGCATTTACATTTGGGATGAACATCTCACTACCTGAAAGCTGCCACTTAATCACAGGGAGCTGAGAAATGAGACACCCGATCGACTACAGGTCTGGAGAGACAGACTCAGAAAGACAGAAAAGCTCGATACGCATTTGTTGGTCAAATGACAACTCAGTGGCAGATGTAAACACAGAGGAGGGTGAGGATTTTTTTAAGGTTGTTGAAAATGCTGTAACTAGTGTTGGAGAGAAATGTAACAATGGAAAACTTCAATGTTCATGTTAGTAAAAGTTTCCTAATGCCAAGATCACTTTAGACTGGGAAATAATCACCTGAGGAAGTTGACAGAAGTCCTCTCACTTGTGGCATGTAAAGGAACTCAGCAGCCTGTCCAAGCTAAGAATGTTAACTAGCGGTTAACTGACTAGTTGAGTAGTTGATGGAATTTCCATCGACTACTCGACTAGTTGATAGGCACTTCCACATTGCTCCTTTGAAATGTACAAGAGTCCCTGGTGGGGCTCTTGTACATTTCAAAGGAGGAATGCAGAATTCCATGTGCAGCCCAGGGCCAGCGGGAAGTCCCACTGACTCCGGGCTGCACTCGGGTCAGCTTTGAAATGTACAGGAGTCCCTAGCGGGGTCAGTTGGAGACTCCCTAGCTGATCCCAGGCTCCATGCGCAACAGCGCCGGAAAGCTGATCCCCGGCTCGTTTGAAAGGGACAGCGTCGCACAGCTGAGCTGGGGATCAGCAGTGTGGCTGCCCCTTTGAAACACTGAGGTGGAGTTTCAAAGGGGCAGCACCACACAGTTCATCCCCAGCTCAGCTGTGTGGCGCTGCTGCTTTGAAGTACCCCTTCTTCCATTAGCCATGACACCCCCCTTTGCTGCCTCTGTCTGATAGAGGCAGCAAGGGGGGGGGGAATCAACTAGTCGACTGATTATCCGATAAGCATTTGCTTATCAGATAGTCGATTAGTCCTTAACATCCCTAGTCCAGGTCTGCAGAAAACAGCAGTCAAGAAGACTGGCCTGCATCTAGTGGAATGATTGCAGTCCAGGATGGTAAGATTTGGAATCAGCAATGCCCTGTAAACTGGCCACGTTTGCCTCACTGTTTGCGATTTGAATCCAACTAGTTCAGCTCAAATGTTTTCCACTAGCGTGTCCCCCCAAGGAGCACTCTGTTCTAAAGCTTTGACTGTTTGCTCTGCCTGGTTTGAAAACCTTTACTATTAGAATTTTATCTGGGATGCATACATGGATAGTTGTTTGACATATTATCATTGTTCGTTATCACCAAGCACAGCCAATGACACCTTACACGCCAGTTGGTTGCAGACACGAAAGATTAAGCGTTTTCAATGCACACTAATGAGTGGGATAGCGCCAGTAGTGATTTATTAGTGAGGTTTTCAGGAGGGACTTAACTCTGTTGTATCATAGTCTCTTGGCTGGCAGGTAATACTTGGTTAGTGGATATTACTGTTTCACTGGGTAGTTTGGTTAAATGCAGATTTGTTATATGCTTTGATATTTCTGTTTCCTTCTTCCTTCTTGCAATTTAGTCTTCTAATTGCATATTTTTATAGTAGTAATGACTGTAGTTAAGAGGGATGTGAGGAATCCAATTCTTTTGGAATTACCTAGTAATGGATAATGGCAGACAGCAGTCATTGGATACTAACTAGCTGATAGTGACAGCCACTACTGAGAGGGAGCAGAAGAGTTGATTGGTGAATCGAAAGAATGTAGGGAGCCTGGCCAACAGGAGGCAATAGAGTTATACTGGCTGTCAAACAGTGATCAGCTTAAGTATCAATCAAAAATGAAAAAATCCTGGGATAATTCTCTCCTAGCTGCCTTGGAAAGAGGGAGCTATTGTACACAGGGCTGACAGGGGATTATGTTTCCAATCTAATTAATTTTAGACTAGTGCCTCCCCTCTTGTCAGGTTAGGAGCCCCACATCCATCATCTTGATAGAAGAGAATAACAGTTTCTTCTTTACTTAATATTTTTGACCTCAGTTAGTTCTCTGAAATAGTGGTAGTGCCCCTTACAGGGAGCACTGGTGACCAGAGAAGAAGTTGTCCTTTTTTGGTTCCCAAGCTCCACTTCCAGCACGATTCCCTTTCCATGGTCCCTGATGTCAGAGCTGCTTAAAATTGCTGCCTAGGAGCTTTTACTTTTAGTTGTCACTATGCTGGTGTTTTATGCTTATTGACTTCATGTCATCTAAGTCACATGTGCACTATGCACATCATCTTGAGTGTCCGTCTCGTTGATGCTCAGTCCACAGACATTGCCCAGCCACACCACAACAGACTTCACTTCATGTGTGCCTACTCCCTCCCCCCATACCACCAACATAACTGGCATGGTTGAATGGGTTTTGCAGAAGGCTCTGGTGCCTGAACCTTTCCTGAAGATAGATGGCAACACTAGCACAGGCCTGCAACCAGTTTTGATGAGCAGTTACTTCCTCTTCCCCAAAACTACTCCCTGTTGTGACCAGCAGTGCTCCCTCTAAGCTGCATGGCAGCACAGCTTCACAGGTGATTGATCTGTGGGCAGAGTCAGTTAGCTCCATACATGGAGCGCTGAGCCTCTGACTGGGCAGGGCTGATCAATCACCTGTGAAGCTGTGCTGCCCCTTACAGGGAGCACTGGTGACCAGAGAAGAAGTTGTCCTTTTTTTCCCCTTCTCTGCACTTACTAACACCCCTTCTCACTTGAACCGCCACCAACTTGCCTGATTCCCTTAGATTGGGCAATGCCTGTTTTGCTGCCCACCGAGTCTCCACTGTATCTTCTTACCTCTGCAGATCCACTGCTGCCCAGGACTGCAAGTTCCTGGGACAAGTTTATAAAATCCAGGGTAATCCCAGTCAAACTAGGCTAGCGAGAGGTACGAGTCCAATCAAATTGCTGGGTTCAGGTATAGATTCTGAATGTAGGCATTATTAGATTTCTCTGATTTTAAATTAATATCACATTTTTCATTAATTATCAAAAAGTAATGTCAACAGATATATAAAAAGATGGTTTTAAATGCTCTCACTTTATTTATAAAGCAAAGTCATTTAAAATGACATTTTAAACAGCTTCCCCACCCATTTAGCATTAAAACATTTAATTATGTGTAGAAATTTTGCAGCAGCTTTGGTTTTTTAAATTATTCTGATTTTTCAAAAGGGGAGAAAGGAAAAAACCTGAAAGCACTTAATATTGCAATTTGATAGTGTAAATACATCTTGCACTCAGACAATACTAATGACCAAAGAACATATACAATGAGCTGAAGCAAACTGCTTATACAATTACGTGTTATTAATTTACAAAAACTAATTCTAAAATGCATCTTATTCTATCTGCAATGTAAATACCACTAAAATATGCAGTATGCCTTAAAGCACAGGGCCTGATTGTGGCCATATTTAATGCCTAATTTTTAGGTCCTGATTCTACATTCTTTATTTAGGAAAAACACACAAATAATTTCAGTAGACATAGTGTTGGTGTAAGGAATGCATGATCAGGGTTTTAGGATCCCTAGATCAAGGTAAAATTAATATTGGGGTTGCAGAATTTGTTTCAGAATTTCATTCTATGCAAGAGTAGCTGTGGGTTCAATCCTTGCATGAGGCTGATAATGCCATAAGTATCCTGCTTCAGCTCTGCTGAAGTTAGTGGCCAAATTCCTATTGATTTTAAGAGAGCAAGATCAATCCCAAGGTGTCATATCAGCCCAGCTGATGGTTATGCTGTCTATAACAAACCAACCACTTTGATCCAAATAAAGTGGTTTGTTCAATAACCATATGTATGATTGCAAGTGGGATGATAAAGAGCTAGTTTGTATGAACTGGCTTATTATTTGCACTATTTTATTTTGTCTGTTTTGAAGAAGAGTTTACAATACATTTCTAAAATGTGTTGCTAAAGTGCTTTTCTTTAAGATAAAGGTTTGTGGGGAGGAGGAAGTGAAGGCATTCTGCACATGAACCTGTACCCCATAGGTTTCTGCTAAAATGGTCAGTAATGAAATAGTTAAATGTTTAATTTAATTTTTTCCCCAAGGGGCTTCAGAGATGAATGAGGCAATTCATACTACTTGCACCTTTTGCATCTCTCTTGTCTATCTCCATAGCAAGGTAACACTGTCAGCTACTGTTGTGTTCCCTTTTGCATAGATTTTCCTCCTTTCTAACTCCTTCCAATCTTACACAAATCCATTGTGCTTTCTGCCTCAGAAGAGTCTGTGGGATCCAAGCAAAGGTTTCTATACTTCTACATCTGTTACAATGGCTGATTTGAAAGGAACTTTACTCTTACCAATTTAAAAAAATCCCTTTCCTGTTAGAGAATGTCCAAAGTGCTTTGAACATGAAATCTGGTTAATATGGTAATGCTTATAGCACTACAGAGAAGCCTAACATGTATGGCTATATGGGCAAAAGTGGACCTCTACCCTATATACATTTGAAGTGAGGGAAAGTCACAAAACCATCAAATTCTGCTACAGCAAGAGCTGAAATAGAAGACTTGCATGTCTCCTCTCTAAAGAAACTAAAAGTCAGTTTCCGATGTAATAGTGTTGAAAAGGATCCCCTGTGGGTACCATTTGTTTAGGGCAAGTGCACAGGGCTCTAGTGTGCTATATGTCTGAATAAGTCTGTCCCTGTCACAGGCACCACCCTGTATATTACCAGATAGCCAGCCCTGCTCTCCTTTCCACCTGCTGTAAGACATTACCTGAAACCGCTGCCAAACCAAATGCTGTACTTGCCAGCATACCACTGTGGCTGCCAGAGATCTTGCCCAGGCCAACAGGACTCGTCCACCAGCACTCTCAGCATGAGGCATTGTAACCCCTCACACCGAGCCATGATACAGTAGTGATGTCAGCTTAACTGGGTGGAAAGTGATGGAGACCAAGCAAAGTGTGCAGGGCCTGTTAGGGCAGGCAGACAAGAGCCTTTTAACGCCTACTGAACACTCACCATAGAGCAGGAAAGACATCTAATGTTCCACAATGTGCTACATTGCCAAGTCTCACAAAAAATAGCATGGAATTTAAAAACAAGCCTGACCCATTTCAGAGGTGTTTTATACAAACTTTGTAATTCCTTTGTATTAGTAGTAGCACAAGTACACGCATATATACTAAGCAGTGTTGGCAGCAACCCAGGCTGTGTTTAGTACCTAGAGCAGTGGTTCTTAACCTTACTGCAGCCTACGCTCCTTTGGTTCTCAAAATATGTTCTTGCACCCCTTATTAAAAATCATTGAAATAGGTCAGTTATTTAAACCTAAGATATATCATAAAAATCTGGCATGTCTCGCACCCACAGGGAGTGCGTGCACCCCAGGTTAAGAACCACTGATCTAGAGGTTTTTCTTCCCCCTATACATAATAAAAACTGGTCAACAGTAGGGCTGGAGGGCACCGATGAGATGGGGAGAGGACGGTCCCTCTCCCAGTGTGGTGAGGGACATAGCGCTGGGGAGGACAAGCCAGACAGTGCCAGAGCCGGGCGAGGGGGAGCGCCACTGGTGCCACATGGGAGAGCAGCGCCAGAGACTCAGCAGCACCCTCACTAAGAGGGGAGGGTCGGCGTCGCCGTACACGCTTCGCTGAAGCAGCAGCCACAGCCGCACGGTCGGCGCTAGCAGGCAGCCCCACAGCTCCGCCTGCTGCAGCAGAGCCGCGTCCCCCCTCACAAACTGTAATCCGGGCAGCGACGACCCCACCCACACGCCCGTGCTGCTGCGCTCCCCGCACGGCACTTCACAGCCTCCTCCCGTCTCGCCCCCGGCCCTCACAGGCAGCCGCGGAGAATTAACCATGCCGCTGGGCGCGTGCCGCCGAATCAGCGAAAACGAAGTGCCAACCGCGCCCTCCAGCGCACCGCGGCGCTCTCGGCAGCAGCACAGAGGGGAGCGCGGAGCTGGCGGGAAAGGTCACGTGGTTCCCGGATTAGGGACTGTCTGGTTGCCATGGTGCCTCTATGATCCCCAGCTCCTCGCCTCGACTGCGCTGAGCATGCGCAGGAGATTAGCGTGCCATAGCAACCGGATCAGCGACAGTAGCAACGGTAATGGTGAGTCTGTTGAAAGGTGAAGCGGGGGAGCTGGGTGCGTGTGTGGCTGGATGGGGAAAGGGGAGAGGCGGGACCGGGGCGGCAGGGGGAAGGAGGAGGTGACTTGGCTGAGGGGGGCAGCGAGGCGGGGTTGAGGACACCTGGTTGGGGTGGGGGAGCTGGGGGGCCTAGAGGGCCCTCGCTGTGGGAGGGCAGGGAAAGGGGCCTGGGGCGCCGGGCTTGGCCACGGGAGCATATTTCACTGAACGTGGCAATGCTGGGCCTGCCTCTCCCTATTTCTCCACACAGAGCTGGGGAGCCTTTGCCCCTCCTGTGTTCTGGGCCCTGCCAGAAGCCCACCTGGCCCCAGCATAAGTCAAAGCAGCCTCGGTTCTGCTCGCTCTAAGCTCCTAGAGGTGTTTTGCAGTCCAGAATAGCCACCACTTGCTGCCCTCCTTTCCCCTTTAACAGGACCCTACAATGGGAGCTGTAAGAGGTGTTGGTGTGGAGAGGTATAAATGGGCCATTGGGCATCACATAAACTGGTCCACTATCTAAGACTGCGGGGGTATTTCCTGCAATCTTGAATGACTGTTAAAAAGAAACAATAAACCAACACAAAATTGTGTCTTGGAAAGAGAGTTATTCCAGAGATAGATCAGAATAGCAGGAGCAAATCATCCTTGAGCTACTTGAGTGCCAGGAGTCACCATCATTAAAATGCTGCGTTAATAGATGTTTTGAAGACTGTAACAAATACAGAATCTACTTTGACAAGCCTGATTACTGCTCACTTACCTAAGAAATTCCATGTGGTTTTATTTGACTGAAATGACCAGTAGGAATTAAATGCATAAAAATGAGGATGAACCCCAGTTATCTATTTTTACCTTCTGGAAACATTGCTGTATTTGGCTGACTTTTTGTAAACTTTCTGTAATAATTCCCTGTAAAAAATTATTCCATTGAAGAGGAAGAGCATGGATTATTTAATGATTTTGTTCTCTTTTACCAATCGCGTGCATGCGTGCGTGTGTCTGTGTGTAGATTTTTATTTTTTCCTTAGATTATTTGTTGTTATTCCTGACACATCAATGTGAACTGTCAAAGGTGACATTTTCAGACACTGATCATTTGGCATAATCAGCAGTATATCATTTTGATTACTTGCTATTCCTTTCAGTAATCTAACCTTTTAAGATGAATCACTCTGGGAAAGGAGCCAGTGAAGGTGAAGGTTCTTGGTAATTGGCTGGTTCATGTGGAATTTAAGACAAGGCTAGTTGATGCATGCCAGTAGCAAGAAGGCAGCAATATTGGCATTTTTGCTGGAGTAAATACGAACTCACTCCAAGAAACCCTGATTTCTGATCTGTGCTACCCAAATGACCTATTTCCATGCTTCTGGTTTTCATCTTGCCATTTTGGAAGAAAAAATTAGAGGGCTGGAGGCCCAAGTGTCGACCCTA
>CM057848.1:60658322-60676535 GCA_030068395.1 Apalone spinifera | reverse complement strand
TCTAACGCTAAGCCTCATTTGCATAGCTTTGGCGCAAAAGCGCGCCACTGTAGATGTAGCCAATGAGAATTCACTGTTGATGGAGATGGGCATCCAAATCATTGACATTATAGTTGTACTAAAGTACATTTTATAACACAAAATGTATCCAGTAATAAATGTGAAATAGTAATTCCCCTACCCATCCCTTGAATTTATTAACAGCCTTACTGACAAAACAAGAACTGAAATGTCAGACTTACTTCAGAGCATTTGCTAAGGAATGTGCAAAACAGTTTCCTTTACTTGGCAGCTGAAAAAGCATTTATCAAAATCTGATGTCTCTAACAGTTGGAGGGAAAGCCCAGCTAAAGTCTTGCCTTGCCAGTGGATTATGGTTATTTTCATGAACAAATCAAAAGTAGCCCAGTCACTCAACTTTACCTTTGCAAAATAAAGTGGAAGGGGTTTGATTTTTTTTAAAAAGACGAATTGCACTTTAAAAATTATGCACTGGATGCTGGTGGAAAGTACTTGCAAGTATGGCAGTTATGTATCTGTAAGGAGTAAGGCCTACCAGTTAGAAGCCCAAGTACCTTTCAGGAGCTGGGCCTAGCCAAGAAAGTTGGTGAAAAGATTTCCTTACTTTCTGATCTTACATGTCTCATCACATCCATTAATGAAACCTAGTACATGGTGATTTGCTCATGGGTGAAAGAGGATGTAAAATTTGCAAGCCATGTGGAATCCTGCTCTCTCCCACTGCAAACATAGTGGAGATCCCTCCCAACACCTCCTCCCTTTTTTTCTTATAGAAATTTGCTATATTAAAACTGTCAGCAAATAGAGGAGTGTTTCCATGCTTGCCAATATGTTGTGAGTCATGTATTCAGTGAGTACACTGAAAACTGTTGCTAGGGTGTGAGAAGGAAACGTAAAGCTTAGTCTGTGTGTGACACACTCAGATTACACTAGGGGCACTCATGACTAGCCCAAGCTGCTGCACATGCCAGCACAGCCACACTGCTATTTTTAGCATGCTAGTGTGAGCTACGAGCACTGCTGTCTAGTTGCTTTGGGAAGTACATATTCAGCTGCAGTGAAGACATGTGAGAAGTCTCCACTTCTAAAACAAACTAAGTGGGAGAGCAGGTTTAACATTGCATTTGCTGATGATCTTTTATATACAAGTAATTTTGTAACATGACCAGTTTGTTAAACTTGCTGTGTATTAAGTTATTTAGGCCTAATTTCTAAATGTTACTTTGTGAATTGTGTTTATACATAGTAATAAATGTTATTTTATAAAGAAAAAAATGCCTATCTGTTGTATGACGAACAATAGTTTGGCTTAAGGACGACATATAGAACTTTATAACGTATCCTCCATTTTTGCTCACTCCCCATCATAGACTTTAATGAAATTATCTCACTCTTTATCCCTTTATCTTTTGTAATAGAAAATGAGACTTGGGCCCAATCTCATTAACCCATTACCACTTCCCCTCTCATAGAAAAAGCATCAGTTTAATATTCTAAAAATACATTAAAATGGTCTGTAAAGCTTACAGAGCCTTGGTTTGTTAAGTTTACATTGCCTTTGTGACTCTTGCAAAGCCAGATGTCACATCTATTATGGATGTGAAAGTGTACCCATGTACATGGTTAACTGGTGAGCCTGGGCTCATTAGGTAACCCTCACGATTATACACAGACCCTCTGCTGCCTCTGTATCAAATACAGAGGCAGCAGGTGTGGGGGAGGTGGGAGCCAGTTCTCCTGGGGAGCACTGCCCCCTGGTGCTGCTGCCTCTGAGGGAGGGGCAGGCAAGCTGGCTCCCCAACACATACTGGTTCCCACCAAGCTGCCTGCAACCCCATGCTGCCTCCTAAAGAGCTTAAAAAAGCTGGCTCCCCACAAGCACCAGCTGCTGCCTAGCCCTGTGTGTAAATGTGTAACTGCTAAAAATTTCAGTAGTTACACATTTACAAAAATAAACATATTTTAACATCCCTCTGTTCTATTCCCTACTGTTTTGAGATCTTGTCTAAATTACACAAAGTTTGCCAGGATTGCTATGGTAATACATTATTGTAGTGAGGAAACAGTTCATGCAGGATGCTAAGTTAAGATAAGCTATACTAGCAAAAGCATATTTTTCCCAGTATAACTTCTCCTAGATGATGGGTGGTGGTGGCACAAAAATGTCATTAACTAACATTACAAATATTTTAAGAATGTTTAGAAACTAGCTTAAGTACAGAAGACGACCCAAACTAGGTAGGGAAAAGAATGGGAATGGTTAATTTAACCAGATGCTTTCTTGTCTTAAAGAAAAAGGTTCAGATTTGTGTCTCAAAATGTGATCTCTGACCCTTTCTAATAGGTCTTTCTTTGTTAACTAAATAAAAAAATCTGCATGGTTTAACCATTTTTGGGCTACATAGTCCATGTTTCAAGGACAATACTGGATCCATTCTAATGAAAGTCTAATTTTGACAAAAGTCCCTCAGTTGGAATATATTTTAAAAATCTACGCTATTTAAGTAAGCACTTTGTTTTGGGTTCAAAAGCAAATCAGCTCTCTCTAAAACAAGACTTAAAAAATACTACACAAGGCACAGGGGAAAGTAATTTAACTGTGTGAGGCTCCCTTGCTTACTGAGAGTTTATTTAGTACTGTGCCAGCAAGACATTGACTGTGTAAGACTTTAGTGATCCACCTATTTTGGTGACTGTTAATTTTAAATAGAATCAGGCACTTAGATGCACTGACAATGAGCACTATATAAATAGCTAACTGCAACGAATACTTTTTAAAAAAACCCACAGGAATCATTATTTACTAGGAGCTTACAGGTAAGAGGGCACCAGCTACAGGCAAAGCAGTGCTAGTTCATCATGTAAACAAGATCAATATCCTCCAAAGAGACATAATGATGTCATTTCCAGATGAAAGAGCAGGTGTTTGTTTCTAAGTGGTTATTTGTCAAAATGGAGGATTAAAAAACTGAATCTACCACTAATGTAAACAAATAAATTATGGAGCAATATGTAGATCACAGCTGGAATAACTGGGAATTTCTGCATCTTGTTCATTCAAGCACAAATATGGGAGATATGTTACTGCTAACTTCCTCCACCAGGAGGCCTGAAGCTATTCTAGCATGATTTTCCAGTGCTATTAATTTACTTATCTTTCCTGAATTTCAGACTTCATGCATATGTCATAAAGTGTGTCAATTCACAACCATTTTGTCTCTCCTAGCACTTGGCATGTAGCTGTGGTTTTTAGCTGCTTGGGAGTGTCAAAAGTAGAATCCTATCACTACTTGTATCTTGGGAGTAGACCTAGGACTACTTTTCATGGGCTTCTGTAACTGTTAAGAAGGCTTTCTAGTTTACATACATGAACTGGTGTTCTAGATTGTAGGCTTTCGGAATTGGCATCTCTGCGGTGAGAAAGAACAGCAAACTCCTAGGATCAGTGCAGTGTTAACAGAGAATCTGAAAAACTGCTTTAGTTCTTCACTTCCATGCTGGGAAGGTGTTCAGCCTATCCTGAAGAACGGCATATTGAATTGCTTTACTGCAACCCTTCTGGCTGCTTATGGAGCATTACTGTAGACAAAATTACCACTTAACTGTTTTCCTGAATGTGATGAAGCTGGTACAGGTCAGTATGTTATCTTCGGGGAAAAGGTGTATAGAGAAAAATGGAGAGAAGCTCTTCAGGATTTCTTGGGGTGACTGGGAATGGCAGGAGTTAATGTGCATTTTGGATCATTGATCATACAAGGCAAAGGAGACTGGTACAGATTGAACCTCTTTAGTCCAGCACTTTGGTCCAGCAACATCAGTGGTCTAGCATGATTTAAGTTAGCCAGATGTCCACTTTTCATAGGTATAGTGGGAAAGTTTCCCATGATCCCATAAAATTTGTTTACAACCACCAGTCCTGGCCCTCAGTGTTCTGTGCTGTTAGTTTGCTCTAATTTACCCCTAAATGTCTTGTACGAGCCCAGGAAGCAGTGGAAATGTTAGTAAAGCTGCTAGACAATATTGACCTCCCCTGGTTTGGCACCAGTGAGGTTCTGAGGATGCTGGGCTAGAGAGGTTCAATCCTGTAACATGAACCAGAACTGTTGTCTTTGTGTTACATGGACCACATTTAAGGCTATTTAAGACTGTAACAGCTGAGATACAGCCCCATCCACCCCTCTGTCTTAACATATTCTGACATGACATCAGAAACTTCAGCTATAAAACATTTTTAAACCTTATTTAATAAAAAGGTTCAAAAAGATACAGAGGGACATGAAGTAAATAAGTTACATGGGTACATTACAATCACATCAGCAAGATTTCCTTTAGTGTATTAATATTTTATAAAAAGAGCACAAAAAATAAATTCAGTCTGGTCTATCACAACTGTACAGCAAAAAAGGTAAATATTTTATATAGATATGTACACTATTTTAATATGTAACAGTCTTTTTAAAAGGTGCCCTAAGCAGCAAACACACAAAGGCAGTGTCTGCTCATTTGTTAAAAGTAATATACTTTTTTTATAATAAAGCATTTATACAGTAATTACAAAGGATTAGACTGTTCCTGTACAATACATCACCAAAGATCACAAATGTAAAACAGAACATAGAAGGGTAACCCCGACCCCTATTTATATCAAATCTAAGCTAAAAGTGAAATATAATACACTTGGAGAAGCTGGAGAATAATGGAGAAAGGTTTTTTAAAAATATGCAGTTACATTTTATAAAAATATATGCTTTTCTCAAATTTAAGGAGCTGGGTTTTTCCAGGCTCAGCTGTTTATGGAACCCGTTGCAGAAAGAAAAATCTTTTGACAGACGGGGGAATAATTATTTTGTATTCCTCCCAACAACTGACAAAGGAAAGAATGTGGGTGAATGAAACAGCTGAATCCAAACAGAAAATTTAAAAAAACCCACCACTACACAAACAAAACAAAGCTGGCAGTACAGACACTGCTTTCTAATCTCTGTGAAACTTAAACTTCAAAAATGTACTCTGGAAGATAATGCAGGATAATACAGTTTGTGTGGGCATAGTAGGGGAAAGAGTATATGGGAAAAAGTAGTCTATCTGCAAATATGAGGAGTCCTGTGGTACCTTAAATCTGTTTTTCTTAAAGCTGCTACAGGACTCATTTTAGCTTTTAATTGACTGTGGTAATCAGTAAATTAAAGAGCTTAGCTCAGAAGACACTGTCACAGGGCTAGAACACTGTTATATCAAGTTTTCCTGTTGTAGACAAATAGTGAAAGGATACAAAGATATATCTGGATCAAATCCCCAGACTTATTTTAAAAAGACATTTATATAAGTATGATTTTTTTAGGCTAGTGAGTGATAGAATAGATATGCCACATAGCAGACAGAGACATTTGTAAAAAAGGTGCATTCTGTGTGGCCTAGGAACCATGCGTTTTCGTGTGTCAGCCATTTTATTCTTAATCTTAGTTTACTGTAACTAAAAGTTTCATCCAATAAAATTCTTAAAGTCAATAAATAAAGATCAGCCACCCAAAAATCTGGTTAGCTAACTTTAATTTCAACATATCAACTTCATCATAGGGATGATCAGATATTTTTAACAGAGACTTTAGGTCAGATTTCAAATTTACGTTTTACCTGCTGTCAAATAGCTGTATTTCTATTAATCTCTGGCTATCAGAATAACATGCCAGTAACCATATTTACTCCCGCACTGCCATTCAAAACACTATATGCCACTGTAGCCTTTCATTTGGTAGACTTGAGATTCCTTTCCCTCAGATCAATGTTATCTGTTCAATCCAGCCAGTCACAATCTGAACTATAACTGTGCTGAACTGCAGCTAAATTACAACATACCAAGGCTATAGTAAAGTTGTTTCCCTCCTTGTATCACCACAAATATAGCAAAATACACTGCTACAAAACTGAAATGCTGTCCCCATGCAGATCGCAGCAGGTGTAATACTGAGTGCTTATAAAGCCAAGAATAGTACAGGAGGGCAAAACAGATGATTTCCCTCCCACACACACAATGGCATCCAGCATAAGATAGATTCAAATGGGTAATGTTTTAAAATATGGCCAAATGGCAAGTAGCTTTATATTTTCACTTGTAGCTTAACCTCCAACATTGAAAAGGCTGTACCCTACGTTTACAGATGTACAAGAGGATTTTGGTTAAACATTGCATTTGTTCCCATACAAAGGGCTCTTTCAGTTAAGCCATCTCTCAGTGTATTTACTCTGCCTATTCTATCTCCACACATAGGGTAATGTCTACACTACACGGCTCCATCGACGGAGCCATGCAGATTACCTTTGTAGACATAGGAAAATGAAGCGACGATTTAAATAATCACCGCTTCATTTAAATTAAAATGGCTGCCGCGCTGTGCCAATCAGCTGTTTGGTGGCACAGCACTATCGTCTGGACGCTCAGCAGT
The DNA here is from genome assembly GCA_030068395.1 of Apalone spinifera. NCBI lineage: Eukaryota > Metazoa > Chordata > Testudines > Trionychidae > Apalone > Apalone spinifera. Next base: position 60,670,071 of record CM057848.1, on the reverse strand, counting down.
GGACATCAAAGGCATTTGTCGACCTCCCCAGTAAACCTCATCCCACGAGGTATAACGGGGATGTTGACCGCAGAGCGTCCAGACTACAGCGCTGTGCCGCCAAACAGCTGACTGGCGGCACAGTGCGGCAGCCATTTTAATTTAAATGAAGCGGCGATTATTTAAATCACTGCTTCATTTCCCTTTGCCGAGTAAACAAATCTACATGGCTCCGTTGACGGAGCCATATAGTCTAGACATACCCATACTGAATTAGCACATATTGTCTGGCTGCAAAAAGATAGAAGGAAAGAAAGCTGCAAGGATGAAAAAAAACAACCAATGCTTGATTCATTAATATCTAATAAATCTACTAATTTTGTACATTATTAAAATCCCTTTCCACAGAACATAATCAATCAGTGCCCGTGTCTAGATGGATGTCCACTGGAATAAAAGAAATAAAGAAGATCTAAGTGAGGAGCTAGTCTACTGGCTCCTAGAAGTAGATAATATCAGTGCAAGAACTTGCTATTAATCCCATAAGGAAGATTAAGTCAATGCATAGTGCAACTGCACAATCTTCTTGTTTCCCTCTTGCTTCCTCATCCCATCTGTTCCTGACTAACTGCTGCCATCACTTGCCATGTCATAGTTACAGCTAGATTGTAAATTCTTCACAGCAGTGATCAGATTTTATTTGTTCTTTCAAGCACCAACCACACTTTGGGAGCACTTTTAAAATACTAAATGATTTTACTCAAAATAATTAGGGAAAGAGAATAAGAGGCAAAGAACTGTATTTCTGATCAGAAAGAGAGAACAGGCGTTTTCAGGGAACATCAGATGGTGTGTCCCGGAATCCCTATCCTATATTGGGATTTTCTACACCAGAGCAGATTAATGGTTCTAGTTTGGCATCTTCATCTAGCTTCAATGAAAGGTAGAGAACCACTCATCTGACTAACTCTGCACTGTTCTCACTAAGAAAGTAAAAAATTTTATTTTCTTACTCTCTGCAGCATACTTAATTAGCTCTTAGTTTTCCTAACTAAAAATTTTAGGAGTGGTGATATTACATAGCCCTTTCTGAAGTCCTGCCAGGGTAGTTGACACTCATAAGCTGCATCTAGACTGGCATGATTTTGCGCAAAAGCAACTGCTTTTGCGCAAAATCTTGCCGCCTGTCTACACTGGCCGCTAGTATTTGTGCAAGAACACTGACTTTGTAATGTACAAAATCAGTGGTTCTTGTGCAAATACTTTGACGCTCCCGCTCAGGGATAAGCCCTCTTGGGCCAGTGTAGCCACCTTAATTTCTTGCGCAAGAAAGCCCGATGGCTAAAATGGCCAGCGGAGTTTTCTTGCGCAAGAGAACATCTATACTGGGCACGGATGCTTTTGCGCAAAAGCACATGCCAGTATAGACGCTCTCTTGCACAAATACGTTTAACAGAAAAACTTTTCAGTTAAAAGTATTTGCGCAAAATCTTGCCAATCTAGATGCAGCCATGCTCTCTGCAGCTACATGCTGTAGTATGTATGCCCTGGTCTATACTAAGGAGTTATTTTGAAATATCCTCCCCCCCTTATTTCAAAACAATAAGCGGAGCATCCATACTACCAAGCACTTATTTTCAAATAACAGGCTGCTTATTTTGAAATCTGTACTCCTGCTTTCCTTGGGAATAATGCTGATTTCAAAATAGTAATTTTGAAATAGCAGTAGTGTGGATGCTTTTGAAATAACTACTTCCCCGAGTAATTCAAAGTAATTACTTCCCAGTGCTTCCTGGGGCTCTAAGTCAAGGTAGCGCGTCCACAGTAACAGAGCCTGCCTCAGACTAATTTTAAGGCTCCCCCATAGTGGAGACACACTTTTAATTTTGTTATTTGAGGAGTTTTTATTTCAAATTTAGTTATTTCAAAATAATTTCCTAGTGTAGACATGCCCTATCTGTTGTAAATATTGCCCTTGGATTTAAGGGACTGACCCTTTTGTTCCATTACATACTGTATATTTAAGAGAGTTTGTCTGTCTGTTTGTTCAAAAACTCCTCCTAATGATAAGATCTAGGACCACCAAATCTGGTACATAGCTTTCTCTTAAACTGAAAGTAGGTAAGGGTTTGGTTGTGCCAGGAAAATGGGATCTGCCCGTCATAAAATCATACAGAAGAGAGACAGATTCACCAAGTAGGTGAAAGGGGTTTGTTGGGGGGGGGTCAATCCCCCCTATCTGTATAAACAACAAGAAGTCCTGTAGCACCTTATAGACTAACAGATTTATTTAACATGGCTGCCCCCTCTGACACTTGCCCCCTATCTGTGACTGCCTCGTCCTCGAGCCTCCCACCCCTAAGCTAAAGCTTCCCCCAGCATCATAGGGAACACTGATGGCTGTTCTCCATCAGGGAGGAAGGGGAAAGTGCACAGTTTGCTGCATTCCTCCCTTTGACTGGGGATCACAGGGGGCAGGCGAAGAGTAAGTAGCCTTGGTATGAATCCGGGTGGGGAGAGAGGACTTTGCCCTTACACGTGCAGTCCCCTGCCCAGAGCCCCTCCTAACCTCCTAATCCTGACTCCTGCACCTCCACCCTTATTCCCCTCCTTAAGGATCCGAGCAACACTAGTTAAGGAATAAAGGAGAGAGACTGAGAAGTTTCCCCCTATAACTTCCATAATTTTCAATACCTCAGTCAAGGCTCCTCTTCAATAATCTTAGGTCTCTCTCTCCTAGCACACGCATGTCCCAGTTGTATCTTAATCTTCGTTGCTGATTTCTGGGCCTTTTTAATCTCCACTGTGTAACAGGACAGAGTACTCCAGACACAGCTGTTCAATAGGATGGTATAATATGTGCTGCATTATTTTCAATCCCCTTTTAAAATGTACCCAATCAACCTATTTACTTTCTAAACTGCTGTGTTGCTCTATAATTCCCAGGATCTGGCACTTCTAAGCGACTTTCTAATCTTCTGGAAAGAATTGCCATTTGAAGACTTAACTACACTGTAGTGTTTGACTGGCATTTACTCCAACCCTGAAAATGGATTATTAACAGATGTGAAGAACTGAGAAGTAACATTATTGAAAGTAGAACACAATACATGGCTACTTCACTTTTTGCTCTCCTTTGCACATCACTCCAAATATTCAGTTATTTGCAGTGCTGCTGCAGTAGGACTGAGTATGCAGAGTGTCTGCAATTTTAAAATGAAAACATTCTTTATTAATTAATATTTCAATTCTTAAGATGATTTGCTGCTTGAACTTTTCTTCTGAAAGTTCTTTGCTTTTGGTTCTCTCCAGTTTAGTAATGAGTAATTAATAGCAGGTGACAGCCATCAGCCTCCACATTCCAGTCAAGACCAGTTCACAGTGACAAAGGAAGTGGCAGCCAAACACCACCAAAATGGACACATTTTGTATACTGTACAAAGAGAACTGGATTCTGGACCAGAAGGTGGATTTTTGATCCCCAAACTGGTATAAGCCCAGGCTTGTTACAGAAACTAAGTACGTGAATGAAAAGAGAGGGACATTTCAGTTCAAATGATTAACATCTAAAAAAATAGTAACCAATTACTATTTATTTTTATTATAAAGGAAGAATCTTGCCTAAGGAAAAGGAGCTGTGCAAAGATAAACAGCTTAAAGAGCAGGGTACCAAATATATATGGCATGAAGACTTAATTAGGCAGTGAAACAATTGTAGCTGCCAAAAAAGGAGTTGGTCCCAAGTTTCAGCCCGTTGAAGAGGCTCTGGTGCCATGGGGCAAAAAAGTCAGGCCAGGCAGGTGACAGGTTGGAATCTGACCTATATTAAATGATAGTTGAACAAGCACAAAGGAATTCTCCAGCAGCTTGGAAAGGCCTCCTGTAAGTCAGACAGATCAGGGACAGCCTGCTGTCACCAACTGGAACTACCCAAGCAGCTCTGCTCAAGAATTCACAGGCAACTGACTTATCTGACCACTAGATGCCACTATGGAAGCGCACATTGATCTGATGTGCATTGCACTGGCACTAGAAATCTGGCAAATCACTGCCACGTTGAAACATTTTATTACTAGCTACTGTTCTTTGCTCATGCAGTTACACGCCACATACCATATCGTGTTCCTTCAGAGGTGGGAGTGAGAACTGGCTGCCTAGCGGTACAAATGCATCACAGTACTATGGATGCTTCATTGCGGGGTGTTGCAACTAAATCCAATTTGCCTCTTCAGTTATTCTGATTGAGTTCTGCTGATCTCCCTATTTCTCTCTCTCCTTACAATGAAAGGCAGAGGCCATGAAAGGAACTCTATCAAAATGCCAAGTACTCTCTTCAGCAATGGATGCAGCACAAGGAAACAACTTGATTTGTTACAGGGACAAGATGGGTGAGATGCTGCCTTTAATTGGACCAGCTTCTGTTGGTGAATGAATCTTCTGACCCAACGGAGCTCTCCACAAGAAGAGCTGTGTGGCTTGAAAGCTGCTCTCTTTCACCAAATTAAGTTGGTCCAATAAAAGATAGAACTTCACCCACCTTGTCTCTCTAATGTCCTGGGACTGACACAACTACTACACTGGATTCTTTACAGTTTTATGAAATAAAAGTATGTGAACACTGTGTATATATGTACAGACAGACCATGTGCAATTTTAGCCTTCAGCTGATCTATTTTTGACTTAGAACTTTGTCTTAATATCAGGCCTTGCTGTCTAGACTTCTGGCTAACGGGGCCACTTCAATGCCAGCTCTGTATGAAGAGTCTACATTTTTTACTGGAAGGGGGCCATGATGGGATAGCCCAGCATTCTGTGCTGTCCAATCACATGTGCAAAGGAATAGATGGAAGGACACTTAAACTTCTTTTACGTAACCTGTGGGTGGCTATTTCTTTGTAGGTCATTTAAAGGGATGGGTAAGGGTTTCCCATTGCATAATAGTTCTTTGGGGAAGGAAGTAAAGAAGCCTGATGAAGAGACCCATGTCCACCTTTCCCTCCGCTGTGAGGCATGCTCAGTGCAAAAACAATGTCTCGGTTCAAGTCTCATTAAGAACTTTTCTCCCTTTTGTAGTGAGTTCAAGACGGAAATGAGCATTAGAGATTTTTCAAATTGCACTTGTGAGGGGCAATTTCTAAAATGACCCAATAACTACTTTTCCTCCTGTACATGATGTGGCCAGATCTTTAAGGTTTGTGGCTACTCTTATCCCACAGAATGCTGTATGTCCACTACTGAACTCCTACTGGCACAGGAATGATCAGGCAACCCCTTGCTAGAGAAAGAGAGACATCACCTCTGAGAGGAAAGGGGTGAGGTGAGTGGTTCTTCACACACAAACACCCCCACTTCTGTCATACAGTGACCCAGGGTATGTCTCCTATTTCCACAGAACCTACTGGATAACCCTTCAGAGGAAAGCAGGAAGGGCAGTGACAGACAATTTGCTATGGAAGGCAATTGTTACAAAACACCAGTTTCACAGTAACTAGATGCACGTAGTCTCAGGGCAGAGCATCTTTTCTTGCGCAGGCCTGGAAGCCTTTATTCTCAAGAGTTTTGTTACTGTGATTCTTGGCAAGCACAAGGAGAAAGCCCCGACTAACTTGCAAGAGAACTGAGTTCCGCCCCTGATGACCTTGTTCAGTTACGTACCTCAGGTGCCTTTATAAATAAAATAGAAATCTTATTTGTAAAAAAGAATATCCAAGTTCACACAAATCTCTTTATCCACTGATTTGGCTCAGTCTATACTGGCAGGGCGAGGTGCTGAATGTGGGATGAAGAAAGGGCAGCAGTGGAACTGTGGCCTAGTATAACTCAGTCCAGTTAAGGAAAGTGCAGGAAAGGAGGCAAACACACCGAGAGAGAGGTGAGGTCCAGCCTTACTACTCCCTCGACTTTCCCTGGGCTATGGTTAAATCTCCCCATCCTCATCCGAGCTGCCACTGCTGCCGCCACTGCTGCTGCTGCTGCTCCCCATATTACTACTCTCCTCTTGCTTCACTGCTGCCGCTGCCGCTGCCGCTGCCGCCACCACTGCCGCCGCCGCCGCCTCTTTCTCTTGTTGTTTCAATGCTGCTGCCTTCTTCTCCTGTTCTGCGTGGCTCTTCATGTGAGCACTCCGGCTCTTCACCTTGTAGAAGACCCTGAGGGAGATCATACACATGTAATTATTGGCTCAGTCTCTCTGTACCTCTTCTTCCCTGCACAGCCAAAGGGGCTGCTGCATCTCTCGTTTGACGTCAACAGACCACTGAGAAGGGCCCCGTATCACAACCATGATGGAACTACTGCAACTACAACTGCTCTCACTCCCATTCCTCATGCAGCAAGGTGGTGCAGTAGATGAGGCACTTAAGCTTGTTCTTGGCAAATGGTGTTCTGTGAGATCTTGGACCATTCATTTCACCTCCATGTCTCCATTTTCCCACCCACACTTATCTGTCATTTAGATGGAGGCAGGCTCCATCTCTCATTATGCATTTGTACATTGCTGAGCATATAAAGGCCCTAATTTTTTAGGCACTACTGGAATATAAATAAGCAAACAATGACAAGTGCCCATGGCTTCCATTCTCTCTCTACCCTCTGCCTCTCAGCAGTAGCTTGTCAATTTTATTGACACCAAATGCTAACCAATAAACTTGAATGCCATTAAGAGTCTCCCCCAGCTTCTTTCTTGTCAGCGATAAGCTAGAAATGCAGCAGTGTGACGTCTCAATACTATTTCAGAATGCAGAATGTAATCCTCCCATGTATCCAGGGTAATGGGGTTAATATGCTGATCATTATGAAAACTACCCATGGGACCTCTGACAACCTCATACCATTAAAGAGAACAACTGACAGTTTTTAACATCTAATTTGAAAGCACCAGTGGTGGAAAGTTGTTCATATTATTACCACCTTTTGCAAAAAACTTATTGTACCATATCTCCACAGAAGCTGCTTCGCAAGCAAATGTTTCTTTCATATAACACTCCTGCAATTGTCACTGTAAATTCATTGACTCTTACCTGCCACATTTTTTACATGGAAATGTGTTCTCCTGGTTCTGAACTTTATTGACCGTGTCCAATTTAGGTTTCGGTTTCCGTCTCCTCCTCTGTACTGAGGGAGGAGGCTTTTGAGACTTCACTGCTGCCTCCTTAGGCTTCCTTACAGTCCTACTACTGGCTTCTCCTGGGGCATTAGACTCCTGGCTTCTTGAAATAAGGCCCTCATTGACCTACATGGCAAACAGAGAGTTGGTAAAGCAAATGGAAAATGAAACATCCCTGGGGTAACGGCTGCTGGCTGAACTGTCACCCCACCAGAATGAGTCCAACTCATTCCTAAGGAGAAAAACTGTGGCATTTCTAAGGCCACTTGTCCTCTCTGAGCAGCACTCCCTGGGAATTGTGTAGAGTTTTATCACAATCCCAGTTACCACCTTTCCCCACCCATCGAGTCATATCGAACATCATCTGGATGCTGGTAATACTCAGGTTTAGTCCAGTTCCATCGCCTTCCACCAGGAAAAGTTGAAGCTGAACTGTCCTTTTTATTTACCCTTCTCCAAACCCTTAAATGGGAGGGTACAAAGGACTGGGGCGGGGGAGGGGAAGAGGAACACATGCAGCTCAGTGCAACACTGACCATTTCATTAGCTTGTAGTGTCTGTGTGGCTTTGGGAAACACTGTGCTCTTCTGGTCCTCCACCTCTTCCTCCTTCTCAGGCTCCTCCTCCACGTGAGCATGTTCCTCACTGTAATTCTCCTTTCTGGGAGGAAGAACGTGTGCAAACCTATGGGAACTCTTCACAAGAAGAGACAGTAAAAGGGACAGAGTTAGTATTTTCTCCTTTGAAGCTTCAGCTCTATTGAAGGTCAAGGTAACCAAGTAAAAAAGGATGGGAGGTTGTGAAGCTGGACATAGTAAACTTCAGCCAGCCTTGTCTGTGCTAGTGAAGGCAGCAGGTGAGAAAGACTTAAGACCATGTCTCCACTTACAATGGCATACAAGTACTGATACAGCTGTGCTGCTATAAGAGTGCTCGTTTAGCTGCATTATGCCAACTAGACAGAGCTCTCCCATGGACACAATAATAAAAGTTCAATGAGCAGCAGTAGCTATGTGAGCAAGAGAGCATCTCCTGCCAACACAGTGCTCTGCACACCATGTCTATTCAGGCAAAATTTATGTGAGTGTTTTCTTCACACCTCTGAGCAATAAAAGTTTTGTGGACATAAGTAGTAATGTAGATATGTCCTCAGACACACAAATCTCTAATCAGACAACTACTTACGGAATCTATGCCATAGTCAGGACCATATTTATTATTTCTTGTATATAAGCAGCATCAGTAAAATTATAAAGAGTGAACTGTGATTCAGGCCACAAAGCTTGTGTTCGGCACTGAAGTCAAAAGCAGGAAAGGGGTTTAGGTGGTTACCTTGATATCAACTTCAGCTTCATCTTTCAGGGACTTCTCATTCGTGGCATCAATATCCCCAAAGATTAGTGTCCCATTCCGACCAATTTTCACTTGTTTCTTGTATGTGTAGTAAAACTCCACACACTGGGCCACTGTCTTGGTTTTTATCTGTTGTTTTAGAAAAAGGCAAAATTTCTTTTAAAATACATAATAATAGTCAAAGGTGTAATTGCAAGTCACTTTACACTGTAATTTTTTTCCAGAAATATCTCTCTGTTATATGTTTTGTTTTAAGTTCTTTACATTGTGTTAGATTCCCCACAAACCTTTTCTTTAGCCTCCCCTGGAATTACTTAAGGCACTAATTTTGGCACTAATACTCTCAGGCTACGTCTACACTGCGCATTGTTGTGCAAGAAGATATGCAAATGAAGCACGGCGCAAGAAGGAGAGGTCTACACTGCTCCTTCTTGCGCAAAAAACCCCTCTTGCGCAGGAGCTGTTCTTCCCGAAAATAAGCAGTAGAATGGCCTGCGCAAGAGGGGTTTTTTGCACAAGAAGGAGCAGTGTAGACAGCTCCTTCTTGCACAAAGGCCTCTTCCGCAGAAATGGTGGCTCATTAGGTATGCAAATGAGGCATGGCGATATTCATCACCGCGGCTCATTTGCATATCTTCTTGCGCAAGAATGTGCAATCTAGACGTAGCCACACTGAGCAATACTTGAGGCTGAATAATCCCATCAAGGTCAATGAGGCTACTTGCACAGTAAAGTACTAGTAGTCAATACAAGGGTGGCACAACTGTTACTGAGGTCTAGTCTACATTAAAAATTATGTTACTGGGGGTTGAAAAATCTACACCACAGTGATGCAGTTAAAACAACCTAACTCCTAGTATATATGGCACCAAGTTGACAGGAGAATTCTCCTATTGACCTACCTTCCGCCTCTCAGGGAGGTGGAGTCCCTACGCAGACAAGAGAACCCCTCTGGTCAACACTGGGAATGTCTTCTCTGAAGCAGTGCAGCTGTAGGGGTTTGTGTGTAGACAAACCTGAGGGTTTACTTACAGGTAGGGGTGACTCTCAGCACAGATGAACACATGTGCTCTAGCAGATATGCTAAAAATAGGCTCAGACTGGAGCTTGGTCTCGCAAACTCATTCATTCCCCTAGACTTGAAAGCCCAAGCTTGCTGGGATGTACAATTAAAGCCTTGTTATCTGGTACTCAGGAAGAATGGCGGTTGCCAGTTAGCCATGGGCAGCTGGTGCAGGACCCCAGTCCCACCTACAACCCCACCCCCTCTGCTGAGGCCCTGCCCCACCACGGTGATGGGAAGAGGAGGAGCAGCACGCCTAGTGCGCACATTCCAGCCTCCCCAACCCTGGAGCACCAGGGAGGGAGGAGGCTGCGCGATCCCAGCCTCCCTGTCCCCAGAGCATAGGGAGAGCACGTGCTGGGGATGGAGTATGGGTGGGGCTATGCTAGGCGGTTTGGGAAGGAAAAGTCTTTCCCTGTCTAGGCTACTAGATGCCCATGCAGTTAACTGAATATGATGAATAACAAAGCAACCCTGGCCAGCTCCACTCCGGGAGTGGAAGAAGTCTCCTTCCCAGGAGCAGGGCTGGCAGCCCATCTGGCACTCTCTTAAATTCACACATTGTTAACCGGCTGGGGACAATGCTGGATAACAGAGCTTTTACTGTACTTAGTTTCCAACAGCATTTCAGCTAAGGAACAACCAGAAAACAAGTCTAACAGATAGGGAGGAAGGCTTGCAGAGCTTTCCAGTTCTGTACCCATTTGGAATAGATGATTATCTGCAGACACCGAAAGATAATATGAAATTCTTCCTGGGACGCATCCGAGAGTTTAGAGACAGTGTCCCAACTTTTGTTAATGCCTAGGCTTTCACATGCTAACACAATGCTTAGCATGTTTGTTATTTATTCATGAAAACTTTGATAACTACTCCTGACTTCCTTTTTTGCGGTATCTTTCCTTCCACTGAACAGCATCTTTGAGACTAGTTAAAATGGATAGGAGACATTTACTAAAAGGCCATTTTCATTGTCTCTAATTTTCTTTTTTAACAGAAACCCAAAATTACTAAAATGTTTCACCATTCACAGATCCATCTATGGGCCATTTCACCACAAAGGGGATTTTTCCCATTCAATTTTATAACCAGATTACTTGAGTGTTACTGGATCACTATCATCTCTTTATAAATGATGTGTGCCCTTGACTAAACGAAGGAGATTGGACTGATGAGGAGTGCAGAGAGAAATATCAGTAAGTAGCACTACATTTTCATTTTTCTTAAGTTTAACGACTCAGAGGAAATTTGGGGGGCATAGGAGGAAAGAATAAAACATAAAAACAAAAGTAAGCACTAAAGACAGAATGCAGTATATTTTGTGTTGATGGTATCAGTGTCAGCACCAACTGCATCAGTTCAGGTCACCCCTTCCACAGTGCGTTATGTAACTGGCAGAGCAACTTACAAGTTTCTGGACCAGGAAAAAGTCTTTTTTGTAGATTGCAATGCCTTTGTTGAAAAGTTTCTTCTCATCAACTTTCCACCTGTCCGATCCTATAGGTAAAGAATTTTAAACTGAAACCTTTCATTTCAAGCCTGTATTCTTCTAGTTATATTTTCTTTAGGTTTCTTTTATATAAAATCTTCCCAAACTATATGCAGTTTATTACACATCTGAAATAGTCTTAATACAATATCCCTCCTGCTCCTCCAACAAGAAAAATACATAATCCAGAATCCCCTTTAGCCCTCTCACATTCTTTATCTCTACTTCCACAGTGGAATGTATTCTGGTAGCATCAAAGCATTGTTGTTATGTGAACAGACATGTAATTTTTGTGCACTAGAGAAAGAGCTTCTCTTTATCCTCTTAGACCAGCGTTTCCCAAACTATGGGCCACGTGGGAAAAAAATACTGGGCCTCAGCGTGGCTGCTGGGGCGTTTCGGGCTCCCAGAGTGCCCATGTGGCACTGGGTCCCCCAAGCCCTGGGCCAGGCGGAGGATGCAGCCAGATGTTCTGGGCTCTCAGCAGAGGTGTAGCAAGAGGGAAACAGGGGGGCAGTTACCCCTGGGCACCACGCTGAGGGGGCGCCAGGCTGGGCTGCAGGGCATTGGGCTCAACTGGGCTGCAGGAGGAGGGAGGTGCCGGGAACCCGGCACTGGACTCAAGGAGAGGGAGGGTGGGGCAGGGAATCAGTGCTGGGCTCAGCATGTCTATGCAGTTTGGGGGGAGGTGCTGGGAAACAGAGTTCAGCTGGGCTGTGAGAGTGAAGAGGTCCGGGGTGCTGGGCTGGGCTACAGAGGG
>CM057848.1:60628692-60648289 GCA_030068395.1 Apalone spinifera | reverse complement strand
CCCCCCCCTTCCGATAGTCCGGCATATCTGATAACCCAGCACCCCCTGGGTCCTAAAGGTGCCAGATTATCGGAAGTTTACTGTAGCTGGTGTTGTAAGATATTTACATGCCAGATGCACTAAAGATGTCCTTTCATGCTTCAACCACCATTTCAGAGGGCATGCTCTATGCTGATGATCAGGGCTCAAAAATTAGGGCAATCTACTCACCCGTGGCGGGTACATTTTAGCCCGTCACGGCACCGAAGTGCGGTCTGCGCATGCGCAGCATGCCAAACCGCATGGTTGGCGAGCACGGTTTGCTGCCGCTTGTCAAGCCCTGCTGATGATGATTCTGCTTCATAATGATTTAAGCAGCGTGAATTGATAAATGTTCTTTTTCATCATTTGAGTCCGATTCTTCCAGCAGAAGGTTGATTTTCTTTTTTGGTGATTCAGGTTCTGTAGTTTCCACATAAGAGTTTTGCTTTTTTAAGACTTCTGAAAGCATGCTCCACTTCTCACCCTTCTTTGATTTTCGATGGTACTTCAGAGTCTTAAACTCTGGTTGTGTGCTGTAACTAACTTTAGCAATCTCATATTAGTTCTAAGAATGTTAAGTATTGGGTAACTGACTAATCGAATGGTCGATGCATTTTTGCATCGACTATTTGATTAGTAGATAGGGCGCTTCCGCCTTTGAAGTGTAGCAACAGCCCAAGGGCGAAAGCGCAGAAGCCCGGGGTCAGCTGGGGACTCCCCTGCTGACCCTGGGCTCTGTGTGGCACTGCCACTTTGAAATATCACAAGGAGTCAATGCCGGGCTCCCCGCAGCATTCAAAGCGACAGCGTCACATGGAGCAGCTGATCCCAGGTTCTGTGCAATGCTGCCACTTTGAAGTAGCCTCCGCTCTTCCCCCCCTTGCTGATAGAGGCAGCAAGGTGGGGGGGGGGGCAGAAGCTACTAGTTGACTAGTCCTTCACATCCCTAATTAGTACCTTCTTTGCATTTTGTCAAATCTGCTCTGAAAGCTCTCTTAAAAATGATCATGTGTAGAGTCCTCATCTGACACTGCTATAACATGACAGATGGCAGAATACAGGTAAAGCAGAGCAGGAGACATAAAATTCTCCCCCAAGGAGTTCAGTCACATTTAATTAAATGTGGGGTGTTTTTTGTTGTTGTTTTTAAAAAAGCATCATTAGCATGGAAGTTTGTTCTCTGAAATAATGGCCGAAGTATGAAGGGGCATACAAATGTTTAGCATATCTAGTAGTAAATTCCTTGCAATGTTGGCTACAAAAATGATATGCAAAATGCAATGCAAACACCTGTTCTCACTTTCTGGTGACACTGTAAATGTGAAGCAGGCAGCAGTACCTCCCATCAATGTAAACAAGTATGTTTAATGATTGGCAGAACAAGAAGTAGGAATGAGTAGACATTTAGGCTCTAAAATTTTACATTGTTTTGTTTTTGAGTGCAGTTACATCACCAAAAAACCCCTACTCTTGTAAGTTACTCTGTTACGGTAAAGAGATTGCACTTCAGTACTTGTATGAGGAAAACTAAAAATACTATTTATTTTGTTTATCACATTTACAGTGTATATATTTGTAATAAGAAGTATTAATACACAAGTGAGTAATGTACAGTTTGCACTGTCTTTTAATTAAAATCAAGATTGAAAATGTAAAAAAATTCCATAAATATTTAATAAATTTCAGTTAGCAATCTATTGTTTAAGAGTACAATTAATCACAATTATTTTTAATCACAATTGTTTTAAGTTAATCACGTGAAGTAACTATATTGAAAGTAGGGCTGCCGATTTAATCAAAGATACTCACAGGAGTGAGTTGGAAAAGTGCTAAAAGATAAACCAACAAAAGGGGACCCTGCAACACTTTCCTATCCTCCTAAATCTGCAAGCAGGGTAAGGAAGATTTGTTTGCCATCAAGCTAGGATGGGGTGGGCACGAGGTGGCTTGCAGGCTGAATCCGGCCCACCAAGCCACCAGATCCTGCCCATGGCCACCTTGCTGGTACCCTTACTATAGAGCAGCTGCACCCAGTGTAAACAGCAGGCTGCTAATTGCTCTGCAAACAGGGCAGGGAGGAGAAAGCTTTGCATAGTGTCCCCGCCTTCTAGCAAAATCCCCAAGCTCCCATTGGCCAGTTACGGGCCAATAGGAGATGAGAAATGTTACAGAAGCCAGGGACAGCGAATGAACCCTCCTCACTCTCCCCTCTCTGTGCTGGAGCAGAGCTATGTGGAGCAGCTGCCCAGCACACAGGCAGGATTCCTGCAGAGCTGCTGGCTGGGAGCCACCTACGTAAGCACCTCCCAGCCAGAGGCTGCCTCTGTGCTCCCCCTTTTTCTCCCCAACTACCTGCCCCAAGCCACCACCCAAACCATTTGTATCCCCTCTCCCTACCTCCTCCAGGTCACAACCCCATCCCACTCCCTCCTACATCCCTCCTCCAGGCCAGAATCCTCTCCTGCACCCATAACTCCTCCTGGACCCAGCAACCCAAGCCCCTAACCCAGATCATAACCCCCTCCTTCACCCAAACTCCCTTATATCCTCCACCTGCCATCCCAGACCTCCCGCCCCCTGTACAAAAGAGTGGCCCTTGACCACTTAGCAAAATCTTGGAGTGACCCCTCCCCATTAAAAATTATTGTCCATCCCTGAGCAAAGAGATGGATATTGTACAATTGTATTGATACTTACGGTTCAATGCTGACTGGGGTGGCCTCTCCCATTACTGAAAGGACGGGAGGGGTGACTTCTGAACTATCTGTAAGATAAGTAACAGATATGCTCAAAACCCATCAATGTTATGTTTGGGGCAGACGTGAACTGTGTGAAGAATACACCAGAGAATCAACTTTCATTCATCCAAAAAAGGTTCTCAACTGCCAAAGGACAGTAAAATGAAGAAGGAATTTTTAATTTTCATCCACCATTCCATTCTGTTCCACCATTTTCATCATAGCATCCCATCCCTTCCAACAAACTCTCATATATTTCAGCTAACCTAATCCCATGCTTGAGAGAACACCTAACTCTTTCAAAACTAAATCTTTTCTGTAGGAAGTCAGCAGGGAGTGCAGCAGGAGATCAATGGTAGGTTCATTCTAAATAACATCCCCAAATATGGCAGCATCACTTCTCCTACACACCATTTCCCCAGAGTCTCCCAGCAGGAAGCTCAACATCCATCTATCCATAACTATCTATCTAAGAGTCACAATTCCATGTATGTTGGCACTCAGCCTCCCACTCCCAACAGGACAAAAAAGAACTTACTAGATCTGAGCAGAGTTCTGTGAGTACTTTTAGGGGTCACTGGAGGTGGAATTGAGTGACCACTAGCAGAGAGGATAGCATTGAAATACAGCCCAGACCCTTCTCTCACTGGGCTGAGAATTGGTGGAGGTGTATAAGGAGGTAGTTCAAAGTTCCTATCTGAAGGGTGATCTGCAAGGCGCACAGGTGAGCGTAAGTGGCTCTGATATGGAGTGATGTTGGAGTAGACTGGAGGAGCAATGAAGGTGCCTGCTTTTGGTGGTATAAAGAGTGGCTCAGGTCTTGGGCGCTGCTTTGGTTTCCGGGCAAAGCTCTCTGATTCCTCCTTTGGAACAGCATTTTCATGCTACAAAAGAAAACAAATCCTTTTAATACAATCATCTAAACATTTAATTGTATGATGCTTTCAAATTGTTTAAAACATTTCAGTGAGATGATAACATGCTCAGTGCACTGCAGGACAGGTGCTGGCTGGGGCTGCTGAAGAGGGGAGACATCAACTATTATTCAGCAACAACACCTCTGGCAGCTCATAAAGTTGTGTTTACAGGCTCCAGATGGCAGCTCAGTCCAATCTGGGTTAGAAAGATGGCAGTTACAAAGTGGCAGTTTTGAAGGTGGAAGATGAGATTTTAACAGAGCTCTGAGACACACAGAAGACATCACAGGACGAGAAAAGAAGTTAGTCACTCTGAACGATAGAACAGAGGAAAGTCCAAGAATGTTTTTCTCAAAAGCCTGAAACTGCTTAGGAACTATGAACAATGTAACATTTCTCCAGCCAGAAAAATTATCCACTATAATCCTTTATCTAAATCTCTTTCTTTGGCTAGATGCAAGATTAAAATAAAATAAATAAATAAATAAAGAGTAAATATTGAGGAACCTCTCCCCAGGGGATTCTTAGAACATCATGGTAGCCATGTAAACCAAGATCCAGCTTGGACTTACTCAGAAGCCAAAGACAGATACATAGTTTTACAACTCAAAGTTACCTGTGCATTAACAATAAAAAAACAAAAGCAAAAAACAAAACAAAAAAATTTATTTAGAGTAGGGATGTGAACGACTAGTCGACTATTCAATAAGCAAATGCTTATTGGATAGTCAGCACACTGGTCGACTAGTCACTTTCCCCCGCCCTTGCTCCCTCTATCAGAAAGAGGGGGGAAAGTAGTGGGGGGTGCTTCAAAGCAGCAGCACCACGTATAGCCTGGGGCCAGACCCTGGGCTCTGTGTGGAGCTGCCGCTTTGAAATGCCGCGTGCAGCCCAGGGTCCCTGGCTGGCTCTGGGCTGCATGAGCCTTTCAAATCAGCAGCGCCGCGTGGAGTCTTATGTCGGGCTTCCCTCAGCGTTTCAAAGCAGCAGCGCTACATGGAGCCTGACCCTGGGGGCTCCATACGGCGCTACCACTTTAAAACGCTGCAGGGAGCCCCAGCTGGCCCCGTGCTCCCCACAGCGCTTTCGCCTTTGAAGTGAAGCAATGGCTGTTGCTACACTTCAAAGACAGAAGCGCTCTTATTGACTATTCGATTAGCCAAATAATCAACATTTTACATCCCTAATTTAGAGCATAGCTCAGAAAATGAAAATCAGTTGAATAGAGCAAGCTCCCAATAGCGCCACATTATGTACTTAGTCTACCTTCATCCTTGGTACCCTCCAGACTTTTAGAAGGTATTATTTGGCTATTTTAGTACCAGCAATAGGCTTCAAAAAGCCAATGGTGCTCCACAGATTAGCCATCATATTGCAATGGTGCAATTAAAAAAAACCCAAAAAAACAAAAACCTCTACACAAGACACAGATGTGGCCTCTGGATCAAATTCAGCACACCAGGTTCCCCTTTCAAGTTTAGGAGACTCACACTACTCTTTCACAATTCAAGTTGTTTCAATAGAAGGGATTAAGCTGAGCACACAGAGGTAGTAGACTTATGTCCCTTAATATGACCATACCTGGATTGAGGTTTCCATGTTGGAGCTACGACTGGACCGTCTTCGAGTGACTATCACAGAGGGCTTGCGTTCAGAAAGACTTCGATCATTTGCCAGCACCCTCTGGAGTTTCCCTTCCTCACCCTTTTCCTTCGCAATAGCTTGCAAGTCGAATTTCCTCACTGGCACAGACACAGGGATGATTAGAGGCACAAGACTACTATCTTCCCGGGGTCTCTTGGAGCATGGTGGAGAACTGGCAAATTCCAAAACACTTTTGGCTGCTGTAGGTGCTGCAGCCACTGCAGTCTTCTTCTCTTCTGAAGTATCCAATTCCTGAAGACAAGAAGAAAAATATCCCATGTGTGCCTTAAAAGTTTTAGAGCAATCACCTTTTAATCAGACAATCAATCACTTTCAATCTAAATATCTTATTTCAGTGTTCCATGTTAATCTCAAGATGTACTCACACCTACAATACCTGGGAAAAGGATACTTCTTCTGAACTCCCTTCCAAAGCCAGCAAAATTGTCTTAGAGTTGTCACATTTATTTCAACTGGCATTAGAAACAGTACCAGCTACTCTCTTGATCCTTCATTCTCCCATCCATAGCTTTACATTTTGTTTTCCAGACTAATTTATGCCCCGCATACCCCCAATATTTCCCCATAAGCACATGGGCAGGGATTGTAATATTATGGGAACACCTGAATATCGACATTTCAAGCGTACAACTTTTGTTCCAAATTGCTCAACTGTATACCTTCTTTCCCTGATTCTCCCACTTCTTCGAGAGCTCATATAGTTGAATCTCTTGACTAAAGAGATAGGCTGGCTTTTGTACTGTACTTTTCCAATGTAAATATACCTTATTAAGCTAACTAAATAAGCCTCTTTCATCAGCTCTTTGGTCATCTACAACAATCAGGTAGGCGTCTTTTGGATTTGTGCTCAGTGTTTTCTTATCAGAGGAAAGGAGTCAACAGTGAAAGCAGCAGGTTGTACTGTGGGACAGAAAACCACTGAGCTAAGGAGAGTAAAGGAGCAGACCATCCTCCCATCAAAAAAAAACCAAAAACAAAACAAAACAAAAACAAACCAAAAAAACCAACCAACCAAAAAAAAAAAAAAAAAAACAAACACCCCACCCAACTACACAATAACATACGTCTTCTCTCTCACACACTTGTCCACCCACCCACTAGTTTGCTGTAATTAACCACTTAAAAATCTAGGGTTCATTATCCCTAGATTGCAAATCTCATCTTGAATGTATAAAATTATCAAAGATGTTTAAAAAAAAAAAAAAAAGCGTGGGGTGTACTAAACCACTTCCATCAGGGCCCCTGTGTAATCAAACCCTTTTCACTTCTCACTGGGAAGAACACACAGAATCTGTCAAATATTGTTCCCTTTTGTCCTCAAGTTGCTAACCATAGCTATATACAGGCATGACTGGGGGGAAATTTCTTGTTTCAACTGTTAAATGTTACTTGATCTCTCCTAGCCTTTTCTTACGCACATAACCAGGTCTCTCTAACTGCACTCGCAGTGCTGGTGATCAGATGGCATGTAATGCAGCTCTACTTGGATAAGCATAAGCATGCTGTGGATGGGAGGGCAGCAGATAAGCAAGAGTACATATTTCACATTGCTAACTACTCCCCAGTTTTCCACCAAGTACCTTGCTCAATAGGAACAGCATAGCAAGAAAAAGGTGATCATGTTAACATGGTTGCTTTACTATCTGACGAAGGTTTTAGTTGATCTTCTGTAAAACTGATGAAGCAGCAAGTATGCACTAGGGCTGAGAGTGACTAGTTGCTTCCCCTATCAGCGGGGTTGGGGGGGAGGAGCAGGAGCCAGTGATGGGGGGAGCTAGCTTAAAAGCCAGTCATTGTCCCCCAGCACCATCTCTGCAGGGGAGCAGGAAAGGCTGAGGCATAGCTCATGCTGTGCTTGTGCTTTTTAAATGTATTGAGTCTTATGGCTCTTAATACATTTAAAAGGCAGAGCTGCAGCAGGGTTAGCTTCTGGGGCCGGGAGTTAACTCCGTTGTGACTCTGCAGTTTCCCCCCCTTATCAACTAAATCGACCAGTTGATGGAAATTCCATCAACGAGTCAATTAGCTAATTAAATGCCATTTAACCCCCCAGTGTTCACTTCCGCTGTCTGCCTACAAAACCTGAATAATCTACACATCCCTGTATAAGAGTAGATGGGCAAAGCAAATGATGAGCAAGTAGGAGACTGGGGGGAAATGGCAAAAAAGAAATGTGTTTATTTTCCTTGTCACTGTTATCCAGTACATCACGACAAGGATAGTTATATATCCTGACATCCCTGCTATGTCCCCCACGAACAACGAAGCCCTTAGAGAAAAGGGTCTTTTTCCCTTCCAATGTGAGGGATTTACTGTAAGATCAGTGAAAGCAGGGCTGGAAGAGAACATAGCTCTTTAGTTGTGCCACACAGTTCCTGGTCTCCTGTTTCCTCATCAAACCATATGACAAGATGTTGTTCAGCTGCTGGCTATGGTACACCAGGGGGAGCAACGGAGTAACTTGTTCACCAAGAGATAGTGCATCTTCCCCAACAAGTCCTACAAAGGTTCCTACAAACTAGGGATGTTAAAATGTGTTTATTCTGGTAAACGTGAAATTTTCAATAGTTACACGTTTGCACACAGGGGACAGAAAGCTCCCTGTGAGCATGACTTCCTGCCTGCTCCCTCCATGCTATTGCCTCTGATACAGAGACTATGTATCAGGGAGGGAGGCCTGTGTGTAGCTGTGAAGGTTAATTGATGAACCCAGGCTCATTGGTTAACCATTTACACAGGTACACTATCAAATCCCTTCCACAGACCTTTGTCCTATAGGTTAGCCAGATTTCTTTATTGCTGTAGCAAATTAGAATTTTAAATTTTTTCATTTTTAAAAATTATTTTAAAATTATTTGCTAAAGATGTCATCCTTCGTGTTTTGATCTGGGAGACTAGTCAAAAAAGGCAGATTTTAAACAAAGAGGTCAGGTGAAACAGGCCAGAATATTTATACCTTGTATTCTAAATTTTTGATTAATTTGATTAACTAGCTGTATTTCATTCTAAGGGTCTGGTTAGGAAATTAATTCAATCCCAGTGGAGTAAACTACATCGCTCACTGTACGGCCAGACAATCACCCTCATATGGGTAGTTCTGCAGCAGTGCACTCTGTCTCTCTTCAATTAGGTTGAATTCCCATATTTTTTTTCCCTGAGAGATGTATTTTTAGGATGCTATATAGTATGAGGGCTACTTTAGAAATGCTGTGTTGGTCAGGATGTCTCTTACCTTGTCATTTTGAAGAGAAGCCAGCTCAACAGCCTTTTGTGCCAGGGTCAGCAGGTTGGCCTCTTGAGAAACACACCGTTTTCTTCGGGTGCTCTGGATCACACCACCTCTCACCCCCACAAAGTCATTAGTTCTCTGAGTGCCTTCTTCAGTCATTGCCACTTGCTTCTCACCATCTCTACCATTATAAGATGTGGCCAGCCCCTCTGTTTCAGTAGGCATCAACTCATTATTACTCAGGGTCTCCTTCTGACCCAGGTGTGTCCTCTTGGGCTCTAGATAGCTACCTTTGTTGTGGCCCAAAGTTTCAGTCTCATTCTGAAACTGGAGTCCTTGCTGCTGTGGTTGCCAGGGATGGAGGAACAGATTGCTAGATTGTTCCTCTACTGGTTTAGAACCCATTATTTCTCCTGAAGAAGAGGATGGCAAAATACCTTCCTTGGAAAGTCTCCTTGATCTCCTTGGAAAGGGTATCTGGGTCTGAGGTAGCACAGTCTGTTGGTTTTGCTCTGTCAGGGCTTTCAATAGTTCCTGGTTCCTCTCAGGCTGCTGGAACTGGTGGGCCACCATATGATGTTGGGGTGCTGTTGCTGCCACATGGGACTGAGATATCGAAGCAGACTGCTGGAGGTTGAAGGCTTGCATGGCAGCCTGTTGCTGCTGTTGTGGATAGAAGTTTTCAAACAGTTGTAACTGGGGAAGAGACTGTTGTTTCTGCTGGGTAGTGAAGACTGGGTTCGAAGAAGCTGGGGTTTGTTGAAAGACATGTAGCAATTCAGGAAGGCCTTGCTTCTGGCCTTGGTGACCGAACGCAAGCTGGAAAGGCTGCAAAGGTAGAGTCTGATTCTGCTGTTGCTGCTTCTGCATCTGGTGGTAGGAATTCATTTGAGCTTGTTGCCTGATTAGTGCTTGTTGTTCCAGCTGAACCTTCTGGGCCATCATCTGCTGGACTGCATCTCCGTATAGTTCTAGCTGTGGCACCTCCATTTCTTTTTCCTGGTTTCTTTTCAGCATTTCAGGATGGCCATAGAAACTTGGGGCATTGGCATTAGGGTGGACCCCTTTTTGATTGCCCCCATAGACCATACTGTGGTTCCATGCCATAGGTGAAGGCTGCCAACTGGTATCAACTCTGTCAGGCAACCTGCTCCCCATCAATGAGTTCTGCCATTTGACAGCAGCCAGCTGCTGGGACATCATCATGGAGTCCCCCCTGTTTTGAGTATAAACAACCGAGTTCATCAAGGCAACGTTGTTGGGAGCCCCAGTTAGCCCTCCTGCTTTAGATAGCTCCATACTTTGGGAGCCAGGCATTTCCCCTCCATGTCCATAGTACTGCCCTTCCTTCAGCTGCTGTTGCAGTTCTTTTGATGGCACAGCTACATCCTGCTCATTAAAAAATGTAATCCGTTTCCCAGCCCTCTTGTTTGAAGTCTTTTGCTGAGCCTGTAGATTCATGGTTCAGTCTATCCCCAGGCACTCACACAGATTTACAATCCTTCCATCTCAGAGGCTGGGAGAAGGAAAGACATCAAAAAGTTCACTTTCCCATCCAGTTTCAGTAACGATAGTTTTGTATAAGTCTAGATAGAAGTGCCTCCACTTCCTTTTCTTCTGTGCGTGTGTGTCTTTCTTTCCCTTCCTCCCCCCCACTCTTCTCTGCAAGTCAGAGGATGCTGGAGCCTACTTGATCACAGCGCCTGAAACTGAAAATGTACATCAATGAGTCATCAGAAAGGAGCATAAACCCTGGACATCAGATGGCATGCACCCCCCTCAGAATCAGCAAACAATAAGGTGTGTATCTGTCCCTCCTTCCAAAGAAATCACAATGAGGAAAATCTTGCCCAGTGGGGAAAAGGGTGGAGATAGAGGAGGGAGGGAAAGTAGATCTGACCATCTGTAGAGTCTAACTTATTCATTCCTCTCTAAAATAAATAGAGTACTTTTGCACAACAAGAACAGCAGTTGCAAACACTGTTTAAATCAGCACTACTGATTTAAAAAATGAACACTTAAGCTCAGATATGCCCAAACTACAGCATGCAGGTTGTGTATGGCCCACCACAGCATTTCATAAGACCTGCCGCCTGCTTCAACCCAATATCCTGACACCCAATTCATTAGTGCTCTGTTGTCACATTTATATCATTTTAGTTTACACAAATTTATATGTAGATGATAAAGTACTTAAAAACAACCTATTTAAATACATACAAAACAAGATGAACTTAAAATATAAATCAATTCAAGTTACTTCAAATCACAAGATTGCATTTAGGTTTATGTGGCCTCCTGTGTAAAAAAGATTAGGCACCACTCCTTTTGCTCATTCCAAAGTCTTTTCTGTTACATATTCCCACTTTCCTCACTTCTCTTCCAACAAATCACTGATTTTTAATTATTTTTATAAGCTGAATTATTTGCTTTTAATTCAAACTCTGAAAAAATAACCATGAATTGCTAAAAGTGTCAACAACTTACTTTATCTCAGGATTCCCAAATTTCCCCTCTGACATGGTAAAACACAAAAAACCCCAGCAAAACCGTCAGCTGAACATGAAGGGAAAGTAGCCAGCGGCTGTATTGTGTGGAAACCATCTTGCCCCCATCAGCCCCAAAAAATTCCTTCAATAGCTCACTACATGCCCTGGGACTATAGGCAGGACTTTCCCAACCTGCTGTACTCTCAACACCTTTTGCAGCAGTTGGAAGTTGCTATTTCTGCCAAGGGATTTCACATTGAATAGTGGTTCATGAAGAGGCTTGTGGGCATCTTTAACGATCTTCAGATTAACAAGTTTCTGTTGGTAGAGAACAGGAAAAGAAGGCCCCTCATGCACAGGAATAGACACAATCAAGGAAGAAAAGCCACAATAAATGCTTATGGACTGGCACATTCTCTGACTTAAAGCCTTGGATAGAGATCTTTATTTTATTTTAAACTTAAATATGTAAAAACACCAGCTCCTAAGCAATGAGACCATCCCAAACCTAGATATCATGCCCTGCCATGAGTATTCTCATAATATCATCCAGTAAATTGCAATTTACAGAAGAATTATTTCTGAAACATTTTAGATTTGAAAAAAATAGTACTATTCGTATCTCTCTGCCTACAAAGCCAGTTTGCTAAGAAAGACTATCTAAGTGTTCAAACATCAGAGAAGAGAAAATGCTAAAAACATCATCTCTAAAATGATCTAGAACAAATTAATAATGCCTTGATTCTAAAGTAAAAAAATCTTAGGACCTACTAGGACAAAAATGTCATGGAGCCCACTGAAAAACTAGGAATCTTCACATTCCAATAAGATATAGCAACTTTTTCTAGACTGCATGAGTCCAAGAAACCAGATCTTAAACTTGTCACTTATCCAAACTTGAATATGGCCTAATTTTAGACTTCCACTAAAGTAATTAAGTCTCTCTCTGCCCCCGCCTCTTTTTTTGTTTTTAAGGGAAGGGGAGTGGGCAAGTAGGAGGGAAGAGATGAGGAAATCCTGCATTTGGAAGGGGAAAAAACAACAGTTTTGTGGATAATGGTGCAAATATTAAAAAAATCCAAAAGCTTAATTATTTAAAATAGCTGCTGTTTGCAACTTAAGAGTTTTGGAATCTTATTAGTAGTCCTTGGAAAAAGGGATTAGTGGGCAAAATGCAAAGGTGCTGGGGGAAAAAACTATTATCATGAGGATTCTACTATTGCTACAGAGGGAATATGACGGTGTATTTACTGTATTCTTTATTAATATTATGCATATTTTTTATAAATGGTTCTTACCTACCTTATATTTTAAATGATTTTAATCAGATTTAAATTTACAGATTTCCTTTTTAAAAATAAACCAGTTAAAATTAAATTAGAGTACACTACCTAGAAAGGCCTACATTTACAATCATTTATTAACATTTTTTTAATTATATTGATAGTAATGATAATGGCAAAATACATTCATTTTTAATAGAATCAAAGAGCTCCTCAAATTTAGTAATGAATTAGTAAGTAATGTGTTAAAGTCTGCTTTTTTATACATGGGTTCAGAGAAAAAATGTTTAACTTTCAAGGTAAAGCATTATAAACATGGTATAATAGGTCACATACTAAATTAGATATGTATATCATCTTCAGTTCTTACTACTGAGTCAGTGTTGGAATTTATTTTTTCACTTTTTATTGTGTGTGTCTATTAGGGATGTGAAGGTATAATCAGGAACTGGTGGGGCTGGAGCAGCTCCCCACCTGCTGTGGGCAGGAGGCTGCTCCAGCCCCATAGAAGCCCGCTGCGAACAACGGCTGCTCCAGCACAGCCCCTGCCTGCAGTAGGCCCAGGCTCCCCGCAGACAGGGGCTACTCCAGTGTCCCAGCCGGTGCAGCCCCTATCTGCAGTGGGCATGGGGTGGAGGTGTTCTAGCCTAGTGGCAGGTGGGAGAGCCATTCCAGCTGGGTTGGAACATACCCCCTCACTCATCCTCCTTTAAATTGGTTAACCAGTTAAACAACAGGGATAAGTGGTTAGCCAATTAAATGGGATTTCACATCCCTAGTGTCTATCACTTAATGTAATAGCTTACATAAATATTCTGCCCAAAGAAGCTCATGATATTATATATATTTTTGTTAGTCTCTAAGGAGACACAGGACTAATCGTTGTTTTTACTCTGTCATTGTGTTAAGGATAAGAATGGCTATAACAGGTCAGACTAAAGGTCCATCTAGCCCAGTATCCTGTTTTCTGACAGCGGCCAATGCCACGTGCCCTAAAGGGAACAAACAGAACAGGTAATCATCAAGCGATGCATCCTGTTGCCCATTTCCAAATTCTGACAAACAGAATCTAGACTCTAGAGACACTATCCCTGCCCATCCTAGCTAAAAGCCACTGATGGACCTTTCCTGGCAGGGAGTTCCACAAGTTGACTATGCATTGTGAGAAGAATTATTTCCTTTTATTTTAAACTTGTTACATGTTAATTTCATTTAGTGACTGCTAATTCTTCTGTTATGGCAGGGAGTAAATAACTTTTCCTTAATTATTTCTTCACACCAGTTCTGATTTTATAGACCTCCATCATATATGATATGATATGATAGTCTCTTTTCCAAATTGAAAAGTCCGATTCTTATTAAGCTCTTCTCATATGGCAGCCATTCCACACTCCTAATTATTTTTGTTGCCCTTTTCTGAATCTTTTCCAATCCCATATATCTTTTTGGAGATGAGGCAATCACATCTGCACACAATTAGGGTTGCCAGATGCTCTCCCAAAAAATACTGAACATGCGGGCTAAAAATGTTTGTCAAAAAAAAAAAAAAAAAAAAAAAAAAGACGTGTGTCGGGCATACAAAAAAAACCCCCGCACCACCCTGCTTCAGCACACAACCACAGGAGGCGCCACCAGGCTCCCATCCAGTGGCCAGCCGGAAAAAACAGAAGCTCCCAGCGCCAATCATGGCCCCGCCTCCCAGCTAGGAGCCTCTGGTTGAATGCAGAAGCCGGGCGGGGGGAGTGGCTGGGACTCCCAGCCACTCCCCTCGCCCCTGCACAGCTTTTGCACGTGACCACAGGCTCCCAGCCCCAATCATGGCCCTGCGTCCCAGTCGCTCCCCCGCCCCCACCAGGCTTCCATCCAGTGCTCAGCTGGAAATTCAGAAAATACCTGACATTGCACATGTCCGGTATTTTCTGATTTTTATTTTTTTTTTACCGGGAAGAAAGCGCAAATACCGGACACCTGGCAACCCTACACACAATATTCAAGATGTGGGTGTACCATGGATTTATATAGAGGCATTATGATATTTTCTGTCTTATTATGTATCCCTTTTTTAATGATTCCTAACATTGTCTCCTTTTTTGACTACAGCTGCACCTTGATTGGATGTTTTCAAAGAACTATCCATAAGTATTTCAAGAGCTCTTTCTGGTGTGGTAATAGCTAATTTAGTCCCCATCATTTTATATATATAGTTGGGATATATGGAAGAGACCCCTGAAAGAAGGCAAATTTGGACTATATCATTTGTGGATGCTCACTCTATTTGTAAGACAGTGGGGGCTTCACCTAATCTTACATTACACCACACAAACACCACAACATATGTCCAACTCACGGTCTGCACAGTACACTTAAGTATATGGAACCAAAGTCCTAGATTCTAGTTCAACCTCTCATTCCGGGCTTGTGCTGCAGAGGTTGATCTGAATTTAACAGTTTGAGGACAAATATATGGATTGTCTTGGGGGGTAGAAACATTTATTTGCAGTTGCTTTTGATATTTCTCCACCTCCTTCCCATTGTGAAAAGTCTGAATGACAGCCCACAAACTGTCTTTACTATCTGGCTTGCACAGTGACCACAACCTTCCTTTCGTTATCAAAGAGGAATGAATGATGGTTGCAGCAAGTTGAGAACTGTACTCCATATGATTTTGAGTGGTGGACTATTTGGTGGTGGTGGTGGTGGTGGTGGAGGCTGTTTTTAAGCACTGCTAAAATAAGATTCACCATAGTTTAACATTCTCACCAGTGGAACTGAATTGATAATAAAAACAGTGATGAAAACCAGTAAGTGCAGATGCAAACTAGGTTACAAGTACAGTAGACTTCCGATAATCCGGAACCTATGGGATTTAGGTGGTGCCGGATTCTCAAATATGCCAGACTATCAGGAGGTACTATAAGCAGGTTATATATATACTGTATACATTATATACTGTACATAAAGTGTTCTTAACCCTTTTTATTGTACATACTGTATAAAGTATACTGTAATGTTTTAGTTTTTTAAAGCCTTGTTTACCCTTTTTGCTCAGTTCAGCTGCTGCCACTGTTACCTTGTGACTCATTTTTTGCCGAAGCTCACTCACTAGGCTCTTGCCATTTTGATGCCGGACTAACAGGAGTGCCGGACTATTGGATGCCGGACTATTGGAGTTTTACTGTACCATAAAACGATGGGAAAGGAAAAAAAGCACAGAGGACATAGGAGAAGAGAGAAAAACACTATTAGAGTTAGTAAAGAACAAAGATGCTTACACACTCAAGCTTATTAAACATTTAAATGTTGTGTTTCATCCCAGAGAATCATGAAGTGCTTTACATACCAACACACAACTTACATTCCAGGATCACTTCAACCACCACAGAAAAGCAGCTTCCTTTGGGTGGGCAAGGAAGCAAATGACAAGTCAGAGTTGTGCTGTGTAGGAGGGGAATACTTAAGAAAGGAAAGCAGGGCCATCTCTTATGCAATTTGCCATAGGATTTTTTAAAACCCAGAGCAGAAAAGACATTTGCATTATTATTAATTAAAGACCCTAACAAAAAGGTGCAACAGAATATTTTATGCATAAAAAATTGAAGTTAGACTGGATGTCTCCCTTTGCCTAAAATCCAGTAATCTGAATCTCCTCAAACCTCACAAGGTTGCAGAGAAGATTTTAAAACTAGGAAGAACAGGCAGACACGGGGTTTATGCAACTTCACCTTCAATCTAGACCAAGGGTTGGCTTCCCTGCAAGTGGAATCAGGGCTTGCTGTTTCAGTGAGAACTGACTCACTTCCTCTGCCTCTCACTTACTGTATTTCTCTTCCCTCCTCCTTCACCCTGGCTATAAGCAATGGAACTCTGCCATCTAGTATGACAGAGACCAGGGCGTTCCTTCCTTCACCCAACACAAACTCTCAGCTCATTTTCCAATCCCCTTTGGACAGCACAAAAATTAACTCCAGAAGAAATGAAGCACAAAGGAGATGGAAAAAAATCTCTTTTAAAATGCAAACTCACAAAACATGCTCAGTGAAACCCTGCCTCAAGTCTGCACCATGGGAAAAAACCCACACCCCGGATCACAGATGCCTTAAAATGGAACCTAGGCTGCAAACATGAACAGCTCTCAGACAAAAGTAGTAATGTACATTGCTTCAGAGCATTAGTGTGATTTTTCCCATTGCTGTCTGCAGAATTGCTACAAATTTAGCAGCCCTGTTAGTGGGTAAAGTTATGCAAATAATAGTGCTTATGATTCTATGATACCTTCCAAAGCAGTTGCAAAGTATTTGTTTGGAAAAAAAATTCCTTTGCCCTTTTCCTTCCTTTCTTTTGTGAACTCCTACAGTACTGACTATTCAAATCTTGCACATTGTTATCTTCATGTATTCATCTAAAGCCTTAGCAGTTTCCTGTCCCCTTGCTACTGTTCAACAGACTGTTCTCAAACCAGTCCGCTACTTGCTCACTGGTGGTTGGAGTAGGGATATTAGATAGTGTTTAATTGTGTAAACATGTATCTACAGCAGAGCAGGGCTGGGGGTGACTCTTCCCCTCTCCCCTGCCTCTGATATAGCTCTTCGAGGAAAAGAGGAGAATTTACCTTTCTGACTTAAAAAGCTTTGCATCGCTGCACTTTAAACTTAAAAAGTGTAGACAAAACCTTACATGGACTGTAGTTAGAAGATCTTTCTTTTCCACCTGCTTCAGAATATGGATGTTAAATTTAGATTAGTTAACTAACTGAATAGTCGATGGGATTTCCATCGACTATTTGATTAGCGTATAAGGGCGCCTCTGCCTTTGAACTGTAGCAAGAGCAACATAGAGGTTTTAGTTTCCTTTTTTCCTCCTGGGAATTAGCATGCCTTGTCTATGGGTATGTCTAGATTACAGGCTTTTGTTGACAGAGGCTTTGTCAACAGATACTGTCAACAAAGCCTCTGTCGACAAAGAGCGTCTAGACTACAGCCAGTTCTGTTGACAAAGCAAGCCGCTTTGTCGACAGGAAGTCTATACACTCTCTTTTGAAAAAGCACACACCCTAAAGTACTCTTAAAAACTCTGCTTATCTGTCAGTAAGAGATTGGGGTTCTCACTCTGGCTACATCTAGACTGCAGCTCTTTTCCGGGATACCAGAGGTATCCTGGAAAAGCTATGCCACGTCTAAGGAACGCATCCCGCTTTTTTAGTAAAAACTTACACAAAAGTGGACACGTTCTTTTGCCATCCCTGTAAACCGCATTTTATGAGGAAGATGGGAAGGCTCAAAAGAGAAGGTTTTTCCGAAATTTGGCGCCATGTAGATACACCAAATTTTGGAAAAGCCTCTTTTGAAAGAAAAGCAGAAAAAGATACGCAAAATGCGGTTCATAATTTGCGTATCTTTTTCTGACTTTTCTTTGTAGTGTAGACGTAGCCTCTGTGAAGCACAAAGCAGTACAGTCTTGTCTATTTTGGAAGAATATGGTGATTTGTGAAGTTACAACATCACAAAAATTAAGATACTGAAAACTGAGTTATTAAGAAAGGTAGAGAACTGTTAAACTGTTAAAAAAACCCAAAGTTTTAAATATAAATAGACATACTTCGGAGAAAAATAGATGCGCTAAAGATTAAACATCCTACACCTTCAATTTAGGCACAAGAGCTCACAAATCACATTCAAGATTCCTCCAGGAAAAATACTAAGAACAACTAAGAACTATATTTTATATTTCTAATATTTCTGAAGTTAGAGGAACTTCAAAACAAACAATACATAAATAAACCTTACAGGCCTTTTTTAAACACACAATAAAGCAGCATGAAAGATCCTTTGAAGGCCATCTTTAAAATAATAACAACAATCCACAGTTTAAGATGAAGAGATCTATCTTCAGACTGTAGCTATCAACTGGTAGCTTTCACTGCTGAGCTCTGTTGCCCCTCCCCGATGTCTGGCGATGACCTCATGTCATCATCATGCTGAGTTAAAAAAATTAACATTCCTCCACAAGAGTCATCCTGCAGTTGCATTAGGACAGGCTTCTGCCACACACTGCTGGTGTACTACTCTTCTGAGCAGGAGCATGGAATGCCTCTGGCTGGTTACTGCTGTGGAATGCAGCATATGCAGGAACTTGCCCCCATGCCATGCTCCCTTACATCTAAGTGTCTAAGCCAGGGCTACTCAACTTTGGAAGCTCCGGGGGCTACAATGATACTCATAGCACATGCCAAGGGCCACAACTTAAATATATGCTAATAGCTTCTTTCACACTGACGGGCATGAATACAAAGATTAAGGCAAGAGTGTACAAAACACAGGCCCCATTTAAGTCAGTTCTGCTGATATTAATAAAAAGCAATATTTATCTGATTTCCACCCATATGCCAGCACTTTTAATAAGCAATGACAGTCTAGGAATTTAACTACTAAAACGCAAATCAACAGAAAACCAT
The DNA here is from genome assembly GCA_030068395.1 of Apalone spinifera. Classification (NCBI taxonomy): domain Eukaryota; kingdom Metazoa; phylum Chordata; order Testudines; family Trionychidae; genus Apalone; species Apalone spinifera. The sequence continues at coordinate 60,629,496 of CM057848.1, read as the reverse complement.
TATATTGACTGATTTTTGTTTTGGCTCCCACCCATGGGCCACGTGTTGAGCCTCGTGTAAACCCAAACCACACCATGGGCCACAAACAAATGGGCCTGGCCCACAGACTACGCTTTGAGTAGCCCTGCTCTAAATCCTCTCAAGAAATGTTTGAAATCCCCCGTACCTGATACAGGCAAAAATGATGGAGGAAGTTTATGTGATCAAACAACAAAATATGGAACCAGTTAACTAAGAGGGAATAATTTAACTTCTGTTACATAGTAAATTACTGTGTTCTTCTACCAGTAGCGGGACAAGAGACAAGCATAAGAGGGGGAAAAACTAAGATTGACACAAAATTACAGAATTTTTCTAGACTTTGACATTTAGATGTTTTGAACTATAGACTTATTATTTAATGTCAATATTTTTATCCCTGTTTATCTTTCGTCTTTAAAAATACAACATTCCAATAACTTATTTTACACAAACAGATCTTCATTTCCAACATGAATTCTGTTTCGGAAGTTTTTGCCTCGAAATTTACTACAGCACCCAAATTTCCATTAATTTCTTTAACTGGTTAATCAATTAAATGGCATTTTACATCCGTAATTTAAACATTATGTTTAATCATTTAACCAAATAAAAGGTGGGAGGGCGCTTAAGCCCAGCCCTGGGTATGGACAACCAGAGCAGCCCTTGTCCGCAGCGGGCCCCTTCGTGGGACTGGAGCAGCTCCCTGTCCCAGTAGAGGTATGTTTAGATTACATGGCTCCATCGACAGAGCCATGTAAACTAGTTTACCTGACATAGTCAATG
>CM057848.1:60602349-60628592 GCA_030068395.1 Apalone spinifera | reverse complement strand
TGTCGGGTAAACTAGTTTACATGGCTCCGTCAACGGAGCCATGTAGTCTAGACAAACCCTAGATGGGGAGCTGCTCCAGCCCCCACTGGTTAACCAGAATCAGTAAGCATCATCTATTACCCAGCTAACCTTTCAAATCCCTACTTTAACTACGGTTTTCCTTTTAACAGTATTTTTCTCTACTATTTCATATGCCAAGTTACTGACCTCAAATTTTGTAATACCATGAAACTATTCTGCAGAGAGCCTCCTGCAGTTTTATGGTCTCCTCACTTCCATCTGCTGTTCCACTCGCATTTGGCATCATAAGAGAATCTGAATTCTATGTATCACTGCTCAGCTTTAAGATGTTTTGCATACAACTATCAGATCAGTGATTTTCAAACTTTATAGGTTGCATACCCCTTTCCATCTGAGACAGGGTCATAATATACATGTGAAGAAAAAGTCTGTAAGGTATAACACAATCCATTGTCTGCCATTACACGATTTTTCTTGCATACCCCTTGATGAGAGTTCCTGTACCTCTAGAAGAATGTGTATCCCAGTCTGAAAACCATGATATAGATCAGAGGTGGGGAACCTTTTTTGGTCACAGGACACTAACCCACAGAAAAATCAATCAGGGGCCGCACACAAGTGAGAAGCAATTTGAGAAGCCCCTGACTGAGAAAGAGAAAGACACTCCCCACATTCCTCTTGCACACCAGAGCCTAGGGGGGCCCAGGCAAGTTGGTTTTGTGTGCTCCAGCTCTGCGGGTGGATGGTAGGCGGAGCACTCCCCACTGCTGAGCCTCAAGGACAGGATCCAGGCAAGCTGGGGGCCACATCCAGTCCCTGGCCTGAGGTCCCCCACCCCTGGTATAGATAGAAGACCCCAGAACTGAGCTAGGAGAAATGCTGTGTAGCTCCTTTTCAGAAAAGTGGATGAAGTATAGGGTGCAGAAAATTAGAATAAATAGTAGTAGCTCATCCTTTATTTCACCACTAGCCCAGAGTCCAAGCATGTCCATTTTACAAGCTGCTTCATGCAATACTCTATCCTTGCTCGGATCTAACTAGAATGCCTCCATTGCCTTGTCCACATCAATTTTCCTTGTCATCCTCTTAAAGAAACTCTAGCAGATTAGTTTGATGTGATTGGTTTCTCATTAAATCCCCTTGCTGGCAGCTGCTTAGCTTCTACTCTCCTCTTTAAGAAGTTCAATCTCTTTGTCTCTGGTGAATCAATCTAAAAATTGTTCCTGGAATCAAATGCACCAGGCTATCCAGTTCTCTGCTTCCTGTCTAAGACAGAATAGTTGCCTCAGGTACAGCCTTCTTTCAGCCTTAATAATTAGCACTTTTTTTAATTAAAGGATCTCAAGGCATTTATGAAGTGTGGGTAAAGTATCACAAGAGACCCATATTCTACTGGATGAGAAACTAAAGACAGAGGGGTTAAGAGAGATCAGTGGTAGAATCATGAACAGAACAAAGTCCTGACATAAATCTCCTGTACTATAAAACACTCCCTAAATGTACATGCATAGTTAAGTACTGAAGTAACTCTAAAAGACACTAAAACCATGTGATTTTTATTTAGCACACTGTTATAGAATCATAGAAATGCAGGGCTGGAAGGGACTTTGACAAGCTATCAAGTCCAGCTTCCTGCCCTAGGCAGGATCATGTAAATCCAGGCCATTCCTGACAACAGTCATCCTAACTGTTCTTTAAAACCTCCAATGATGGGGATTCTACATCTCCCGGAAGCCATTTCCAGCTTAACTACCCTTTTAGTTCAAAGTTTTTCCCAATACCTTACTTAAATCTTCCTTCCTGCAGCCCTTTACTGCTTATCTGACCTTCAGTGGACATGGAGAAAAACTGATCACCATCCTCTTCATAACAGCTCTTAATATATTTGATGAGTGTTATCAGATTGCCCCATCCACCCAAAAACACCCCTCTTTTTCTCAAGATTACCATGCCCAGGGTTTTTTTTAAACCTTTCCTTATAGATAGGGTTTTCCCAAACTTTCGTAATTTTTGTTGGTCTTCTCTGGATTCGTCAGTTTGACCACACCTTTCCTGAAGTAAGGCACTCAGAACTGAACACATTACTCCAGTTGAGGCCTCAACAGTGCACAGTAAAGTGAGACAGTTACCTACTGGGTCATATGTACAACATGCCAGTCAATACACTCCAGCTGTACATTATCATCTAGTGAGAAATGTGCCCTAAGTAATGGGGATAGGGCTGTTTACACAAATCAGATAAAAATAGCCTATGTTGGCACAGGAGGGGGAATAATAAATAGCTACTGGATCAATCCATTTTCTCTCTGACAAAGGAATTAAAGGCAGAGAACAAAGAGTCACAATACAGATTGCTGCCTACCAATTGATTTAAAATCAAGGCAACTTAAATAATTGATCACAATTTAAAATCACCAAAAATCAATATTTTAAATCAAGTTTCTCACTGATACTTCTTCACCTATTTCTTCAAACAATGGTGCAAAATCTGATCACTAAAAACATGTTAATTTACAGCTCAACACAGCATTTTGCAATTTTTTTTTAATTAACTTGATTTTATTAAATTAGAAATAGTACATAAAACTCATTACCTGCTGCAGATGCAGCAGCAGCAGCATATTAGGAATGAGGAGAACTAAATCTTACACAGAAACACAATAGCACTTATATTAAACTAAATCTTAAATGTTACATAAATGTTTCACATTTGCAATTGCAGCAGTCTCCTGAGTGGTCCTTAAACTCTTTTTTTAATTTTCAATTCTTATTAACTCTAACAGACAAGTCCTCAGAATGTACACTGAGAAGTTTTAAGGACACTAAATGTACGGTGTCCTTAAAACTTCTACCACTATTTCTCATTTTCCCCACTACCACTGTCATTCTGATGCAGATCTGATTCAAGTTACCAAAAAAGCTAATTCTGACTGGGCTTAGAGTGCACTTAATTTTGGAGTAAGCTCCACTGAAAACAAGTATAGGATGGGGTTTCTTTGGGAAAGCTGAGTTATACTGAAGTAAGATAGGGAATAGACTTATAGCATCCACCAATATGGTCTGTAACCATGAAGTTACAAAATAAGAGGCATGTATTATATTATGTAATACAAAATAAGAGAATGACACTTGGTGGCAACTTGCAACTCTAGACTTCTCTTACTGCAGCTTTCTGTACTGTATACTTGGGTGATAGCTAACTAGGTTAGAATCTAATTCTTATGGCCTGTTTAATTAGTTAAGCTAAACTTTTTTTCCCTAGAAATATCCAACATAGCAAACAGCTTGGGAATTTACTTGTTAAATCACACACATACTAAAAGGCACAGAGAGTCTTAAAGAATGATGCACTGCATAGTTGATCCACATTGTTCTTCAGGCATATTTACATCTTCATCCACAGCATTTTCTCCCACTAAGCAATTTTCCCTATGATACTTCATTCTTGCAGCTAGGCCTTGCATCTCCTTCTTGCACTGCTTACACTTGACACATTTTTCTTTTCTACCGGGAACGAATTTCTTCCAAATATTTCCAGATAAGGTCTCTGTTACACCCAGAAGCCACGGCAGTTTTTCTGTGGCAAAAGTGTAAGGGAATATATGAAGCTGTATGTGATTAATAATGTCTTCCCTTTTTCTTTCCAGTACACTCCACTGTTCCTTTCTATGAACCCTCTGTCTTTTCCTATATATTGTTGCACTATCTTTAGACAAGGTCTTGACTAACTGCTGTATTTGGCCCAGGTACTCCAGATAAGCCCAGAACAAAAACAATCCTATGAAGCCTGTGTCTGTATTCACACGTTAGTCTCTTGAGAAACAGAAACTGAAGACCCAGAACTTTCAAGAAGCAAGAACTGATTTTCAGACGGACAGACTAGAGCTATTAATTCATTTTTATGAGACTGTAAGTGTAGGTGTAGCATGTTTGTGATAAGATTGAATTGAAACTTATTTTTAAATGACAAATGTAATTTTATTGATAAAAATAAAACATCTGATTTAATTTATTTTAAAAAATAATTGATTTTTAATCCTCCCTGCCAACTGCACACCATGCCACTACATAGAAGACAAAGTTCATCTATTTAATTCAGCACCTGGGGGAAATGTGATAAGAGATAACAAGAAGAGGGAATTTTTATATTTGCTGATCTTTCCAGCCAGCAAAGAAATGAAGTTATTTTCCTCCAGTTCTCAGATGCAAAGTTTGTGGCCATGATGAACCAAGGACTGGGAAGAAAAGCAAGGAAACACGTGACACTAAGACCTCCTACCTGAAAGCAAATTAACTCCAGAGGAGGGCACATGGACACTCCCTGTCAAATTGCCAGCTACAAAGTTGAAGGGAACAAGGTCAACTCCATGAACACACAAGCAGAATGGAAGTGTAAAAAAAAACAACAAAACCAAACAAACAAAAAAACAAAACAAAACAAAAATCTTCCCATTTTGAAATGTATACGATTCCTTCATCTATAAATATGAGGGCAAATGTAGATGCAAAATGTGGTGCACTGGCGTTAATTCAATAGTCTAGCACCACAGAGGCAGCAGCACTGAGTGGCAGGGGCCTCCTCGGGAGTGGGGCCTGAGCGCATTGGCTGCCAGCCCTGCCTCTGGGGACTATAGAATAGTTGAGTAACTAATAAGAATGCATAAGGTTAGTCAATTATTCAATTAACTGATATTTAACATCCCTAGTGTAAAGCGATGTGGAAGACAGTGGGATCTATCTTATCCATCCAGGGTGTGGAGGAGCAAGGCTTATTGGGTCAACCATGCACTGAAAATTATACCCTTGTTCAGAAAGCACAATAAATTAAATCCTGTACTAAGTTATGCCACCTTACCACAGGCAGAAAAACATTTTCAACAATTATTTTAAAAGGTTTAGGTCTAACGAAATGTGTTTTTCAGGTGCCCACTGCAATCTAAATGCAGAGTGAAAAAGAGACGCTGACTGGCAAGACTGCTTCTAGCTCAGTGCACATAAAATACACAGAGTAATGTAGTAATGGGGGGAGGGATGGCTCAGTGGTTTGAGCATTGGCCTGCTAAACCCAGGGTTGTGAGTTCAATCCTTATGGAGGCCGTTTAGGGATGTGGGGCAAAAAATTGTAAGGGATGGTACTTGGTCCTGCTGTGAAGGCAGGGGACTGGACTCGATGACCTTTCGAGGTCCCTTCCAGTTCTAGGAGATAGGCAATCTCCATTATAGGCCTATGGCTGGCATTCCCGAAAAGAATCATTAGGCAACTGCATTAGATGAGAGCCCTGGAATTCAGTACGGCATTTTGAAAGACAAGCAGCAAAGAGACCCCTTTTGTGAAAATGTTGCACAGCACAGAAGAAACTCTCCAGTGCGTGCATATCTTTGAAGGATTACAGTGTGAGAGGACACAGTTTATGAGAGACAAGGACTATTGAAAGGGAGGAATTAGCATCTAGGAAGTTTAACCACTTTGGCACAGCTGTACATAAACAGCTACATGGGGACAACAAAAAATCCAAAATATATTCCCAGTGTTACTCTTCATGTGCCTGGCACATCCTTACTGACGAAAGTAATGATGCAGCATAGCAATGTCAAATTTCGAGCAACTGGCCAATCGAATAGTTAATGCAATGTGCATCAACTATTCAATTAGTCAATAAGGGCACAGCCCCAAGGCTGTTACACTTCAAAGGTAAAAGCGCTGCGGGGAGCAGGGGGAGCTAACCCCAGGCTCCACACTGCGCTGCCACTTTGAAGCACCCCCTCCTCTTCCCTCTCCCCTTGCTGCCTCTCCCTTTGCTGCCTCTTTCTGATAGAGGCAGCAGGGGGGAGGGAAATGACTAGTCAACTAGTGTGTCAATTATCTGATAAGTATTTGCTTGTCGGAGAGTCAGTTGTTCACATCCCTAATGCAGCAACTTCTCAAGGAGTCAGAACAGCTACCTGGTGCACCTATGGGACAAATTTTAAAGATAACAACACCACCCTTCTGATTTCTCCAATCTCACTCTCAGTCTGGCAATAAATCAATAAAACTTCATAAAGTAAATGTACCAATCAGGGTCACTAGAGTGACGTTCAGAAACTTAGTGAGGACAGAGAGTGAGCAAAAAGCTATACAACAATTTACCTACCTATTTGATACAAGATCTTCAGGAAATCAGAGATTTAATCATCATGTACTGGAGATTTTAGCGGCTAGCCAGATAACTGTTTAACCAGTACACTACAGTTGTGGTTGACCAGATTGACCTTTAACCAATAGTCAATTCCCTTTCCCAGAGCGCTCTGCATTTAAAACTCGGACTTTTAGGCTCGCTCAATCCCAGCCTACCGGTCCAAGTTTTAAATGAAAAGCACTCAGGGGAGGTGGCAGCCCCCATGGGGGAGCGGGGAGGAAGAGCAGGAGCCATGGCTGCAGTAGCACTCCCCATGGGGGGGAGTGCAGCCAGGCTGGAGCAGGGGCCACTCTAGCCCAACCCTAGTGGGTGGAGGGCCCGCCCACCCTCCTTTAATCATTTAAATGGGCTGTTACATCCCTACTTTAAATAGCTAAACTGAAAGTGAATTTGAACACAGAATTATTGTTTTGAAACAGGAAGTGATAAAATCAAGGCAAAGAAAAGTAAGGACCAAGTATAAATTTCACTTTGATTAATATGAATTGGTATATAGAGAAATTAATATCCTTTCTTATTTCTTTTGCTTACATCGCATCACTTTTGCCCTCTACTAGCAAGTAGTGGTGGTGAAGAGAAAGGAAAGCACTGAAAAGGACTTATAAAACACATGCTTTAAGTAAGTTGGTTTCTTTTGTTTGTATGTATCTTTTAAAAAAATCAGCTATTTAAACTGTTTTATTTACTCATTAACATCACTGACATCTTCCTCATTCCTTCCAAATATTCTGACACATTCTAGCAAAGGGCATGTTATGAAGAAAGAATGTCCAATGGAGTTGGAGGGTCAGAAGAGCAGCAGCTGCACCTCAGAGCAAGCCCTATACAACATTCTGTACTTTAAAAGGACATGTTAACATGTCCTAGTGTCATAATTTTTCTTATACCTGTTTGTAAACTCTGAAATTATACAAAGTTGGCTTTCCAAAGTGTTTATGGGCTTTATATTGGTTTATGGAGGAAAGAATGTAATAGATGGATTATAAGAAAGCAGAGCCGCAATGTGTGTTTCTTCGTTCAACCTACTACAACAGTAAACCAGCATAGGAAGCCCTGCACTTATGACTCACCCCACAAGAACAAAATCATCATGCATGCAAAGAAAAACAAATAATGTTAAGGAAACACTTGTGTTTTAAGCTTATTACAAACAATGATGGGAGGGAAAAAAACCCCTGATTTTTGAGGTGACAATGTCCTTGCCAGCTGCTCCAGACAATGTAGAATAATGAACACAAACCAGATCCACAGTTTAACTTTCTAAGTGATGTTTCCAAAATAACTAAATAGAAATGTTTGCCAAATCTTGCAAGATGTCAACAACAAAACAAAATAAAAGACTGCTGTAAAGCAACCATTTCTTATCTCATGATTCTCTGGATGGCATCAGAATGAAGCATTTGACATATACGAGAAAGCAGCCTACATAAACTGGATTACTGTAAGAAGGAAAGTGGGGGGAGGGAAGGCACAGACATTTATATGTATGGAAGAACACTATAGTGCAGTGTTACACTTCAATAAAAGTAGGTTTCTGCTATTTGTTTCCTCTAATTAGCTAGTGTTTGCAAATTGTTTTGTAGTTCATAAGTGCTGGCGGTGCCAAACAGTATTATCTGTCATCGTAAAAAAAATACCATGATGTGAAGAAGATTGTGCAGCCAGGGGTAGAGCACACATAAGAAGAAGCAAAGAGCTTAATATGTTCTGAGACTACGCGAAGTTAAAAGTCTCAGAGGGGTAGCCATGTTAATCTGTAACTTTACAAACAATGAGTAGTCTTGTGGCATCTTAAAGACTCATATATAGTGCCACAAGACTACTTGTTTTTACTAGGTATGTTAAGTATCGATTAATTGACTAGTCGAGTAACCTCATGAATTCTTATTGGTTAGTCGATTATTCTATAGTCCCTGGGGGTGAGGTTGACAGCCAGTGCACTCCAGCCCCGCTCCTGAGGAGACCCCCTGGAACTCCATGCTATGGGGTGCCAGGCAGGAGCTGGTACGTAGGGGAGCCAATTTAAACACTAGCTCCCCTCGCAGACCAGCTGCCTGTTGCCTTGTACCGCTGCCTCTGATAAAAAGGCAACAGCTCCTGTCTGGGGAGGGGGAAGAGGAGGTAGTGTCTGAGCTTCTGGACCCGGCACAAGCCGGAACTGATCCGGGCTGTCTGCCCACCTGGCTCCTAATACACCTTTAAATGCAGAGCCGCAGCAGGGGGAGATCCTGAACCCGTCACAAGCCAGGACTGAGCCAGGCTGCTGTCCAACCTGCTAAAAAAAAAAAATTGCTGGTGGGGGAGGGGAAGGAAATGTGTATAGTCTATATAGCATTAACCAATAATCAACTATACAATTAAATCCCTAGTTTTTACATTAAGTTAGAAAAAACTCTGTGCTATTCTTTTCCTGGGGAAATGGGGTAACACTTCTACTAATTGTAAGCGCTTGGAGCTATTTTAGGTTCTTCTGTTTGGAATTGTCAGAGAAGGCAGTTGCTAGCAACAGAGAGAAATGTTTACTCCAATGTACAGGATTTGCAGAGAGCTCTGCAGTCAGAAAAGCACATAGCTGGCCAAAGTGCTCTCCTTCTGTTTGCACTCAGATAACTGGCATAACCATACTTCTTTCACTCAAGAGTTTCTTCCCCCTTACAAATAAATTGTGGAATTGGACATGGCCAACAGATATGACCAAGTCATCATGCCTTTTTGCACTGAGAAAAATACTTGCCTAACTTTGCAGGACTGCAGTGAGAAGATACATGGCAGGTAAATCTTTATCCCTTCTTGACCCTTCCTGGCATCTGGGTCAAGATTAAAAAGCAAGAGAGACCAGTTGACACTGTCTGGAAGAACACACTTTGAATACTAATCAATTTTTTTCCCCCACACAGAGCTTTGGGGAGAAAGTCTCCTCCGAGGGTAATAGGAAAAGCTGGGTATCAGTACCTTCCATTATTATGAGGGTGCATCTACACTGCACCCTTTTCTTAAAAAAACACAATTTGAGCTATGCAAATTGCGTAGTTGGTTTTGAGTTAATTTCAAAATAGAGAGTGTTTCTGAAACATTCCTTAATCCTTGTGGAACAAGGTACACAGAGACATTGGAATAGCAAGCCCATTATATTTCAAAATACAGGCCTGCTCAAAAGACGTGGAATAGCTATTTCAGGATACTTCCGGTATCCCAAAATAGCTCTGCAGTATAGACGTAGCCTGAGAGTCCCCTACTAGCTGATATGGATGGGTGGTGATTTGGATCCAAAATTCCATAGCTGTTAGTTCACAGCAGAGACACTCTGCCAATCATCAGGCAGACATGCACTGCTGTTGCTTGGGACTGAGGCTAGGGCAATGGCTGTGTGGCACAATGTACAAGAGCCAAAGGAGTGTGTTCTATTCCCAGCCCACCCACACACCATGTAATCTCAAGTAATCATTTCAACTCTGTTCATCAACTGGTAAAACAGAGATAATACTTCTCTCACATGGATGTTGTGAAACATTAATGTTTATTATGTGCTTTGAGATCTCCAGTTGGGAGGCATTATTATTGAAATAGTGCTCACCATACTTGTGAGTGCTAACAGCACACACAAAAAAAGGGATTATTCCCCAGAATTACAGTCTAATTTTAGACATGATGCAACAAGTTAGGGGTAATCAAACAATAGGGAGTAGACAGGATGGTAAAAGGACAAGGTTACACTAGTGAGGTCATATAGTTGCTCATTAGTCGTGCATCTCTTACACCTGTGTCTACATTAGACAATCATATAGTTTCAACAACTGGGTTAGCTGAACTTATACTGGACACAATTCGTTTGTGCCTACACTTACAGATAGAGAATGGTCACCACTAATTCAGCTTTCATTTAGTAAACAATTGCTAAAACTGGTGCTGTTTCCAACAAGTAAACAAAGTTCAATTGAACCTCTACATAAAAAGAGTGAAACTTTTAAAAAGCAATGCAGGAAAACAAGTCTGAAGGGATTCTTGGATTTAGGTGTGTTGAAGGCAGTTGTTGGTGGACTAGAATGTGGGAAATCAGACAAAGGATTACCAAGACTGTTGGGGTGCGTCTAGACTGTCAAGATTTTGCGCAAAAGCAGCTGCTTTTGCGCCAAAACTTGCCACCTGTCTACACTGGCCGCGAGAATTTGCGCAAGAGCACTGATGTTCTAATGTAAGAAATCAGTGCTTCTTGCACAAATACTTTGATGCTCCCGCTCAGGGAGAAGCCCTCTTGCGCAAGAATACTTGCGCAAGAGGGCCAGTGTAGACAGGCACCTTAATTTCTTGCGCAACAAAGCCCGATGGCTAAAATGGCCATCGGAGCCTTCTTGCGCAAAAGCGCGTCTATACTGGACATGGATGCTTTTGCGCAAAAGCAAATCTTTTGCGCAAAGGCACTTGCCAATATAGACGCTCTCTTGCACAAATACTTTTAACGGAAAAACTTTTCCATTAAAAGTATTTGCGCAAAATCATGCCAATCTAGACGCAGCCTTGCTGTTAGCAGAACAAAGGCGTGATACAGTAAGGGGCTAGGTCAGATATGTAGGCAGGTAGTTATTAAATTGGACAGTGCCTACAACATGGTCAGGTCAACACGTAAGAAAAATCATTTCAGCAATTGCATTTTAGAAACTGTGTTTTATACAGACCACTAGCACTGTATAAAACAGATTATTAACAAGTGAATGCTATAAGTTTTAAGCCCTGGAAGTATCTTCCTGACTATGAATTCAGAATTCTCCAACTCCTCAACACCCAAAACAATAGCAACCCCACTATAGGGGGGAGGGAGTACATCGGAAGGAAAAAAAAAAAAAAGAGCAGATGGTTGGAATCAAAACTATCAAAAACAAATCAAATTTTTGATCAATTCTGTAGCAGCTAATTTGTGTCCTTATTAAACCACATTCTGAATTAGCACACCAAGAACTGTGCACAGGGGACATCAGTCTCAAACTTATTCAGAAAATAGGAGGTTACCTGATAAACTGTCTTACACAAGCGCATAGTAACCAGTGGAGAAAGAAACCACTTGCCTGGCACTTAGCAATATTTCGGGAATGAGTAGGTTTGCCAGCTCTCCCAGACTAGACACCATTGTCACAAATGGCATCCAATCTGTCCAGTCAGGAGAAGTGGCAACCCTAGGAAGGAGTAATATTCTTTACAATTACATTTGGAACTTATTTTTTCCTACCTGTAAACCTTTGCAAAAAAAAGTTTAAAATCAAGCATTAGACTCAAGTTTGAAAATTACTTTAAAATGTTAACAATATTTTATCATAATCCAACATTTACCTAAATATGAGGGGAAATGTTGTGAGAGGTTAATCAGTTTATGTTTGTAAAGAGCTTTGATGTTTTATTCTGAACTTCTATAACTATCTATGGATCTTGGAACAATTTATAGACTATTTGTGAATTAATCCCTGTAGCATGTGTGTATCGCTACCTCAATAACAGAGATTAAGAAAACTGAAGCACAGAGAGACTAAGAGTTTGAATTTTCATGGCGCTAAATAAGCAATTACAATTAAAATCACAGGGAGTGATAGCTCCCCCTCACTTCTGCATACGTAAATGACTTGAGTAAGATCAAAGTGCAGACAAGCTGGCAACAGATTTCAGCATCCAGCCATAATCATTACACCTCTTCCATATGAAACAGCTAAGTGGTATCATCATACCTTGCACAATAATGGTGGTTCTTTGAAATGTGTGTTCCCATGGGTGTTCCACTCTGGGTGCTGGTGAGTCCTTGCGCTGGGGACCGGAGATTTTTCTAGCAGTGTCCGCCATGGCGTCCCCTCATGCCATTGGTGTCCATTAGGCGCGCGTGTGGCGTGGCTCCCTCCATTCCTTTTCTACCTGTGCTAGCATGGGGCTCCAAAGCCAGGGAATGAAGGAGAGTAGTGGAGCACCCACGGAGACCCACATCCCGAACTGCACAAGGTAACTCTTTCTTCTTCTTCTTCTTCTTCAAGTAGTGTCCCCATGGATACTCCTCTGGGTGACTATAAAAGCAGTAGTTGGCTCGTGGAGGCGGATTTGGAGCCCTGTCATTATCACCATGGATAATATTGCTTGTCCCACAACCATGGATGATGCGATGGAGGATGCCAGAGCATAACGTTGTGCAAATGTGTGATCTGATGACCAAGCGGCTGCATTGCAAAGGTCCTGAAGAGGTGCACTTTTGAGGAAAGCGGTTGTAGAGGACATAGCCTTGGTGGAATGGGCAGTGTACCCGGTGGTTTTTTGTTGTGGATGGTGTAGCATGTGTGGATACATAAAGAGATCCATTTGGAGATCCTCTGAGAAGAGATAGCCTGTCCCTTAGAACGTTCCTCAAAGGATAGAAAGAGTCTAGGGGATATTCGCCAGGCTCTCATACAATCAATTTAGAACACAAGCGCTCTGCAGACATCGAGGGTGTGCCGTGCCGTGTGTGACACATCAGTGTGCGGCTTGAAGAAAAAAGCAGGTAAGCATATCGGTTCATTGATGTGGAATGGAGAGGGAACTTTCGGGAGAAACTTGGGGTGAGGTAGCTGAAAATCATATCGGGGAGGTCTGCCATTAGGGTGTCAAGTTCCCCTACTCATCTACTGTAGGTTACTGCAACTAGAAAGGAGACCTCCATAGATAAGTATGACCAAGGGCAGATTGCCAAGGGCTCGAAAGGTGCCTTTGTCAAGCTCTTAAGTATGTGATTTAGGTCTCAGATGGAAACTGGTGGGCAAACGGATAGAAAGGTGTTTTGTAGACCCATGAAGAAACTTCTGGTGATTGGGTTCAAGGGGAAAGAATCACCCTCAGTAGTACAATGGAAGGCTGCTATAGCAGCTGCATGAACCCTGATGGTACTTAGAGCCAGGCTTGACTCCCTAAGGTACAAGAGGAGGAGGAGAAGGGTGGTTTCAGGGGTATAGTATGAGTAAGTTTGAGCCACTGAGAGAATCTGTTCCATTTGTAAAGGTACATTTTCCTGGTGGATTCTCTTCTGCTATTGATTAGTATCTGTTTTACTCTTTCAGAGTAGGTGTTTTGGGCATCCAGGAGCCAAGTGTGGAGGTGGAGTTTGTGCAGTTCGGGATAGAGAATTGCGCCATGATTCTGAGAGAGAAGATTGTGTTGAGGCGGAAAAATGTATGGTTCCGTTATCGTCATTCTGTAGAAGTAAGGATGCCATGTCTTGCGAGCGATGTAGTGTAGGAAATGCTGGCATGCATATCGCACCGCTCTCAATTCTAAAAGGCTGATGTGGAGGGTTTGCTCTGTGAATGACCATTTGCTTTAGTCCATGAGGGTTCCTAGATGAGCACCCCATCCCATGAGTGATGCATCAGTCATAATGGTAAGTGTAGGGGACGGTTGATGGAATGGAATGCCCATTAAGATGTTATGCAAGCAGTTGAGGACCAATTGCAGAATGGTAACTAACTTGGAGAGCGGGTCTCTGGACGGGTTGTAAAGTGTGGCGAGCCAGGACTGAAGACATCTCATATGGAGCCTCACTAGCCTGATGACATAAGTTGTGGCGGCCACATGGCCTAAGATTTTTAGGCATTCACGAACTGTAATGCTAGGAATTGCTCATGCTACCACTATAAGGTTGCATAGGGTGTTGAGTCTGCGTGTGGATAGAATAGCTTTGGCTGCGATGGTACTGATGTGTGCTCCAATGCCTGAGTGAGATGGAGTGTGATTTCTCATAGTTTATATGGAAGCCGAGATGGAGCAGAAGGTTCATAGTAGTCTCGATCATGTCTTGTCTCTTGGAAGGACATGCCTTTTATGAGACAGTCGTCTAGTTATGGAAATATTTTGACTCCCTGACGACATAGGCATGCCGCTACAACAGCTAGAGTTTTGGAAAACACTCTGGGAGCCATTGAAAGGTCAAAAGGGAGCACTCACTATTGGTAAAGGTGACAGCCAACCGTGAATCATAGAAAACGTCTGTGGGCAGGATGCATTGTTATGTGCAAATCTACATCTTGAAGGTCGAGAGGCAAAAGCCAATCTCCTTGATCCAATACTGGAATTAGAGAATGGGTCTCCATCCTCCGTTCTTTTTCTATGTCAGAAAATAAGTTGAGTAGAACCCTCAGCCATCGAATTCTGTTGGTATTGGTTCTATGGCACCTAAGCAGAGGAGGTGAAGCACCTCTTGCTCAAGGAGGGTCTTGTGAGAGGGGTCCCTGAAGAGAGACGCAGAAGGAGAATGGGGAGGGGGAAGAGAAATGAAAGAGATGGAGTAACCATAGTGGATGAGGTCTAGGACCCATTTGTCCGATGTTATTTGAGCCCACCATTGAAAGAAGGGGCGGAGGCGGTGGTTGAACTGTTGATAATTGTTGATTGTGTGACCAGAAGGAGCAACTGAACCTTCAAATTTGCTTTTTGGACGTGGAACGTTGGGCTGCCGCCATTTGGTGTTGTTGCTGACATTGAGGCCTATGTTGCTGGAGCCTTTGCTTTTGTCAGAAGTCTTATCTTGGTTCCTGTCTGTATTGCTCCCTGGGTCTTTGGTAGGTTCTGTATCTGGCTCTCTTAAATGGGGGCGTGTACATCCCTAGGGTCCGGAGGGTGGTGCGGGAGTCCTTCATCAAATGAAGTACTGCGTAGGTTTTTGCAGCAAAAAGATTGGTCTTATCGAAGGGTAAGTCTTCAACTTTCTGCTGCAAGTCCCTTGGCACTCCTGATGCTTGGAGCCAAGATATTCTCCCCATCACAATCGTGGAGACTGTGATGCATGCAGCTGTGTCTGCTACATCCATTGCGGACCGTAGTACAGTGCGAGAAATTGTATGGCCCTCCTGAATAATGTTGAGGAGGATAGGCCTCTTGCGTTCAGGTAAGTATTGTACAAGCTCTTGAAGTCTGAAGTAGTTAAAAGTGTCATAATCCGCTGCTCTAGGAGTAGAGTGGCCGAGGAATATACTTTACGGCCCATGATGTCAATTTTTTTGATGTCCTTGATCCTGTGGCATTGATCTAATATTTGGTTGTCTGGCTCTGTTTCTAATGGAATCGACTACCAAGGAGTTTAGTGGAGGGTGAGTAAAAAGAAAATCCATTCTCTTTGGTATGATGAAGTATTTTTGATCCACTCTCTTATTGGTTGGAGTGATGGATGCCGGGGCCTGCCAGATTTTGTCTACTTGGTCCATAATAGCCTGGTCCATGGGGAGGGCAATTCTGGAGGAGGCAGGAGGCTGTAACGTTCGCAAGAGGCAATACTGCTTTTCTTGAACTTCCTGTAAATCTCACTCTTGTGCTAAAGCTACCCTTTTAAAAAGTTCTTGGAACTTCTTTGAGTCATCTGTTGGTGGCAGGGTGCTGGATATTACTGCCTCGTCTGGTGAGGATGACAAATTATGGACAAAGGACCTATCTTCGTCCTCCAACAAAGAGTCCTCCATCTCAGTCTGGGCCGGTCATAAATGTAGAGGGTTGGGGAGAACAAGGTGGTTCCCTGGATGTTGTGAAAGGTATGATGTGATGACTCTTCCTATGAGGACGTGACTCCCGTGACTGCCATTGCCCACGGTAAGGAGGTGTCGGATAGGTGTAGTGATGTGCATACCAGGGTGGTGGTGGTGGGTATATATACATAGCAGGCCCAGTATCCCAGGATGGGGCACGGTATGACAGGCTGGAGTGCTGGGAAGAAAAATGGCTGTGTTGCTCGGTGCCAGCTTTGCTTGGGGAGCAAGATACATTCGGCGACCTGCGTGAGTGCACCGACTGTATGGAGAAGCCTGGGGATACTGGTGCCGGTAAAGGATGGCTCCTGACAGGAGACTTGAGCTGTAGATGCTCTTGGGACAGTACCGAGGTTCTCGTAATACCAGTGCCGTGGGTGTAAGCGGTGCCAATGGGTCAAGAGGTGGCATATTGGCAAGGGGTCTCTTGGGTGCCAATGGAGTTGGCGGCTTTGGTGCCAAGCAGTGTTTGTGTTGGCCAGATGGTGCAGCCAGTACCGTTGTAGCCACTTGTTTTTGTTTGGGCTTTGAGTGAACCCTCTTACGCGGTGCTGGCATCTTGGGCAGTGTCGTTCCCAATGTGCCAGGTTTCTCCGCGGTGCTGACCCTCGAGGCTGTTGGTGCGGAGGGTAAGGATCAGGTTGGGGACAGTCTCGCTTTTGAGAAAGACTTGCAAGAAAAGGTAGAGGGACTGACTTGTCTATACCTTTCAGCTCGGATGATGACTTTGAGGAAGGTCTTCAGTCTGTTAGTGCGGTCGCAGTGTGCTCTGGCCATCAATTTGGAGCAGTGAGGGCACTTCTGTGATGGGTGCAATTCTCTAAGGAACTTTATGTATGCAGAATGCTCGTCTGAGATGGGCACAGCATCCCAGCATGACTCACACCTCTTGAAGCTAGGACATCCTGGCATTAGGCACAACGAAAAGCGGTAAGCTGATGATGACAGATTTTTTTTTTTACTATAGGATTGGGGGGGGGTCTTAAAACTTGGAAATATGAGGAAACTAAGGGGAATTAACCATTTTTTGTGACTAAGGGGAATTAACCATTTTCTGTAGAACAGAGGGAAGGAAAGGAGCTCCATCTGCTGCTGAGGACGGTAGGGAAGGAACTGAGGGAGCCACGTTGTGCACATGCCTAACACAGACACTAACAGCATGAGAGGGAACCACAACACGCGTGCAGTGGACACTGCTAAAAAAAAAATCTCCGGTCATCGGTGTGAGGACGCACCAGCACCCAGAGTGAAGCACCTCCAGGGACACTACTCGAAGAAGAAATATCAATTGCAAACAGTGACCAAAAAGGGATCAGTCATCCTATAAGGGGCACAGATTCCATTAGGACCTAATCCTGCTTACACTCGAGTCAAGAGGCATCTTGCCAAGACTTCTAGAGGACAAGTAGGAGACCTCTGCGTCAATATGACCTAACTTTTAGCAGAGTTAAAGGGTTTTTTTCAATAAATTAGATAAATACCCTTCATCTCACACAATATTCTAGTTTCTAGGTTGAACATATTACTATAAGTCATTTGAGGAATCTGAGCAAAGGGGACATCCCACAAACACAGTATGTCTCACGCAAAATCCTTGAGTAGGAAGGTAAATATTGTTAATCCTGTTTTCGTAATGGGCAAACTGAGGCAGAGTGACTTGTCCACTGCCTCATAGTAAGTCGGTGGTAAAGCAGGGATTATAGCTCAGGAGTTCCTGGCTCCCAACATCCACTGCTTATTCTTTCAGGCCATGTTTGGAAGGAGTCCAGAAGAGGAAAAACATCTATACTCAGATCATATGGACTAAAATTTAGAAAATATGGGGTACAGCATAAAAAAAAAATTAGCAAGCTCACCCATCACTGATAACATAAGAATGGCAATACTGGATCAATTCCAGTGTCCTGTCTTTTGACAGTGGCCAGTACTAAACGCTTCAGAATGAATGAACAGAACAGAGCCATATTTGAGTAATTCATGCTGTAGTCTAGTCTCTATTTGTGGCAGTCAGAGGGTTAGTGGCATCCAGAGTATGGCATTGCAACCCTGACCATCCTGGCGAATAGCCACTGATGGAACTAATCTCCATGAACTTACCCAATTCTTTTTTGACACCAGTTGTACTTTTAGCCTTCACAACATCCATGACAACAAGTTCCACAGGTTTACTATGTGTTGTATGAAGAAGCATTTGTTTGTTTTATACTTGCTGCTAGTAATTTCACTGGGTGACCCAGGCGTTACATGAAGGGGTAAATAACACGTCCTTATTTAATTTCTCCACACCAGTCAAAAACGTATAGATCTCTATCATCTATCCCATTAGTTGCCTCTCTTTCATCTTGAGCAGTTGTAGTCTTTTTAATCTCGCCTCATATGGAATTGTTCCATATCCTTAATCATTTTTCCTGCCCTGCTCCAATACCATTATATCTTTTTGAAGATGGGGCAACCACAGCTTCACATGGTGTTCAGGTTAGGGAATTTCCATCGACTACTGGATTAGTCGATAAGGTGGAGGGGGGCGACGCTACTGCTCTGCACTTTAAATATAGTAAGTGCTGGCGGGCCCTTTTCACATTTAAAGTGCAGAACCGCAGCGTCCCGGGGGCAGCATGAGCTCGTGGTCGTGCCGCCTCCAGGAGCTAACCCCACAGTGGGTTACCCCGTGACAGCTCCTGGGGGTGACGTGAGATGGGACTGAATGGTCCCAGCTCATACTGGCCCTAGGATACTGCAGCTCTGCCTCCCCTGCCACCTCTGCACCAGAGATGCTTTCCCTCTCCCCTACCCTCCACTGCCTCTGGCAAAGAGGCATGGCAGGAGGCGGGGGGGGAGACAAGTAGTTGAGTAGTCGCTTGACTATCCAATAAGCTTATGCTTATTGGATAGAGGACTATTCGCTTACATCCCTATTTCAGGGTGTGGGAACACCATGGATTTATATAGTGGTGTTCTATTTTCTCTCTTGTTATATACCCTTTTCCTATAAGGCTGTATCTAAACTACATCCTTATTCTCAAAAAAGGGATGTAAATTAGAAACTTTGAAATTGCAAATGAAGCCGGGATTTAAATTTCCTGCACTTCATTTGCATAATGGCGGCTGCCTTTTTTTCCGAAACGGAGCTTTTCGTAAGAAAAAACAGCCGTTCAGACGGGGATTGATCGAAAATAAAACCCTTTTTTGAAAGATCCTGTAAAAAAAAAAAATGAGTACAGGAACTTCCGAAAAAGGGTTTTATTTTTGATCGATCCCCGTCTGACCATCCGTTTTTCTTTCGAAAAGCCCTGTTTCGAAAAAAAACCCCATGGCTGCCATTTTGCAAATGAAGTGCGAGAAATGTAAATCCCGGCTTCATTTGCAATTTCAAAGTATCTAATTTACATCCCTTTTTCGAGAATACGGTTATAGTTTAGACACAGCCTAACAGTGAGCTTTTTTGACTCCCATTGTATACTGAGCAGATGTTTTTAGAGGACAATTCACAGTGACTCCAACATCCCTTTCCTTGCATGGCAGCGGCTAATTTAGACCCCATTATTTTATGTATACTTAGGATTATATTTTCGTGGGTGCATTACTTTATATTTATCAACGCTGAATTTATTCTGCAATTGTTACATAGTAACCTAGTTTGTTAGATCCCTTTATAACTCTATGCAGTCAGCTTTAAACTTAACGATCTTGAGTAATTTTGTATCACCTGCAAACTTTGCCAGCTCATTGTTTGCCTGTTTTCAGATAGTTTATGGATAAGTTGAACAGCAATGGTTCCACAACAGATCCTTGGGAGTCCCCTGCTATTTACTTCTTGTGTAAGTAATATGCCATAATGATATCATCATAGCGCTTCAGTATAATTGCAACATTTTTCTAACTACACACACATGCCTAGCTATTGCAATCTACAGAAAAGCTCTGTCACTATGACAGCACTGTGCTAAAGCTCTCCAACTAGTATTCACAGATTTCAAGGCCAGAAGGAACCACCACATTCATCTAGTCCAGTGGTTTTCAAAGCTGGGTTGTGGGTTCACCCAGGTAAGCTGCTGGCAGGCCCGCAACACTTTGTTTATCTAAACGTCCGCAGTCACAAAGCCTTGCAGCTGCCATTGACTATGATTTGCTATTTCCAGCCAAAGGGAGCTGCAGGAAGAGTGGCCCAGGCTGTGCTGTTTCCTACAGCTCCCCTTGACTGGAAAGTGAATCACAGCCAAATTTGAGTGGCAAGGCTCCATGGCTAAGGACACTTGGATACCCGGGAGGGCCCGGGACCCAACTGTGAAAACCACTGATCTAGTCTGACCTCATGCACATTGCAGGCCACAGAACCTCACCCACTCACTCTAGTAAAAGACCCATAACTTCTGACTGAGTTACCGATGATTTCAAATAATGATTTAAAGACTTTGCAGGTCTGTTCTTTAATACGCCCTTTGTCGGTTTTCCAAGAGCTCCCTCTAAAACTGCAGGCTGAAGGAAATGACAACGAAAACATCTGAGTGAATCTAGTGTTACATTTACAAGGATTCTGACTATTTGGCAATCTTGCTTGTTGCCATACTGCCAATGCACCCCATTCCTGAACTGCAGCATCCTCTTTCTACTTTAGCTACTTATACAACCCTCATCACAATTGTATCTGTACACCTGATTCTTTAATAGATTTATCTTTAAAACACCTATATAGCATAATGAAATGCTATTATTCCCACTTTACAGATGGAAATTAAGGCAAAGAATTGCTAAGTGACTTGCCCAAGACAAAGCAGGATGTTTGTAGCAGAGCAGGGAACTAAACTAAGGTTACTCAGGTCTTAAGCTAGCACTCTAATCAGTAGACTCTCCCTTGCTCTGTTAGCCTACCTAGTTCTTACCCACAGCTCTATTAAGATACCACAACAGTGACCTTGAACACCTTCTCTATTCCAGCCTAGGGCCAGTCTTCAGCAGGGACTGCTGCTCGTATTAAATTAAGGATATGGTATACTATATATTGGAGCTGAAATGGGTTTAGAATGGGTCCTACCAATTTCTTTTTTGCACTCCTGCTCACACTGTTAATGGACCACAACTGATACATTAGGCTCTTTACGCGAGTAATGTGCAGGGCACATATCGAGGAAGTCCTGTCACAAGATCGAGGAACATTAATTGAGTCCACTCCACTGGGCAACAGCTTGTGCACACAGCATTCATTATTCCAGTCTCTCCTCAGAAGGAACTATGCCTTAATTTTGTCTAGGCAGCCATATGTTCTATATACCAGTGTTAGATGGTCTGACCGAATCCCTGCCATGAATGTATTTGCAATCTAAAGGGATGGCTGCACTTAAGTTAAAACAAATGTGTTTTTATTAAATTTAATAGATAGAAACACAGATCAAAACCTTTGAGGGATATACAAAATGCACAGAGGTCATTTAAGAAAAAAGAAACATATTTTTAGATAAGCAAGATAGTGCTTTTGAGTGAGTGATCCAGCTTGTACATTACCCCCAATTTAATCACTACTTCCCTAACTCAGAAGATAGAATAGTTTCTCTCTCACCACACAGTGCAACTGCAACCTCTCAACCCTCAAAATAGACAAACTAGCTTCCAGACACCCCAAGGAACAGAGATATGTTAGAATTGCACGTGTTTACAGTCCAGCAGTTCAGAGACAAGTATGTCCACATTCATAATGAGACACTCACAAATACAGGCCCTAATCATGCTCCCAACTAAGTACATAGCCATCAGAGGAACTTTACAGTGTTCTGGGAGCAGGAAATTACTGCAGTTACCTAACTTAAGATTTGGTTCACTTTAACCCTCCCTACCTTGCATCATGTTTCTAACTATAAGTAAACTGACTAGCAAAAATCTTATTATCCATTGTTGCTGCTCTGTTCTTGTAGGATACTGAAACCAGGGCAGTCCATGCTAGTGTTGAGATCTGAAAGTGATATCAAGTACTTAAATCAGTTTCCCTGCACAAGTATCTAACATTTGGATACCTGCTTGCAGTTATTGCAATCAAATACCCAAGTGCATGGAGATTTCAGAAGCTGAGCCAAAAGCACACAGAAACCCGTTCCAGAGGGACTTGGATACCCTATCAGAAAACAAGCAAGGCATGTCCTATTAATTATTTATACATACCAAAACCTACCCTGCTTGTCACACTTAAGAATCTGCACTCAAAAGTCCAGAATTAGGATATCAGCATCTATAGCTCAGGATTAAGATAAACGTCATAGAGACTTGGGAGACTAGTGGTGAAGGAAATCTTGTACTGCACAGCTCTTACCTGTATTAAACATAAGCCCCTCAGGTTCATTAGCACTAAATTTACTCTACAAATTTAGAACACATTTTAAATTGCATGCACAAAAACAGGAGCAGTTATCAATTATAACAGCAATGCAATTTGATCCACCTTTCTGTTCTCATACCATAAGCAATTCCCCACCCAAAGGGCAATTTACCACATTTCACTAAAATGAAGATTAGCCAGAATTCTCTGTACCAAGTTTACACACTACTAAGGCAATCTTCCTGTTGAAGCAGTCCATTAGCAGGCTGAACTGCGTAGCTGCACACACGCAGCTTGCGTGCATTATACAGGCAAAAAATAAATAAATAAAAATAAAAAGCAAAGTTACCAAGCACTCAATCTCCCCATTTCCTGCATCCCCCACAGCTCCTCGCTGCAAACCTTTAGGCTTGCAAAAACCACAGCCATGATTCAAATAGCCTTCTCTCTACCATGGTGTTGAGTCTAGTCTCAATTAGGAGCAAGAACAGGCCCTTTGGAATTTATAGGAACTCTAGATTTCAATTTACCTCGTCCTAGTATGAGACAGACATTGTCAGGATTATGCAACGGAGCGATTCCCGGCTGTGTTTTTCTTCACTTCCCAAAAACGGCACAAACGCGTTTTCCAGCCCCGGTCTCCAGCGCTCCCAGGAAAGCAGCAGGAAGTTCTCTTGCAATCCAGAATATCCCACGAAGTGGCCACTACTCAGCTCCCCTTCTGTGCACGAGCAGAGCAAAGTCCTACACTGTACTTGGCTGCAACCTACAGCCCTTGTTTTTGATTCTCTCACCTCCAGTCCCGCGATGCAGTGTCAGGATTGCATGGCTCTGACTCATCGGCTGAGCTCACAGCTTTAAAAAAAAAAGCCACAAGGCGGTGGCGGGCAGCAGCGAGGAAGGGCGCTTTCTCCGATCTAAAGGATTGCACAACTCCCAGGCAAGGAAACCAGGAGCACCCGCCTCCTAAACACACATGCACGGCTATACTGAACTGAAACCAGCTCTTCCACTTCATCAGCACAACTGCCTCAGTGCGCAGCCATCTCCCCGCCGTTCCCTCCCTGCTCAAGCAGGCCTGGGCCACTCCTACTTCCCGTTGCCAAATAAGGCAGCGAAAGGGGTTTAAAACCACCTAGCAACTCCACAGAGCCGGGGATTTCCAGCATATTTTAGCCCTACATAATCGCTTTTCCTTTCTCTCTCACGTGCCCTACTGTTCGATTTGAAAGGCCGGAGGGGGGGGACACACATACAAGACCATCCAATTAGCCCACAGTGTTCATCTCTACAAACTACACCAAAAGGATGACTTCTGCAGAAAACTGTTTTGCCCTCGAAGAGTACCCATGCAGTTTATCTTTCCACTCGCTTTGCAACTGTCTTTGTTCACAACAGCTATATATGCAGAAATTAGCATATCACAACTAGTAATTGGGGTGCATAGGTCAGAGACAAAATTTCCAGTAGGCCCCCTTCTGGGATGTTATGCTCACCAAACAGTTCGGTTTACAAACTCTCCAGGTGCACGTAGGGGAGGCAAATGAAAAGATGCACATACACGTGGGATAGGCAGAGCGCCAGATAGCATAGGAAATTGGACAGTCAGACCAGGGGTTTCAACAGCTCTGCTGCTGACTCACTGCTTAGATGCCTTGTCTAATATCAGTTTAGCTCTCAGCATTGCCAACCCCAACTCATGTCAAAACTTGAATTGGGACCCCCAAATAATCATGATACTTAAAAATCATATATGCATTTTCTGGCTGCTGATTTTTATTTGCCCTCTTGTTTTTGAGCTTTTTGAATACTTGGGGCACATTTTCAAGCTTTTCTCAGCAACCATGAGGACCAGAAACTCCCTTTAAAAAATACAAAAGCCAACGCTCTCATAATCACTTGTCTCCAAGGGTTGAAGCGGAAGTTTTAAGAAAAAACATTAAATGTAAAATTGTGAACATTAGCAAAACTGATTTTCTGCTCTGTAAGACAGGTATAGACAGATGCCTATTTAAAGTGCTTAGCATTTACACAAGAGGAAAGTAAAGTATTAGTATTTCTTAAAAACAAATAGAAGAATTAATTATTTAAAGTGACAGTCATTGTACAGTCAAATCAACTGCAAAAATAGTTAAAAGTTGTTTCAGGTTCAAAGCCTGTTCTTGAGTCCCTCCTGCCAGTTTTTGTGTTTTTTTTTTTTTAAACACATTTTCTCTTCCCTCTTGCTGAGCGAAAAACCCCAAATTACAGGAGAAACTGACTTCTATATATATATATAAAAATGCTGTCAAAGACAGCAAATAAAACAATGAAAGACATTTATTTTCTTTAATTTTAGGTGTGTTACTTGCAAGAACATTAGGGAAAAATTCTAATGAGTAATTTATAATTTAATGGAGTCTCTTAAAAATCAGATTAGACCTATGCTGCCTGGGCCATTCCTAAATTACTGCCTTGCTAAAGGCAAGTCTGCTTTCTTTTAAGTACAGTCATGGGACCCATCTCTGATAGTGAACTCCTGTATTTGCATGGTGTCCCATGATGAGATTTTGTGCAGGCACAGGGGTTTCCCTAAAGCAGCTTGCAGACTCAGGGCCTAAGGCTGAAGAATCTGACATGTTTCCACTACTCATATTTGTTTTGGGTGGTTAAAATTGCAGGTCAAGCACAGACAACAGCTCATTTCCACTACTGCTGCCATGTGCAAGAAGCTTGCACCTGAGATCAGAATGAAATATCCCAGGACAGAATATTAGCAGGAAGATGTAACTATCTGCCTTGTGAACTTTGAGGTATGCTAGGTTCTGCAGGCACTGTTCCTCTTGCATCTTTATTCGCCATTCCCTTTACATATTCAGTACAACATGACAACCGTCCAGCACTTACTAACAAGTGCCTTTGGTGCCCCAAAGAGATCACGAAAACAGAAATTATTCCACAAGGGATGGAACAGCTTAAGTAGTAACATTTTTTTGACATGCATATGTAGCCCACACCCCTAGTCGCATCAACACCACTTACACAGAGAATAATGTGTCTGCTCTACAGCCTTAGCTGAGAGACAGCTGGCTTTTAGCTGATGGAATAGAGGCTCATGCACAGAGGTTCCAGGTTGGGTTCCATTACACATATCCTCTCAATTACAATTTCACCTCAAAGCAGCTCCTCTAATTAATATCAATATTTGTGTGCCCTTTCTTTGTGGGACATCACAGAGTATCATAAGGGGGAAAAGCATCTAATGGAGTGCACTCTTAGTTACATATTATGATGTGAAATGCTGTACAAAAAGAACATAAAGATGGGTCTCTGACCTAACCAGCTTACAATCTAAGACAACAGTCACAAGATGGATTCAGACAGATGGGAGAGTACAAAGAAACAATGAGGCAGCACTGGTGATGATAGGCAGTGGCCTCCGCACACTAACAACCTAACTACTATCAAGTTTTTTGTAGGCATCACAGTAAAGAAGAGTTTTGAAGAGGGATCTGAAGGCAGAATGTGAGGTAGCTTTGTGGATTCAGACATCTGTACTGTAAGTGAAATACAGTTTTTTCTGTAACATAATAAATCAGTAAGTATGAGCAATAACATGTTGAATGCAGCCATTGGCAGAAAAATCCTATTCAACTTCTCAGCAAAACTAGATAAATTAATGTTGATATTTTGGCTTCTACCTTGCTGTGAACTTTATAGTATGGCCCATGTGAAAAGCTGTGTTTAAAGTGGTAGTCAGCAGAGAGGAGCTGGGCACTTTCTCTAATCCATTAACGATTATATGAAACTTATTCCCCACTTTCAAGAACTTGAGGATTTGCCTCACCCTCTTTTTATCTTGTTTATAGAAGGGATATTTCTTATTAGTTTTTTTTAATATATAAAAACATCAAGAATATCAAGACTGATCTTCTCTGGTGTTGCTGGAGGACTTTCTTAGGCCGTTCAAAGATTAATTAAAAATTCTCACATCTATACTGAATGGCATTGGAGAAGACAGCTGAATATTTTGTCTCAACTGGTCATGAAGCATTGGATTTAATAGTTGTTAAATTTGTAAATTACAAATATTTTAAACAGTAGCTAAAAAAACCCTCCTCAATTGCTCAATTTTAATTTCTCAACATTTGCAATGGCATAATGTTAGTAGCTCTCTAGTCAGAGCCTTTGAAAGGAGGAAGACCTGCAATTCTGATACTAAGGAAAAAAGGAACCTCTCCCTTC
>CM057848.1:60564657-60579692 GCA_030068395.1 Apalone spinifera | reverse complement strand
GTAATGCTCGGCCTGGACAGCGTGCAGCTGGCCTGTCAAACATGTGCAACGGCAATGTGCAACATGTGATCACAGGAGCCAGTCCCGCAACACGCATGGGCCAGGTGCAGCTGTGTTGTTGGGGGGCGGAGGGGGGAGCAGGGATAGGTAGGCCACTCCAGGCTCCTCTCACGCACCTGTGAACCCACTCTGGATGGACACTTCCCTGGGCTGCTTATCCATGGGGGTGAGGGCATGCAGGATGGGCCACTGGGCACCTCAGGGCCCCTGTGAGGTCAGGGCTTCTGGGCAGGCCCCACAGAGTGTCATAACTATGAGGGTTGGCCAGCAGCCTGGGGACTAAGGGGTTAACAATGTCCCTATACCTAGCCAGGTAGCGGTCAGTCAATAGAAATGCAAGTAGGGATTTCAAATTGAGACAAAGGAAGTTTTGGGTTTTCCCTCCTTTGTCTCTGGTCAGTTTGCTTAAATACTGAGGGAGACAGAAGACATGTTTCTCTCCAAGAAAAGACACTTCACCATCTGTAAGTAGGGTAAAGTCCAGACAAATCCATCAGGTTTTATTGTTTTATGGCTTGGGAATTTGGATCTGATGTCTGTGCTGTTAGTTACAAAAGAGAGGAAATCCCATTTCTAAGTGCTTTGCCCATGTGAGTCCCCCATGAGTATATTAATTGGTAACTTTTTGCATCCTCTCTTTTGAAAGTAGTTTAAAAAAAAATTTCGAAAAAGTTTATTAAAAAAAAAGTGTGTAGTCTAGATGTACCCTAGTTGTTAACACTGCAGTTAGGGATGTAAATGGTTAACCGTTACCCCTCAAGCATAAGTCTTATCCACGTGCTTAGTGAGTAATTGGTTAACCATTGGCCCAGGCTGTCCAGAGCAGCCTCCCGCCCGCAGTGCAACGCAGTGGACCCGGTTGGACAGGAGCAGCCCCCCAGCCACGGGATCCCAGTTAAACATGCCATTTAACCAGTTAATTTTTTAAACTGGATTTTGCATTTCTAATAATAATGTCCAGAATGTGTGTGCTCTGTCATCTTTTTGGAGGTATTTTAACATGGCCATCCCTTTCATGCTACACTCAATTAGTTGGAACCTATCACCTGCAGATCCAGAGCCAAGCCAACATAATAATCACAGGGACAAAGTTCAAACTTACCATGACATGGCTATGTGTATTCACTAGTTACCTTGGTGAACTGTATTTAAGGATTTATAAAGTGTTTTATAGTTCCACAGCTCCTCAGTCTCCATGTCTTACAATACTGTTTACTCCATTATAATTTTTTACTTGCCATAGCTGCGGTTACTGTTTTCCTCTTTGTTGTTATGATTTGCAAGGTTAGAGTGTGTATCAGACTATGATTCTATCAATGTAACAGTAACAAAACTCAATATACATGTACTCTCTATTAGGTGACTTATTTTATTACTAAATTGAAACATCTTAACAAATGAGAACATTTCCTAGACAATATTTAAAACCCCTAAATTCTTAAGCTTCTATAGGCGTATCTTGTGCTTTCATTAAGTCATCTTTTATAAGCTTAAATTATGCTTAGCCAGAATTTGGATGAAAGATTTGCAGCACATCCTTGTGCTCTGCAAAAAGTGGAGCTGATATTCAGTAGGTGGCACTCTTTCCTCTGAGTCAGAGCTGAGGAAATGTCTCTCCCTTGTGGGAGAAGACATTGTGCTACTAGCCATGTAGTCCATTGGATGAAAGGTGAAATCAACATCTTGTCTATTTATGACTGAGTTGTAACCATGGGTGGGCCTGAGTGTGCCACAGCCCATCCACCCTCTCTGCACCATCAGCTCCCGTTCTGCTCCTGTTATAGTGTTTGCCCCACTCCACCCACCCGACACTTCATCCAGGGAGCAGGGTCAGGGAATGGGAGATGGCCCTGCTCCCTCTGCTTGCCTGGCACTCACTGGGACATGGGGGCTTGCTGCACTCTGCTCAGCACTCCAGCCAGGCCCAGGGAGTGGGATCGAGGGCTTGCCCTGCTCTACTTTCCCAGTGCTCCTGCCAGAGAGTGGGGTCAGGGGCTTACAAGCCTCCATGCCCTGATCCTGTTCCCTCTCAGAAGTGACAGGTGGGTATATATAGTAGGGAAAGCCCTGTGGTCCTGCTCCACAACTAGAGTGCAAGCTGGGTAAGGGGAGCAAGGCAAGCCCCCAATCCTGCTCTGTAGATGGAGCAGGACAAGCTCCTGTGCCCCGCCCCAACCCAACTCCCTTTAATTGGTTAACCAGTTAAATATATTTAACCAGTTAGACAATTAAAGGAATTTTTCATCCCTAATTGGTGATGGCTTTCAAAGACAATGCAGGATTGATGACAGACTGTCTTCTCAGGAAATTTGCCAGGTTCTTGCTGACTCCCAGAAGGTTAATGGGTGTTGGAATGATGCTATGTAGTTAACAACAGTTCCATGCATTGATTTTTTTGTGGTGGGAGAGGACCCAGCTTTGTTATTTATTTAGTACATTAATGAAGATAACAGACAATACATCAACAGAGTATTATAGGACTGCGAAGAATGCCCCTTCCTGGTTCTGAGATGTTTATGTGTCGTTTGCATTCCCTGTGGATCACACCCCTTGTATTTATAAGTGGTTCAGGTGGGCTCCCCAGACTCTCTCCATGTCATCTGGGACTAATGCCCTGCATAACAACAGAATCACAAAGAGTGCCCCTTCATGGACATTGTTGGGGGGCAGTCACTTGATCAGCATGAAGAGGTGGAATTAAAACAGTCTTGCTCAGCTGATTCTTTGTAAGAGTGGACTGATCTGAGTCAGAGCTTTAGGGACTTTCAACAAAATTTGGCAAGTGGTATCATATGTATATGCGGCCTAATAATTTCAGGCAAGTCCATACTGTTGTAGCCAGGTACATTCAATAAAGACTGAAGTCAGAAGAATCTGTCCTAAGTATGCCCTCACTGTGTCATCTATTCTGACACCTATGAACTCTGTCATCTCTGATGGGATAAAAAGAGTGATTTCTTGTAATTCACCAGGAGGCACAGCAGAGGGAAAAAGAAAGGGGCACAGTTGAGGCTTTTCAGAGTTTCCTGCTATGACCTGTCTCAGCCATTCAGCTAGACACAGATAGATGTGGTGCCTTTTTTCCTTAGGTGTTCTGCTACCACAGCAATGCATTTTGTAAAGATTCTTGGTGCCTTGAAGAGCCTGAACATTAGTACCCTATTTAGAGTAATTAGGCTCACTGTAAATCTCAGATACATCTGACATGCCAGGTGAATTAAATGTGGAAGTATGTGTCTTGTAAGTCAAAAGCCACAAAGAAGTCCTGAGCCTGAAACAATGGAATAATTGTGGCAAATTTTACTATCATGAATCTGA
Source organism: Apalone spinifera (assembly GCA_030068395.1). Taxonomy (NCBI): domain Eukaryota; kingdom Metazoa; phylum Chordata; order Testudines; family Trionychidae; genus Apalone; species Apalone spinifera. Next base: position 60,576,314 of record CM057848.1, on the reverse strand, counting down.
GGTGGCAATGTATTCCTGTAGAACCTTTTCTATGGGTCTTATACAAAGCAAACAAATCACTTCTTTTTGTAACTGGCTTTTGTGAAAAAGGTCCTAACAAGGAATGGGAAAGGAGACAAGTAGGGGGTAGGCAAAGGAATTGGACAGGGTATCCCAGGGTAATAAAGTTTCCTCTAATTTTTTCCATCCATGTGCAGAATAAATGTTATGTGCAGATAAGCACCACCAGTAGAAACAGTCAGCTGTGGGTACTCTGAAAATCAGCTGGACAACATTTGAATCTCCTGGCTGGCTGCTTAAGTGCTCAGCTTACAGGGAACACTGGTGACAATGTCCAGCACCCATTTGTGGCCTGTAATGTCTGTCCATGCACAGCAGAAGAGAGCAAGGAGATTTGTATGTGTCAACTCTAAGACAATTGCGGCATGGCTCTCAACCATCTTGGCAATCTGAAGCCTCTGAAGGGGAAGCTACTGTGCAGTGGAGGATGATAACCAGGGCTTCCAACTTTCTGAGCAGATATTCTGCTTGGGGTGACCATGGGAATAAAACAGTGTTCTCTGTCTCGGAGATGACTGTAACCAGAAAGGCTGGTAGTAAAGCACTCACGTATAAATACTCAGAGATCTAATATGACCATTGCCTCCTTCAGATTCTCAATAGATTCTTGCCATCAAAAATAAATCCTCAATTCCCATCTTCATTTATCTCAATGTCAGGTCTGTAGCAAAGAAGCCTTGTATTTTATGACCACTATGGCAATAGACTGAGCAGGTTTATCAGAGCTGTCCATCACAAATTGGAGCTATCATCTAACTTTACTTCATTGTGTCTTTTCTTACAACCTTTTGAGAGCCAAGAAAGGAATAGGGACACCCTTTCTCACATTAAAAAAAGTATACGTCATGTGTAAGGCTTGATAATTCACAGTGTAGAATTGCAGAGAAGCTGAACAGGTCTTTTGATGAAAAAGGTCCAGTTTTTGGGGGGCCATCCTGGTAGATTAAGTTCTCTCTTGAACCTCAGCAATGCTGGATGCAGACACAAATGTTTGAAGCCCTTAGATGGGATTTGGTATTGCTTTTCCCACTTGCTTCAAAGTTACAAAACTTGAAGCCAGGGTGTTCCACAAACTCTTCACAAAAAACAGCATGACTTCACTGATTGCAATGGCAATTCTAGCAGACACCAACCATCTGAGGATGTCTGTGACATACAAGATATAATCCAGGTGAGTGGAGACCTGTATCACTTGCACTCTGTAACCTGGGGTGCCTTACAAAGCCTTGCAATTGCAGTTTTCAACCTGGATTTTTCACAATTGGCCATCAGCATGCAGGCCACTCTGAAATGTGTTTCTGTAACTGTAGCTTACCAATCAGACCCCAGGTCTCATCAGCTTTTCATTATATTGCTGGGTGCTCCAAACACACATTCAGTTTTGGACTTTCTCTCAGAAATGTATGTTCATCTCTCTCACAGACTGTCCACAAATAAAGTCTGTTGTACCTTTAAATGAATAATGCACACCAAATTATTATAATAAACGAAGTTACCCAGACACTAACTTAAACACACTGGATTAGATAAAACAGTAAGGCTATGTCTACACTCGCGGCTTCTTGCGCAAGTACGGCCGTTCTTGCGCAAGAATCTGCAAAGCGTCCACACTGCCCGCCCGCTCTTGTGCAAGTAAATTTACAGTATGGCGTGGTAAGTGAGGGCTCCTTGCACAAGAGCTACGCTCTTTTTTAACAGGTGTAAGCGCTCTTGCGCAGGGGCTCTTGCGCAAGAGGGCAGTGTGGATGCTTGGCAGGGATTTCTTGCGCAAGAAAGCCCTATGTCTAAAATGGCCATCAGCGCTCTCTTACGCAAGAGAGCATCCACACTGCCATGGGCACTCTTGCGCAAAAGCACAGCTCGCACATGGCAGTGTGGACGTTTTCTTGCACAAGAACACTTGCAAGATGTGGAGGCATGCACATCTTTTGAGCAAAGGCATATGCCAGTGTAGACGCTCTCTTGCACAAATACTCTAATGCAAAAACTCTTGCGTTAAAGAGTATTTGCGCAAAATCTTGCCAATGTAGACGTAGCCTCACAGTTTGTCTACAATGAACATTTAGCATGCAGAGGGTTGAGATGTGACTCTACCACATATTAGCTTTCTGCAGACTGTGTGAATCCTGCTGATGGTCATTAAAAATGTGTTAGTTTGCTTTACTCTAGTTCTTTTTGAAATGAGACTAGATCAAAGAAAAACTATTAATGTAGATCAGTAGGATCCACACAGTCTGCAAGAAGCTAGCGTGGGGAGATGCATACCCAGCCTGCTGCAAACTAATTGTTCATGCAGAGAAGTCATCAGCCTTTTCTATTCTACCACTAAAAAGACACCACATATCCCACACTTCTGAGTGTAGGATACCTAGTACTCAGGTACTGTGTTGCCAGTTCTCCTGAACTAAATGGACAGATATGGAATTAATAATAGCTTTGAATTCAATCTTCAAAATACATTGGCAATACTTTACACTAATCCCTGAATGCAAAAGAATAGAGTGAAAGGGCAACGAGTGGAGCATCTCAACAGCCAGGATCCAGTAGATATATTCTAGCACACAACTACCTGTTTTGGACATGCCGGGTTACAAGTTATGTATGATTTTTTAGTTTAATACCCGAATGTCAGGACAGGCAAAACATATTATATAAGCATGGATTTTTCTCTTGTGAATTATCATTTTATTCATAAGTTTACAAAAATGTTTTCCCAGTAGTTGTTACAGAACATGTCGAGAGATATACAAGATCTCAATTCCACTCAATCATGTATCTTACTATATATTTTAAGATGTGTATTGGTCTGTTAAAGAACTCCTAAATGGTAAGAGCTAGGACCACTAAGTTTGCTATGTAGCGTTCTCTTATCATAACTTAAAGCAAAGTAAGGGTTTGGTTGCACCAAGGCCATGGGATGTGCCTGGAATTTGATTGCTTCTCATAAAAGGGAAGGATTGGGTTGGAGGGAGTTTCATTTAGAATGACCATAGAGAGCACTAAGGAGCCAGAGATGGGGATCAGGGCAGCTATAACTCCATTGGGCCAGCAGGGAATACGGGTGGAGAAAGAGATGCTATCTACTATATATTTCAGAGAGTTGGTCTCATTGGGCATCTGTGAATCTCTGGCTGCGTCTAGACTGGCGCACTTTTGCGCCAGAGCTATGCAAATGAACCGCCATTTTCACAGAAGAGGCTCTTGCGCAAGATGGGGCTGTCTACACTGCCCCTTCTTGTGCAAGAAACACCCTTTTGCGCAAAGCCGTTATCCCGATTATTTTCAGGCATAACAGCTTTGCGCAAAAGGGTTTTTCTTGCGCAAGACGGGGCAGTGTAGACAGCCCCGTCTTGCGCAAGAGCCTCTTCCGCAAAAATGGCGGTTCGTTAGCTATGCAAATGAGGCTCGGTGATATTTCAACGCTGAGCCTCATTTGCATAGCTCTGGCGCAAAAGCGCACCAGTCTAGACGTAGCCTCTCTGTTTTTCTCCTGGCAGTATCTGCTGCAGCAATCATGGACAGGTATTTCTTACATAACGCCAAGCTGCTGTGGTGAGACAGGGCTGGGATTATCTTCTCTCCACAGGGCAGCCTGCATAGTGAACCCCTCAGCCCCATCCCTATCACGGAGCAATGATTTAAATGAAGACAAACAAAACTTATTTGAATTATGCACCAGGTAAAACTTCTATAAACTTACATGCCAGAAACATATTACATAAAAAAAAAAAACTCCAGCTAGAATGTTCAAGACACATTATGCAAGTGGGATGGTAAGTCATTCTCCTGAAATGCAGTTGAGCAAGAAAGATATGTTGCAAGGGATCTCTCTCCCCAGGCTATTACTGCCAGTAAACATCATTGGAATGAAGCTGCTGGTCAAACTAATAGTGAGTGTTGACTAATCTTTTCTGATACTTAAATATCCTTAGAATTCTGCAGATGTGTGTCATTTATGGTGATTTTGTGGAGGGAACGTGTTTTCCAAAATAGATCCTATTTCCCTTATGAAAATGTAGTAAAATTTTATTAAACCTGCTATATTTGTATTAGTAAGAGTAACTTACACTATTTGCTTCAATATAACTTTCCTTAGAATTGTTTTATTTAAACTGCAATTGCCCAAGCAATTACAAATACAGTTATTAAAAATAAAAATGTATGCTTTGGAGGGAGCTCAGATTAATGTTCTGATCTCAGATGAACTAAAAACTGCCAAAGATACAACTCTGTAAGTGCCTCTTGTAAAGATTTCTTTACGGCAGTTTCAAATTATTTCTAATTTGCTAGTTCTTAAACATGCTTTAGATTTTGTTTTCCTCCTCTGAAAATGTGAGATGGATTTTTTTTTCATTTTTCTATCTTGAAAAGAATATACTATTTAATTAAATCCTGTTAATACCAATACAGATTTCACAATATGAACTATATAATAGTTCACCTGGTTACACAAAGAAAGCTACAGATTACATGTATCATATGCCTTGTGTGTTCCATTTGAAAAATCCACAAAAGGATTGCCCTTATGCACAAAATGATAGGATCATTATTTAAATACCTACATGCTCTGTGTAACTTTGCATAGTTTCATTTCCATCACCACTAGTCATTGAGATAAAACACCTACAAGTGAATAAAGTGTTTTCCATTAACAGAGATCTCATATTTTCTTGTTTACTTATGAGTTGTAACATTGCAGACATAATTATGATAAGGCATGTACAATCAGATATTAAAGCTTTTATTACACAATTAAATGAGGCAATTAAGGATTTCCTTTACATAGCTCTCCTCCCTACATGACATGCAAATTTAATATTATATCAGCATTTCTTGCACTAAAAAAAATCCCTTGCAATGTATTAAACTAATTAGCATCCTTGGTTCACACATAATATTCTACATTAGGGTAGCACAAAAATAAATTGTTCACTTTGGCCCAGATTCTTAGGCAAAAGGGTATGAAGAGCTTTGGCTGCAACTATGTGAAGGCTGGGGGGTGAGAAATTATAAATCTCAAAGCTCTATGAAGTCAGGCTGCAGCAGCTCTCACAGCCAATAGTGGGGTCAATGCACACTTTGAAATAACTGTATTGTCCAATGGGTCAGTACATAGATTCATTGGCAACTGGGCACATTCCTGAACAGCAAGCGACTAAAACATACCACTAATACACAATGTTTTAATGACTGGAGGCATTTGACTTAAACAAATCACAGCTTTTCAGTGTTTTTTTAAGGATAACACCATCAATTGATCACCTGCAATAGGCTAGAGAACCATATTCAACTGCATTTGTACCATGCATATAGCATAACAAACCTGATTAGGGCCTCTGGGCACCATGGTAATACACAATTACAAATGTTAATAATGCAAGTTTGTGTTTACACACCAAAAGTGACTTCAGCTACAGAAAAGTGATGGTATGTAGTAGAGCTACAATTCTCAAAATGGCACTTTTATAAAACTTAGACATTTGTGAGCAATAGGATGCAATTTTAGCCTAGATTATTAGGAGTTGTAGGTCATGTTATATGCAATTTCACCTATATTTTGCAATCAGGTTTAACATTTGATGCATGATCTTCATGTGACAATAATACGACAATTTTTAATATACGATTCCTCTGATGGATACAGCCACTCCCTTTATAGTAATTAGGCAATAAATCATACCTCATGCAGTTACACCCAGTGCTTGCACAGATCTGGAACTAATTTTATGAAAGTAATAATACACTTCAAGGCTAAGAAACAACGAATGGTCCTGCAGCACCTTGGAGATAAGCCATGAACCAACACACAAGAGTAATCAGACTCTTCTGGTGACAGAAGTCACCTGGCATTTACTCTCCTGCCCAGAGCACACTAGTGTACAGCTGGCAAGTGCAGTCACCTGGGCTCTCATGTTTTACTGCGGGCTTAGTGTACACAGTCAGACTCGCCCTGTTCTTCGCAACAAAACATTAACTGGGCGACTGTCAATGGGCGCTGTGCAAACCCAAACGCTCCCTGCCGGGTCGGGGCCCCTCACTGTCCTTACCGAGCCCCCTCCCCGGGCGCACAGAGCGAGCTACCACAAGCGCTCGCCTTGCCCCGGCCTAGCTTGCAGCAGCACTCGCTGGCCCGCTTACTGAGGAGGGCGGGAGGGTGCTTTCCACGCGCGCCGCCAAGGGCCGAGCGAAGCCCGGGGCCCCGCGTTCACACGAGCTCCCTGCGATTTGTCCCCCGCACTGCCATCAGCTTCTCGCCCCAGTCAGCTGCCCTGCGCCAGGCCGACACCCACGTGGGCCCACTCGCCATAGCAACGAAACGCTCCCTCACGTACTTCAAACTCAGCCCTCCGCGCAGTCCCTACTGCGGGCGGCTCGCCCCTTTTAGCAGCCGTGGCCCACAGGGTGGTGAGCGCATGCGCGCGGGGAGTCAGCGGGGTGGGCGAAGTCCAGTTGGTTGAATGAGATGCTTGCTGGTCTCGCGCCTTAGAAGGGTGCGCACGAGTCTCGGACCCGGTAAGTGTTGCCAGCCAGGCGCGCGACTACGACGACGACGACATCTACCCTACGCAGGCGCTGGGGGAGGCGGGCTTTTTTTTAACGGACTCCAGGCGCGAGTTCCAGCAACCGTCTGTCAGCACGCGCACTTGCGCTGGGCTGGAGAGAGAGGGAGAGAGGAGGAGGTGGGGTCGGCGCCTGCCAGTCCGCACCTGTCATTCTTCGGTGCGCTGCGCTCGAGAGTCCCACGAGTTCCCTGTCCCCTCCGCTCCTCCCCGGCAAAGCGTGGGGAAGGGGCGGTGTTTCAGTCGGAAATCACCGCGGAGGCCGGGCCTGGCTGCGCTGCAAGTCACGGGAGCGCCCCAGCTGTGCTGTCAGGTACGGGCCAAGCCGGGGCCTGGCGTGGTTCGGTGCGCTGGGCGGTGCCTGGGCTGTGGGTGTTCCCTACTCACTGTTGCTCTGTAGGTTGAACAGATGCTGCTGTGAGCAAGGCCGGTGGAACGACAGAAACTGAAGCCCTCAGGTTGTGCGCCCGTTGCGGTTTCTGCCATGCGTACATGAAATTCTGTGCTACTGCTCAGGATTTGCTACCTGGGCCGTGGGTTGCTAATTCTGAGGAACGGGTTTCCATGGGCCAAAACACTCACAGTTTGCTCCCTCCTTGCTAATGGCCACAGCTGATGTTTTTGATTTGTGTTTTGTGTCTAACATTAGGAGGGATGGGGTTTTGTGGTCCATCTGTGCTACTGCTCAGGACTTGCTACCTGGTTTGCTCGCTCACAATACGTGAAAAGGGAGGTGAGGCTGGGAAGGGGGGGAACCAAATTTCAAATTTGGGGTACCCGCAGGACTTGCTAGCTGGTCCAGGGGTTGCAAATTATGAGGGATGGGGTTTTCTGGTCGAAAACACTCTCAATTTGATCCCTCTTCTGCTACTTAGTCCAGGGGTTGCAAATTATGAGGGACGGGGTATTGTGGTAGAAAACACTCACAATTCGCTCCTTGTACCGCATCTTCCCCCACCCCCTACAGTTTGAGGCTGGGTTCCCCCATGCACTAACCTGCCAGTGGAGATGGAGGAGGGTTGGGCTTGGAGCAGAGAGGCAGGGAGAGTAGGAGCACGTGAGCTGAGGGACGACAGGGGGAGCAGAATGGGATTAAATTGGCAGCTCCCTAGCATGGTGCCCAGGGGCAACTGACCCCTCTGGCCCCCTCGCTATGCCACTGCCCCTCCTCCTGCAGATCTATCCTCTTATGCATGTGCAAGATCTGCAAGAGCCGTCCCATGAATCTGCAGTTAGTGTCTGTGGTGCCTGCTTCTGGGTGGTGTCTCAATGCTGCCACATTCACCTCCAAAGAGGAGGCTTCCCAAAGCAGGCCCTTGCTGCTGACCCCCAAGGCATCCACAGGTCCGGTCTCCTTTCAACGGGCCCACTTCCCAGGGCTCATTGATCTTGGATCTGGCTTCCATCCCCTCTCCAACCTTTGCAACTGCCCAGAGGTGCTCACCTTCCGCCTTATCCAATCCCACCTCATTCACCCCACAGGGACAGTCTCTGCCTCACTTGTCCTAGGGACTATTCTACCAAGACGTAATACAAAGTTTCGGTGTAAAAGGACTCAATACAAAGCTAAAAACTTCAATGAGAAAATGATTAATACAGAGATGTGTCTACATCTGCTGCAGGGAAACACCTCTGCCTGCCTCTCCGCCTCTCCCCCAGAGTCTACGGACCCATTGCAAAGCGGGGGAGGGGAAGAAAAGAGGCTGAGGCCCATCCAACGGGACTGAAGCAGTCATGAGCAAGCCATGCCAGGGAGCCATTCTCCTGTCCATTGCTGGTGCTGTGTTGCTTCAGGCATGCTGAAAAGCAGTCACCTCTAGGGTGGGCTGGACAGCTGTTTAACACCTGCAGTCTCAGGGCAGGCAGGGGGCAGTGCAGGCTGCCTTCCTGCAGGGCCCCCATCAGAACTACTGTGCCCTCCTGGCTTAGGAAAAGAATGAACAGGAGGATTGGAAATTAACCTGCCCAGTCTCATGTCCCCTAGACAGGGAATGAGCCGTCTATATTAGGTCCCTGCTGGAGTATCATGTCCAGTTCTGGGTGCCACATTTCAGGAAACGTGGAGAAACTGGAGAAAGTCCGAAGAAGATCAACACAAATGATGAAAGGTCTAGAGAACATGAGATATGAGGCAAGGCTGAAGGAATTGGCCTTGTTTACCTTGGAAAAGAGAAGACTGAAAAGGGACATGAGAGCAGCTTTCAAGTATCTAAAAGAGTATCATAAGGAGGAGGAAGAAAAATTGTTCTTCTTGGCCTCTGAGGTTAGGATGAGAAGCAATGGGCTTAAATTGCAGCAAGGGAGGTTTAGGTTGGACATTAGGAAAAACTTCCTGCCTGTCAGGGTGGTTAAACACTGGAGTAAATTGCCTAGGGAGATTGTGGAATCTCCATCACTGGACATATTTAAAACCAGGTTAGACAGACATCTGTCAGGGATGAACTAGAGCAACTCAACTTTGGAAGCCCCGGGGGCCACACTGATACTTACAGAACATGCTGACAGCCTCAACTGAAGTATGGTTGAATATGCAAGCAAATATATACAAATAGCTTCTCTCACACGTACAGGCATGAATGCAAAGATTAAGGCAAGACTACACAACATACAGGCCCCATTTAAGCCAGTTCTGCTGATATTAATAAAATGCAACATTTCCCTGATTTCTACCCATGTCACAGCACTTTTCATGAGCAATGACAGTCCAAGAATTTAACTACTAAAATGCATCTCAACAGAAGATCATTACACTGACTACTTTTTTGTTTTGGCTCCCACTAGCCGGCTACGTGTTGATCCCCACAGAAATCCAAACTGCACTACGGGGTGCAAACAAACTGCCGTGGGCAGCATGCAGCCCACGGGCCATGTGTTGAGCAGCCCTGGGTGCTTAGTCCGGCTCTGAGGGCAGGGGACTGGACTCGATGACCTCTCGAGGTCACTTCCAGCTCTAATGTTCTGTGATTCTGTTCTGCCCTCATGGGGTTAGATGGGGGCTAGTGCCCCGTAGAAGGGACGGATCTCCAGAGCCCATCCATACCTCCGTGAGCCAGCCTGTGCCCCCTGTCCTGGGACTGAACTGGAGCCAGTGCCCCCTAGAGAGGTCCTGTAGCCTCCTGAGCACCAGTGAGATTTTGGTGCTAGGGCCCTCCCTCAAGTGGATCCCTTGCACTGGGGGTCAGGTCAGGCCCTGTTTTCTCCCACACTGTGGGGACCCAGGGGCCAGGCCCTGTGGTGCCTCTAGGCCGGTGTTGCGGCGCGAGGGGAGTGAATTGGCTAGTTCTGAAGCATTCCCTCCACAGGCCTCAGCAAGCTTGGGGGCGGGGCTGAGTGGATGGGAGAAGTGGGGGCAGGAGGTGGCTGCCGGGTATCCATCTCTGCCCTTCGCTGCCGTTAGCTGGGCTGCACCGTGGGCCAGTGGGCAGCACCCAGGACTGTCTCCTTTGAGCAGGGGTGGCTTGATCACACCACAAGCTGGACAGGGCATGATTGCTGAAGCCCCCCCACCCTGCGGTTGTTCCCCACATTAATCAGATTGCAGTGAGCCGGCTTATGCTGGTCTGTGCTGCTCTTACATCTTTGCTACCCATGTAGACAGCCCCTGAACCACTGGAAACTGAGCTCCTAGTCCAGCCTGGTGTGTGACCTCAGGCATGTCACAGCCCCCACTGTGCCTCAGTTTCCCCATCTGTAAAATGGGAACAATATGGGCCTCCTCGCTAAAGCCCTCTGAGTGTTACCAATGGGCGGAGCAAGGGCTGGCAAGGACAAGTCTTGCCTTGGTCATGTGGGCTTGGCACCATTCCAGTGGGCGGATGGTGTCATCAGTTGCTTGACAGCGCTTTGTGTCCGGATGAAATCAAGTGAGATGGTCCAATGACAGGCGGGTGAGTGGCTGAAAGTCAGTGGACAGGGAACTGGGTGCCAGGTGGCAGGTCACTGGCAAATTCAACATACGGGGAAGGGGCTCCCCATGCCTCCGCACCCAGTATTTGCGGGCGGAGTTCACAAATGACAAAGCTCTTCTCACTTTCCCACCAGCCAAGCCATCTCTTGCTGCAGCACCTAGGTCTGCTAGTGATCCCTGAATAGGTGACCACCATCTAGAGTCAGACAGCTTTGAGTGCCAGTCTTGTTCCACACAAGATGGGACATGGAGGACGTGCCTACCTTATAGCGTTTTAGCACAGTAGTTAGAGCAGAGGTGAGCCCACTTTTTTAGGTATAGCAATTGTAGGGCAAGTGGAAATGAGGCTGGTCAGCAGAAGGAATCATGGGGTGTGATGTGGGGGTGAGGCTCTATAAGGGATGTTATGGAGGGGGGAATCATGGGGTGTAGGTCCACAGGGGTGACACCAGGAACTCTTAGGGGTTCTACCAGCAGTGCCATGTAGGCAGATGAACCAGGCATCACTATAAGCAGAGGCACCCTAGTTGGGACAGCTGCAGCACCTGGGCAGCCCCAAGGCTTTCGAGGGTGGGGTCTGGTGAGCAGTGGGCTGGTGGAGTGGGGCAAGCTGCCAATGCTGCTCCCCAGCAGAATCTCAAGGACCGGATAAAAAGGTCTAGTAGGCTGGAGTTTGCTCATCAGAGTAAGCAGCTGGGATATGGAGACTCCAAGTGCAAGTTCTCCTTCTCTTCTCTACAAATACATGCTGGCTGTTACCTATCACCTTATTTTCTTCCCGATGTTTGCAGATGAATTCCCTAATTTACTTGCTCCATTATCTTCCGTGGCACAGAAATGTAACTGAGTGGTCTGTAGTTTCCTGGCTTGTTCTTATTTCCCTTTTTATATATAGTACCACCTCCTCTTCCAGCTCAGTTTTGTAAAGGACCTGAATCAACAGGCTGCCTCAAAGCATTGTAGCCCAGAGAGCTAGCATGAGCATTTATTTTATTTATCAGTAATGCAAGGAATCTGTAGGCCTGTATCCTGTAAGACCATGGTCACCAACCCATCAATCGTGATCGACTGGTCAATTATGGGGGCATGACCAGTCAATCGCGAGGTGTTCCAGCCCCCCGCCATTCCCC
>CM057848.1:60525663-60540085 GCA_030068395.1 Apalone spinifera | reverse complement strand
TGTCTCATCTGCATCCCTTTTCCGGAAAAGGGGTCCAGTCTAGACGTAGCCCTTGTGTTTTTCAGATACCGAGGCGGGTACGAGGAACTGGCTGGGACCAGACCGAGCAGTGCGAAAGGGCACAAAAGCTGCGAGACGCTCCCCACGCATACGTGGTCCGGCCGGACTACCTTTATGAAAAATCTCCGTCCTGCGGCACCGGGGCAAGCCCAGCACCTTCTGTGGAGCACCCACGGGGACCATCTCGAAGAAGGACAGTTACTGCACGAAGGTGAGTAACTTCGCTATATATTGCAGAATGCAAATATAGCAGAGCAGGAGATATACAATTAAGGTATTCGGTCACAAATATAATTAATGCATTTTTTAAAATGCATCCTCCTGAATGGTGGCTGAAGCATAAAGCGGCATATTAATGTTTAACATACCTGGTATGGAAATACCTTACAATGCTGGCTACAAAAGTGCCATGCCAAACACCTGTTTTCACTTTCTGGTGACACAGTAAATAAGAAGCAGGCAGCAGAATATCCTGTCAGTATAAACAAACTTGTTTGTATTAGTGATTGGCAGAACAAGAAGTAGGACTGAGTAGACTTGTAGGCTCTAAAGTTTTACATGGTTTTGTTTTTGAATGCAGTTATGTAGCAAAAAAAAAATCAACATTTGTAAGTTACACTTTCATGATAGAGATTGCACTATAGTACTTGCATGAAGTGAACCGAAAAATACTATTTATCATTTTTAGTGTTAATATTTGTAATCAATTGGTATTCTGTTTAACAGCATGATTAAAACTGTGATTAATCAAGATTAATTTTAAATGATTAATTTTTGTTAATTGCATGAGTTAACTGCAAGCAATTGAAAGTCCTAATAGAAGTGTAGAAAAGATATGAGCCTTCACTAGGAGCCACACTTAATCTCTAGGAAAAAAAAAAGTGAACGTCTGCTTGGTTATATCAGAGATTCATGTTCACTAATCTTGTCATAGTCAGTCAGCACTAGTATCACTTCTGATTATCACAGCAGCTATGACAGAGATACAAAATTGTGGGGCCAGAAGTTAATGGGACCTTATCATCTAGCTTTTTAGTTTACTGGTTTCCATTTGGGATGACCAAAAAAGTGAACATAAAATTACCTGCATTTTACAGTCCCGTAAAGCTTCCTCTGTACTGAATTTCTTAAGCAAGCTTGCACAACAGCTGCCTGTGCTACATTTCACTATAGCTAAAGCTACTAATCTTCTGTCTCATGAATGTTAAGTTTGCCCACAAAATTGAAGATTTTGAATATATTAATCAGCCACTGGGGTTATTAAATCATCATCCATTCTTTCACAGGGAGAGATTTCTGGTATTGAATTATATGGACAAACAAGAAGCTAGTATTCTACAGCTCTGTCATTGGATCAAAGAAGGGAAACTGAAGGTAGGAACTGAACCTATACATTTTATTTATGGGCATGACTTCTTTCTGGAAAACTAATTTCTTTGTGCATATCAAAATCACTCTGACCGGAGTGCCTCACTTTGGAGAGGGAAGTAATAACACACCTCATGGCTTTTTTTAATAGCAACATTGTTTTAGAAAGGGCAGTATAGCTCTTCAGATTTTGTTTCACAGCAATAGACCTGGGTTTTTTAAAAGCACATATACTTGATGTCTAGATTTCTGCCTCTCAGAGAAAGCTCAATACTAGTTTTTTGATACAAGGTTTCTAATCCAGACTTGAAAAGTCACTCTGTTACTTTACGACTGGTAAATGCCTCATGTCCAGCTCTTTTCTCCAGAGACCTTCTGATATTATGTGGTCCCTGAACTGACCTGCTCATTTGTCCTGAAATTCATATTCACGAACACTCATAGCTGCAGTAATGTTCTGCTTTTCATTTATAAAGGGTTTATTGGCCTAGAGGTTTAAAACATTGTAGTTGAACAATGTAGCTACTTCCACCTTGACCAATGGGCAAGATCCAAAAAGGAGCACTTTCCTCTGAGTAAGAGGTTCCTTTTAAAAATTTTGGTCAGTGCTATGACAATTTCTTGGTCCCTTTCAGGTATACAGTACTCTGATTTTGGGGAGAAGCTAATGAGACCTATTTTTATTGACAGATCAAAGAAACCGTGGTAAAGGGCCTGGAAAACATTGGGGGTAAGAAGTTGCAAAATGTTCTAGCATAATCTTTGCTTAAATTTAGTTATAATAAAACATTCTCTCTCTTTTCTCTTTCCCACAATTCAGATGTTTGTCCCTCTCCTAGAACATGGGTTTAAATTTATTTGCCTAAACAAGGTCAAATAGCCTGCAATCAGAAGCTAAAAACCACAAGAAACAGTAAAAACAAAGCAAAGGGGGGCTTTGTACACCCAAGCTATAAAGTTAAAGAGCCAGCTTATTCAAAACTTGTGGTTTGAAAATAAACATTCTTTCAACAGGTAACAGCATGACTTAAGTAATGCTTTTATCCCTCAATGTCAGAGGAAAACCCTTGGGAACACAACATTTTCTAAATCATACAGGCTAGGTTTAATTTTGAACCCTTAGCTTATGGTACTTCATAGATTTTCTTAAAGGGACTTGGCCAACTGGAAAGCCATATTTCATTTGTTTACTTATGCTTTAATTATGTAAAGTTTTCATGTTTATTTCTGAAGCAGAAAATACGTTTAAGCTGCAGCTTTAAACCATGACCAAAGCTTTAAATAAAAGTATTTGGTGTAGGCTTGGCAGGTATATGCCCTCTTTTTGTGTGTACAGTGCATGTTGTCTGGATGGCATATCGTAATGGTGCATACAATAATTACAAATTAACCACTGTTGTAAATAGAGGTCTGATCAGTAATTTTAAATGTTAAAACTAATTTATTAAAGTCTTACTTAAAATTGCCTTTGGCACCTGGTATTCTAACATTACAGTATTTTTTAACTTCCTGTGCTGTAAGGAAATCTACATATTAAGTCCAAAACTTGATTTTTGTTTACATTGTTATAATCCTTTAAAGGATGCTCTCAGGATCTTATGTTTTTCTTTTTAAATTACTACATTCATAAATGATTAATTGGCATTATCCTAGTAACGTGTATTATTCTTATTTTCTTATAGAGGCTTTCCAGTCCATGATGACCGGAGGCAACATTGGAAAACAGATAGTGCTAATTTCTGAATAAAAATTATGCCTCTTCATGTGAGTGTGGTCCAATAGGACAAAAAACTGATTCCTTATCTCGATTGCTGAGCAAGAATTATTTTATTTAAATTAAATTTTCCTTTTGATACAGAAGGCACAAAGAGTTAAAAGCCCCCTAAATTTGGATAGAGATTTTTGGACTCAAGTACATTTGAAAAACCCTTCCAGGGAGAAATTTAAATTTCTCTCTCAAGCCAGGTTGTACCTGAAACACTTTCATTTCTTAGGCTAAAATACTCTTTCACTGGTCCATTTCCCTACGTAGTGGTATTTTACATCATGCCTACACTCAAGACAATAGAGCATTATTATATGAATCCTAATTTATCCCCAGAGAAATGAAGGCCTTCAGTTTGCACACTGTGAGCTTCATTAGGGGGTACATGCAGCTTTAGCTTTAACCTTATGCTTAATGTTCATTAACTTGTTTGTTTTTCAGGATTCAAAGAGGCAAAAAATATAGGGCTTATCAGAGTTCTGTATTTTGTCTTTCAATATGCAGATCAGAAGACTACAATTCAGCAATGCTGCCTGCTGTCATGGGGCTTCTTAGGCCTCTGAGAAATAGTTAATCAAGCTCATCTGATAGAGGTGCTGGAAGATTATAAAAATCCGAAGTTATTCTGTTTGATCTCTCTCTTCAGCCTTCTTCCATCAGTGTAAATTGAGGGAAGCTGCTGCAGTAGAAAAGGCTAGGAAGGAGGACTCTGCCTATTTGAATGCAGATGCAGATATGGAAAGGGTAAGCTAGAATAAAGGGGAAATGCTCATAGGATCATAGGAGCTGTAGATCTGTAATTCTCATGTGATTAAAGAGCAGTAATATGTTAGAACTCTAAGAGTCTGTATATTATGTTACTCCTACCAAATGCCTCTTGGAGTGCACAGTTTACAGAACACCCTTAGCTCGAAATAGCTTATTTCATAATTTAATTTCAAAATAACTTGCTATTCCAAAATTTCCCTTAACCCAAGGATTACTGGGACATTGGAATAAGCCACTGGGTTATTTTCAAATCTGTTTTGAAACAGGCTGCTTCAATAGACATGGAATAGCTATTTCGGGATACTTCCAGTATTCCAAAATAGCTCTGCAGTGCAGACTTACCCTTAGACCTAAACTATCACCCAAAATGTGTTAGACCTTAGGAATTTTAGCAAAGGTGTGTTTGAACTACTGGGTATTTTGGAGGGTTCAGGGCTGGATCTGAGTGACCAAGCAAGTGGTAAGGGGCTCTATTTCCAAAGGGTGTGTGTGTGTGCGTGTGACAAGCTGAATTGGTATATAAAAATGTGCCAGAGAAGCCAAGGGGGAAACTGTGATTCAACCTTGTATGGCTTAGAGAAGCTTAAAACCCTCTCAGAATAAGAGGCTTTGATTCTTCTTCAGGTGATTGCTCATGTCCAGGCATCCTCAGGACTGGGTGGTTATGGCCCCAGTCCTCGACTTCATAGCCTGGTGGACGGTTCCTGGAAATGTGATGAAAGTTATGTTCAGGGCCCCTCCCTACTCCCTCAAACTGATTTTGGACGTGTTGGACCTGGCCTGGGGCGTCCACCTTGAATGATCTGCAGACCCAGAATACATGAGCCCTGCGGGAGATGCCTCTACACATAAAATATCAAAGAACTACAGGAGGTTCAGAGGGTTTATGAGGTCTTCCTCCCTCGCTGGGAGGAAAGGGTTGTTTGGGACACCATGGACAATGCAGCCACAGTGTTCTAGGTCAACCATCAGGGAGGGGCCCAGTCCAACACACTCTCTCAGGAGATGATCTGCTTCTGGGACTTCAGGTGAATGCCATGCAGAAGTTCCATCATCTTTGGGGTGAAGGCAACCTCCTTGCTGATCAGCTGAACAGAGAGTTCTTCTCTTTCTACGACAGCCTTTCAGGCACAGGTCACTGCCATGCTCTTCTGGAAGTGGGGCACTCCCCAGGTGGACCTCTTCACCACAGAGAGTAACACAAAGTGTCACAGCTTCTG
The DNA here is from genome assembly GCA_030068395.1 of Apalone spinifera. Lineage (NCBI taxonomy): Eukaryota > Metazoa > Chordata > Testudines > Trionychidae > Apalone > Apalone spinifera. The sequence continues at coordinate 60,534,904 of CM057848.1, read as the reverse complement.
TTTCAGATGTGGGATAGACAAGAAATCCCTGGTAGATGCATTCTTCATCTAGTGGTAGGGTGCCCTGTCTCATGTGTTTTTCCCCAATTCCACTCATCCCCAAGGTCCTGGGGTCAAGCAGGACAGAACAAGTGCCATTCTTGTCTCACCAGCATTGATATGCCACATTGCTGAACCTTGCAGTGTGCCCCCTGTGGCCTCTGCTGCCCAGACCTTTCCTGTCAGGACCATGGCCACCTTCTTCTCCTACACCTGTCCCAGAAGGAGGCTTTCCTTGTAACCATTACATTGGCAAGGACGGTCTCCGACTTGAAGGGCTTGATGTCATGTCAGAGCCCCCCACACGGTCATCTTTAAAGACAAGGTGCAATTGTGTCTCTTCCCTGCTTTCCTGCCCAAGGTGGTCTCCACTTTCCATATAGGCCAGGATATTTTCCTCCTAGTCTTTTCCCCAAAGTCTCATGCATCTGTTGAAGAAGGTTGGCTTCATGTGACCCGCCCCAGACATTGACAGAATGAGGCCATTCTGTAAGTTGCCTAAGCTCTTTGTCACCTATGGGCTACGTCTAGACTGGCCCCCTTTGCCGCCAAAGGCATGCAAAGGAGGCCAGTCGCAATTGCAAATGAAGCAGGGATTTACATTTTCCCCGCTCCATTTGCATGAACATGGCTGCCACTTTTTTCCGTCTTAGAGCTTTGACGGAAAAAAGCGCCAGTCTAGACAGGGCTCTTGCGGAAAATAAAGCCTTTTCCGCAAGATCTCTTATTTCCTTTAAGGCAATAATAAGCCATGCTGAAAGAATGAAGAGTGTCCTGGTATCCATGCAAAGGATCTCCAATTGGATAACCTGCATTCGAACAAGCTGTCTGCTGGTGGGTGCTCAGCCACCTCCACTGTTTATGGCTCATATGACTAGACTGCAAGCCTCCTAAATGGCCTTCCTCACTAATGTTCTGGTTCTGAACATTTGTAAGTCTGCAGTGTGGTCATCAGGGCATACCTTTGTCACGCATTATGCCGGGTGGGCAATAACTTTTTGCCGGGGCCACTTCAGAAATTTTTTACGACTCTGCACAGCAGCAGGGAGTTGATGGCCCTGACGACCTGCAGAAGGGGAAAAAGAAACACACAAAACAGAGAATGAAAGAAGGGTTGTATGAGCCCTGGGGTGCTGCCCGTCCTCCTCCCCTCCTCTGCCCACCCAACTCCCCAGGAGCAGCTCCTCCCCCCAGCAGCTCCTCCCCCCCAGGACTGTGTGAGCACGGGACAGCACAAGCCCCTGGAGCCAGGGCTTTTCCCCCCACCCCACTCCACATCCTCCTCTCCCAAGGGTCCCCAACCTCCTCTCCCAAGGGTCCCTCTTATCCAGTACCCTCCTCTCCCTCTGGGCAGGGACTGCAGCCCATGAGCTCCTTACTTGAATAAGCAGGGCCCTGATGGTGGACTTCCCCAATCCAAACTGGTTAGCCACCGACCAGTAGCTGTCTGGGGTGGAGAGCTTCCACAGGGCTATGGCGACCCGCTTCTGCAAGGGGATGGCAGGCCGCAGGTGGGTGTCGCGTGTCTGGAGGGCGGGTCCAAGCCAGGCACAGAGTTCTAAGAAAGTGGCCTTGCGCATTCTACAGTTCTGCAGTCACTGTTGGTTGTCCCACCGCTCCAGGACCAGCCGGTCCCACCAGTCCTAACTGGTTGCCAGCCTCCAGAAGCTTGTGTATGTGACGGGGTGCGGCAGCCAGAGTGGAGCAGCCGCACACACGCAGAGGGTGATGAGGAGGAGTTCTGAGTCCATGTCCAGCAGGAACATGTAGGCAGCTGGAAGCAAATGCTGGGAGAACTGCAGCATGGCCATGTGGGGCAGTTGCCTGCGCAGGGGCAGCTCTGGCTCCATTAGCACACACCTGGGAAAAAAGCTGTGGCGTCCCCAGAAAGAACAGGGCAACCACAGGAGGCACTGCTGAAGCTTTGCTGTCCCTCAAGAGAGGTCTGCAAGCAGGCAACAGAAACAGAGAAACGGCTGTCCAGGGGAGTCCCTTTAAGCGGGTATCTCTGCAGGGCTCCGGCAACAGCACTCGAGAGCATCTGGTGACCTAAAGCCTGGCTAGAAGTGGTTCCGGGTGGTTTTATATGCAAGAGCGCATCCAATGAGTGTGGACGCTCTCTTGTGCAAAAGCGCATCGCTTTTCCGATGTGCTTTTGCAGTGTGGATGCACTCTTGTGCAAGAAGTTTTTGCAGAAGATCTCTTCCACAAAAAGCTTCCTGCACAAGACTCCTACAGTCTAGATGTAGCCAAGCTGTTAACCTTAAGGCTGTTTTCACAGAGCGAGCTGTTTATCTGGCAATGACATTCCTCTGGGAGTAATTTTTTCACACACGAGATAAAATATACAGAAAATCTCCAGTACTATTTGATGCAGAGCAGTTGCTTAGTAATTTACCGAAGTCACTACCCTAGCACTGGGTGATGATTTGTGGGATGACCCAATATGAGATCATGCTGCAGTATTGATCCTTTCCTTTCTAAAAAGAAGTTTGTATGCAACAATAGTTCATAGAATCATAGAGCTGGAAGAGACCTCAGGAGGTCATCCAGTCCAGCCCCCTGCTGAAGGCAGGACCAATTCCAATTAAATCAAACCAGCCAGGGCCCTGTCAAGCCGAGACTTAAAAACCTCCAGGGATGGAGATTCCACCACCTCCCTAGGTAACCCATTCCAGTACGTCACCACCCTCCTAGTGAAATAGTTTTTTGTAATATCCAACCTAGACCTCTCCCACTGTAACTTGAGACCATTGTTCCGCCATTCATCACTACTGTGAACAGCCTCTCTCCATCCTCTTTGGAACCTCCCTTCAGGAAACTGAAGGCTGCTATCAAATCCCCCCTCACTCTTCTCTTCTGCAGACTAAACAAATCCAAATCCCTCAGTCTCTCCTCATAGGTCATATGCTCCAGCCCCCTAATCATTTTGGTTGCCCTCCGCTAGACCCTCTCCAATGCGTCCATGCCCTTTCTATAGTGGGGGCCCAGAACTGGACACAGTACTCCAGGTGTGGTCTCATCAGAGCTGAATAAAGGGGAATAATCACTTCTCTAGATCTGCTGGCAATGCTCCTCCTAATGCAACCTAATATGCCATTAGCCTTCTTGGCTACAAGGGCACACTGTTGACTCATATCCAGCTTCTCATCCACTGTAATCCCCAGGTTCTTTTCTGCAGAACTGCTACTTAGCCAGTCGGTCTCCAGCCTGTAACAATGCTTGGGATTCTTCCGTCCCAAGTGCAGGACTCTACACTTGTCCTTGTTGAACCTCATCAGATTTCTTTTGGCCCAATCCTCTAATCTGTCTAGGTCACTCTGGACCCTATCCCTGCCCTCCAGTGTATCTACCTCTCCCCCTAGCTGAGTGTCATCTGCAAACTTGCTGAGGGTGCAATCCATCCCCTCCATCTAGGTCATTAATAAAAATGTTGAACAAAACCAGCCCTAGAACTGATCTAGAAACCAACCACCAACCTGACATCAAGCCGTTGATCACTACCTGTTGGGCCCGACAGTCTAGCCAGCTTTCTATCCATCTTACAGTCCATTTATCCAATCCATACTCCCTTAATTTGCTGGTAAGAATATTGTGGGAGACCGTATCAAAAGCTTTGCTGAAGTCAAGGTATATCACATGCACTGACTTTCCCATATCCACAGAGCCAGTTACCTCATCATAGAAGCTAATCAATCAGATTGATCAGGCACGACTTGCCTTTTGTTGACTATCCTTTGTTGACTATCCATGTTGACTATTCCTGATCACTTTCCCTTCTTCCAAGTGCCTCAAAATGGTTCAGCAGTTTGCTAGCCTATAAAGATACTACTAGATACACATAGTTCAAGAAGTTAAAAAAAACCAAAGAAATGGCACATTGTAAGAAATCTCAACAGGGAACCCTAGCTGTATATGGAAGCCTGGTAAAGAACCAGGTAAATGCTGGTTCTCTAATATTTTTAAACAGCATAAGGGAAAAATTGTTTAGTGTGCTTACAAACTATTACTTCTAATCCAGATATCTTTATTTTAATTGTATATGACTGACTAATTGTATATGTTTGCAGTATTGTTGGAGCCATGTTGATCTACATCCTTTATTGGTCAAACTTCTGTTGGTGAAAGAGACAGCTTGTGAGTCATACAGAGCTCGTCTTAAAGTCTCTAACTTACATTATGTGATTCTTCAGTAGCCATTTAATTTTGCATAGTCCAGTTTGGGTCTCAGTTAATAAAGGATGACTTATCACACATGCAGTGTGACACTATGCCCCCATATTTTGTATGGAAATGTTTCTGAATATGAATAACCAAAACATGCTTTATACAAAGCAGGTTGACTAACCTGCTATTCAGGTGATCTCCTGAATGGGTATATTTTATTTGCGTGCATGTAGAATTCTTGTGTGTGAGGTTAGAAATATGAAATGTAAACCTGTTTATTAATTTAGAATTTCTGGTGTGAGCTATTACTGGTGCTGAAGGGATAAACAGCCCAGTGATCAAGACAATGATCTGTGGTTTTATTTTCCCTTTAAGCCCAAACTGTAGCTGGTCCTACAAAGCCATGTGACCATGCCATCTGGTGCTGGAATCCCTCTTGAATCTGGTATTTTTTCATGGGGACGGACAAAGTTAAAAGGTTCCTACCGTTGGGAAATTCTGTTTAAGGAATGGGAAGCAATCAGCAATCTTCAGATGGCTTTTGAAAACTGCCACCCTAAGGGAATACTCAAACTGCTAGACTTAGACCAGACAAAAGATCAGCTCTGACTTGTTCTAGATAAATTCCTTCAAGCATTGGGGGAGAAATATATTTTATTTAAAAATATTTTACCCCACCTCTCTATTCAAGGCAGCATATATGAGAGAGAGTAAAATAAATGTATAAAATATATTTGTAACAATATCTCAGTGTATTAGACTTAATTGGCATATTTTGTTTTGAATTAGTAACTTTGATCTGTTTTCACTTGCAATCACTTAAATCCTACTTATACTTAAACGTCGTTTATTAAGCCCAGTATAAATAATGGGTATAGGGAAAGGGGGGAGCCACAGCTATGCATATCTCTTTCATTGATAAAGAGAACTTTCTCTTAGTAAAACTTCTATGCAGAGTAAGATGGATTTATTTGGGGTCAGGTCCCTTTTGAGGGCTGTGCTCTTGGGTGCTGACAAGTCCATATAACTGAGCCTTCCGAGAGCTGAACTGATTCAATATCTGCATTGGTCTTCTGGGGGGGATGTTACCCCAACTCTGTGCCTTGGCTGGGGGAGACAAGAGCTGGTCCAGCAGCATAGGATAGTGAGGTGCCCCAGAGGGCAGGTAGGACTCAGTGGTATGATCAGCACACCAGGAGACAGCCTCAAAGTGTGACCTCTATGATCCAACCCGTCACATATAAAACAAATGCAGGACTCTGAGTTAATAATGGAGAAAAGAGAAGGATTACTTCCATATTGGTTTAACTTAGACTGAGGGTGGTAGTGGTCTCTAGTTCCCACTCAAGATATAAATTCAGGTATATGTTCAAAGTAGTTCTCATCAATCTGTTCACTGCTTCTGAAGGTACGTTAGTGTTTTAGTTGGGGGTTTGTTTGTGCACTCCTTTGCTCCTCCATCTTAGCTCTTTCCTCCTCAACCCTATTGGTGGTTCTGTAGTGCCAGGAGCCATGGGTTTGTGATTGGCACAGGTAGAGCAAGCCTGCAGTCTACACAGATAATTTACTCCTGCCAGTTGCCAGAAGAGCAAAGATGGAAGGTGAGTCATTTTCAAAGAGCTGCCCAGCATTTTATTTCACACTTACTATTTAATGTAGGGAGAAGGGCAGATGGTTACATTGTATTATCCATTCCTAAATTACTCTCCTCCATTCCTACGGCTAGATTTCTCACATTATTCGGGTTCTTTTCAAGGTGGGAAATGACACTTTAGACAGCCCATGAATAGAAAAACAACAGTATGGGAAGAAAAGAAAACTACAAAAATGGTTTTACACACAATCACATTACTCTGAAGAAAGGTGACACGAGCCAGTGTAAATTCCATAATCAGAAACAACTTAGCTAATGACTACTAGAAAACCTTGTCCAAGCCAGCTTAGGAAGGTCACACAGATAAGGGAGCACCTCCTCTCCCAGGAACTTGGGTACTGAGATAAGGAGGCCTCTTGTATGTTCCCATCTCTCTCTGTTCAGCAGTGAGTCTTCTGTGAACTGCTAAGACAACAGCAGCTGCTACTCTTCCTAAACCCTCTGCACCTTCTAGTCTGCAGTAACAGAGCAAAGACTTCATAGGTGCCCTTGGCTCAGCCTCAGCACCCCTTACAAAATGCTTGATTCTGCCACTTAAAAAGGGATTTTTTAATGGTTGTTCAAGGCATGTTAGATAGCAGATCAAGTGCATATCACATTGCAGCCCTCCCATTTCTTCATACCTGCAGCACCCGTGTTTCATCTATATGCTCCTTCCCTATGTTTTTTTTAAAAACTATATGTTAACTATATGTATACGTGTGGTTGTGTATGCAGGCTGCATCACAAATGCAAGTATATTCTGGAACGTGGATACTACCTGCTCGGCCATGAGGTAGCTGGCCGCCTCTCTGTGAATATTCACTTCTCAGGGTGATGCAGAGTCCATAAGCATCCCTGCTCACAGGGCAGTATAGCCCACTGGCCAAAAGTCAGTAAATAGCCCCTATCTTGGGGTAGCGCAGAGAGTCCGTTAGGCCACACTGCCCTCCACTCGGGTCACTAATGGCCAGAGGCAGCAGGCGACCCTGGTCTCAGTGCAGTGTGGCCTAAGGGCCAGAGTCTAGATGCAATCTCTGTCTCAGGGCAGTTTGGCGTCTAAGAATAGCTAGAGTCTGTAAGAAGCCCTTATCTCAGGGCAACGTGGGCCAAAGGCTACAGTTAGTAGGATTGGGGTTAGCAGCTTGGTAGGAGGGCCTGGGCCCATCCTGCTCTACCAGATCCTGAACCAGGGGCCCTGTGAGCAGTCGATCAGTCTACCACTCCCTCAGCAGGGACTCTGGCCAAAACACACCAAGTGTACCTGGGCAGGAGAGGCTGCTCCTGCACCCTTCCTGGGTCGCTTCCTACCACTGCTGCTGAGACATCGGCCAACCTAGCGGTTGGGTCTCCCGGCTCCTCAGCAGCAGCTTCTCCCTGGGGCTCTGCTGGGTCTGTTTGGTGGCAGTCTCCAGGAAGTTCAGTTCCCCCTGTCTGGATCGCTGGCTGTTGCAGCTCCAGAGCTCTGGCTAGAGGTCTTTCCCCTTTGCTGGCCAGCCCAGACTTAGCTGCTCTCCTGCCTTTTATGCTGCCTCAACATTTGGAGCATGCCCAGTCTGGGTGAAGGAGCAGAACTTCCTCCACCCACAGGGTTTTCACCCCACCTGCTTCTGTGCAGGGTATGCATACCTCGTCACAGTATGGTAGAGATGGTCTTGCTTTTTAAGCTTTTTGACAGCATGCACCATTTCAAAGGCTCAGCAATGACAAACTAAACTCAGTTTTCACTGAAATGCTAAAAGGTCCTTCTCAGTGAAGGTTATTTTCATTTTCAAATTTAAACTCTCTCATCCTCCCTTCCCCAATTACTTCAGATACTGACTTTCTGCTGACTTTTTTTAAAATAAAGTACTCTTTTACATATGTTCTGAGCTCAACTCCTCAAATCTTCAAAAGACATCTGTTCTTTATGCGGAGAACCAAGGAACGTTTCAATCAGAAAAGTGAACATTGTGAAAATCAACAAGAAACTGAAAAAAATTTGTTAGAATGGAAACTTAACTATAGCCCTAAACACATGAATACCACTACAAGAAAGATTCAGACATGGAGCTTGTGTAACTGGGATAATCACCTAATGGATGTTTTTTAATTAAATGTAACAGCTATCTTATAATGCTATACATAATTTGTAGTTTTTAATCAATGTCCAGTTGAAAAGGAATCCTATCGGTTTCTGTCAGCATCACTGACTGGTGCACTAAATGTCTGATCAGCAGTGCTGTGGAGCTATCTCTGCAGCCTCCTTGGTGCAGGGGTAGCCAGGGAGGCTCCATTAACTCTGCCCACACCCTTAACATAGACTCTGAAGCTCCTATTGGCTGGGAACTGTAGCCAATGAGAACTGTGGGGACAGTCCCCGCAGCAGTAGGCAGTGCACAGAGCCTCTTGGGCCCTTCCAAATAGCAGCTGGACATGCTGGCAACTTCCAGGAATTACCTCAGGTAAGTGCCAGCCACCCTGAGCCCACATCTCTAATCTCCTATTACATCCCATCTTCTGGCCCCACCTCAGAGCCCACAACCTCTCCTGCACTCCAACCCTCTGCCCCAGCCCAGGACTTCCTCCAACACCCAAACTCCCTTACAGATCCCACACCTCCTCCTGTACACCAATCCTTCCCTTACCCTAGAGTCCCCTCTTGTACCCCAAGCCCCTCATTCCTAGCCCGTTCCCTGAGCCAGAGCCCTCATGCACTTCAAACCCTTGTCCCAGCCCCCTCCTTCACACTGAACCACTCATTTTGGGGCAGGGGGAGAAGAGGGCAAAGAGATTCGGTTTTGTACATTTAGAAATTTGGCAACCCTAATAATTCAGTGACGTTTTAATAGCACTTCTCTCTCTCTGTGTTCAGCAGTTAGAAGTTTGACCCATTTTCTTATGTATTTATATAATGCCTCTCTGCCCCAAAGAATTGATTGCACTATGCTTATTAGTCCATCTGCAATACTCCTCTCTCTCCATGGTAAACTATAATGATTTTGTTTTATTAAACCAAATTTCTCAAGATTTAGATTTAAGACAAAAGCTATTATATTGATTTTTATAATCTTAGGCATATTTTGCATCTGACAGCAAACTGTCAGTTATATTCTCCTTAATTTGTATTTCCAGTTGGCTTCTAGTTCAATTGTCAACTTTGTTTTATTTAATTCATTCAGTCTGTGCTTCCAAGAACTTTCAGCCTCAAAAATGAGCTTTTAAAGAAGCTTATTTCAAATTGAGCTTTTTAAATTGAACCATTGTACCACCTCTTAAAAGGAAAGTAAATATATTCCTAGTATGACAGCAGCTGAGAAGGTGGTAGAGGTAGAATAACCATAATCCAGCTGATCTCTCGAATAGGGTTCTGTGTTTTTATAGTGCTCGTCACTAAGGCTATGTCTAGATTACATGCCTCTG
>CM057848.1:60508284-60525563 GCA_030068395.1 Apalone spinifera | reverse complement strand
CCTTTTAAATGTAGTAAGAGCCACCTGGCTCTTACTACATTTAAAAGGCAGAGGCAAAGCAGTCTGAGAGCCAGTGCGAGCCGGGACTACCAACACTACTACAAATTGTATCGAGTACACGATTAGTCAGTTACCCATTTCTTAACATCCTTATAACTTATACCATTACTTCTGTATTTAATTCACCCCTTCAACTGCTTTTCTTAGCATCTGGTTCTTATTGGGGTGTCTTGAGCTTGTGATATCAGAGCTATGGAACTCTCCTATGAGTACATAATTTTTATTAGCAGTGGCATTAATAGACTTGTAATAGACAGAATTCCTTCAACCAACCAGTTTTCAGGAGCTGAAAAATGAAGCAGACGCTGGGATGATGAATTCATAAAGGTTTTAAGTTGTAATGAACAGGAAAGCAGGCTAATCTCAGAACAGGGTCTGCCACAGGATATAGAGTAGACATGTCATACTACCACTTCCTGATCTCACTGAGCTGATGATAGAAGTATTAGTTGTGCAGCTTTGCACACTGAGGAAAAAGATCATTAGATTTTTATTACTCCTCATGCCAGGTAGATTTTGTTTAAGAACTTGTAAACTTTGTTAATTTTAGTGGTTGATTTACATAGCTGCACTGGTGAACTGTGGTAAGCAATTCAAAATACACTAAACTGTTCAAAACGTATGTATAATTGATTCCTCAGATTTTTTTATATTACCTTCTTCAAGCACCTAAAGGGTGTTACAAGAAGGGAGAAAAATATTATCCTTAATATCTGATGATAGGACAAGAAGCAATGGATTTAAATTCAGTAAGGGAGGTTTAGGTTGGACATTAGGAAGAACTTTCTAATTGTCATGGTGGTTATGTCCTGGAATAAATTGACATCATTGGAGAAATGTAAGAGCAGGTTAGATAAATACCTAACACAGTGGACTACATCTGGTCTCTTTCTATTTATATCCTGTTGCCCAAGCCACCAAATTTCCAGGCATTGGCTCAGGGAGCAGGATCCTATTTAAATGGCTCCCAGCTCCCGGTCGCGGTGCAATCTTGGCAGGGACCAGAGCGGCAAAATAGCTGCAGCAATCCCAGGCAATTGCCAGGCAACACAGTAGCAGCAGAGCCAGGAGCCCTTTGCTGTGTTTTTAATTCAAAGACTCTGGCTAAGACAACTCTGAAGGAAGGCAAGTCCCAATCCCTGTCCCCATCCCTTATGTCACAAGCCCCTCCCTTTCTGGGAGTGGAGCCAGCCCGGAACTATGCACCAAAATTCATTAAGTGATCTCCCTGAGAAATTAATTGCCCACTCCTGATCTAGATGGTGCTTGGTCCTACCGTGTGGGCAGGGGACTGAATTTGATAACCTTGCAAGGTCCCTTCCAGTTCTAGTATTCTATGATTCTTCTCCCCTTGGTAATGCCAGTCACTGAGAAAAACATTAAAAGACAGAAGTGTCCCATTTTAGAAATAACTCTTTCAAGTGTTTTTAAAGCGGGTTTTCCCCCAAAATTTTATTATTTTCCTATACATTCTACTTCGCTTATTCTTTTTTTGGTTCAAATTAGAAGAACAAAGCATCTCACAACATTAAGAGAGCTGAGTAGATAAGATCAGATCTATGCTCTTACTAGTTACCATATCATTTCATGTCTCAGAGGGGTAGCCATGTTAGTCTATAACTTAAAAATAATGAACAGTTCTGTAGCAAATTAAAGACTAAAAAAATATATCATGAGCGTTTGTGGATAAAACCCACTTCATCAGATGAGTTAGAGTGGAAATTACAGAATCCAGGATATATATATAACAGCAAAAGCAGTTATCTGTCAATTGTAGGACCAGTATTAATTATGCTAATAGAGTCAGGCTAGATGTATCCCTATGATAGGGCGAGACAGCCACGCACTAGTGCCCCAGGCGGCGCGGACGCAAGGCCGGGACCTCAGCCGGCAGCGCGCACACCGGGGGAGAGGGAAGCCTGCGCCAGACAGTGGAGCGCCCGCTGAGTTCGGGAAGAGAGGGGGTGGAGCAGGCGTGAGGGAACATCCCGATGCCACTGCAAGGGGAGGGGCCCAGGAGGAGCAGGCCTTTCAAAAGGCTGGCGACAGGACACCGAAGGGGGCCGGTGGAGGACGAGAGAAGAGGGCCTCCCAAGAGGCCACGGCCAGGACCTCAGAGGAGGCCTCGAGATGCGGGGTGTGCCTTCAGGAAGCAGGCAGGAGGCGTCGGATGCTGGACCAAGGGAGGGTGAGTTTGCCCCTGCTGGATCGGGAGAGGGTGAGTTTGACTCAACCCACCGGGAGGCTTCAAAGGGGAGGAGTTCGCCGTAGAACACTAAAAAGGGGGGCAGTAGAGGGAAAGGAAGTAGCCCAGGATGGGCATAGGAGTACAAGCCCATGGGCTGGTGAGTTGAGGGCCACAGCCCTGCTAGCCATGACAGAGACAGCAAGTCTCTGTGTCCTTAGGGTCCTGGGCTGAGCCTTGGAGAGTGGGGGGGCCCAAGCCTCCCTTTCCCATGTGAAGCCCTCCCTCCCCCCCTAAATTAGGTCCATATCAAGGTGCCAGTGGAATGTGAGGGAAGGAAGTCCGGAGCACTGAGGAGCCCATACGCGGGCTCCTCCCCCACAGGTGCGACTTGAGCAGGGATTCCAGATAGGGTGAGAACAAATAGAGGGTATGGGGAGGACGTTGGGTAATTGACGGGGACTCTGCGACCCTCTAACAATCCCATTCATCGCTATAGATGTGTAAATGTGGACACAACCAGACTGACTCAATTACCATAATTAACACTGGTCCTACAATTGACACATAATTGCTTTTGCTGTTATATATACTCTGGATTCTGTAATTTCCACTCCAATTCATCTGATAAAGTGGGTTTTACCCATGAAAACCTCAAGATGTATTTATTAGTCTCTAAGGTGCCCACAGGACTGCTAGTTGTTTATATAATTTCATGTTCAAGGTATCTAAATTTTGCATCTTACAACAGCCCCGTGAGGGAGGCAAGTACTCTCTCTAAAGACAGGAAGTATGTCATGAAGGTACACAGTGACTGCCCAGACACATAAAGAAAGGGCTTGTCTACACCTCAAGCTGGGGATGTAATTCTTAGCCTGTGGAGAAACACTGTGCTAGCTCAATGTGAGCTTAAAAACAGGGCAGCTCCTCCCACTGCTCACATCATTGCAGCTATGGTCTATTCTTAGTGTGCTAGCTCAATAACAGAGCACTAGAATGGCTTCTTGGGCTGGGAATTACATCCTCTGATAGAAATGTCAAGACATATCCGAAATGTCAGAGCTACAATTACAATCAGGGATTTCCTGATTCTAGTCCTATACCTACACTATCCCTCTTTCTGATTCCTGGAAGGGGTGGAAGGAGGAGGGCTTAGTTTATAAATATAAAACACTTCATACTTTTTATCCATCAATCTCCAAGTGCATTATATCCACTAGCTGGACCAAATGAAGAGTAGAGAAGTTCAACAACTGACTCTAAATCACATAGCAAATAACCAGTGTTTCCTCACTACACTCCTATGCCCTATTCATTGGCCCCACTGCTCCACTTAGCTCTTTCATATATGAAGATATCCTACCTTCCTCCTCCTCTGCTGTGACTCCCTACTCTGATCATCACAGAACCTCCCTTTAACATCAGTAAATCAACAGAGCTCTCTCATTAGTCAGCTATGCCTCACTTTTGGGAGAAAAAAGGAAAAAGCAGTACACTGTCTAACACTGTCTTAACAATAATAATAGAGGACTTAGACACCCACACACATACAATTAGTCTGAGTTGCTGATATACATTGCAGCATTATACACACCAAGAAGTGTTGTTGGCACAAACCACAATGACACTAGTCTGAAGGCCACTGTTGCAGACATTTGTTATGGCTATACTGTCTTTAATGACATTCAATCACACTGAGTGGTTTTGTAGACCCATGTATAAACACTCAAATTAATAAATAATATCATAATTCCAAGAGCACATTATAAAGATTCATTCCTGATTTTTTTTCTAATATTATAAAATTAGGAATTTAATAAATTAAAATACTTTTCCATTTAATAATCAGGAAACATTCCATTTGTCAGACACAGAGATCCATTCTGTACCACAGAAAACCCCATTACCACAAAGTTCTGAAGCAATTCAGGGACAGCTTCAGCTCTTACCATTTAATTGCTTGGCCTGTACTGAAATACAGCCATACAAATCTGCAGTTCACAGTTTAATTCAGAAGAACTTTGAATACCCTCACCAGACATCAAGAATTCTGACAGTTTTTCATTTCCACTATGTATGTTCTCAGCTCAGAAGAGCTCAGTGTCCAGGCTCTACGGATCAAAACTAGAGTCAGCACCACCAGCCAGGTCTTCATTGGGGAGAGGAAAAAAGCCAGAGTTCCATACGTCCGTTGCAGGAAATAGCAGGAATAGACTTGCCAGGCCAGAAGGAGCAGCATGGTTAGGTGGATTGGCAGAGCCAGGAAGTGCCTGACATGACGGATATGAGAACAGAAGCTATGCCCCTGGCATCGTAACAACAGGCTCCAGCACAGGTAAACCATCAACGGCAAGTTAAAAAATACCATCTGAAAAGGCAAGAAAAAAGAAATTAGAATGTAGATGTGTCAATATGTTATACTGAGCAAGTCAGACCACAGGAAGATACAGGAAGGAACAATAACTATTCCAGAGATAGGTTTAGTAGAAGCAACAACAACAACAGAGAGTACTGTAATTCCTGGAGTTAAGAGTCATCCACAGATGTTGATGAATGAGAAAATTGGGAAGGCATTAAACTTAGGTTGGTGAAAGTGGAAGCTCATATCTATTTAACAGTGAAACCTACTGACCAATTTAAAGGATTTGCAATAAATCTTAACAACTCGGTCCTCCTTGGCTGGAGCATGGTGGCTCAAGTGTGAGGCAAGAGCAAAGTGGAACATCTGTGGGAACCCTTTGCTTTAAATTGGTGTTCAAAAAAGTCAAAGGAAAATTAAACAGAGGGAAGAAAAAGAAAGGAGAGAGAGAAGCAACATTGCTTTTACTTTCTGTCTCCTCCATAAGGCTGAGAAGGAGCAGTGTGAATTGGCAACTGCTAACAGGAAACCTATGGCCAAGATTTATTGATGACATTTAAGAAGGAAAACAAAGAAGCCTCAATAAGTTCAAACTTCATATGGGGAGTGAGCAAATATTGATAGAACTCCCTAATGAATATTCCCCTCTTTTAAAATTTGGAGTTCTCATTTCTAACCCCTGTTCTTTCCTCCACTTTATTTGGCATGGATGGTTTGGCTGTATTACATGTATTGAAATGTCACTTCTAAAATACAGTTCACCACCACTAAGGCATTGGCAGCTACTCTACCAGATGCCAGTTAAACTGCAATCTGTACCACATCCACTTCCCCCAGAGATCCAGAAGTGTGCACACTCCATGCACATTTTAGCTGAAAATTTTAATCTAGTATCTGTGATTCTTGTTGTCTAACTACACTTTGAAACAGAGCAACAGGTCCACTGCTCTTCAAAATAGAACCAGAAACCTGTTGAAGCATTCTGTTTTCTTCTGTGGATGAGAGAGGACAAGGAAGAGGGGAAAAAAGGACTGTATGAGCCAATGGCCAAAGACTAAAAAATAGAATTTAAAATAAAAAAGGCAAATAAATTTTGAGTTTCTGTAAGCACACATGGGTAAGTGTTCTGTTGGATTTTATAAGGTAAACCCATTCATCTGCATACTATGCTGCCAAACAGATCTTTTCTACTATGTTTTTAGTCCCTAAGAAGTGATGTTGTCAGAGGAGGGAAGCTTTCAAATGCTCTTCTGGATCTTTTAATGGCTTGCTGTATTCTGTGTCATGCATGAGTTTCAGCACTAATGAACACTCTAGAGATGTCTGAGTTTTAAGAGTCCTCTTTGGCATATACTTGAGGGTAACGAGAGACGGCAAAACTGGGAATTTAGTATGACAATTTCTAGGACTCTCATTCTGCAAAGGGGAAGGGAAGAAGGGAACCTGTGGGGAAAAAAGCCTTCTACACATCTGACATCCAGGTTACAGTGCCATTGCTTCTTCAGTGTCTCAAATGGCCTCCATATTTGCCTGGCAGAAAACTTTGGGTTTAGCACACTTCCTTAACCCTTTGACTCCATGACTACAGATTTCCTGACAGCTATCACACCGTCAATAAAAATATGCCCTAAAACACTTATGCTGAATTGGCTATACAGACAAAAAGCAGAAACTACTAAATTTATTCCATGTAATGTACCAAATTCCATTTAAACTATGGTCTCAGTTTGAAAGATCAGAGTCTTGACCACCATACCATCACTTCTCCCATTTGCCACAACCCCCCTCCTCCACTATTTCAAAAATTCAGTAAGCTTGAAAAAAAAAATCCCACAACTAAACAGCTTGACAATTTTCATACGTAAATTCTCACCTGTAAAATTCCAACAATGAATGTCAAGTTGCCTTGCAGGAAATGGCCACCAACAATTAAGCCAAAGGAAAAACAGGTGCCCACCTGGCCATCTATCACCTCACCAATAAACCAAGGTCCTGTAAGGGAGGAACAAATTCAACAGCAATAATAAATACAACATAGAGATGATTTACTCCACCAGCCCAAAGCACGAGCTAGCATTAGGAAAACTACTTGTTCATCTACTGATCACTTTAGAATAAACACCATATATTGAGCCTGATAAACAGTCCTGAGTCAAACTAATAAAGCATAGTGCATTATCAACGGATCCCACCCTAACACCCTGAAATGAGAATATTTTATATAAATCTAATCTCTCACATTTCTGATACCACAGAGAATATTTTGCTGTAGGTAGAAATGGTATATCCATGGAAACTATCCTTCTGAAACAAATACTTTTCACTAGTGCACTGTATTTATGCACTGGTCTTTCACGCCTTGATTTAAATCTGGCTTGGGTTACAAATCAAAGTGAGCTTGGAACACTCAGTTTTAGTATAATAATTTTGGTATTTTCTAAAGGAAACACCTGATCACGTGAAAGATAAAGATGCCACGGTCACACTTTGCCAAGCTAGAGCCAGATCTCAGTCTTTTATTTTAAAAGAATAAGTGAACAAAGTGAATTTGTTCTAAATGTTCAAGAATAATTTTAGAATACAAAGACACTACATTCAAAATTTGCAATACTTCAATAAACCTTTGGTTTTATTGTACAATTTTTTTTAAAATTTACAACACAACTTTGTAACCCAACTTTTTTATTTTATATACATTACCATGGTATCCAACCAGTTCTGATGCAGTAGCTACTATCCTGGCTACTGCTATAGCAAACTAGCCACATTCAACCAACCAAACAGCCACATTGTTCAAGCCAAATAGCCACATGTGGCTAGCGGCGAGGCATGTTAGACATCATGGAATAAAGTTTTCATTGAGAAACCTCTGAGCATTCTTGCACATTTTAAAAAATATAATGTACATCCTCAGCTACTTACCCAGAGCTGTATACAAACTCAATATCAAAAGAGAGTAATAGAAGGTATTTGTTTTGCTCAAGACATGAAGTGAAAAAGAGGTCAACATTACTAGTCCTGGAGGTCCTGAATGAAGGAAACAGTTCAGAAAAATTATTAATTTAGAGCATAAAGAATACATATAAAATATGCCTGTTTTTAAAAACCTAGATACTACTGTTTATATAAAATATATAAAATAAGAACAATAAATTAACAGAATATTTAGTAAATTTGGAACACCAACACAAGAGAGTAAATGGGCAGCTTCTACAAGAACATAAGAATGACTATAGTGGGTTAGACCAATAGTTCAACTTATGTCTACTAATGTTCTACAAATGGGTCAACTAACATCTTTGGACAGGGGTCAATGCAAGATACTTCAGAAGGAATGAACAGAACTGACAATAATGAGTGATGTGTGTCATGTCATCCAGTCCCAACTTCTAGCAGTTGGAGGTTTAGGACACCCGGAACATGTGGTTGTTGCCAGGGCCGCATTATGACTTTTGTGGGCCCTAGGCACTTTTGCCTTCATGGGCCCCTCCCACCATAATAATATCAATATTAAAAATTATTTTTGATATTTTAAATACTTCAACATTTTATTTTTTTTCTGTTTTAGGCAAAATTTAACAGATTTTCATGGGCCCTAAAAGTTTTATTTTTTTCTGATGTGAGAAAAAAATTAAAACATTTTCTTCGACCCTAAAAGTTCATTTTTTTTCTTCTGATTTTAAAAGAAATTAAAACATTTTCATGGGCCCCTAAAAGTATCGTGGGCCCTAGGCACTGTGCCTACTGGATAAGTCGGCCCTGGTTGTTGCCCTGACCATCCTGGCTAATAGCTATTGGTAGCCCTATTCTCCATATATATATCCAATTATTTTTAATACAGTTACACTTTTGGCCTTCACAATATCCTCTGGCAATGAGTTGCGTATACACTGTGTGAAGAAACACTTCCTTTTGCTTATTTTAAACCTGCTACCTATTAATATAATCCAGTAACTCCTAGTTCTTTGTTATGTGAAGGGGTAAATAACATTTCCCTGAAATACACAGAAAAATAAGTTAACTGCAAAGAAAAATATGGAAAAAGTTGATTATCACCATCACAAAAGGCAAGCAAGCTGGGTCAGTAAAAGGTACAAGCCCAAAGAGGTGGATCAATATGGACTAAATTGAGTAAGGTTAAAAATCAAAATATATTTTCAATTAATTCTAGTCCACACTTAATAGGATCAGGTGGCAATCTCCAAACAAAGAATAGTATTTAAGAAAATGGTCTCTGAGAATTCAGGCACAGCAGCCTATGCAAAGATGTTAATTCTGTAATGCAACAAATATGTATAGACCGAGCTCCAGAGAACTTTTTGCAAGTCTCATCTATGGCAGTAGGATTGACTTTCTGAAATCAGCAGTGCCTGCATTTATTAGTGTTTTGTAGAGAACCGGTTGGTGGGTCTTGTTCTCAGCTGATACATTTAATTAAGACAGCTAACAATACATTACTTTCCTACAAAAGCAGTTACTACAAGAATGTTACATTATCAGATACAAAAAAGGAGATAGTCAAAAGAACCTCTTTAAGCTTCATTTAGATCATCACATCACAATAAAGGATACATTTTAACAGATTAACTGTATCAATTACCATAGCACAAATCTACCACTAAACATAAAATAGTAAATTACAATGAGAGAAAATAGGTGTTCACAACACTACTCCTATGATGAAAAGAAAACCTGTTCATGCTGTATATCTAAATCAGCAAGAAGTACTATTTGCAATGGGAAAGTTTTTTTTCAATTGATAGTAATGACAAACCATTGTATGGACAACCGCTGTTACACAAGCACACTTGTACTGCATTACTATGAAAGAGTTTAAAACAGGGGTGGGGAATCTTTTTTGAGTCGGGGGCCAGTGACCCACAGAAAAATCAGTCGGGGGAGGGGGGGCCGCAAACAAGTGGGAAGGAAAGAACCCCCCCCCAAAAAACTAAAACAAACAAACAAAAAATAAAAAACAAAAACAAAAACCCAAACAACCAAACTCTCACTGACTTGGCCCCCAATTGACAAAGTGAAAGACACTCCCCACATTCCTTTTGTACATCAGCATGGGCTCCCAGTGCTGGGAGAGGAGAAGCACTGAGCCTCGGGGGCCAGATCTAGGCAAGCCAGGGGCATCTGGCCCCTGAGCCTTAGGTTTCCTATACCGGTTTAGAACATCTCTTTTTCTATAAATAGGATTATCCATTACGTAAATTGAAATTAAGGGCTTGATCAACAGGAGTTTTGCCCAAGCAAAGAATATAAGGTCAAGTCCTAAGTAGACTAGATCATATTTTCTTTGATGGATCACAGGTTCTCTGAGCCCTCTTGGAAACAAAATAGCTTGAATGGATCGAGTTAAACTGAGAGGTGCTACTTGCAAAGCTAGCACGTAAACAACAGTGTAATTATTATTTGTTTTTTGCTGTCTTTATGGCACAGGACAAAATAGTGAATAGAGGGTGGAAAAAAATTGAAATCATCTTTAAAAATTCAGACAAAACACTGACTCTTACCTTTGAGTGTTGGCTTTCTAAGATACCTGAAAATAAGAAGCAAGACGACCTGAACCAGAACAATCAGCCCAAAGAGTACTCGAGCCTGAAAAAAAATTTTTTTCAATAAATCAAAACTTTCAAATGGTAGCCAACTTCTAAATACTGCTGTGTGAAAGCCAACACAATAAGAAAAAAAATGGATTAATTAAAATATTCTGAGATTTGTGGTGCCATTCATGTTTAAAAGTAATGAGACTTCAGAAACAGAAACTTGAGAAAAGTCAGTAAATTCATAAGAACATAAGAATGTCCATACGGGTCAGACCAAAGGTCCATGTAGTAATCATCAGGTAATACTCTCTCCTGTCATCCATGCCCAGACAAACAGAGGCTATGGACATCATTCCTACCCATCCTGTCTAATAGCCTTTGATGGACCTAGCCTCCACGAATCTATCTAGCTCTTTTTTTTTTAACCCTGTTAAGTCCTAAAATTCAGTTTAGTTCTGGTTTCTATGAGAATACTTTCATAACGAAACAACACTGACTGTTGTAATACATTTATAATAATTTATAAATTAGTACAACAGTTGTAAGAACTACCAGTAAATTACTTTCCGCATCAAAGCAAATTCGAAAATTAATTTTGTAATCTGTTTTATTAGGTTTTCAAACTATTGGGAGCACATGCTCACACCTGCCTTGCTTTCAGTCAGAGGGATATCACCAATAAACACAAAAATAAAAATATATTTCACATAGGAAGACATGTATCACCATATACATTTTTAAATTGCTGTGCTGAGTAAAACTACAGTTTTAAGTGTTTATGGTGAATATCAGAGTTACAAATTTAGAGAACTAACAGAGTTTTGAAAAAGTCAGAGTGCAACCTAAAGCTTCCTTTTTAATCACTCTATTGATACACATTAATCGTGAGATTCCATTCTCCTGTTTATTCTAGTACTTGTCCTTTGTAATCATGCATCTGTTTAAATCAGTGGTATTTTCTATTTTAACAGGGCAAGGATTTCACTGTTGGTCTTTGTCTGCTAATGTCATACTTGGCTCTAGCAAAGCCAATGTACCTGTTCTTCCTAAAATCCTGCTAGTGCACCTCTGTAGTAATCCATTTTGACTACCGTTCTTTAAATTTGATATGGTCTTCACTTTTCTGCAAGCCAAACTTGGCAGCCTTATATTTGCACAACAGCTCTGACAAAAAACATACCTAATGCACGCACAAAACGTGCATGTGTGAAAAATGGACAGCTGTGGATGCAAACGTGAGGGTATGTCTACACTGCAGCGTTATTTCAAAATATCTAATTTCGAAATAGTTATGAGTGGCCAGCAGGGCCAGCAGGGCATCCTGGGAAGGGCTTGAGGCCCCCCTATTTCCAAATAGCCCCTATTCCACATCTACACAGCGCTTATTTCAAAATAGCAATTTTGAAATAGGCGCTATTCCTCGTGGAATGAAGTTTACCAAGTTCCAAATGAGCTCTCCACTATTTTGATTTAATTTCGAAATAGCGGTTGGCTTGTGTAGATGCTAATAAAGTTATTTCAAAATAACGGCTGTTATTTTGAAATAACTTTGCTGTATAGACATAGGGTCTTTTGCATGTATAATCAAAGCATGTTTATCTCTGAATAGTGCAACTTGAGAACCGATGCATGAAGTTTCTTATATAGTCCCATCACCATAATATCTGACCAACTCAAACATTACATAATTTATTCTCATTGTGATTTAGAAAAATGGCTCCAAACAACTCTAGAGAAAGAAATCAGGTATGACAGCTATTTTGGCCAAAAGCACCCACCAGAATGTAGTGGTCAGTAAGGAGAATGAAAGATGACAAGAAGCCAAATCTGAGGGAGAGGTTTTCATTCACAGCAAATGTATGACCTTGAGTCCTGCTCTTCCCAGTGGCATCCTGGTTGAGAATAAACAGACAAGTAATCAGATGCCAACTGTGTCAAGCGTCTTTCAAACCACTTACCAGAATAATGCACAATTTCAGGTTAAGGCTCCTGGCTAGGCTTGCTAAATTCTCCGCAAAAATCTGATTAGTAGTAGGCAGATCTGACAGATTGATGTCTAAATACTTATTATTTGCACAGGTATATTCTTTTTAGGTGAATATGACAATGTAGTTTTATGTTGCAAGTAAATGTTTAGACCTACATTTATAATCAGTAAGAGTTACATGGGAAAGGGACCCTTTCAGAAGCTCAACAACTTGTAGAAGTGGGCTACTTTCAACCATGAGTTTTTGGTTTTTTGTACATTCAACTCTAGAGACCCTTTCCTCTGAAACAAGTATTAGGGCTGCATTGTGTTCCACTTTTGATATTTTTTAAAGTAAACTGTATTTGATGCACTCTCACCTATAAGCCAGAGTACAGTAATACATTTTCTTGCCGCCACTACTACTACTACATTTATTCAACATAATTCCCTGATTTTTTTTGTACATTTGTAGCAGTGAGAATCTGTATACCAGGACATAAGCAGACAGGACAATCAGGTGTACTTAGTAGATGCTTTATAATATAGGTGTGATCACAAGGATTGAAATTTTGAAAAGTATCACAAAATTGAATTAAAAATTAGACAAATTAGAAAAAATTGTGATGATTCACCTTTTCTCTAACTAACTAACTAACTAATCAGAAATAGAACCAACCTCTCTGCTCCTACACTGGGAGATTAGCTTTTCAGAGTATTCAGCTCCTGGATGCTTTAGTGATGTATGAGTGGAAGAAGTCAGAAGTTCATTTTTATACAGCACCATCCTATTAAAATGGTGGTAAATGCATACATTTGCACACTGAACTACTGATAGACAGCCAGTCCCACTTGTATTAGTTGGAGGGCTAAAGCACCACTGACATGGACCTCATAAGAGAGAGCAACCAACTGCTGGAGGCCCTGTCAAGAGCGAGCAGTGTCCCAGAGAATCACAATAGGGCACCGTGAGAGTGAGCCCTATAACAATGTGGCTTTTCTCCCTTCATTTGAGAAGGATCAATTCTGAAATTTTTAATGCTTTCTTTATGAAGAAAATGCAAAAGGATAAGAACAAGCTAGGATACTAAACATTAAAAGTACAGCAAGTTGGCTACAGAAAATTATTACTGTCCATATCTTGTTTTGTTACAAAGAGAGAAAGTTATGCATATGGATGAGTATCCAAACCATTAACTTTTCAGAATCTGAAGTATGACTCCCTTAAATGAGAGTTTTCTGCTCTACAAAAATGTTTGGCTAGACTATGCATGATGAGACAGAAATTGACTCTCTCAATACTATTGATTTCTATGTATAAATGTATACAAAAATGGAGGTATTTGCTCAGTTTCTATTCGAGTTTCTTAAAGTCACATTACTGAACTATAGTTGCCAAAAGAAGAACTGTTCCTCACACTGTTATATTCAAACAACAAAATTTCAATAAAGATTTGGTGTTCTGTGAAATAAAAAAAATGTTACATGCTAACCTTTCACAAGTTTTTAGATCAATTTCAAACAAACGTATTACAACTTCATCTCTAAAGCCCTCCAAATTGGATCCTTGTCCTTAGTAGGCAAGAAACTGTCTTTAACTGTCTAAAATTTGCTTGAAAGATCATCATAACTACATATTTCTTGTCCAAATCAGAGTGCTTCTCTTTTGAAGTAATCTTAAAATGGCACCTATTATTTGAAAAACCTTGTTTACCAGTGATCTGATCTTCCCCTTGTATCTCACATCAACACATTTTCAATCTGAAGTTTGAATCCTTTTGTACAAATCCTTAAATAAAGTCTTAACATTAGGAATTCAGACTTTTTCACTAAATAAATAGGACTTTCATTTCTGCTGCTTGGCAGACAAAACTGGAACATATGAACATTTGTTTAAATTAAAATAATTCCTACTTACATGACGCAGTAGGTCGACAGTCTAGGCATTACAGCAGTGGTTCTCAACTCATGGCCCAATTAGCACACAGCTGTATGCTAAAGGCCCACTAAATGGGGCAAGGGCTTCTGGCCAACCCCACAGGGTCAGGGATGCTGGCAGGCCCAGCCAGGTTGGGATCCAGCGTGCTTTGTTGCTGTCTTGCCACACAGCTGGCCCAGGGTTGGGGCTCTCACTGGGCATCACATGGTGAGTTCTGGGTCCCAGCCAACCACCCTCCCATACAAACCCAGGACTTGACTGCTGGTTCCACTCTGTGGAGGGGTCTTTGGGCAGGAGGCCCTGGGGATAGGGAGTCTGTGGTTGGGGAAAGTGGCTATGGTTCTCAACCTGTGGCCCAATGATGAATAGGTTGAGAACCACTATATTATAAAGTAATGAAAGCCAGTAAACAGCTCACCTGGACCATCACATCTATGTAATGTAACCCTTCACTGTAGTTTTGAGGGCTCCACTTCACTACGTAGAGAGGACCAGACACATGATGAGCATCCCCCAAATGAACTCCGTCAATACTGACCTTTACAGAGGTGATGAAAGAAGGAGAGAAGACCAAAACTCTAAGAAATAAAAACAAACAAGTACATCATGAGATTTGCAGAAAGGTTTGTTATTAACTCTTGGAAAGAAATCATTAGGTTATGCTTCCTAATGCTTAAAAGTTCCAAGGACTAAAAAGGGAAGAGCTGGAGTTATTGTGGGCTGTTTTTGAGATGTTACATTCTTGCTGTAATTTACAAAAGAGGTAGGATACCCTGCCTATCTATACCCCTAATCATCCTCAACAACTTCCTGGGAGCCAAGAGTGGAAAAAAAAAAGCGGCAGTCCTCTCCCAAAAAGTGGGAACAGTTTAGTAGGAGTTTTTCTGTCCAGAGAAAAGGGAATCTTAACAAAATCATTTACACATGGTACATATGGTCCTGCTGAATCTGTATACAGCATCAATTCATATAATCTTCCCAAATATATTTTTACTTAAATGAAAATTTAACCAAAACCTGTATTGCTGATTTAGTGATAGCACAAAACTCAAGTGCCATTCTCAGCCTGGATTTCTGACTCTTTACACTGGCACCTTGAAAGAGAGATGGTGTGGAAAGTGTGAAATCAGGCTCTTTTCTGGCCAGGCCTCATGCGCATAGCCTTCCTAGCCCAAGATTACCTTCCCCTCAAACAAAAAATCCTGCACTATGTGACTTAAGATCAGTAAAAAGCAGGAGTAAAAAACCAGGCAGGTAAGGGTCATACAAAGTTCGTGCCAACCAAGAGCCATCTCACCCCTTCCCCTTTCCCCTCAGTCCTGTCACTAGGCAGACAGAAGCTGTTAAGCCTATCACAACTAAGCGCGGGAAAGCTCTTGCTCTCTCTATAAAGCAGCCACCCCTCCTGCATCCAGTTGAGGGTTCCCGAAAATTTGGAAGGCAGAACACGAGCCAGGTTCTGAGGGCTGATCACCCGAGGGCCCCCTCCCGCTCACCGAATCAACAATCTTCCGCAGAGCGTAACTGTATACCGAATATGCTGTTGTCTCTGTTGTCCCTTGTATGTCTGATATGTGTAAGTATTGCTGTGTAAAGTTAGTTAGAGCTTGTTAAATAATAGTGTTAGGAGTTAATAGTGTTAGGAGTTAGTTAGTTAGAGGTTTGTTAAATAGCACTGTTAGAAATTTAGATAGATGCTAGACCTTATGCGTGAAATTAATAAATATAACTGATAAAAATCCCTGGGTTGTTATTGATAATTACTGGGACTTGGAAAAACCTCAAGGTATTTTCCTCTATTGCACTGCAGTTTGTTTACTTTTCTTGTTAATAGTTATTTGGTGCCCACGCCTGTAAAAAACTGTTAAATAGAAAGTTATAGTTAAAAGCATTTTAATAAAAGTTAAAAGATATTCAGTACAAGGTTGCCTGTTTCTGCACCTCTCCAGGGCTGGCCACATTCCCGAACCTTCCATTTTACCTCGACAGAAAGGAGGCTTTAACAGTATTAAACTCTGTCCACAATCTACCTTTGCCAAGATCAGATGGTGCAAAACTAGACTGTAGAACCGTTTAACAAAGTAACTTAGGATCCTAACAAGAACAGACTTAGCTAGACTGATGAAAGGAAAGGTGATCCATGTATGTCAAACATTTCATATTGCAGTCTTCAGACACTGGAATCTACACACATTCATACAGATTTTGTCAACATTTTCAGTCTTTTTTATATTTTTTCCCCAGAAAAAGAGTAATAATTTGGTTCATATAGCTGAATTTTATGAGAAACATTCACATCCAAGTGAAGCAGTTTTAATGGTTTTCCCTTCAGTATTGTTTCCATTTCAATTAAAGTGTAGCAGTTTGCTCCCCCCTGGTAATTTTGTACCCTAAAATCCTCCCAAGTTCTTTTACTTCTGATAATGCAATAGAGACAGTGGATAAGGCTCACTCAGATGACAGGATATCACTCATAAGATACCATGCACACATGGTGGAATATAGTTAGTTGGGTGAGTTAATTATTTTTAAAAACAGATTAAATCCAAAGAGCCAAATTCAAAATTTTAGTGTTTTTAGAAAGAAAATCTCATTTCATTCTATCAAAGGTACTAGAATCTAAACTTCAGATAGGTCTCCTTGTTGACAGAGTCAAAATTTTATTTGGTCTAATATGGACTACAATTCCTTCCTGCTACAAAGCCTGTTTAAATTCAATGTACAAGCTGTAGCCAGACATGAACCCCATCTTGTTTTTCCCAGAGAGCAAGAGAAAGGCAGTCAGCCTTTGATGCCCTGGGAACACAGGTGTGCTGCCTGTCTCAGACTTTACCATAAACAGAAACCAGAAAGTAAATGGGCTAGCTGATGACTGGAGGCCTCCTGCCGCCCTGATGGCTAGCACCAGTAATTGACACGCCTGCACTGTCCCAGGAGGGGAATCGTCCCCATCACCTACCAGACGCACCCATTGTCTGCATCTTCTCAGGTGTGAATTATACTTTGCACCCTTCCTGGGAAACTTGGCATTCAAAGCCATTTTCCTAATTGGCCACTTGAGATTAGGAAGAAGCCTACGTGACCCAAGGGGTATAAAAATGGGTGTAGTAGCCCACCCCCCTTTGAGCTCCAATCACCTACACCTGCTGGCAGGTACGGATTGCCTCCCGAGGTCTGTGGGACGCCCAGCCTTGCTTACTTCTTCCCGAGGGATTGAG
>CM057848.1:60476740-60504411 GCA_030068395.1 Apalone spinifera | reverse complement strand
ACAAAAACAAAGACAAACCAACAACCCCCCACAACCTCCCACCTCCAAAAAACCTGCCCCAAATACAAGTTATCAAAGTGGCAAATCTCAGATCCTTAGCCAACAAACGCAGGCTCACAGAGCTTGCATTACAAGACAAAAATAGCAGGGTAACTGCTGCATCCCAGGTTCTGAGACTCCGTCCCCCCTTTACCAGCTTCAGAGCCTAAAAGGGAACATTGCTATTTTTAGTTTGTATCATGAACACAAGTCAATTGACCTGGTCTCTCATGCTGGCCACAGATTGTTGTGTTTTTTTGCAGTGCAGACATATAAATATAGACACATATACAATGATTTAATCACAAACACCTAACTGTAAAAAAACTTCTTGAAAGTTTCAAGAGACCCCAGAGTACCTGATGTGGGTGGAATGAAGAATTTTCACTAGTGGTTCATGAGTAGAGCTGCTATAAAGTAATGATTTGGGGTTGATGATGAGAACAGCTGGCCATTCCTCAAAGTTCACATGTGCAAAGCTAAGGAGGTCATGGTCAAATGCAAGGATCCGGTACCTGATGATCAGAGGTTAAAACAAGGCAATTTTGTTAATGTAGTCTATTGCAAGGGGACAGGATTCACGAATTGCCCCAAAGCTTTTAAACTAGACTGACTCATTTATTTTTGTGTGTGTGCGTGTGCGTGCGCATGTGTGCGTCTGTGTCAGAGAGAGAGAGAGAGTGTAGCAGGGGGTACAGTTTTTAGATTGAGACTTTCAAATTCATTTTGCTTATTATGGAAGCACCATAATTATGGAAGTCCCATAATTAACACAAGTTGAGTTTTGACCTTGAAACAGGCAGTCAATCATTTTGTTATATATTCATTATTATTAAAAATCTTTAAAAATAAGGGGTCCTTTGGCACCTTAGAGACTTACAGAAATATATATGGTATCATGAGCTTTTGTGGGCAAAACTCAGTTCTGCAGATGAGTGACAGAAATGTAGCCGTGTTAGTCTGGTGTAGCTGAAACAAAATACAGGACTATGTAGCACTTTAAAGACTAACAAGATGGTTTATTAGATGATGAGCTTTAAGCTCATCGTCACCATCTTGTTAGTCTTTAAAGTGCTACATAGTCCTGTATTTTGTTTCTGCAGATGAGTGTAGCAAAGGGCATAGAAACCCCAAAATTTAAAACAGAAAAAGAGAAGAGAGGAGGAGGGAAAAAACTATTTATTATTAAAAACTAATTAGTATTAATTATTTGTATTACTATTTCAGTTAGAGCCCTAGTCACTGACCAGGACCTCACTGTGCTAAGCATTGTACAACTACACTTATCTTCCCCAAAAATCACAGTTTTCACTTTTTGAGCATGGAATGAATTTTGAGAATTTATGAATTAATAGGTTTGTTTAGGAATTAGAAATAATTATGATGGGTCCCTTTGGGATATTTACACCCCATATCTCAGTTTCTCTCTCACAAATTATTTTAATAATAGGCCAATGGGGATGCTTCACACTTCCGTTATAGTTAAACCTCAATGAAATTTTGTGCACAGGCTACTTCTGCAGACTTAACAAAAATTAAACTTGAGTGATTTCGATTAGGTTTTCATAATCTTGCATAGAAAAACTGAATGGCTTGCCTGTTACACTTAATAGATTTCAAATCCAGTTATTGTTGTCATTTATGGTTGGAAAATACTTGATAATGTTTGTGTATAAATCACAAAGATGATCTGCAATGTCCTGGCCAGGAAGAAGAGTACAGGACAAAGCTTGGGGCAGAGTTGTCTGGCCAGGAGGGAGGGAACAAGAGGAGTCTTGGGGCAGGGTGTTTGGTCAGTAGGGAGGGTACAAGAGGGGACTTGGGTGTCAGAGCAAACTGGGACTTCAGGCTCTCAGCGGGGGAGGGGGGGGAGATATGGGTGCAGGGTCTGGGCATGAAGGGGGACACTTACCTAGCTTGGCACCCTGCTGTAGCAGGGAAAGCCTCCAGGTAGCATGCTCTTGTTCCTCGGGGGAATGGGGGGAGGGAGCTCTGTCTCCCTGCCCCCCATGCAGCAGGGAACCCAGCGCAGCAGCAGCACCAGGTCAGGCTTCCCGCTGGCAGAGTGGGGGGGTGGGCAGAAGAGTAGAAACCCCAACCTTCCCCGCCAGATCAAACTCTGCCACTTCCCCAGGCTGGGGAGGGGCGCAGGGGAGAGAGCAGCAGCACATGGGGGGCAGCAAAGTCTGAGCACGCCCCGAGGGGGGGCGGAGGAAGAAGAGTAGAGCTCGAGCGCGCCCCGAGGGGGGTCAGCAGAGCCCAAGCACGCCCTGAGGGGTGGAGGGGCAGCAGAGCCCGAGCCGGGTTCCACGCAGGCGGCAGTTTTAAAATGCCACGGTCTGGTCCGAGAGTGGCTCCAGTCACCCTTCCCCTCCCAGCAGCAGCGGTCATTGTAAAAGCTGCCGCTTGCATACAAAGAGGAGGCTGCTGCAAGGCACTGGAACAAGTCAGTCCTGCAGGGTGAGGAGGGGACATGCCATGTGCAGGAGTGGGGCAGCCGCAGTAGGTTGTGGAGCAGCCAAAGCTGCGCGCCCCCAGAAGCCTGTCCTCGCCGGAAAAGCCCCAATCGGAGCTACCTACGGGCTCTGCAGGGGGCGGGGTAGCAAAATTTTTTTGCGGAGCCCCAAGTTCCACTTCACGGAACCCCAGGGTTCTGCTGAGCACCATTTGGGAAATACTGCACTAGACTATAAAGCCAAGTGGCTGAAAGGAGGAGGGGGCTGCTCCCTGAAATGAGGGAAGTTATCAAGGACATGAAAAAAGTCCAGGGGAAGGGTAAACACTGAGATCCTGTCCTGAAGTAAGGAGTCTAGCAAGAGGTTAAGAGGGGGTAATGTATTGATAGACGGTATAATAGTCTCCCATGATAAACCGAGAACCAGGCAAGGGAAGCAAGAAAGGGTGGGTAAGAAGGAGCC
Source organism: Apalone spinifera (assembly GCA_030068395.1). Classification (NCBI taxonomy): domain Eukaryota; kingdom Metazoa; phylum Chordata; order Testudines; family Trionychidae; genus Apalone; species Apalone spinifera. Next base: position 60,501,454 of record CM057848.1, on the reverse strand, counting down.
CAGGGAAATACCAAGAGGGCTGGGGATGGAGCAGACATAGGTTGCTGTGTATAGGATCTCTGAGAGAGAACCCAGTGTGACAGGTGGGCTGGATTCTCCTGCTAGCCACGGCACAGAGCCCCAACTAGAGGCTGAACACATCTGCAAGGGGCATTTGGACTTTGTAATCCTGGAAGGGGTTAACTGAATGGCTGGAGGGTCAAATTACCAGAAGATAAGTACTGAAGAGAAAGCTTTCACAACATGGGATGCCTCCTCCTGCTAACTTTCCCAGATCTGGACAAGAGGCATCACACTAGCAGGGAGTGGGAATTCTATCATACTTTGGTATGTGTTTTACCCTAAATTACTTATATTTATTTGTATTTGAACTGTAACACTAGTTTAACACAGTTATTATTAAGGTGTTTAATCCAGATTTGATCCTCAGCATCCAGAGATTAAAGGATAGTATACCAACCCACTAGACAACACAGATTCCTTGCAACATCTACCACATTTCAGTCTATTGATAATGCATTTATCAGACTATTTTTGGTTTTTAAGCATATGAACAGAATAAAGTTGATGCAAAGCAATGACATTTTAAAATACCAATACTGATGTTTTAATTACAGCTCATGTAGCAATCTTGTTACTGAACACAAAGATATATGCTATTTAGATTTCCTATATTCACCTTCTAAATATACAAAATAAGGGAAATGAAGAAAAGTATTTATTTGGCATAATTTATTATAATATTTCAAGCTATTAGCATAGGGGAAAAATTCAGTATTAAATATGAAGGTATTTTTCATTATCTTTAATGGTAGGAACTATTGCACTGAAGATATCATGTCTTCTGACTTCTCCACAAAAAATAGAAAGGGTCACCACTTCAACTGGTAGTATTTGTGTATTTGCTTTTTCACTGAGGATTTACTTACTTTCTATTATCCATCCAGTCTCCCAGCTCCAGTTCCAGAGTGCCCTGAGGGTGTCGACTATGCAGCACTGGCATCAATCCACCCAACGTATGGAGGTGACCACACAAATAGGCTGTAGCAGAGCTATTCAAAAAACAAGATGATTATTTTACTGGGAGGAAAATGCAACCTCAAGGTAGCTGAAAACTGATGGGCATATTTATGAAGAGGAGGAGGTTTAAGTATAGCTTAATACTGGAAATATACAGAAAGAGAAGAAAGATCTTACCTCATTACCTTTCGTACTCCCGGGGATGGGGAGATGATTGTTGAAGTAGGATAATGGCCAAACCAAATGGTTTGGTTACTATGATAACTTTCTTTAACTAAGGACAACAGCTCTTCTATTTGACTCTGAAATGGCAAACAAATTGAAAATGTGTGTCATTAGCATTCAGGCTACATAGATCCAAGAATCAAACAACACAAATATAAAGATTTTTTTTTAAAATGTCTACAAGAGCCTGTACATAAATGGAACTTTCAGAACTGTTGTCAATACCCCCCAATTCTACATAGCACTCAAAGTACTTCTTTTACTTCATCAATGGTAAAAGCAGCATAAAGAAGATCTGCATGAAATTTTTCCCCTGAGGAGGCTTTTGCCCATTTTGGCTTCAGCATAAAAAAAGCATGCAAGCTGAAAGAGGTGACAGAGGTCCAGAAAAATGAGCTAAAATAGTGAGTTCTTCCTAGCGAGAGAAACTCAAAAAGCAGTGATGGGAAATTACACTTCTACCACCTTGTGTGTGAATCCTATAAGAATCAACTGTCTCCCCAGTTTTTTTCAACACCTATATGCAGCCATTAGGTAAACTGACTCTAGTGTCAGCAGTATGTTGATGACAATCAGTAGGATTGCCAGGTGTCTGGTTTTGAACTGGACAGTCCAGTATATTGAGCTTTCTGTTCAGGAAACAAATTAAGAAAATATAAATGTCCAGTATTTTCTAAATGAGATGTAATGTAGATTGTGATGTAATGTCAAGTGTGTCTGGTATTTTTGTTGAAGCCACCTGGCAACCCTAACAATCAGCTCTATATATTCTCGACACACGATCACATTGCTACCACCAAGAAGGCCCATAAAATAAATGAAATCAGCTCATGGATGAAGAGCAGCTGGCTGTATCTGTGAAAGACAGAAGTGATGCTAGTGGGTAAAAGAAAGCACACAACACAACTGATCAATTCAGTGCACTGTTTAGGACTACACTTGAATTCCTCACAGATGCTAAAGCTCTCACACAGCAGCATCCACAAATAATGCTTTCTATCATCTCTAGTTGAATAGGAGGCTCTGCTCCATCCCAACGGAGAGCTGGCTTTTGTTATTTATAGCTTTGATCCCTCCCAGGTATACTACAACACTGTGATATACCTAGGCACAAAACCTTTAACATTTAGGAACTCCAGCTAGTACAGAACTCTGCAACACATCTCAGCAATACAGACTACCACAAATACTCCAAACCCATTCTCTATTCCTTACACTAACTTCCTAGAGAATTTTCAATCAAGTTAAAGGTCTTGCTCCTTATCTTCAAGGTGCTCCATGGCTTGGGCCTAGGGCAGTGGTCACCAACCTTTTTCAGCCCAAGATCACTTTTTGAATTTACGGGCAACCCAAGATATATCCTAAGATAATGTTGTAGATAAACAATCTATTTTTAAATTATGCTATATATAAAATTAAAATCACGTTTATAGTTATTTAATAAATTATCTGTTTTTAATTTATGCTATGTAAATCTAAAATCATGTATATATAGATATAAAATAAACAGTCTATTTTTTTAATTTATGCTATGTAAATCTAAAATGAAGTATTGATAATTATACATTTTGTCCTCCAATAACAAAGTCTGAGTGTGACATCTGTGACTGAACATTATCTGTCAGTGTTTTGAAGTCTGGGTTGTAGTTTGAGATTGTTAATCGTATACAGTCCATCAGAAGGGCATCTGTGAGGCGGGTGCGATACCTGGACTTGATTATCTTCATTTGGGAGAATGCAGTCTCACAGAGGTATGTGAAGCCAAGGTAAGCCTTCACTTTGAAAGCACAAAATGATAGAAGTGGGTACTTTTCTCGGTTTACAAGTCTCCAAAAATCACTGTCCCTTGCTCTGACTTTCAGCTCAATATCATTCTGCATAGTAATTATTTCCATATCAAGTCCACTGCTTTGTAAATGAAACACCTGATGAAATTTGGTAGCCAAGCCGCCAATGTCTTCTACTTGAAGGAATGGATTTGAGACAAACATGACAATTGGTTCCATCACATCTAATTCCTGAAATCGCCTGTTGAATTCCTCTGCTAATTTCCTCAGGTGGAACCATTTTTCTTTCTCATTGATTTTTTGTAGTATTCTCTCCAGATTTGGGAAGTGATGCAGTGTTTTATTCTTTAATTGGGAAGGCCACAGGGCCCAGTTTCAATTTGAATGCATTCACAGCACTGAGCATATGTGCTAAGTCTCTGTCCTTTCCCTGAAGTTTACAGTTCAACTCATTCAGTTTTGATGTTATGTCTGTAAGGAATCCAAAGTCCAGCAACCATGCACTGTATGACAGCTCACTGTACATTTCATTCCTTGATTTAAGAAAAGTGTTGATTTCAGACATCAGCTCTAAAAATCTTTGCAGGACCTTCCCTCGACTTAACCACCTCACATCAGCATGGAGGATTAGTTCACCATAGGCAGCATCGAGTTTGTCGAGTAAGGATTTAAACAAGTGGTGTTGAAGCGGTCTTTCTCAAATTGAGTTTACAATCTTAACAACTACTTTCATTATATGAGAGAAGTCCATAACTTTACTTGCTAATACTTGCTAGTGGATTATACAGTGATAATTGACAAAAGAAGGGAAATGAGGATCATTCCTGCAAAATGCAACAAAGCCCGCGTTTGCGCCAAGCATGGCTGGTGCACCATCCGTTGTGATGGAAATCAGTTTCTTGATTGGAATGTTTTTCCTCAAGCACATAACTTTCAAATTCGTTGTATATATTCTCACCTCTTGTTCTCTCTTTAAGGGGCAAAAGGTGAGAAGATCCTCTTCAATTGTCATATCCTTAAAAACCATATTCAGAAAAACAATCAGCTGGGTAGTGTCGGTCATGTCGACAGATTCATTGAACTTCAGTGAAAAGCATTTGCAGTTCTTCAGGTCCTGCTGTAGTTGCTGAAAGACGTCTTCAGACAAAGATTCCACTCGTCTTGCTACTGTGGAAGCACCAAGTGACATGCTCTGGATTGCTGTAATTATTTCTTCGTTTTTAAAATCTTTGAATAGAGTCAGCTGCCACAGTCATTGCTTCTTTAATTATTTCGCCATCTGTGAATGATTTCTTGTGTTTTGCCAGCAGATGACAAATATGAAATGATGCTTCAGTGCAGGCCTTGTCTTTTGCTGCTGGTTCAAAAAATGACTGTTGAGTTTTCAAAATGGCCTTCAGTTCGTTAACTTTCTTTGTACGAAGCATGCTGTTCAAGGGAAAACTGTCCTTGAATTTACTATGTACTGTTGTATGGTGTTGTTCCAAATTGCCCCTTTTACTTAATGACAAACTTTGATGACATATAAGGCATACGCTCTTATCTTTTACATTTGTGAACAGAAATTCATTTTCCCATTCCACGTGGAAATTGTACATTTTTGATTTCTTAGGTGGCCCAGGTTCGCCACTCATTATCGCCAGCCAGGGATGCATAGCTAAAATAAAAAGCAAGATAGCACTAACTATCAAATGTGTGATATTTGTGTTTTGGTACAGTGTGGTGATATTATTGTCAGGGTCAGACTGAAGACAGCTTTTACAACTGTTTGGATTTAGAATTTAAAATGGTCATGATTTATTTGTGCACGCTAGTCAGTATGGTCTTCTGGAGCTGGAACCCAGCAGGGACAGCTTCACCGGGTCCCAGGCCTTTCCCAGGACCCCAATGGACCCAGTTCCAATCGTAGCTGCTGTCAGTGATGGATTCACTAGAGACAGCGCAAGTCAATATGAGGGTCTCTCCAGGCTTTACTGTCACTGGGCTGGACTGGACCAACTACACCTGGGAGAGGGCAGGGAAAGGAAAAGCAGCAGAGGTTCCACTCTCATTCCCAGACAGTGAGGAAAACTCCCCAGCAGGCAGGGCTGTGCAGATCTGTGTCTGGGAAGAGACTGAGGATCCTAGAATCTGCAGGTTTGTATTTAAAAAACATGGCCTAGGCAGGGATTTGCATGTGGGTTGCATCCAGTGGCTATAAGGCGATAAAGGGACATCTAAGGGGGGGAAGCACTGTCTGGCGGAGTGGCCTACAACACATCATCATGCGTGGGATGGGATGGGGAAGTCACAGGGCTATAGGAAAAGCCTTTCCACTGGATGCAATGTGCCTTAGGACAGGGCTTAGAAGGGTCTGGTGTCCTCCAGCAGCGCCTCTTGGGAATAGACAAGACATAGAACTTGTGCATAGATGCAGCCAGTAGAAATGAGCTATCATGGGGATGAGTAATGGGGAAGGGGATTCCTTTCTGTAATAATTAGTATTTTGCACATGGACAGAGCCAGTGGGGAAAGTGGTGAAGAGACCCGGGGCATTGGGGTAGCAGATAAAGACAAACAGCTGCAATGAAGGAGAAGGAAATGGAGACACAAAGGAAAGATGCAGCTTTGGGGTTTGTGCCATGAGGAGCTTTGACTGCATTTGGGGAGTCTCAACGTTTAACAGGCTGGGGAAAAGCAACAGCTTGTGGTTTGTGTCACTTGAAAGTTAATCGCTTTATTTAGCCCCAAAGGCACCATTGGAACCATCTAACCCAGCCTCCATAGGCTGAAAACTTTGGCCAGCTGGTCAGGTGGCTGCCCTCTGTTCTAGCCCACGTGGAGCATGGTGAAGCTTAGCTGGGATGGCCAGCTGGTCAGGCAGCCGTCCTCTTTCCTCCAGCCCAGCTGGAGTGAGGTGCAGCCTCCCCTGGCTGAGCACAGGGCAGCTAGGCTGGAGCAAAGAGGAGTGGCTGCCCGGCCAGCTGGCCATGGCATTCAGCCAGGGTGCACCATGCTCCACATGGGCTGAAGCAGAGGGGAAGCTGCCCGATTAGCTGGAGCGAGGCGCAACCTCCTCTGGCTGAACGCCACAGCCAGCTGGCCAGGGTGTGTCTGCCCTCCCGACCTAGCAGATCCCATCACACCACCACACGTACTCATCTGTGATGCTGCTCTGCAAATGAAGAGTGCCAATTTAAAATTAGTTGTGTGCAGGCGAGCATTTCAGAGGGAGCCGAAGATTGACTAATGGAGTCCCTGCGATCGACCGCAATTGGCTGTTGGTGACCACAGGCCTAGGGTATCTAAAAGTTTGTCTAAAGCTCCAGGATGAAAACAGTGGTTGATAATTAAACTCCCCTGGCACAGCTGAACTCTCATCAACAGAAGTAAAGCTTGTCTGTGTAGGAAGTGTCTTGGGAGCTGCTCTAAAAGGGTGCATCTACACTGCATCACAGGTTGAAATAAGATACACAATTTGCCACTGTCTACACAGCACTAATTTAGAAATAAATCACTATTCTAAAACATCCCTTAACCCTCGTGGAATGAGGTTTACATGGATGTTGGAACAGCAAGCCCGTTATATTCTGAAATAACTGGCGGGTTCAAAAGATGCTCCAGTATCCCAAAATAGCGCTGCAGTGTAGATGTAGCCAAAGTGTGGAATGAAACTCCAGGAACTAAGGATCCTCATTAACTCACCCCTCTGAGTGTCTTCTCTAAGATAAATACATTACAACACATATTTATTAAAAATCCACCCAACTCCCTAGTTGGGGAGAGAACAAACACATCACAGGTGTTATTCACATAACTTAACGCACTACTGGACAGTGCTCAGTACAATGGTGATGAGTGTGGTATAAGAACCTACACAAAATAAAAAGGAAGTTTTGGGGTTTTTTTTTTGTTATTTATACCTGCTTTTTTTTTTTAACCTTAGAGTATCAAATCTGGTCATCTTTGGTATTGCCAAAGACTTACCATAGTGATGAAAGAGCTCAAAAAATGTCCATTGTCAGCTCTAATGCCTTAATTGAAGGAACATAGGCACAGAATTTTTTACAAATACATTCTCCAAAATGTTTGACATTGGTGTTAAAATATTAAATGAAAACACATTTTAAATAGTGACTAAAATTCCCTTCTCTCAGTTGTTCTACTTTCAGTCTCTTGATTCTTGACATAATTTCAGAAATTCCCCAATTATTAGAATTCATAGAAACTTGCAGAATTGATAACACCTGAATTTTAATGTAAAAAAGTAAGAAAAACCATGGGTTTTCCCTCTCCGAATGCACTCTCTCAGAGGATCCAAGAGGACAGCCAACATATTCTTCTGCCTTCTCACCTGAAGATAAACATTGCAACACGCAAGAATAGAATGGAAAATCTGAGTTATAAGCATTAAAAAATGGGTGAACTTTGGATGCCAAACAAGGTAAGCGCAACAATGTTTTAATAACTACAATTAATATTTCATTTGCCTTGAAGGATTTGTTTATTTTCTGCTTACTTTTAAAACCTCAGATGTACAATCAACAAGTTGATAAAATTATATAAACATCATTAAAACCTGTGGTTTTAATCAATCACATAGCAACAGATGGTCATTGATCCAGAACTATCTATTTTTCGCCATCTATCAATTTTGTGCAAATGTTTATCTTACATTTGCTTGCTCGTAAGTAAAAGCAAGCTTAGACTGGAGTCAAGGACAAGAAATCAGACTCAGAAATAAACAGTCTTATCTTCAATTTTGCCTGCAAACCTAATGCATCTAGCATGAATTAAGATTAATAATAAGAATAATACTGTATTTTTGCAGATCTATTGCACCTTTCCTACAATTATCTCCAAACATTAACTTACTTAGGGCACGTCTATACATAGAGAATAAATTGCATGTATATATAAGCCCTTAGCCTCAACACTCATTTGGGGGTAAGTAAACGTTAGGGAACATTTTACTTATCACTGAATGCAGTCATCTCGGGGCAGAAGACAACATCTGTTTAATAGAACATAGCAACACTAAACAACATTCCAGGAGAATAAGTGAAAAAGAACACTGTATGCATCAGAAACTAGAATAGGAGTGTAGGGAACGAAATTGCAAATATCTGAACTGAAATTTGACCTAAACATTGAGGTTAATATCCCTTCTCTTTCAAATATTGTCATAGCATCTTTAACGATCACAAGAGAACAGCACCTGAGTTTAAAAACTCATTCAAATGGTCTAAGTCTGGATACACTGCTTAGTAAGCAGATCATCTCTCACATAACCTTCATGTACTGCAATACCATATCTTTTCAACATAAATTAGGGTGCTTGTGCACAAACAAGAACATAAACAAAATAAAAACACACCAAGAAAACATACAAAGAAAATGCTTAACAAATCAGAAAAGACAGAATTGGGAAGAAAATAATTTTTATTTTAAAGGGGCTGATACCAACACTGCGGTTCAATAAAAGGGGCTGGTACCAGCACTGTGGTGCAATAAAAACAAAAGCCATAGGAAGTTCTTGACAGTGTCGTAGCGGAGGGGAAGCCTCTCAGTCTTATTTTGATGTTGGAATGACAGATTTTTTCTTGCAAGAAAGAGGGAGAAAATATTTCTCTCATACTTTTAGAGTGTGGTGTAAAAAACATTAGTTTCCTTAAGGAAAAATACCAAAACAATATTAATATACAAAGACTCTTGTAGACGAACATTAGATTTTGAAGTGTTGTAGCTATGTCGGTCCCAGGATATGAGAGAGAAAAGTTAGGCGATGTAATATCTTTTATAGGACCAATTTCTATTGATGAAAGACACATGTTTTCGGGGATACACAGAGGAAAAAGTCCAGATACCTTGAAAACTTGGCTTGTCTCTTTCATTAATAGAAGTGGACCGTATAAAACATATTACCTCATCTACTTAGTCTCTCTCATTAGAGTTTGAAACATTTTCTTTTTAAACAACAAATACCAAATCACATGTCACAAGTAGTACCGGCAGTTTATAAAATGGAATGTAAATTCTTTTACAGTACCGTATTTAGAATCCCAAAGAAATTGTATGGTCTCTTGGGGCCTGGACTGAGGGTGGCATCCACACAGATGAATGAATAGTTTCCAAAAGGAGTGCTGTGCACATAATGGAAAGAGCCATCCTTCCGCCAGGCAGAGTATTTCCTGTCAGAACAATATGGAAATATCAGAGTCGGGAAAGTTTAGAGCAATGGCAAAAGGGAAAGGAAATAGAATATAAGATTTCAGATTAAATTCCATCTTCCTATTGAGGTAAAGTCCACTATAAAAATCCATGAGCATAGGAAGATCTGTATTTCAAAGACGACAAACTTTCTGATCCATGTCCACAAACTTGGGTTAAAAGCAGGTTAGCACTCAAATGGTTAAAAGAAAGGGTCAAAGTAGGTACATTTTCTCTGTGCAAAATTCTGCTCTTTACAGATAAAGGACAGGGATAAATGCAGGACACCACCAGGAGAATCAGCTGAATGACAGGATAGCAGAGCCACTTAAAATCCTAATGAAAAGAGACCTGCAGAGAAAACAAGTTGGTCTTATATCATGTGTTTATTTTTGGTATAAAGAGAAGGCCTGGAGCAATTTTTTTAATTGTGCATACTAATTTAGAAGCATCAGAAATGTCAAGTTTTATCTTCCCTATTATACTAGAGTTACTTCCTAGATGATTCTAATACAGATTATTTAAAAAAAAATACCATTAGCTGAAAGGGTTTGGTATTGAATTGTTTTTCAAACACCCCCAAAACAAAAATAACACAACATACGACACAAAACCTTATAAATAACGAAAAAAACCAAAAGCCCACCTTCTTCTCTCACTCAAATTCTTCCCTGGTAGCTGTGCTATCATAATCCTACCAATTCTCCAGTTACCCCAGGAATCGCAGGAAGAACAAGACTTGAATTTCTTATGTAAAATACAAGCAATTAAAAAAAATATCCAGACCTTATAGGAAACAGAAGGAAGGAACAAGGCTTTCCTTTGCACATTAGTTAATACAAGTGTTGGTATTATTTATTCTTAAAAGAGATTTTTAAGAATAGGGAAAGAAGGAAATACATTTTTCTATTCAAGGCATTATACTAGTTTATCATAAAAGAATAAGGTATAGAATACAAGTTTCTTCCTAGATAACAGGCCTTCTTAACCCTAGGCATAGCTGAGTTCTAAATAAAGACTGTTGAAAGTGTCATTTTGAAAGAGATTTTACTCCATTAAAATAAGGAATCAATCTTCCAGCCAATGACATTTATTAAGAAGCTCAAATGAAAATTGATAAATTCTATGTGACCTCTAACTTATAATTGTGCAACATTCTAGGATTAGCTGAGATTTTTGTTTTAAATTCTGGAATTTTCTAAGTCCCACAGTATGTACAAGCTAAAGTGTCCATAAATTTAAATAAGGAATACAATTTGTTCTGTTAAATAATGCACCCAAAAACAGTTTCCATATTTAGGAATTTGTAACCTTCATCAACTAGAGCAGTGGTTCCCAAACTTTTCGGCATCATGTCCCCTTTTAGATTTTTTGAGAAACCCTCACCTTCCCTCCCCCCCAAAAAATAGCAGCAGAACTTGGGGTGGGATTGACAGGGGAGTGGTGCATGACTGGGTCACCTCGCACCCTCCCCTGGAATTTCTTTATGCCCCCCCCCAGGGGGGCATGCCCCCCAGTTTGGGAACCCATGAACTAGAGTAATTGCAAAAGTTCAGAAAGCCAGGGCTAAACAAGAAAAAAGCAATACTTTAAAAATAAATTTACTTAGCATATATCTTAGTAAGTTTACTTAGCAAGAACCTTGGCAGCTCAAGTACTGCAATTAGAATGATCATCTTCTAATACTGCATGAGACTATTTCATCAAGCTTACTGTTAAGGACTGCCTTAGCACAGCACCTCGTAAACGGCAATAAAAAACCCTGGGACTCTTATACCACCACCTTAAACAGGCTCTGTTTTTACTCCCACTTAAAGTATGGTGAAAAGATTTGCGTTTTAGCCCCTGTGTTCATAGGGCAGAGAAATAATAAGCACTGCTGTACTTGTGTTAAAATAAAATCATTATTTTGCTAAATCTTTGCTTTTTAAGTACGTCTGCCTTTTGCAATTTTAATACATAACAGTTAGCAGCACATAATCCTGAGAAAACACACTCCCCCCCCCATCTTCACTTGGGTTGTTTGGTTTTTTTTGCTTTTATCATCCTGCAAACTATAGTAGTATAAAGTTGTCCAACAAAGAACAATTTTTTTAAAGCATACAGAGATGGGCGGGATGTGTGTGTTCCCCCTTTGACCAAAAGAACTATTGTTCTAAATTATTGCCTAATCCTGTTCCATGTGAGGAAAATCCTTCATTCTTGATTATGCCATCTTCTTCTCACTCCTCTCTCCCTAATCCTAATTTTATTTTATTTGGATACCAGATGAATGAGCCTCATCCTTCAATATAACAACCTACCTTCTACTGATGCTTAATGATGTTCAAGGATTTCAGTGCAGTTTTTAATAGAGGCAGCACCAGGAGTCTCATTGCATCTGTCTTTAGGACCTGCCCTGACAGCAAGATAGCTAAACATAGTTATAACAATTGCCTTTACTAAAACAAAGGTAATTTATATTTAAGAATGAAAAAAAATTTCCTTTGCCAGCTCCACCTCCAACATTGAAGAGTTCAAAAACGGACCATTTGGAATTATAAAGCACCTTTACATAACTGTATAATGCTGGACCTAAAGGAGTTTACAGGTTATGGGACAAATTTAGTTTTGATGTAAGAAGGTGGATTTCCATTTTCATAAAAAGGGTGATTAGGCAATCTTTCTAAAATGTCAGTGGCACACAGGTTGGTCAATCAAATGTTGTGGGAGTGAATAAAAGCATGATACTCAAAGCACCTCCCAGTTACAGCAAGAATTGTTACAGGCACGGCTACAAAACATATAGGAAGGAGAGATTTAAAGGGTGGGCAAAAAATACCTGCTATTTCAAGGCCAGTGTGCAACAGGGGAAGATTGGGAAACTACAGCAAAGCAGAGCCCTATGTATGCAAAATATGAGTTATAACGTATATTTGGCAAAGGTGAACTATGAATAGATACTCTTTGCTCTTGGATTCACAGACTCAGGGAAGTATAAAAAAAACGCACCTGTAGTAATTTTGGACGCTGTCCAAGTGTGGAATGTTGAATGAATCTGCAATGAAACAGAAAGATTTCTAAAAATCACCCACAGACACATTCAAGTAATTCCACATCTGGAAATTATTAGATTAGGACTGAAAAAAGACCAGACAGAACAAAACTTTGCTTCTTCGGATCAGCTGGAGTAAAGATTTTGAATCACATTTCTTTAAGGTAGATATAATTGATTACTACATTAGTTATTCAGCTCAGGAGACCTGGGTTCAAATCCTAAATACCTCACATATGAAAATTAGATTGTCCATTTCATATCTCTCTCCATAAACATTTTTTCCTGCTGGATGACAGAGTGACATCATCATGTCACTCTGCATCCCGCCTGCCTCCTTCCTCCCTGGTGCTCAGTGGCCGGGGAGGGATGGGGAGCGCAGAGCCTTGTCCTTGCTTATGCCCCCCCGTCCATTCCCCCCCCCCAGCAGCTGGAGGGAGAGGGCCTGGCCTCATAGCCGCCAGGGTGGGGGCGGGGAGCCAGGGCTGGCCCAGCCTCAGCCTGGTGTCTGGGGGAAAGGGAGTAGGCCAGAACTGCTATGCCTTTGCCTGGCCTTCCCTGGTAGCTTGGGAGAGAGCCGGGGCTGCTTACCCCCTGAGAGAGGGAGTGTTGCCGAACGTAGCAAGCAGAGGGCACAGCCCCCTAGTAACCCTTTATGGCCATTTGTCCATAATGCAGGTTGGGACTTAAGTGCCTTGTGTAGAACACTGCACAATACTTGCCAACAGTAAACCAGGCTCTAGCTTAGTTATTAGTTCATTTTATAAGAACCAAAAACTTACACAAGTGCTTATAGCTAAACTAAACAACAATTGAGGTACAAAGTGATACAATATAGTCATAGTTTCCTTTCTATTATGACTCTACAATGAAAGAAATAAAAGTAAGAGGCTATTAAGATGAAGCCATTGCTCTGAGTTTTCTATTGCTCTCTGTTGGACAGCAGTCTCAGCAGTCTTTGGCAGATTGCACTGACTGGAATTTATTTTCCATTGAAATTCATGAAGCATTACTGCTTGCTATTTGAACTCATCTGGGTCCAGTAGCTACCTTTATCTCTTTTTGGTCTATGCTTCTGGAGATGCATACCATACCTTTGACAAGCTCAAACACCAGACTGGGTGATAGATTAATGTACTAGTTTTTCACCTCTGGAGATTGGTAAGGTCACCAGCAAATTTCCCTCTACCCAGTTTATGACAACATGGTATGTAAATCTACCCAGACCTAGTTTGCTATGTACTAAGTGCCTGTGTGAAACATGCTGCCACACATTTAAAGCTCCCTAATGTGTTTTAATCTATTCCTTTTTCAAAGCGCAGTAGGTCAAAGCGCACAAGCATGCATGGCAAGCACACAAAGTGCATGACAACAAGATCCACGTGGACATAGTCTGCAACAGGCTAGTTCAGGGTAGATTTGCACCCAGCTTGCTCAAAACAAGCCCTAAGCTATATGCATGCACAGAAGCAGTGCAAGCCACAGAGAGAAACTTTCTACACTGGAGGGCTCTGCCTCTCTGCAAATGGGAGCTCTAAATGTATTCCCAGTCATACAGACAGATATATGGGCAGATAGCCACCCATATAGCTGCCATGATACCATATGGATACTGCTACAGCCAAAGAAAGATGAAAAAGAGCAGTTATTTCTATATGACAATTCCTGATGTAGCTTCACTTAGTTGGCCAGCTCAAAAGTGGTGTTCACCATCACCAACTCGTAGCATAAGACAGTAATACAGATCTAGGATTTCCTGCAGGGGTGGCAAAATTTCAGGATACAGAAGATAACTTTCTTAGAAATCTGTGTAGAATGCACTACAGAGCTGCAAGAATGGAACACCAACATAAGAGTTCTCCTCAACACAGAGAAGTGTATGACTACTACCAGCTAGAAGCTCAACATCCCCAACTACTACTGGTCAGTAGTTAATCAGTTTGGTATTGACAGATCAGTTTTTAGGACCACTATAATGGAGTTTTGTGCTACTATTAAGATGATATGGGTGACCCACATTTATGCACCGAAGGCAATACTCATGAGGTTGATGGATTTGAATGCTCTGAGCCATGACTTATAGAGTGGCCACTAATGGAGGATGGTCTGGAAAGGTCTACAATCTTTAAAACTCATTTCCATTTTATGCAATGAAAAAATGGGACTTTTGCTCCAAAGATCACTATAGACATTAATGGTTTTGTGATCTCATGTAATTCTGGGGGAAACAGCTTGCCGAACTTATGAAGCTTTTTACTACACAACTTATAGGAAAAAGGGACCCTGAGCAGCTGCAGAATGACAACAGACAGCAGATTTGAAAGAGTGAATGTAAGGTGTTGACATCTCATGACAAGGCTGAATCCTTCTGAGAAAGATCTGCCTCAGGTTATAGCTGTTTGCTCTGTGTTTTACACAACAAGTATGAGAACAAGGGAAAGAACCTCACCAGGGCAGAGGTGAAGACACCTGTACAACTTTATAATCAGTGATGGTGCCCCTGTAAAATTCTTGAACTCATCAGAGAAGCATTGTACTCCTACTATTGAGACCAGGGTGCAATAAAGGAAAATATAATGAATCAACAAAATTAATATGTTTTGTTTGATTATTTTATTTAGGAACAGAGGTTGTTAAAGTGAGTTTTTTGTAGTTCAATGAATTTTTCAGCAGACCTGTAAATAAAAAGCCTTTATTGATTTAAAAAAGCACAGCGCAAAGTTAAAATAATTGGACAGCGCAAAGTTAAAATAACACGTGCCCCAAGTGCTGAATTTCTTGTAAGGAGAGTGATGAGTCATTGAAACGTCACATTATAGTTTTCAGATATGTGACCAATAACCTTTCCTTGAAGAGGAAAACAACATCAGGTTTCATCTCTAAAGTCATTGACTAAACAGGAATCCTACTATGTGGGAACAAGAGGAGGAGTTTAAGTAGTGTAGAAACATTTCATATTTAGCTAGAAGCCATTCTGTATAACAAAAGCTATTTCAGTTTCTTGTGTCCGCATGTATACTAGAGGGAGTGAACTGGCCTTCACTGAGGTGGGAGAGCCCAGACAGATGCGCTGTTGGAATGTGTTAATGAACTATTTTGAGCTGTAGCTCGAACTCCCTAAAACAACCTGTTTCTTTCTCTGCTGATAATAATTCCTTTTTGAAGTTCGCTTTGATTTCTTGCCCTGACGTCAGACTTGTTTGGTTAAGGGTATAAAATACTAGGATTGATTATATTAAGCAGCCTCATTGAGCCCAGCTCTGATTGGGATCACATTTGGCTCACTTTGTTTTATTGGCCAATAAAACTATCTGTTTAGCCGCGTAAAATGAGTGAAGTCTTTACTTCAACAGTAGAAACATATGAAATTGTGAGTCTGGATAACCAAGTAGATAAGAAAGGAAAGACAGAATTCATTCTCTCACAGAGCAACGACTCTCATACTGGGAGAAGGAAAAGAGATACTCTGGTAACAACCCACAGAAAAAAGACATTTCTGAGTAATCTGTTTTACTGAATTGTAATGTTATAAAACAGTTTTGGTCTCACAATAAGAATCCTAAAGGAAACATTTCCCAAACAAAAATCCCTAAAGTAATGAACTTCATAAATTGACCAGGGAGCCAGAGAGTATTTGAAAATTGAACCTTTCTATTTATTTGTTTGTTGGCTTCCACTGTTGCTGCAGTTAACTTAGTATTGGAAATTACTTGTCTACTGATTTGGGTGTACGTTGAAAGAGAACAAAGTAGTTATAAGCTAAATGTTTTATAAGAGAAGGTAGAGAAATGAAGACAGTTTAGGGTATTTTTTTCAATTGGTGAATAAGGTCATTTGTGAAAACTGAAGAAGTGTTGCAGAAACTCCTCCAGAAATCCTTTCTATGTTCAGATGCTAGAATAGATCTATCTATGTGATTGATTATTAAATGAGTTTCTTTACAATTTTTACTCAGTTATTAGCCAGTCAGCAGACAGAAGCAAGGGAACACCTTCTTCCTTGTTCTCTAAAGGCCTAATCCTGACTTCAATGAATTGAGCCTTCAGTTGGCAAACCTTATCTTAATGGTGCATAACATGATCTACCAGACAATGAATATCAGCATCTCAAAATAGAAGGTATCCTACAACTTTCATTTGACTAGATCGGGTTTCTTATTTCCCTGGGATTATTTGGCATCTTCATTAAAATAATAGTTTCTTGTCTCTCTCTTACCATGATTCCCTTTGATGTCTATCCATTTGGTTTTCTCCATGACTCTTGATCTCTTCAGGATCAACTGGTAAGTTTGCCACTCCACTTCAATCTGCTCAGAGCCCAATTTATCCTTTGTTTTGGCATCTGTCAAGTCACCTGTATGTGCACAAGGCCAAGACTGAACTACATGCTACATGCTTCATAAATCACACAAAAAAGCTATAAAATACAATCATACAATGTACCGGCCTTACACTCTACACCAGTGGGCCCCAAACTTTTCATGATTGTCCCTCTCTCCCACCACTGTCTCTGCCCTCCTCTTTGCCACACTCTGCATTCCCTCCCCCTAGGAGCCAAAGTCAAGAATGGAGCTGCAGCCAGGGGCAGGCTCGGAGCCACAGCCAGACCACAGTGGGGGCCCACAGTCGGGGACACGGCCAGGAGACAGGCCAAGGCTGGAATGGAACAGACCTGGGGCAAAGCAGAGAACAGGTTGTGCCCTTTCCCAGCCCTATGGGGGCTAGTCCGGGCCCTGTTGCATCTCCCTGAATGTTGCTCTGTGATCCCTGGGGGATGCACCTTACAGTTTGGGGACTGCTGCGCTACACAAGGGCTGGCTTTCTGTGAACAAATTCTAGGGCCTATTGTCATTTAGTGCTCGTTTACTACTATAAAGACAAAACTCTTCGTTACCTTGCCTTGGCTATAAATTATAGTCAAACTTGTGT
The DNA here is from genome assembly GCA_030068395.1 of Apalone spinifera. Taxonomy (NCBI): domain Eukaryota; kingdom Metazoa; phylum Chordata; order Testudines; family Trionychidae; genus Apalone; species Apalone spinifera. Next base: position 60,484,271 of record CM057848.1, on the reverse strand, counting down.
TTAACATGTCATGGGAGCTCTTTTAATAATGCCAGATGCTTGCCTACAACCAGTGTTCCCTCTTTTCCATCCATGTGCGGATTTCTTCCACCCATGGGCAGAATAAAATTATATATGCACCAAGATGTGTGTGAATGTGGCACCACAAATGGAAACAAAAAAACCTAGCTTTCAGGCACTGTGCTATCTAGCTGCACGGCATCTGAATTTCTCCTGCGTGGGCGCACAAGCACATAGATTTTACAAGACTGCATTACATTTTGAAAATACTAATGCAGAATCCTCAGTTACAAATAACACCACCACCTTTTTGAAAGTTAACTGCTACATTTTCTGGTATAGAAAATCAGTTACCTTCCATCACTCATTTCAGAACTAATGAGGTTCCCACCCCATTTTTTAGTTCTCCTTTTCATTTAATTTTCCCGAGGAGATTATACTTTAAACCTTTTTTTGTTTACTTAAATGATGTGCATTGTTTAATTATTTCTAAAAATAGATTAAAATGTTTCTGAACTGCTATAATTTATGCTATCATCTACCTGAGAACCAAGTTTGCTCAACTGATGAGACATTCATTTACGATATAAACTCTACCCAATGACCAGTACCCTAGTAGCACTTAGATTCTAGAATCTTGCATATAGATGTTACTGGAAAGTCACTTTAGATCACTTTATCAATATGGATTCATATTTATTATTATGGCAGAACACATGAAATAAAGAGCTTATGTCTCTTTTATTAGTCCTGATATGACACACGGTCAAAAAGAACATGAGCAATGCAAATAAATGGAGTTCTCACAACTACAAAAAGGTTGAATAATGGAACGGAGGCTTATTCTTTTTACCCTCAGAGAATATAAATATTGAGCTCCACCACCAAATCTGATGCTTATTCTTTAGTCTCTGTATGAAATGAGTCAATAGCTCTCAGCATGGATCCTAGGACTGATGTGCATTGGCAGAACTGTAAGGAAAACTTTAGAATGCACCCAATAGAGAATCACAAGTCAGTGGTGATAAGGGATGTAAAAGATTAACCAGTTCACCTGTTACCTGGTAAGCACTAGCCTTACAGGCATGCTTACCGGTAACAGATTAACTGAAGAGCTTGGAGGGCGGGGAGGAGGGGAAAGAGAAGCTCCCTGCCTGCTGCATGTCAGATGGCAGGACCCCGTCCTGCCCTCCAGAGCAGTCCTGGCTGGCTGGAGTGCCACCCTCCAACCTGTGGAGTGCTAAGTTGGAGGAGCCAGCTGTGAGACCCCACCACAAGGTTAATAAATCGTTTAACTGGTTAACTTTTTACTGCATATTTATATCTTTAGTGGTGATGAGTGTAGATACATCTCTGTATTAATCATAAATCTCTGTATCATCTCTTTATTAATAATTTTTTCTGTATTAACTTTGTATTAATCATTCTCTCACTGAAGTTTTTAACTTTGTATCAAGTCCTTTTACATAGAAACTTTGTATCTTGTCGAATAGTCCCTGAAAATAAGTAAGGTAAAGAGAATGTCTCTGTACCCCCTTGTGCTTAATTGATTATCCTGTTGAGTGAATGAGTGTGAATGGATAAAGTGTGGAAGACAAGCCCGTTGGGGCACTTGCAATGGATGGACAGGGGATAGAAGCCAGAACCAAAAACAATGAGAAAAACAATGGGACCTGTGAAGTGGGCTCATTGAAAGAAGACTGGACATATGGACACCTTGGGAGTCAGCAGCAAGGGCCTGCTTTTGGAAGCACCCTCTTTGAAGGTTAATATGCAACATTGAGACATCACCCAGAAGAAGGTGCCACAGATGTCTAACTGCATATGCATCTGATGAATCTCAAAGATTATACATATGCATGTGATGACTAACTGGTGTAGATCTGCATGAGAAGGAAGACACTCTAAATCTAAAGGCATCTTGTAAGGGGACCCCAGATTTCGTCTTGTCAATGTGGGAGTATCGATCCGGAGAGGCAGAAGCCTGGCTCCATCCCTCCCCCACCTAACTCACCTGGCCAGTGCAGATAGGGAGAGCAGCTACTGGTAACAACAACAAGATGGGGTGTATGTGTGATAGAGTGTAATATATCATATGTATATAATAAAGTGTTGATTGATATATGTGCTACCAATAAATGTGGTGTTTTGCTTTCTCCCCCTGAAAAAATCCCATGCAGTACTTTTAAGTACAACATGAGCACAAAAAATTCACTAACCTGCTTGCACTTGTAGAATAAATTTAAACAATGCTAATTCTTCTGGGCATAGGAAAGTTTATTTTCTTGGGGAGAACTGATTTTTAAGCTACAGTTTGATTTTCATTATCTAAGACGACTTTGACATTTTACTTGTGTGAATATATTATCAAGGTCGGAACAAGAGGAAGAAGTATAATTTCTGAACTGCTTACCTGTCACCAGAACAAGTGCCGGTTGAATTATATCAATTGTTTCAGAACAGAACTTTTCAAAGTCAGGAACTCGTCTGGGATCCCGAAACCTACTAATGTGAATGTCTGATATCTATAGAAAGAATGTATTGAAAACAGGTATTGTATTACAGATGGAGAGACCATGATACAAGACATTTAGGGAGAGAGCATTTCCAGAAACAACTCTAAATGTTTTGCAAAGCTAGAGCCATCTAAAACTGAACAGGAATTGAAGAATAAATTAGTAATTTCATACCAGGACTCAAGTTTCCAGCAGCTTTGCTGAAAGATTTCTAAAAGTCACCAGTGAAAAGCTCATTGAACAAGTCTTGGCTCAACAATGACAAAGATCGTTATTAAAACAACTAACATAAAGTGCACCAAATCAATCAGAAATGCTTTTGTCAATGTGAGGAGCTGCCCAAGAAAGATTATTAGATGTTTTATGTATTTTGGAGGGCAGCTTTTCTTTTGAAACAAAACATCCAAGTAATTCCACAGCTGAAAATTATCAGGTTAGACGGGACTAAAAAAAGACCAGACAGACAGAACAAATTTGTTTGAATTATGGTTAACTTTGCTACTTAGGATCAGTACATATTTTGTGAAAATAATGAGGTCTTAGTAATATGAAACCTCTCTACAAGAGCTGCAGTTAGTTTGATGAAAAACAGTTCTCTCTGGTGTGCAAAGTAGTGCTATTTTACTGAATCTGAAATTTTCTAATTTTTATACTGAAATTAATGATAACACTACTGAAAGTAAGTTGAAGTCTTCCTTTAAATCATGGATCAAAAAAAGTCATACGGCAAAATAAGAGTTCAATTCTAATTTCTCTCTCCATCCAGTCTTGTTGTCATCACATGTAAGACATAACCGATATTAGTAAAATGAAGACGTCCTTTTCAGCTACTTTGTTTGCTGAAAAATTAAAGATGGGTAATAATATTTTATTTTTATAAACATGTTGCTGTAAGATTGAATTTTTGTGAATATGATCCTCACACTTAGGCTTTGTCTACTCTAGCATTTTTGTCTGAAAACTTTTGTTGGTCAGAGTTGTGAAAAATCACACCCTTGATAGACATTTCATTGACAAAAGTGTGGATAGCATTATAAAGGCAGGAGAGGTTCTCCACCTGACATAGATAATGCCATTCGTTGGTGTGATTTAATTATGCCAACAAGATAACTCTCTCCTGCCAGCAAAGAGCAGCTACAAAGGTACCTTACAGAAGCACAGCTTCAGCAGTACAGTACAGCTATGCCATAGTAAGGTCAGTAGTATAGATTAGGATGACCAGGTGTCCAGTTCTGGACAGGAACACCTGCTCAATCAGTGATCCTGGTGGCTCCAGTCAGCATTGCTGACCAGGCTGCTGACTGTCTTGGTGGTGGTGCTGTGACACTGCTGTACCATGCTGCAGGTTCTCTCCTAGCTGACATGCTTCAGCATGCAACTCCTGTCCCACTTGTTCTTGCCTGGTGTCCTGCCTCCCAGTTCCTGTGGCAGACCCAAAACAGCCTGAGAACAAAGGAAGCTCCAGCCTCCTGCATTGTGCCTGGCCCCAGCTCCTTCCTCCCTCTCACCGGAAGTGCTGTCAAGGCCGTAATCCTAGGTGCTGTACAGTAGGATGTAATAGTCTAGTCGATTAACCGATAAGCAAAAGCTTATAGGTTAACGCTATAGACAACATGCATTTCCCACCTCCTCCCAGCAGTAATTTTTTTGAGGGCTGGCCAGCAGCACAGCTTAGTTCCAGCTCACGCCGGGTCTGGAAGCTCAGACCCCATCCCTGGACAGGGGTTGTTGCAGAGCTGGGTGGCAGGCAGCCAATTCACAAGGGGAGCTCTCTGGTACAGAGACAGCAGCGCAGAATGTCAGGGGACACCCAGGGAGTGAGGCTGGAGCGCACTTAACTGCCAGTCCCACCCCTGGGACTATAGAATAGTGGACTAACTGATAAGAATTCATGAGGTTAATGGACTATTCAAATAACCGATATTTAACAACCTAGGTGTGCACTGCACAGTAGGGGGAGGGAGGAGAGCAGGAACAATAGTGTGCAGGGGTGGAGGCAGCAACACCCTGCCAGCAAGGGGGGAAACATGGGCTGATTCTAGCCTAAAGAAAGGAGGATCTGCCCTGGACCGGGTCTGATTGCAGCCGGGGTTGGGAGAGGGTGCTGATGGGGCAGGAGAGAGGGCACAGAAAGTCTGTGTGGATAGGGAGTGCTGTGTGGGCAGGATGAGTGTTTGGAGGGGAAGGCTGAAGGGATGCAGATGGAGCAGAGAGAGTGAGACACTGGAAAGGGAAGTGTTTGGAGGAAAAAAGGGAGAGGGGCACACTGGGTGATGAGGACAGGGAGAGCGTGTGCCAGTGGGAGTGGGTGTGCAGTGTGGGGCTGTTAAGAGAAGTCAAGTTTAGCATTGCTTGCCTGGCATCATGAACAGACTGCTTGCTGTTCCCTCGGAGCCTTGATTGATCTGGGAGTAGCTAAAGTATCCTGGTCTCCATCCTGTTATGCATAATTGACACCATAACCCCTTGTCATTGCATCACTTCCCGTCCTAATTCCCACCCACCATACCTCTTATTACATTCCTATGCATTCCATCTCATCCTGTCCCTCCTCCCATCATTTTGCCCCCTACACCAATGTTCCCAGTTTTCTACCCATGTGTGGGATAAATTTATGTACACCGAGGCATGTGTGTATGTGAACCACCAGTAGAAACACATACTGTCGGCTGCGGGCACTCTGCTAATCAGCTGGGTGACATTTGATTCTCTTCTAGGTGGCCACGTAAGTGCACAGCTTACAGGAAACGCTGCCCCACACCTATGATTTCCAGCCCTGTATCCCTTACACCTCTCTACCATCCATCCTCTCCACCTCCCAGAGTCACCGTTCCCATCTCCCTCACCCCCATGTCCTTGCACCCCATTCACCTCCATACATTGCTGCACTCTCATTATGTCCCTATAGATCCCCGAGTTCCCCACATCCTCATGCATCTGTAGCCCTCAGTCTCCCCTTGTATCCCCATCCACTCCACATTAGAGATGTTAAAAATGGTTTAATATGGTAACCGTGTAACTGCTAAAAATCTAAAAATCTGTCACATGCGCTAAGGGCACTGCAATATAAAGTTAGGCTGCAACAAAGCCTCCTCTGAAGCAGGGCCAGCTCCCCGATAGAAGGCTTCGCTGCCACCGGGATACCTCCTTTCCGGGAGTGAAGCGGGCAGCCCTTGCCCACCCGGCTCCTGGGGAGCAGCAAAGCCGCCTCCCTGGAAGCGAAGCAGGTAGCCCTTGCCTGCCTGGCTCCTGGGGAGGTAGCTTCACTGCCACAGCAAAGCCACTCAGTAGGAGTGGAGTTGGCATTTGGATGCTGTTCAATTGGAAAGATTTGTAAATCAAGGCAATCCTCAGGACTTCATGAAAGTTACAGAAGATTCCAGGGATGGCAGAAGGAAATAAATCTCAACATTTGCCAAACTGGCAGCTGAACTGGAGGAGTGACTATGTGGGCAAGGGAGGCAATTCCATCTGGGGGGAAAACAAACCACATATTCAAAATATCTATAACATACACGACAGCTCAGATTAGTGCACAATTTAGATAGAAATGGCAAACAAGTGACAGGAAACATTTAGAGAACTATAGGACTGCAGGAGAAAGCAAAGCAGAAAGTGTTCATAAAGGCAAAGGAAGGGCTGTTAAAAAGGCCAGAATACCAATCATGTGGATTTATATCCAAACACTGACCTGGCATTAGCCTTGTGAAATCACCAGGGAGCCAGGAACATGTTTTCCCAAAAGATCAGAAGCTAATTTGGATTTAGCCTTTGGAAATTAACCAAAATGATAAAACAACAAAAATGATAAAGGTTTATACGTGGTTGATAAGATTGATAAGATTGCAGATTTTGTAAAGATAGGTTTTGAAGTTCAGGAATATTTCAACATCATTGAAATTAAAAAAACCAAAACCAAAACTCTGCAGAGAGAAATTGAGTTAAGACTTAACACTTCTTTAATTAGCATAGTTTGAGCAAGAGCAGACGTGCTGCAAAATTATATTAATAGAAATATAGGGCTGGAAGGGATCTTAAGAGGTTAGTTTTGAGATTCCCAACTTGTGGGCCACAATTTCAAATAGGTAGAGCCACGCATGGATAGAAACATCTATCCAAATACATATTGCGATCCACAAGCCTCTACTCCTGAGAGCCAATGAGGCCAATGGAGAGGAGCCCGTGCCCTGTGACAGCAGCTCCTCCCTCACTGCCGGTAGAGTATAGCCTGCAGACCTGGATGTCTATTTGTGAACAGACATTTTTATCCATGCAGAGCTCTACAAATGGGATCATGCTATCTGCAGATGAGACTGCAGGGTCAAGGGGCCAGAGTCAGCCTGCAAGACAATGCCATATGCCCCCGAACCTGTGCAGACTTGCTCCATGAATGCTATCCCAGGAGATTGTCATTTTTCTCCACAAAAAAGTGCCCTCTTCATGGTGTTACCTCAGATGTATGGTGTGTGCAATAGGGATGTAAGCGACTAGTCAACCATCTGATAAGCATAAGCTTATTGGATAGTCGACTAGTCAGTTCTCCCCCCTACCTTGCTGCCTCTATCAAGAGGCGGGAGGAGGGGGCAAAGAGAGCAGGAGCTGGTGCTCTGGGGAGCCAGCTTAAAAGCTGGCTCCCCCCAGCACTGTCTCCGCGGGGGTCAGGAGAGTCAGAGGAGTAGCAGGAACCCGGCGCGAGACAGGCATCAGCTAATTCCTGGTTCGTGCCCAGTCTCAAACGCTGCATCTCTGCTTGGGAGACGGGCACAGCTGTGCACAGCAATGGAGACCCCATGCGAGACGTCCCCCTGCTGTGCATCAGATTTTTAAGTGTATTACATAAGAACATAAGAATGGCCGTACTGGGTCAGACCAAAGGTCCATCTAGCCCAGTATCCTGTCTGCTGACAGTGGCCAGCACCAGGTGCCCCAGAGGGGGTGGACAGAAGATAATGATCAAGCTATTTGTCTCCTGCCATCCCTCTCCAGCCTCTGACAAACACACCCCTGGCTAATAG
>CM057848.1:60449308-60476640 GCA_030068395.1 Apalone spinifera | reverse complement strand
TACAGGTTTTTGTATGTTGCCATTCCTCACATCTGATTTGTGTCCATTGAATCTGAAATAGTTGTGTGTGAGGATAAATTCGCAAAGTTCAGCCACCAGTTGTGCTGTGGCATCGTCAGGGATACTGTTCCTGACAGCTTGTATTCCATCTGCATGTGGGATGTTTGTGTAGAGAGCCTCCACATTCATGGTGGCTAGGATGGTGTTTTCAGGAAGGTCACCAATGCATTCCAGTTTTCTCAGGAAATCAGTAGTGTCACGGAGTTCCTAACAACTGGCATTCCCTCCCCCTCAGAGGTATCCTCAGCGCGAGAAGATACTGCAACATCCTCTGGGAGGAGAGTCCCAACTACGCGATGGTTTCCCTCTGCTCCCATTGAATGCTCTGTTTCCTTGAGACTTTCATCCTCCTTAAGAGCACTGGGGCTCTCAGACTGGAGGTGGGACAGTACTACAGTCCCAGCTTTTTAAATGCATGAAGAGCAAATTCATTGATTTTCTATATGATTAAAGGACGATGTGCCTTCTTTCCAGTATCACAAACATATTTGGGAAACTGAATAAATTGAATACCAGTCTGCAAGAAAAGAACGCCCACATCCTTCAGCAATCAAATTATAGGATTAATGAAGAAAAATTTTTCTGGAAGACTAATCTGTTGAAGATAAACTATTACTCCTTCCCACACCTTTGCAGGTTCCAACTCACAATGGAATTATTCAGCCACCCACACAAATGGTGGCTCAGCATCTCAGCCAGCTGAAGGAAGAGTTTGAATTTTTTCCCCAACCTAGATGGGGCTCAAAGTACTATTGGGTGCAAAAACACTTTCACTGCAAGCGTGATGCTGTGGATTTGCAAATTTATCTGCATTTCCTGCAGTCGATTCTTGCTAGGAACATATGCCCAACTTTTTCTCCCAGAGTTCTGATTCATGGTCAAGAATACATACCCTGCACTCTCAACATAAGCCTTCACGCTGATGGTGTCATTCTTGTGTCCATCAGTTTTGTACAACTATGTGCTCAAGTGTGCTGAATCCAAGTATCAGTATTGATCTACTGTTGATGGCATATTGGAGATTAGATGTGCAATTTCTACCACACCATCAGACTTCAAAAGGTTGTGTTGCAACATATAAGCCCATCTATTTCATTACAGCATATTAAATAATGTATTTAATGTATAAATTCCATGGATTCCTCAGTAACTATATTGCTTTGTTCCTGTCTAGAATTATAGGAAACTGTAAATCTCAAAATCAGGTCTCACAGGCAAAAAGTTTGGGAACACCTGGGTTAGCTGTAGAGCAACTTCTGTGTTGGCAGCTGACAAAATATGCTAACCTGAGCTGTAGCCAATACCTTCTGATAGGTTAGTCACCTTGAGTTAGCACCACCATATGTTGAGGTAAGGTTTTTGATATGTGGATGGGAGTTGAGTTGTGGCAGCACTTGAGTTATAAATTAGAATCATAGAATAATAGAGCTGGAAAAGACTTCAGGAGGTCATCCAGTCCAGCCCCCTGCCCAAGGCAGGACCAATCCCAAATAAATCAACCCAGACAGGGCTTTGTCAAGACAAGTCTTAAAAACCTCTAGGGATGGAGATTCTACCAACTCCCTAGGTAACCCATTCCAGTAGTACTTCACCACTCTCCTAGTGAAATAGCTTTTCCTAATATCCAACATACCACCTCCCCCACTGTAACTTGAGACCACTGCTACTTGTTCTGCCATCCATCACTACTGTGAACAGCCTTTCTCCATCCTCCTTGGAACTTCCCTTCAGGAAGTTGAAGGCTGCTATCAAATCCCCCCTGGCTCTTCTCTTCTGCAGACTAAAGAAACCCAAATCCCTCCATCTCTTCTCATAGGTCATGTGCTCCCGACCCCTAATCGTTTTGGTTGCCCTCCGCTGGACCCTCTCCAATGCATCCACATCCTTTCTACAGTGAGAGGCCCAGAACTGGACACAATACTCCAGACGTGGCCTCACCAGAGCCGAATAAACTTAAGTTATTTTTCTTCAACTCATGTCATCATTGTGGTTAATTAATCTGGAAAACCCATACAAGAGGAGTGGAAGGGAGAATAGGAGGCTCTGACTACACTGCAGGTTTTTTGCAAAAGCGCATGCACACCTCAAAAGCACATCGCAAAAGTGATGTGCTTTTGCGCAAGAGAGTGTCCACACTGCATGGACACTCTTGAGCAAGAAAGTTCTGAGTGCCATTCACAGAATGGCCATCAGAGCACTTGTGCTTTTTGTAATAGGCTCTTTTTGGGCAAGAAACCCCTCTTGGGCGTCCACACGCACCTTTTCGCGCAAGAACTCTTGCGCAAAAAGGAGTTATGCCTCGTAGAAGGAGGTTTACCTACACTGCAAAAAGCCCTCTGTTCTGTCGATTGACTGTAGATTTTCCTAAGCAAAAATGCACTTGAGGTGTGGACACGCCACGGGTTTTTGCACAAAACCCCGGTAGTGTAGACATCGCCAGAGAGTAAAATAACACTCTTGGTTATACACAAGGAGTTCCAGCTGAAGTTAGTAAATTATTGAGCATACATAGGGCCAGGATTTATTCCTAAATTTATAAGAATATAAGCTTAATGTCAAAGGTAGCCTATAGCTCAATTAACATATATCAACAAGGGGAGCTACTACAAAACCACAGGAACCTATTAATAGACATGAAATATGGATGGATCATTACAAAACAGTCAAAGAATAATTACAAAGAACAGTATAACTGAGCAGCAGCTATACTAAAACACTAAGCACCAAAAGATTTAAACATTTCTATAACCTTATGGATGTGCACTGAAAAGAAAAAAAGAAAAAAAAAAGAGAGAGAGAGAGAGAGAGAGAAAAGAGACCAATGAAAGATCTCATATCACAACCTACTTCGGATGCCATCAATGAGTTTTAAAACAAAATTTTAAATGTATTTTTAGAAAGTTTCACATAAAACCCTATATGAATTTAAAAGTGTTTTAATTATATTTAGGGGTAATCATTAATATTATTTTTGATGCTAGAAAGGAATTTAAGCTTTTTCTTTAGTCATATAACTTCCCAGAACAGCACTACCACTGAGGAAGGAAGGAATCTGAGGCTACATGTATGCTACATGCTTTTTGCACAAGAAGCCTTTTGCACAAGAGTTTTTGCACAAAAACGTATTGCGCAAGAGCACGTCCACACCTCAAAGCACATAGCAAAAGCAATGTGCTTTTTTGCAGGAGAGCTTTTGTGCCATGTGCTTTTTCTTCACACTGAATGGACGCTCTTGCGCAAGAAAGCTCTGATGGCCATTCACAGAATGGCCAACAGAGCACCTGTGCTTTTTTCCATAGAGGTTTCTTGCGCAAGAAACCCCTCTGGAGCATCCACACTGGCCTTTTTGTGCAATAGCTGTAGTGCTAAAAGCAGTTATGCCTCAGAAAAGGAGGTTTGCCTACGGCGGAAAACTGCTGTTCTGCCGTTTAACTGCCCATTTAATTGGGCAAGAGCTCATTTGAAGTGTGGACGCTCCTCAGCTGTTTTTGCACAAAAACCTTGTAGTGTAGACGTAGCCTGAATGTCTCATCATCAGCCCTTGACTTAAGTGGTTGAGACCCTCATCTTTCCTATCTACATCACACAAGATAGAGATGCAATCCTCAAGCCAGTTTGATAAAATAATACATCACTTACAGTTAATTGTGAGAGAGATTACAGTCTGGGAAAAGGAAAATATTTTCCAATTTACCAGGTGAAAGATGCCAGAACTAATCCTAAGGAAAATCGACTTTCAGCTTGCCAATAACTTGAGAGCTCCAACAATCTGCATAAATAGGAGCATCTTGTAAACACTCTCATCATTTATATAGACTAGAGGAGTGATCCACATCAGGTCCTGGGAAACACCTCCACATGTAACAGTGACATACAGCCATGAGTCACACATTGCTCACCACAACACAGAGCAATCACCTGTGCTGATATTTCTGGTAATAACTAAATGCCAGTAAGAGATCTTACAGCGGGGAATCAAGATTTGCAGGAATATTAGCACTTCCAGGTCCTGCAAAACGTCAGCACATTGCACCATAACAACATTTCAATACAACATTCCCACAGAGCATGCAAAAGCAACACTCTTCCCCACGCTATCGCTATTTTACCCAGATAAACGGAGGTCACCGCCCGAAAACTTCGGGTAGAATTAACACCAGGAACGGGTCAAAAACTGGCCCTGGCCCTTGGGAGACTGTGAAGATGAAACTGTATTTCAGCCAGACCCTGCTTGTGTCCGTGCGTTACCCGGACTAAGACATCCCCTGACGTCACACCACTCAGAGGCGTGCCCCTCTACTTGGGGTGGGGGGGGCCTGCCTCGGGGCCTAGCACTGAGACATCGCCATGGTAACGCACACTCCGCCCCGCCCCCACACACGCTGGCAGAACTCACCTGCACCACCCAGAAGAGGTTGGTGGCCTCGGCTCCGGGGGCCGGCTCCCGAGCGAAGGGGCGGCGCTGGTCCAGGCGCTGAGACACCGCCGGGCCGTACCAGTCTAGAAGCAGCATCGCCAGGGCCGCCGCCAGCAGTCCCGCCGCCAACCGAAGCATCCTCCGCCCCCAGCACCCCCTGCCGCCGCGCCCACCTGCCCTTTTCCGGGAAACCCCGCTGACTTCACCGCTTCCGCCCAGCACCTTCCGGGCCCGAGCCGGCCGGCCTTCGCGAGGGCTTGTCAGGCCGCTACTTCTTCCCATCTATGGTCTTCTCGGAGGACTCCTGTTTCGCCCGGCGCGAGTCCTGTTTCTGTTGCAGTCAGTGGAGGAGGGGAGAGCTCGCCAGTTAGTTGAAGGGGCCAGTCCTCAAGGCATAGAATCCAGGCGTTCATATCATTGGGCCACCGCCCTCAGGGAGGCGGTTTTAATTCACATATCCCCCCATCGGCAGGCTGATGGATTTTGCTGCGAATTTTTTATCTTTGATTCAAAGATCTCACCAGTGCTTGCGTGAAATTTCCCTCACAGGTGCTAATCCCAGGTTGGTCCCCATTGGAGCCGCCCTGTGATGTGCTGCTCACCTATGTGAAGGATGTCAGTGTAGACTCTTGCGGTAGCTGGTGATTTTCTTAAAACCCATGCTTATGTTAGCATATGTAGTAGTATAATTCCAGAGTCTAGGGATTTAAGAAGAAAAAAAATCCCCTTTGTTCACTGTTTTCATAAAAAGAAGTAGTTTCTAATACTCAAAACTTGAAATCCTGCATCCAATAGGCTCAAAAGACATGAGGAAAAAATCTCAACATGTATGATTTAAATCTCAGTTTTTGAATCTCACAAATTGGGTGAGTAGAGGGAGAGACTCAATTTTTCAGTATTGGGACCGGCAATATTAGGACTCACATTCTTTTGCTTCTATATTATTTGTTGTGACAATCCACCATGAGTCTAATGGAAGCCCCATGCAAACTTAATGGCAATACCAGCACAGGGAATGAATTGCTTCCTAGTAACTTTTGTGGGGACTTCTTGTGCTTGACTGGCAGATGTGCTGAAGCTGGATTTTTTTAAATTGTTTTTCTCAAAAACTATATCAGTTTAGGGATCTGAACAAATAGCAACCAGATTAATTTAATTACTCTCCCCAGCATAATAGTTGGAGTCAATTTGCTTTGTCCTAGAGTCAGACTCCCTACATTGTTGCCAGGATTGCCTATGGAGCCCTTTTTAAAAATCTGTGTCACATTAGCCATCATCTAGCTATCTTGTACTAAACCTCCTCTGCTGATGCCTCAATCTGGGACAGTTTCTCAGATTTCTCCCCAACAGCCTTGTCTTCCTTGATTGCTCTTTCAGCACCTCCACTGTCCAATGGCCCCTATTCATTGTTTGGTAGGTATCCTCCTTTTTACGTATTTAAAAAAAGTCTGCTGTTATTTCTTGTTTCTTTAGCTAATTGCTTTTCAGATTTTTTTTTATATCTGTCTAATAATGTAACCCACTGCTCCTTTGGGAAAGTCATTTTGAAAAAAATTAAAGGAAGAGCTTAACTCTATAGAAAGGTACATGCTAAAATTCTTGAGCCAAAAAAAGATTGAAATATACATGTGCAGTAGGCATAGGTACAAAGGTTTCCAATCACAGTAGCTGGGTGTCTCAAGGAGATATACAGAAGCCATTGAACTTAAACTATGCCCAGACACAGTGAGTTTGAACCTTATCCTTGCAAGAAAGCTGAGAAGGAGCTGTAGGCAAGTAGTTGCCTCTGCTAAGGGCTTTTATTCTTTTGGAAAATGTACCCTGCTAATTTGTACAGCTAATTTAGAAAGGACTGTAACTAGTCCCTATTAACAAATAGGGAGGAACTGGTTGAGAATTTGAAAGTGGAAGGCAGCTGGAGTGAAAGTGATCATGAAATCATAGAGTTCATGATTCTAAGAAATGGTAGAGGGAGAACAGCAAATTAGAGACAACGGATTTCAGGAAGGCAGATTTTGGTAAACTCAGAGAGCTGGTAGGTAAGGTCCCATGGGAGAAAAACTGAGGAGAAAAACAACTGAAGAAAGTTGGCAGTTTTTCAAAAGGACATTATTAAGTGCCCAAAAGCAAGCTTTTCTGCTGCACAAAACGAGCTCAAACTAGCTACAGGCATAAAGGGAAACAAGACGACATTCTATAAATATATTGGAAGCAAGAGGAAGACTAAGAACAGGGTAGGTCCATTGCTTAGTGAGGAGGGAGAAACAGTAAGAGGAAACTTGGAAGTGGCAGAGATGCTTAATGACTTCTTTGTTTCAGTCTTCATCAAGAAGTCTGATGAAGGAATGCCTAACATAGTGAATGCTAGTGGGAAGGGGGTAGATTTAAAAGTAAAATTAAAAAAGAACAAATTAAAAATCAATTAGAAAAGTTAGATGTCTGCAAGTTACCAGGGCCTAATGAAATGCATCCTAGAATACTCAAGGAGCTGATAGAGGAGGTATCTGAGCCTTTAGCTATCATGGTTGGAAAATCATGGAAGATAGAAAAGATTCCAGAAGACTGGAAAAGGGCAAATATACTGCCCATCTATAAAAAGGGAAATAACAACCCAGGAAACCACAGACTGGTCAGTTTAAGTAATTAAGGAAATAATCTGCAAACACCTGGAAGATAATTAGGGTGATAAGGAACAACCAGCATGGATATAATTTGTTCTTTACAAGTCAAACCAATCTGATAGCTTTCTTTGATAGGATAATGAATCTTGTGGATAAGGGAGAAGTGGATGTGGTCTACCTACACTTTAGTAAGGCATTTGATATGGTCTCACATTCTTATCAATAAACTAAGCAAATACAACTTAGATAGGGCTACTATAAGGTGGGTGCATAACTGGCTGGATAACCATTTTCAGAGAGTATTTATTAATGGTTCACAATCCTGCTGGAAAGGTATCAAAATTGGGGTTCCATAGGGGTCCGTTTTGGGACCGGTTCTGTTCAATATCTTCATCAACAATTTAGATATTGGCATAGAAAATACTCTTATTATGTTTGCAGACGATACCAAGCTGGGAGGGATTGCGACTGCTTTGGAGGATAGGGTCATCATTCAAAATGATCTGGACAAATTGGAGAAATGGTCTGAGGTAAACAAGATGAAGTTTAATAAGGACAAATGCAAAGTACTCCACTTAGGAAGGAACAATCAGTTTCATACATACAGAATGGGAAGCAACTATCTAGGAAGGAGTACAGCAGAAAGGGATCTAGGGGTTATAGTGGACCACAAGCTGAATATGAGTGAGCAGTGTGATGCTGTTGCAAAAAAAGCAAACATGATTCTGGGATGCATTAGCAGGTGTGTTGTGACGAAGACATGAGAAGTCATTCTTCTGCTCTACTCTGCACTGATTAGACCTCAGTTGGAATATTGTGTCCAGTTCTGGGCACCACATTTCAAGAACAATGTGGAAAAATTGGAGAGCGTCCAGAGAAGAGCAACAAGAATGATTAAAGATCTAGAGAACTATGAAGGAAGACTGAAAGAATTGGGCTTGTTTAGTCTGGAAAAGAGAAGATTGAGGGGGGACATGATAGCAGTTTTCAGATATCTAAAAGGGTATCACAAGGAGGAGGGAGAAAACTTGTTAATCGTGGCCTCTAAGAATAGAACAAGAAGCAATAGGCTTACACTGCAGCAAGGGAGGTTTAGGTTGGACATTAGGAAAAAGTTCCCAACTGTCAAGGTGGTTAAACACTGGAATAAGTTGCCCAGGGAGGTTGTGGAATCTCCATCTGTGGAGATATTTAAGAGTAGGTTAGATAAATGTCTATCAGGGATGGTCTAAAACAGTACTGGGTCCTGCCATGAGGGCAGGGGACTGGATTCAATGATCTCGTGAGGTCCCTTCCAGTCCTAGTATTCTCTGATTGTAACTATTTTCTGAAGGATAATAAATTGCACATGGTCTATGCAGATATGTGAAGATGATTGCTGGGTATGTTGCTACTTTTCCACTTGGGAGATTATTATAGCAGGGGATCAGCACTGACTAATCAAATCGAAGGCTGTCTACCTTGCCCCCATTTTGCAATGGGGAATATCGCCATGCCTCACTTGCATAATTAATGATGCTCCATTTTTGCACGAGGCTTTTGCACAAAAATGGAGCCTAATTAATTATGCAAATGAGGTATGGTGATATTCCACACTTTGCCTCATTTGCATATTTTGTGCAAACAAGCAACGTAGACATAGCTATAGGCTACATCTACACTGGCAGCTTCTTCCGTAAGAACTGTTTTGCGGAAGAGTTCTCGTGCAAAAAGTCTTCCACAAGAATGCGTCTACACTGGCACGTGCTTTTGCTCAAGAGCATCTATGGCAGTGTGGACACTCCCTTGTGCAAGAAAGCTCTGATGGCCATTTTAGCCATAGGGGCTTCTTGAGCAAGAAATTCATGTTGCCTGTCTACACTGCCCTCTTGCACAAGAGGACTTATTCCTCAAGGGGAGAGGAATAACTCTTTCGGAAGAAGCCCTGTTTTCTGACGTTAGACTGTAAATTTACTTATTCAAGAACGTGCGTGCAATGTAGACACCTGGCAAGTTTTTGTGCAAGAATAGCTGTTCTTGCACAAGAAGCCATCAGTGTAGATGTAACCATAAAAGTTTTTCCGTTAAAAGTTAAAAAGTTTTGCACAAAAGGGACTTTTGCCCGAACGGGAAGGGCAAAGTATTTCCGCAAGAAGCACTGATTTCATACATTAGGAAGTCAGTGCTTTTGCGGAAATTCAAGCGGCCAGTGTAGACAGCTGGCAAGCTTTTGTGCAAAAACTGGCCAGTCTAGACACAGCCATAGTGTTTAACTAAAAGGAAGATGAAAGACAATTAGGATACTATAACCTAATTTCTGAACAATGGAACTGAGAGTATTTAAAGGCCTAGAGATCCTGAGACACATACCCATATAAGAGGCTCACAGTCAGAAGCAGATTAAGCTTTTGTGGGGCTCTGGGCCACAGCAAGTGAAGAACCCCTTCACTCCTTATGCCTGTAGTCTCTCCTCCCCTCCCTCCACCTGGAATTCCTGCTGGGAAGTGGAGCTGGGGCACAGTGACTTGCTCTGCCCCCTCTGCCTGATGCTCCTGCTAAGCAGCAGGGTTGGTGAATAGGTGTGCTCATTTTTGGGGCCCACCCAATTGGCTGGGGCCCTTGGGCTAATCCACTGCTGTTAACTATTTTAGGTTCTTACAACTTTTTTTTCCCATGAGCAGAGCTAAGGAATATGGGAAGTCAGAGCACTGATGGGCAAAAAAAATATGCATACGTGTGGTATGCTGGGGATTTGAGTTGGAAGAATATGGGCAGGAGAGGGAGCATTGGAGATGCAGGATGGATGGAGGAAGAGAATGAGAGGGTTTGGAAGCTGTGGTGAGAGGAAAGCAATAAATGGGGATGAGGTAAGTAATAGGGAATGGAAGAGGACTCAGGTCATAGAAGAGGGTGAGAACTGGGAGGGGACAGTAGGGGTAGTGGAGGGATAGGGGCATAGGTACAGGTCACTGAACATTCTCCCTTCCTATTTGTGGGCCCAGATGCAGGGGAAAAGGAGAAACCCTTCCAGCAGGTCAGGGTTTGTAGCTGAACCCCTCCTGACACAGTGTTGTCTACACTGGGTTAAGCTGATATAACTGTGTTGCTCAGGCATGAGGAATTCTCACACACCTGAGCAACTTAGTTATATTGATGTAGGCCTCTCATTTCGACTTGGCATTATTCCAGAATACACGTGCAAACAGGAAGCTATATAAGTACAGTCATTTAACTATTCCGGTATGACTGGTAAAAACTTTCTAGTGTAGACAAGCCCTTAATTAAACCAATGCAAATATCTATATAAACAATCTTATTTCTGTTCAAGAGCAGTTTATTGCTAATCAACACCGTAAGCCAACATACCCATGTTCACAAAGAGCTCTGCAATGTTTTAACAACGTGGGCTTGCCCCTAAGAAGACGCCCTGAAGAGAAGAGCAGCCTTAACGTAACGGTCCTGCTGCTTCCATGTTCTGGTCACCCCCGCTGGCTGCTCCCTTCGAATCGGGCTTCTGCCACTGTAGCCGTATGACGCTGTGGCCCCGCCCTCTGTTGGCTTTTCCCCTGCCTCTGTCTCGGAAATAGGATCGGAGCTGAAAGCAAGTAAAGGCAGCGGCTTCAGCAGTTGTGACTGCGCAGGCACAGATCGGTAGCGCATGCTCAGTGGCAGCTAGGCACGCTCGCAGTCGGGAAGCAGATTCGGCCGCTATAGCTTAGCTCGGCTACCCTGGCAACTTGTTTCCGGTCGGCTCTGCGGGGCGGGGCGGGGCGGGGCTTGGCAGCGGTGTCTTTTGCCCTCAAAATGGCGGACGGAGGAGCCGGAGCAGGAGCCAACGGTGGGGATTCCGTGCAGCTCCTGGAGCGGGCCATGGTGAGACTCCTGTCGTGTGGGTCCTCTCTGGGAGCCGCCCACGCCCTGCCTGTGGTGACCGGGTAGCCGCTGGAGCTCCCAGCGGAGGAGAGCCTCATCCTCTGCCCGCGTGGGGGAGCAGTGGGACGTTGGTCGCCTTCCCTCAGAGCCGGTGAGGGCCCCCTGGGCAAGGACCACCGGGTACCTGTCCAGCGGGGACTTGCCCTGGAGTGTGACAGCACCGCCACCGAGTGTGGACGCACCTGCTCTCTCTTTTGCCCATTGTCTGCCCTGCACTCAATGGCTGTTTCCAAGTGGCACAGTTCCATGCGAGGGTGACACTCATGCCCTGTGTAGTGACCACTATGCCCACATTAAGAGAGCAGTGACAAACTCTCGGTTGCATTGTAGAGATGGTCTTCAGTGACAGGTGGGGTAAAGGTATTATAGCGTGGACTTGAGATAAAGGATGATGGCAGTATTTTGCTTAAATGCGAGTTTCCCTGTGTTGGAATAACAGAAAGACTGATAAATACTAAGTAGCCACTCAGTTGCAAAGCAAATATGGCCCTGATGCCACAGGAAAGCAGAGTAGTCAAATATACCCCACGATATCGTGGAGCAGGATGTTACAACAAGCAGTTACCTAATAAAGGGTAATCTGTTGTGTACATTTGATTCGCTAGTGAAAAGTAATACCTTCTTACTATGCAGGAAGGGAAGGAGTTTCCTAATCAAGTGCTTTGCTTGAAGTTGCATAGAATCAGTTGTTGAAAGTGATGAAATTAAATCATCCACCTCATAATTCTGTTCTAATCTGAAGGTTGTCTTGGAGAATAATCTGATTTTTTTCCATCTGTCTAGATATGCATGTCTCAAGTTAGGGAAAAGGGCCCTTTATTAGTGGCAGTACGCTTCATGCACCAAATAAGTTATATTTATGTTGAAGATGAAGTAGGATAAATATTTGTTAATTTCTGGGTTGTTATATGTAATATACATTTGGGGGTCCTTTATTATTTGCCACTTGATTTGTATTTGTGTCTATATGTAGATATAACTGGATCTTATTTTCTTTCATCAGCCAGTGTAAAGCTGAAGGCTTCAAATGAAAATAAAGGGAACAGTATTGACTCAAAAATTTAAACATAAAATCTTGCTTGAAAACACTAGTTTGAAAATCTGTTTAAAAATATCGTAGTCTAGTCTCTTGTAACAGGTCAATGTTAAGTGAGAACTGCATACTTATTAACTATTTTACTTCTGTATTTTGTATTTCTAAAGTAGACTTTAGAACTACCCAAGAATGTAGTCAGTGTCTAATGCTGGGAGTCATCAGAGCTATAGACTGGGCTCCAATGTTCCATTGATTTCTACTTTAGCAAAACCACCGTTTTGTGTACTAATATAAAATTAAAACATAGAATTTATTTTAAACGTGGGGTAGGAATTCCAGCTGCTTGACAGAATAGCAGGGAATTAAAGTGATTGGTAAAATGGTGTAGGATTGAACTGACTGATATCATTCGACATTCAAACATCCATACTTGCAGAATAGGATACAGAAAAATGTGACAGCGTGGTGTTGAATTTAAATTCAGTGTATGGATTAGTAACTTAAATAATAAGGCATTTGATACTTTGTGATCTACAGAGAAAAATCAACTTAAGTCTGGTTGTGTTCCATTTCCATACACAGCTGTTCAGATAGCCATAAGTCATTTATGGAGTAACTACTGCTCTCTTCTTGAAAAGGACATAGTACACAGTGCCCCCCCCCCCCCCCCCCCCCCCCCCCCCCCCGGGGTGTGTTTATCTCCTAAACTCTTCCAAGGAAATGTTCATTTAAATGAAACTTGTCAAAAACATCCACAGTTCTTTCTCTTTCTCTTCAGGGCAAAACTGCTTAGCACAGAATAGAGATCACGATTTTGAAAGGCCTTAGTAAAATTACACATGGAAAGAAAGTGTTCTGTATTCATAGGAAAACTGTCTGAATACCACATAAGATTCCTTTTCCAAGGGTTCTTAATGATGTGAAATGCCATAAACCAACATTTCTACAAACTAAAAGTCATATCCCTCTGAAGAGACACTTTAAAATGACTGGTTAATGTTTCTTACAGATAAGACCAAATGCCCTAAATAAAAATATGGTTTCTCCTTGAACTCTTTTTGACAAAATATGCAAAATGAGAAATCCCAAAGTTAGTGATTTTTTTTTTTTCAAAGCAGAATATTGAGTTCAAGAGAAGTAGTCAAAATCCAAATCCAGATGCTGGAAGAGGGAACATGCTGAATGGGGAGGGAAAGGGAAAAAAAAACATAGGTAGATGCAGCACTAACAAAGGGCAGTAAATAGGGGAATAAATGCAACATAATCTCACCAGAAACCCCAGCTTCTTCACTATACTTAAACAAAGCTATCTGAATACAACTTGTGCTGTTTACAATCAATGCAAATTTGTGTTCAAAATTGTACTAAAATGGCATGGCTAATATATTTTTAAACTGATGTTTTGTAATCTAGACATTCTCTGAAGATTAGAAAGGGGAAAAAAATAATGCCCTCACTTTATGCATTTGACATTGCTGTGTGTATAGTTTCAGTTTCACTGTTTCCTTGTGGAATCGATCAGTTTCACTGTTGGAGCTTTTTCTGAAGCATCAGAAAACATTTTAAAATATAGGGAAACATGATTGTAAGCTGCAGGGAACTCTAAGAGTGTAATACCTGAAGTTTTTGATGTTCAGTTGCCACTTCCGTTTTCTTGTTTAACTAGATTTCAAGTTCATGGTGCCCCACTAACACAGTATATTGTTCTGAAGTGATTCTCTGCCTTAGAGAGATATAGTAATAGAGATTTAGCCGTGTTAGCTACATATTAGCTTTCTGGCCCATGAAAGCTCATCACCTAATAAGCCATCTTGTTAGTCTTTAAAGTGCTGCATAGTCCTTTGTTTAGAGAGACATGGTATTGAATTACCTAATGGGGTCTCACTTATGATTCATTACATACAACTACTACTCTGATTTCTTCATTTGCAATTCTAAAGTTAAGGAACTGGAAATGCTAAATTAGGAGGTCTAGAATCTCTGACAAAGCACAAGGAGGCAAAGAGGATTTGTGCTGAGAAGCAAGAACATGACTTCATGGGCTCTAAGCGATTAGATCAATTAAAGTCAAGATTTGTACTGATAATGTGCTGCTTTGCTTTCAGATTCAGTAACTGCAAGGCTAGGAATCCTACAGAATATCTCTTAAATGTTAAAATACAGTATGGTTCCCAGATTGCTGGTATTGAAAATTAAAAAGGTCCTTTTAAAAAAAGGTTTTAAAACTGAGAGCTGGGGCAAAGCCAGCAGGTACAAAACAGCACATGGTTGAGACGTTGACTTCCCTAAGTGGAGGATCTATTAATGGAGAGCCTCTCTGTCTTAGAAAGGAAGAGAAGATGGAAAATAATTAACTATAGATAGGATCTGATCAGAAACAGTCAAATGTGGTTGACAGCTAAAATTGCCAAGTTTTTAAAGCGCTTATATGCCAATGCTAGAAGTCTAAGATGGGTGAACCTGTTAAATGAGGATATTGATACAATGGGGATTACAGAAACTTGTTAGAATGAAGATAATCAATGGGACACAATAAAAGCAGGGTACAAAATACACTGGAAGAGAGAATAGTTTGTATTGGTGGGGGACTGGCATTATATGTGGGGGGAAAAGCATAAAATCAAATTAAGTAAAAATCTTAAATGAATCAAAGTGTGCCATAGAATTCTATGGATAATAATTCCATGCTCTAATAATACGAATATAGCAGTAGCGATATATTACCAACCATCTGGCCAGCAAGGTGATAGTAACTGACAAATGCTCAGAGAGATGTGACACGCTGTTAAAATAAAATAATCTGCTTGTCATCACCTACAGTCCACAACTTAAACCCATCCAACACATTATCAACAATCTACAGCCTATCTTGGAAAATAATCCCTCACTCTCACAGGCCTTAGGGGGAGGGGTAAAGGTCAGTCCTCACCTACAGACAATCTCCCTAACCTCAAACAAATTCTTTCCAGGCCCTACGCTGCACATCTCCATCATAATCATCCAGGAACCCACCCCTGCAGTCAGCCCTGGTGCCAGCTCTGTCCACACATTTAGGCTGTGTCAGCACTGGCACGATCTTGCGCAAAAGCGGCCTCTCTTGTGCAAAAACTTGCTGCCTGTCTACACTGGCCACATGTTCTTGTGCTTGTAAACTGACGTTCTAATGTATGAACTCAGGGCTTCTTGCGCCAGAACTCTGATGCTCCCGCTCAGGAATAAGCCCTTTTGCGCAACTATTCTTGTGCAAGAGGCCAGTGTAGACAGGTAACTTGAATTTCTTGCGCAAGAAAGCCCTATGGTTAAAATGGCCATCAGAGCTTTCTTGCGCAAGAGAGTGTCTACACTGGCATGGATGCTCTTACACCAAAGCACATCTCTTGCGCAAAAGCACATGCCAGTGTAGACGCTCTCTTCTGGAAGAGTTTTTGCACAAGAACTCTTCCGCAAAAGAGTTCTTGCGCAAGAAGTTGCCAATGTAGACGTATCCCTAGTAAATATAGTCATGTAACACTCTTGTGGGGTATGAAATGCATTCTATTTTACAGATGGGATGTGGAATGTGAGTTATCCAAGGATTAATAGGAAGTTTGTGGTCAAGCTAAAAGTGGAATAACTAGTCCCATGTTGTAGCCATAAGATGATTTTTCATTGCCTAAAGTAATACAGATTGTACCTCCCTAAACTGGGACTCTCTAGTCTGGCAACATCCGGACCATGGATGTTCCTGGACCAGAGAACTCCAGGGCCCAGAGTCTGGTCGCAAGGGGGCTGATGACTGGGAGCTCAGAGGCAGGAGGCCTGTGGCGGGAGCCCATGACAGCAGCTGGGGGGGGGGGGGGGGGGGGGGGGGGGGGGGGTTGCTCGCAGCAGGGCTGGTGGTGCTTGTCTGTCCAGCCAAGGGTGGACCAGGGGTGTTTGTCCAGCTTGGGGGAGGACTTCAGGACAGAGGCAGGCCACGTCCAGCATCTGCCAGGCAGTGGCACAGAAGCTGGCCAGGACTGGAAACAGAGCTGGGAGGCCAGTAGTAGGGAACCTCCCCATGTCCAGCAAATTCCCTCATTTGGGTCTAGTCAGGTCCCAAGGGTGCCAGATCAGGGAGGTCCAACCTGTATATACTTCCATGATACAATTATGAGAATTTAATATCTTAAGCCAAAGATAGCTGATTAGAAAAGTTTCTTCTTTCCTATCATAATCCACTTTCTTCCATGCTCTGAGTAACTTGTAAGTCCTTAGAAAAGAACTGAAAACCTTGAGTGCTTTAAATGTTTGAGAATCTGAATGCTGTGTGAAGCTATGCTGTAAGTTCATGGATTGCTAAGAAAACCTGCCCCATATTTCCTGAACTTTTTACATGCCTTATTCACAGGGCTCAACAAACCACTGAATCTACTCGCCCATGGCGAGTAGATTTCAGCTGGTCGCTCCATGAACCCCATTCACCGGCGCTGCGCGCATGCGTGGTGCAGAGCTGGCGAGTAGCTCTCGCCGGGGTTTGTCAAGCCCTGCTTATTCAGACAGTTTCTTGGGAACACAGCTGATTGACACAGTTGCAGCCCTATGAAACTTACACTTTGCATTCTTGTGCTTTGAATGGCAACATGTCAAGAAAGCCACTCTTTTCTTAGTTTAACAGATACAGTGAGCCAAATTGGGAAGGAACATGTGGCAATTGCCCCACGTACCCTGCCTGCAGCTTCTCTCTGGGGTTGGAGCCACGCAGAGGCCGGCAGCTGCTCCCTGGGACAGGCTTGGGTGCCAGCCAGTAACTGCCCACTGGGATACTTGTTACCCCCCTAGTGGTTATGCATTAGTATAACTTCCCTGCTAATACAGCCCTTACTTTCCATTTGACATGAAAGAATCACATTTCATGCCCATCCCATTATCCTGGCACAACCAAACCCTAACCTTGCTTTAAGTTATGGTAAGTGGAAGCGGCATACAAAATTTGGTGATCTTAGTTCTGTTTATGAGGAGTTCTTGAACAAATGAAGTCATGGACACAGACAGACACATTTCTAAAATACATAGTAAGAAGGAAGAAAATGAGTGGATACAGAAGGGCAGGCATTTTTTTTAATTTTACTGTGAATGAATTGACCTAGTTATATCATTAAGATAAAAGTAAAGGGTTTTGGGATTGGATTTTTTTTGTCTTTTGTGAGACAGATTTTCTTTAGTTGAGTTCACTAACAAGTTGGGATGTTAAAATGTGGGTAATCATGTAAACGTGTAACTGCTAAAAAACATACCCTCAAGCTGGTGAGTGCTGCTCCTGGGAAGCCAGCTGTTGCCTCTCACAGTGCAGGCCGGGAGCTGGTGCATGCCAGGAGCTGATTTTTCAGCTGGCTCCCTGTATATACTGGCTCCCACCTGCCTCCCAGCGCTGCCGCCTCTGATAGCAGTAACTCCTGCCTGCAGTCCCTATGCTGCTACCTCTGATACAGAGGCAGCAGCATGGGGTGGAAACCGGCTCTCTAGGAACGGGGTAGGAACCTGTGTGTATCTGTTTGCATGCCTGCTAACAAATGGAGCACCCTGTTCCTTCCATGTCAGATTCCAACACTTTCTAAATTTCAATGGACTTATGCTTTGCCTGCTGGCCTAGAGAAAATTTTGAGTGAGGATCATTTGTGCAAACAACTTGTATTTATATGAAAAATGAATTACAGATGTTTATGTTCATCTTATGTTTAGCTTAGATGTTTAGCTTATGTTCACTATAAATGCCTCCCACATTAAAAAGAAATAGAGTGGGAATACTATGGAAGAAGGCATGAAGTTAAGAGTTGAAGAAATCAAGCAGTTAGAGAGCACCTGTAGATTTCTAAAGAGCTAAAAGAGGAGCAAATAGCAGAGCTGTAGCTTGGGGGTAAACCTTTAAACGTTCTAAAACTGAACATAAATTACTTCCTGTTGTTAATTTAGCCTACAAATGTGGATATGCCTTTTTCCTGGTGCACAGAGCTTCAGATTGTTGAGACAGAAAGTGACTCTTGTTTTGTAGTAATCATTGTTTCTCCTTAAATATATTCATTTCCTTAATTTTGTTTTTCCACTGATGTATTACCCCAACTTTAATTTTTTTGCAGTGGTGGGACGAGAGAGTTGACTTTCAGACTGCCTTTTTACAACAACTGTCAAAGCATGTGCCAAACATCTACTCTGCTGAAATGGACCCCGTGGTGGAGGAGCAGGAAGAAATGGTTCAGATAAAAATATTTGACCCTCTGGAGTGGTACTTGTTTCGGGAAGACCCAAGCATGTGCTTGGCGAAACTGCAGCAGAGTGGAATTTCTCAACTCTGTGGGAAAGTGTTCAAAGGTGGGGAAACTACATATTCTTGCAGGTAAGGCAGTTATCATGAATATTTCCTGTGAGGTAACTTGGTGATAATAGACACTATAAAATTATTTTTGCTGTTAGGATCCTTGGGTGAGTGGCTATGATAATTGCTTTGGTATTCCAATCTACTTTAAATTGAGCACGTGTAAAGCAAAAATGAAGTTACTTTTCTGTGTGGTAATGCCTTGTTCACAACTCATATTAAGTTTCTTGACTTTAAATTGTTAATAGATATATAGAAGACTTAGTCCCCAAAGTGCGAGAAGTCTGCAGCATGGTCTGATCTACAATCCTCTTATCCTGTTGTCATCTTCTTTTGTCATACTCATACAATGTATTAGGCTAAGAAAATCTTCATCCCTCCTTTTTTTTTTTTTTTTTTTTTTTTTAAGGCAGTGTGCAAGCTACAAAACTTGCAAAAATTGTCATAGTTAGTGATATTTGCTGATTATTTAAAGAAAAAGCTAAGCTTAATTTACCATCAAAGAAGGAAAAAAATCCAAGGGGAACAAATTGTTCTCTCAGTGCTGGCTGCTTGAGTAACAGTGGCTGTGGCTCCAGCTCCATTCTCCTCAATACCCTCTCCCAACCCCTCCTCCCCCCAAAAAGAAGAAAGGCAAGGGGGAAAATAAGAGCTCGTAAAACAGCAGGCTTTTATACACAAGCTTGCTGATGATTTAACTAAGAACCACCACCCTTCAGCCCTGAGCATCGACTTCCACTATGCCTGGCGTGCAGGGGTTTAAGAAATGCTGCAACTGTAATGAATCTATGCCAGCCTTTGATGGCCATAAATGTGAGCACTGCCAAAGCTCGTTGGCCAAGGTGAGAAGGATCCAGAGCTTAGGTTCCGTATATCCCTTCTGGAGAAGGCTTTGCATCCCACGGGGGAACCTTCACTAAATCAAATGGCAGACTCCCTGAAGTATACATCTGCCTCTTGGACACCTCAGAGACATCAAAAGACCAGGATTTCGCCAGCCAGATTGCTACTGCCCAAGCTGTCCCCCAGAATGACCAGGGGAGACATGGCTGGTATCTCCGGCTCTCTGGTGCCGAGGTCTGCCTCCAAAGCAGCTGCTCTGACACCTAACATGGTTACAGCACCCGCACTCTCCTCTTCCGCACCAGGGAAAGCACACAGGCAAGCCCCAGTGCCAAAGTAAGCGCCTACATGTGCGGCATTGGCGAACAAAGTGGATCCAGCTACATAACGGCTCTGTAAATCCACAGTACTGCCATCTAGCATAATGACTTCTCCAATGCCTCCCCCTGTGCAGGCTAATATCAGCTTGCAGGCAGCCCAGACTGGGTTTAATGAAGTGCTGGCATACAGCAAGGACTTCAGGGATAGTGCGAGTGAACAGACCCCCCGCCCCCTTACTCCCATCAAGGAAGCAATCTCCAGCACCATACCCATCATACTCACCTCCGCACAATGGGCAGGAACGCATAAGAGTGACTGAGTATGAACAGAGGAGCGCTTTCTCCTTGTAGCATCCATCTCCTATCACATTCCAGAAAGGACATCGCTATACAGCATGCCCGTACGACCCCCAGTGGCATCCAAACTGGTACTGCCCGCCTCCACACTACCCACAGTACCAGGCACCCTGGGACTATTGGGCACCACTTAGGCACCAGTCTGCTGGCCCATCACCCTCACCGAAAAGGCTACCACTAGCCTCACCATCCCACACCCTGGGGACCATGCCAGACTCAGAAGAGGAGGACGGTCAATTATCTAATGATCAGGACAACACTTGGCTTGCATGCCAATCACCACAAGACAACTCTTCCCCCCCCCCCCCCCCCCCCCCCCCCCCCGAGGAAGCTATAGTTCTTGATGATGAACACACCACAGCAGACCTGAAGCAATTTCAGGGTCTTTTAAAAAGGGTTGCTGCTACCCAGGAAATAAAATTACAGGAGGTCAAGGAGAAAACAGCATCGTCTCCTAAAGAATATTCGCCCGTCATCCCAAGGCAACAAGACCAATTGCTACAGCCATGGTCATGAGGGGAACATCATGGCTGCAGGCCGCAGGGGTCCCAAAGGAACTCCAAACTAAGGTGGAGGACCTCCCCTTTGACAAGCACAAACTCTTGTGACCAACACTGATGATTCTACACAGCAGCAAGAATTTGCATACTGCATTGCGTACTCTAGAAATGTACACACCACCTTACAAGTGGAGGCGCTACACCCCCTACAGTAGAAATAGGGACTGATAGTACAACCGTCCTCAATATAGACTATATGAATACAATCACTCCAGACAGCACACCCAGAGGAACCACAAACAACAGCCATGCTCCTCTGGTGGCCAAGCTCCTAAGCAGCAAATTTGAAACATTGGTTGGGGGCCTGCCCAACTTCCCTGATCATCCAAAGCAACAAAGCTAGAAACATCTATTCGACCACAGGTTATATCCTTTCCTTTATAACTGGGTCTCAATAATATCTGACCAGTGGGTCATAGAAATCATCCATACAGGATACTCAATTCTGTTCACCTTCCTTCCCCCGCGCTCTTCAGGGACCCCTCTGACGAGATACCCTTCAAGCAAGAAATCGATCAACTTCTCCTCGAAACATACCAGGGAAGGGGGTTCTACTCAACTTATTTCCTAACCCAGAAGCGCACAGGGGGCTGGAGACCGATTCTAGACCTCCGCAAACTAAAGAAGTTCCTGTGAAAGCAGTGATTCAAGATGGTCACACTAGCTTCAATCATCCCAGCACTGGACAGAGGGGACTGGTTCGCAGCCCTTGACCTACAGGATGCATATTTTCACATTGCAATACATCCTGCCCACAGATGCTATCTGAGATTCACGGGAGGGAGCACTCATTTCCAGTACGAAGTCCTATCTTTTGGCCTATCCTCGGCACCGCGGTCTTCTCGAAGGTCCTAGTAGTGGTTGCAGCGTACCTTCAGCGGCAAGGGGTTGTGATTTTCCCAGACCTAGACAACAGTCTAATAAAGGGACGCTCCAGCTCATGGCCATATGGTGGTCACCACCTCTGTGGTCCAATATGCATGCTTACATTTCCAAGCCCTGCAGCATTGGCTGGCATCCGTCTATACACCATTGCGGCACCCACTGCACAAAACAGTAGTTGTGCTCTGACATGTGCTGGAATCCCGCAAATGGTGGACATCCCCCTGCAATTTACTCACAGGGTGCTCTTCTTTCAACAAGAGCCATTGGTGCAGATCACAACTGATGCTTCACTGATAGGGTGAGGTGCACACCTACACCACCACACAGCACAAATCAAATAGTTACCATACAAAGCACTACTTCACATCAACCTTCTCAAGCGCAGAGCTGTCATGCGCAGAGCTGTCATGAATGCATGCAGCCCTTTACCTCATTCGTCGCCAACAGAACTGTCCATATTCTTATGGACAAAACTACCACCATGTTTTACATAAACAGGGTGGAGCTTGTTCCCATCCCTGGTGTGTTCAGTATGGGGTCACACTAAAAGCAGTATACTGACCAGGGGCCAACAACACCATGGCAGATGCTCTGAGTCACAACTTCACCATGGATCATGAGTGGGAACTCCACCCACAGGTGTTAGATTCCATTTTTTGGAGGTGGGGCTATCCAACAACAGATCTCTTTGCAACCATGAGCAACGCCAAATGCCCTTATTTTTGCTGCTAGGTGGGACTGGGAAAGGGATCCAGGGAAAACATATCCCTGATCCCATGGGACAAACCGATTTACTATGCCTTCCCTGCAATACCATTGATTTCCCAGAATCCTGCTCAAGATGCACTCGGATGCAGCTCGAGTCATTCTAGTGGCCTCATCCTGGTCCAGGCAGACCTGTTTCCCATACCTCCAGCACATTTCCATCGAGCCACCCCCACCGCTCTCCCATGGCGCAATCTCTTTTTCCAGAACATTGGCAAACTACTGCACCCTGACCCACGCACTCTTCATCTCTATGCCGCGCTCCTGTCTGGTTCCGCGGCGCGGAAGTTGCTTGCTTGGAGCAAGTAACAAACGTTCTCCTTCACAGCATGAGGCATACTATTAGAACAACTTACCTTAAAAAATGGAAACGTTTCACATCTTGGTGTCGTCAGAGGCAACTCAATCCGGACAAAACCCCGATCCACACGATCCTCGACTACTTACATGGCTTGAAGAGTTACGGCCTATCAATGTCTTCCATTAAAGTGCACTTGGCAGCCATTGCTGCCTTTCATGACCACATAGAAGGGTCATCAGTGTTCACCCATCCCGTGACTAGAAGATTCTTTAAAGGCCTTCAGAACCTCTACCCACCTCACAGACCTCATGGGACCTGAACTTGGTTCTTGAGGCCCTTATGAGACCTCCCCCTCCCCCCCTTTTTGAACTTATGGGCACATGCCCACTATGACTTCTCACAATCTATCAGAGGCAGCAAGGGGAAGGAAAAGGTACTTCAAAGGGTGGTACTTCAAAGCGGCAGCACTGCATGGAGCCCGGGATCCCGGACTCTGTGCAGCGCTACAAAGGGGCAGTGCTGCACAGCTGATTCCAGACTCCCTTGTGGCGCTGCCCCTTTGAAATTCCGCTTTGAAACACCACAACTGCGTTTCAAAGGCACAGTGCCGCAGGGAGCCCAGGATCAGCTGTGTGGTGCTTGCCCTGGGCTCCATGCAGCATTGCCCCTTTGAAACACCACAGTTGCATTTCAAAGGGGGCAGTGCCACACAGAGCCTGGAATCAGCTGGAGTTCCCAGCTGATCCCAGGCACTGTGCAGCGCTGCCACTTTGAAACACCAGAGCGGCATTTCAAAGGGCAACGCCACACAGAGCCCGGGATCAGCTATGCAGTGCTGCCCCTTTGAAATGCCGCTGTGGCGTTTCAAAGCGGCAGTGCCACGTGGAGCCCAAAGTCAGCTGGGGAGTCCCCAGCTGATCCCGGGCTCCGTGTGGTGCTACCCCTTTGATATGCCGTGGCGGTGTTTCAAAGGTGCAGCACCGCCCATCGACTAATCGAATAGTCAATACAAAAATGCATTGACTGTTCGATTAGTTAATTACACTATACTTAACTTCCTTACTTTATACCTAAAGTCAGCACCTGCTTTCACATCAATGAGCTCACAGTCTTACCTGCATTTTTTTTCCAAAGCCACATATATCTTCTGCGCCTGCCATGCTTCACACCCTTGATGTCAGAAGGACTTTCGCCTTTTATATTGACAGAACACACGTCTGTCTCTATTGCAAACTACTTGAGGGGCAACCCAATTTCCACATAATGCATTTCCATACTGATAGTGGGTTGCATCCTTCAGTGCCATTCCCTTGGCAACAAACCATTAAAGACGGCACCAAGAGCATACTCCACCTGTGCTACAGCAACATCCATGGCATTCCTTAACCGTGTGCCTTTCAAATACATTTATCAGGCAGCCACCTGGTCATCACACTTCAGTCTCAAAACATTATGCCATCATGCCTCAGCTGGCGGCAGATCCATCAGTGGTTATGGCAGTTCTATCTGCCTCTACGAAGCAGTGACTCCAAGTCCCACCAGCCATAGTGGGCACTGCTTTGTAGTCACCTACAGTGGCGCACCCATGGGGACATCACCCGAAGAAGAAAAGGAAGTTACTCACCCAGTGTTTTTCAAGGTGTGTGTCCCCTGTAGGTGCTCCACAACCCTCCCTTCCTCACCCTTACTCAGAATCCAATTGTTCTGCAGTAGACAAAGAACTGAAGGGAGGGGATTGGGCCACGCTCAACTGTCAAACCGCCAGCAGTACAAGATGCATGCTGTGCATGCGCGGCCTGATCACTAACTGCTATGAAAAAGTCTCTGATGGATGACCTGTCACCTACAGTGGCGCACCCACAGGGGAATACAACTCGAAGAATGGTCGTTACTGCACTGGGTGAGTAACTTCCTTATGTGGATGCAAATATCTGCGCCTTGTTTTTGTGGATAGAGATGCGCAGGGCTTGACAAACCCTGTCGAGAGCCACTCACCAGCCCCGCACTGCGCATGTGCGATGCGCCGGTGAATGGGGCGCACGGAGCAACCGGCTGAAATCTGCTTGCCATGGGTGAGTAGATTCAGCGGTTTGTCGAGCCCTGCAGATACGGATACAAATTTTGTATCCATGCAGGGCTCTACTCATTTATTTCAGTAGCACCAGTGAATGCTCATCATCTCTGTAAATTAAACCAAAAATGAGACACAGACCTTTAAAGATCACCTGTGAAGAGTGTAAGTGACTTTCTCCCAGCAGCAGGAACTCTGCAGCACAGGAAGAATCCAGTTCTCCAGGGCAGTGTTCATTTGCCTTAACCGTGAGACCATCTTTTTTTTCTTCCTACAGTCATCTGCCTCATTTGCTACACACCTTCTAAGTTCTGCGTAAATGAGACAGGGTCCTACAGATCTCAGCCTTCTCTAAACCAACACAGTTCGTCTCCAGACTAGGTCTACCCAATGCACTGAATCAGGCAAAGGCCTTATGCAAAAAATAGTTTGTGTTCATCTAATTTAAGACTGATTCATAATGTATACACACTAAGGCAGTGTTTCCCAATTTTATTTGGCCATGGAACCCTTTGAAACGCGAAAGGGGTTCCGCAAAATTCTAATAACAGTCTAATATATGGAGCTGAAAAAGTAAACCACAAAAAAGTAAGGATAATAATAAACAATAAAGCAAGGTCACGAGTTCAACATTTAGTTTAATTGCAGATGTTTAAAAACAAAAAAAATCACAATTTTTTAAAATCTTAAAATGTGATT
Organism: Apalone spinifera; assembly: GCA_030068395.1. NCBI lineage: Eukaryota > Metazoa > Chordata > Testudines > Trionychidae > Apalone > Apalone spinifera. The sequence goes on along the minus strand of CM057848.1, from coordinate 60,451,462 downwards.
ATAATGAAATTTTCTCATGGCAGCCTTATTTTCACTTTATTTGGGAAACACTGCACAAGGGGGTTGAATTCAAGTTGAAGTGGAAACATTAAATTTGGCTTTTCCTAACTTTTGAGTGCTTGACTTTGCAACATTAAAAACTACATTAAAATAACATATTGTGTCTCGTATTATAAAGGGACTCTTTCAAACTGATAACAGTTTTGAATTTTTTTATATTTACAGACTAACACAGATGTTACATAGTTTTTGCGTTAACATATTGCGTTGAGTATAACTGTTCAGAGAACACATTATAGACTACCCAAGAACAGTCTCTAACATGCAGTTTTTTAAAAAATTCCTGTTCTTAATAGGCAAGGAAATACCTGTACTAGCAACTTGTGTTGGATATTATAGTCAAGCTGATTTTAATAGAACTCTGCTTTTAAGGATTTTTGAACACTAGCATAGTTAGTATGGTTCAAACCAAATGTGGAAGGGCCAGAACATGAAATGGCCATGGTTTGCTGCCTGAAATTGAGTTTGGCACCAGCCATAAAACTTTACGTGTGACATCAGTTCTATTAGATAGATATATATATCATGTTTTTATTTTAGAATGGTATTCAAGTTAGTACTTTTGTTGCAGGGATTGTGCAATTGATCCAACTTGTGTTCTTTGCATGGACTGCTTCCAGAATAGCATTCACAAGAACCATCGTTACAAGGTATGAAAATCTATATTGTAAAGTTGTACATGTTGCTATAGAGAAGCTTTCTTGTGTGTAATAGCAATCGGCGCAGATTATGAGAAACTATAATTCCTTTGTAACCCCCTGAAAATTACCAGTTTATTAAAATGAGTGCCAGAGCAAAAAGGAACATCTTTAATACATCTAATTTAGGGTTTTGAATGTTTAAATGGTAAGCATCACCCTTAACAGGCGAGCCCGGGCACGTCACAGGCAAGAGCTGCTCCAGACATCGAGTGCTGCACCTGTTCGTAGTGGGCCCGATCATGTTGCAGGCTGGGGCTACTCTGGGTGGGCGGATCAGCTCCTTCCTGTGGCAGGGGCCACTCCAGTATGGCCACGGAGGGGCCTGAGAGCTGGCAGAGCCAGCCCCAGCATGGTCTATGGGGGTGGAGCGGTGAGATCCCACTTTGTTGTTTAACCTAATGTTTAACCAGTTAACTGATTAACTGGGATTTTACATCCCTAATCTAATTATAGTTATCCCTTTTGATAAGAGCATCTAGACAACAATTAAGGGTCTAATATAGGGGTGGGCAAAAGCCTTTCAGCAGGCCACCTAGGGCTTTGATCCAGCCCATTAGGCAGTTTCCAGCCCTGCCCCCTAGCTCATTGTCTCCGAGTGGGAGAGGGATGAGAGCCCTTCTAACTGCTCTGATTGAAAGGGCTCATGTTTTCTCCAGCAGTGGATAGCAGGGGAGAGGACGGAGCAATAGAAATAGAATGCGCTAGAGGCACATGCGCTAGAGGTGTGGGGACCTGCGAGCCCTTTCAGCTGTTTCTATTTAAAGGGCTGGCCCTTTCCTGTGCCTGTCAGGCAATGCATTGCCTAGTAGCTGCAGGGAACAGGAGAGCCCTTGAAATAGAAACAGCTGAGAGGGCTCCCAGCTCCTCTAGCAGGTTGCTGGAGATGCAAGCTGTTTCTATTTAAAGGGCTCTCCTGTTCCCTGGGGCTGCTAGGCAAGCATTGCCTGACAGGCACAACAAAGGCAAGGAGGCTTTTAAATAGAAGCACTTAAAAGGACTTGAGTCTCTGACTCCCTTGCAACTGCGTTAGAGGCTGGGGGAGCTGCAAGCCCTTTTAAGTGTTTCTATATAAAGGGCTGGCACCTTCCCAGTGCCTGTCAGGCAACCCTAGCCGGTTGGGGAACACGAGCTCTTCAAATAGAAACAGCTGAAAGGGCTCCCAGCTCCCCATGCCTCTAGCGCAGGAGTTCCCAAACTTTTTAACATGGGGACCAGTAAATCCATTCACGAGCTTTTGGAGGACCTGTAACATTCATTTGCATGTTTGCATATTCATTAAGCAAATGATGAATATTCAAATAAGTTGTTCCTGGGCCTCCCAAAGCCCCCAGTGCCAGCTTCAGCAAAGCTTTTGATACAGTCACCCACAATATTCTTGCCAGCAAGTTAAGGG
>CM057848.1:60420902-60433910 GCA_030068395.1 Apalone spinifera | reverse complement strand
TCATTTGCATCCCTTTTCCGGAAAAGGGTGCCTGTGTAGACGTAGCCAGCATGTGAGATCTTTTATAAGGGAAAAGGCAGTACACCACATTTATTGAGACTGCAACAGTTGCATATGCTACACACAGTCACAGACACAGAGAGAGAGTCCCACCAGATGTTCTAGTTACCAGTCCAGAGTCTGGATCAATCTAGTGGCCAGCCAGATTGATCACAGAGAGGGAGCTGAGCTCTGTCAGTCGATCGATCCGATGCTCCTGGAGTTAGTGGCAAGACGAACCCAAAGTTCCATAGCAAAGCACCCTGCTTTTATAATCCTTCTCTCGGTTGAAGTCTATGGATTTCGCTGTGTCAACCTGTGACCAGAGTGTTATCTCTTTGGTGTCAGTGTTCCCAAAACATTTTCCAAAGCTCATCCTGTAATCAGTCGTCTTTCAGGGGTGCTAGCTTCGCTTTAAGGCTGTCAGTCTGCGAATATCCAATCATCTTGTGAGTAGGGGTACACATCGATGGTTGTAGATGGTTTTTCTTTGACACTGGGTCGTCTAGTTTTCGCCCACGCTCACCCGTCCTCCTTCGGCCATCTGGTTCTGAGCAATAACTTTTGCACCTTTATCTCAACACATACATACTACTTTCACACACAATCTTTTACAAAGACTCTCGAGGAAGGGCATAGCATCAATATCTGCACTGGGCAAAGTAAAGAGGCGTTGTAAATCAAACAATTAAGGCCTTAGCCTTCAACATTCCTCTAGTCTCATTAACACAGACACAATCCCAAAACTCTGTCTCTTTACTCACTACACTTTAGAACTATATTTTATTAAAGGGCTTAATTTAAATGTAATAATATGTTCTTACATTGCTACATTATTAAACCTAAAAATACAAGTATAAAAAGGATAAAACTTTCAATCCTAATACACTTCCTCCGACTTCCCTTACCCCTCATACAATAAGGGTTACAGGGGTCGGAGTAAGAAGTCCTCCAGCTAAACATTATTTCAAAATAGTGTACATCTACACTGCGGGCAAGTAAGTTATTTTGAAATAACACTTGTTGTTTTGAAATAATGTTGCTGTGTAGATGTACCCTTAGTGTCCACGCACATGTGAAACTATTCCTCCTTCTTCTCTCCATTTAAATTTCTGTTGATCACTTTGAATAAGCCCTGCATTAAACTAAAATAATAAAATCAGAACTGAGATGGTACACATCAAAAGGTCTCAGAGGTTTCAATTCATTTCCTGATGACATAAAAACCTACACAAATGATGATACAGTTCAGTTTATCTGTGTCAATGCAGTCAATGCTCCTTTGCTAAAAGGATCAAGAAATGATGGTTCCAATACAACTATTAATGCACCTCTTAGCAATGTGCAAAGGAATAAATTATATTAAGTAATCACCTCACAAAATACTCTAATTCATAACAAACAGTGTTTTAGCCATTTGGAGAACAATAGAATTTTAAGGCCAAGTGACACACTTGTTAAAGCTGGCGATGTTTAAACTAAAACTTTTTGTAATAAAGTAGGTGTTTCTAAGAATATATTGATATATAAATTCATATACGTATGAGAAGATACTTTTACTAACAGTTTTTGGGGTATACAATCACAGTGTATGCTTATATTAAATCTGGAAATGTATAAAGATTAAATGTAGAAATTATCAAGTTTATTAGAAATTATTACAACTAGAACTCTTGGGCTATGTCTACACTGGCAGGTTGTTGCGCCAGAGATATGCAAATGAGGCTGAGCGTGGAATATTGCTGTGCCTCATTTGAATTCCTAATGAGCTGCCATTTTTGCAGAAGAGGCTCTTGCGCCAGAAGGAGCTGTCTACACTTCCCCTTCTTGCTCGAGAAAAACCCTCTTGCACAATGCCGCTACACTGATTATTTGCAGGAATAATGGAATTGTGCAAGAGGGTTTTTCTTGCGCAAGAAGGGGCAGTGTAGACCTCTCCTTCTGACGCAAGAGCCTCTTCTGCAAAAAAAGGCAGCTCATTAGGAATGCAAATGAGGCTCGGCAATATTCCACTCTTAGCCTCATTTGCATATCTCTGGCGCAAGATCGCGCCAGTGTAGACATAGCCTTGTAGTGCTGTTTTGTTGAAGTTTTCTAGGACAATGGTTAAAATAACTGGAATATTGTAAGTATTTGGAATTCAAATACTAATTTTATAAGAAGTCTGGAAATTGTTTAACATTGATTTTGGAAAATTTGTTCCTACATTTTGGAGGAGATAAACTCTTCTCAGATTAAAAGTTAAGTGTAAGAAGAAAGAAGAATAAAGCTTCCAGAAGATGAGAAATTTTATTCTGTTGTTAAGTAGACCTCTAACCATGAAATATTTAAGCCTAACTATTAAGCCACATTTAAAACTATTTGACCTGACGTGAGCCTGAGAAATTCTGGTTGTTCTCCAATCCAATCCATTCTGAAATCAGCACTTGTAGTCAGGCTCCATTGGGTTCTGGCCTTGTTGCAGGGCTCTGTTCCAGAAGTCACAACAGAAATTGAGCCAAAAGATAATTCTGTTAGTGTATACCTTAATTAGCCGATGCTAAAATTAAAATTAGGAAATTTGAAAGAGAGGCTGGAAAATCTTGGAAAAGTGGATGTTTCTGAACCTTCGATGCCATCTACTGGATGGGGGAAATGTGTGATGTCATTTGGATCTGTCAAGTTGACAAACTTACTATTTGCAACCATTTCTGCATACATCCCAAAATCTTGGACTGCTCAATGGAAAGATTTTGAAGCAATAAACTGCTCCCTCTTTGCCCAGTTCCCCAAACGACAGAATGAAGAAAACTCATAAAAGTGGTGAAAAATCTCAGTTTGTTGTTCTCTTTCCACTTAAGAGATCCAGTTCTCTTCACCTGGGAGATCGTGTTCATTGCAACTCCTGAGGTTTTGAATGCTGAAGTGTCCTGACCCAAGAACCACCTTACTATTTGTGTAAGCAGTGTTCAATGACTTTGCTCTCCAAATGTCAGAGGGATAGCCATGTTAGTCTGTATCTGCAAAAACATGAAGGAGTCCTGTGGCACCTCAAAACTAACAGATTTATCTGAGCATGTGCTTTTGTGATGCAGCTGACAAAGTCGCTCATGAAAGCTTTTGGCCAAATAAATCTGTTGTTCTTTAAGGTGCCACAGGACTCCTTATTGTTTTTACTCTCCAGAGAGAGTTTCCTGTAACAAAAAGTCCTTTACAGAGAAGAATTGGGTTTTGGAACTTTAAAGGTCCAAAGTCCCAAATATAAGTAGCTTTAGAAAAGAAAGCTGTTCTAAAGACGAAACAGATTAAGAAGAAATAGTCACCACACCAGAAAGATCCCCAGATAATATGAAGAAGGGTGAGAGAAAATCACTTTTTATTTTAAAGCATCGGAAGGTTTAAGACTATTTGCTGCTAAGATTCCATAGAGCGTTTTGGGGCTTCAAAAGAAGCCAGAATTTGGCCTTGGAGAGCAAAAATCCTGCTTTTCTAGAATCCTGTACTTTGTAGAGCAGGTCTGATTCCATAAATTTAGATCATTGTTCTGGATCCTTGAATTGAATTTCCAAATTAATAAACCCTATTAAAATGTACTGATCTGGAATAAGGACTAAGATTACACTAGAAGTAGAGAAGAAATAGAACTTCAAACTAGACTTAAGATTTGAAATCTTCTAAATAAGGGCTTCCCGGTCTGTGGCCCGTTTGTTGGTGGCCCGTGGTGCAGTTGGGTTTACAGTGTGGTTTGGGTCGATATGCATTTTAAGAGTTAAATTCCTAGACTGTTGTGAAGCCAAAACAAAAAAATAGTCAATATAATGGTCTTCTGTTAATATGTGTTTTAGTAGTTACATTCCTGGACTATTATTGCTCATTAAAAGTGCTGTCATATGGGTGCAAATCGGGTAAATATTGCATTTTATTAATAACAGAACTGACTTAAATGGGGCCCGCATGTTGTATAGTCTTGCCTTAATCTTTGTCTTCATGCCCGTCAGTATAAAAGAAGCTATTTGCATATATTTACATGTATATGCAACCACACTTAAGTTGTGGCCCTCGGCATGTGCTGTACAGCTGCTCTCCGAGTTACGAACAAGTTATGGACCAACGCTTGGTCCGTAACTTGAACTGTTCGTAACTCGGACCCCATTGTGTTATACGTGACGGCGCTGTTTGTAAGCGTGGGTCGCATTCGTAACTCGGGGACCGGCTTTTACGACCGCTCCATGGGAGCTTTGGTCGTAAGTGCAAACGGTCATAACTCGACCATTTGCAACTCGTGGAGTGGCTGGATTTGCAGGTGTCTGTGGCCTGGCCTGGGGGAGTGGCAGCGGCTGGGATCTGTGGCAAACTCACCACAGCTAGGGTTGCCAGGTGTCTGGTATTTTCGTCTCCTGTCCCATAAAAAAATTCAGAAAATACCGGACACCTAAAATGTCTGGGGACTCTTCTCCTCCTCCCCCTTTCCTCCCCCCCCCCCCCCCCCCCCCCCCCCCCCCCCCCCCCCCCGGCCAGGAGGCGAAAATCCCAGGTGCTTACCGGGTTCTGCAGGGGAGCTGTCCGGCTTGGCACAGGGAGGCAAGATGGCAGGCAGCCGCTGGCAACCTGTTAGAGCCAAAAAAACCTCTAAGCATTTGTTAAAGGGGCCACACTGTTTTTAAAAATATATATATATATATTTTTGGGGGGGGGTGGAGGGGTGTTCTGTGTTTTTGGTTAAACCATCTGGCAACCCTAACCACAGCTCCCAGCACCTGTGGTTAGTTCTCTGTAGCTGCTGGAAGCCTCAGTGAGTTCAGGAGGCCTGGAAGCTGGGGGTATCTCACCGCAACTCCCAGTGATTTGAGTAAGTTCCCCACAGTGAGTTTGGGAGCTGTGGGGAGCTCACCATGGGGGTGGGAGCCACGGCCCCCAGTATTCACAAATTTTGCCATGCTCAGTGGTGTCAGTAACACAGCCACCACGAATGATGAGGATTTTTTATATGGACAAAAATAGAACATACACATTCAGCAGATCGTAACTTTAAAAATGATATATTACTTGATGCATTTTGTCTAAATTGTCTTTGAGTTATGAATATTCATATTCATAAACCCATTTTCATAAAGCGTGGGCAGAGAGGCCCCTGACTGCATCATCTAAAAGAATGGTTCAGGTGTGGGAATCTTCTTCATATAGTTTGCAGTGAAGTCTGATGCATGGAATTAATTTAGTTTCTCTACCTGGGTCTTGTATTCCTGAAATGCTCCTTTAGCATCTTGATTATCCAGTGTCCCCGCTGATTTAGAGGCTTTTTACTTCTGACTTATTTTTTTAAAAATTTCTCTTAATATGTGTCTCTTGATAGTTGATTTCATATTCTTTTTTTCTGGCTAATTATATTTCAACTCAGGCAAGATAAGCTATTCTGTTTTCCATATCAATATTTTATTTAGAATACCTTTTTGCCTCCAACCACTTCTTTTAAATTGTTGTTTAGCCATGGTGGGATTTTTTTGGTACTATTTTTCTAAAATTTTGGATTCATATTTTTTCATTCTTTAAGATACTTTTAAAATAATTCCTTCACATTTCACTCCTGTGACTTTATTATTTTTAATTTCTGTTTACCTAACTTCCTCATTTTTTGTGTAGTTTCCCCTTTTTGAAGTTAAATTCTATTCTGGTGGGTTTCTTTGGTGTTTCCTCTCCTCCTTTCTCTTCTTCCCCCCTCCCCAAGATATTATATTTACTCACACTATGGTTGTAATTGCTGAATGATAAGCTATTCGCCTCTTGTATCCAATCTTGTGCTACACTTAGGATAAAGCAGAATACCCTGTCATGGATAAGAAGAAAGGTCCTTTTGTGGATTGATAAGTGGTTAAAAGATAGGAAACTGAGGGTAGGAATAAGTATTTTGATAATGGAGAGAAGTAATTAGTGGTGCCCCCCAGGGGTCGGTACTGGAACCAATCCTATTCAATCTACTATATATTTGAGAGAGTTTGTCTGAGTGAGCAAGTTTGTCTTTCTACCCTTCTGTTTGTTCAAGAACTCCTCCTAAATGGTAAGAGCGAGGGCCACCAAATTTGGTATGCAGCTTCCTCTTATAACTTATAGCAAGGCTGTTCCTCTTCCTCAGAAAGTGAGAGGAAAGTGCAGTTTGCTCTATTCCATTCCAGCTGGAGGACATGCACTCCTCCCTCAGCTGAGTCTGCTGAAATGGCAGCAGCCACAGAGAGGTGCTTCTCACCTGGCCACAAGTTGTTTTGAGAGGGGGGTACTCTAGCGGTGGGAGTGGGGACGGTGGGGTGCTAAGGACAGTAGGTACTCCGGTTTGGAGCAGCCTCTGCTTGTGGTGGGCTCTGTGGGGCTGGAGTAGCCTCCTGCTTAGGGCAGGCGGGGAGCTGCTCCAGCTTGTACTGGTTAATCATTTACATCCCTAATACCCATTGATATATTTAATGCCTTGATTTTCATAGCTATTCTTCTATTATAGTAGTTTGACAATATCTAAACAGTTTTTGTTGTGATTTTTTTCTTACATTTTAGAATTACTTAAATAATTACAAATTGATTTAAGTATTAATACTTTAATATTCATTTGCCTTTTTATTTGTTTAATTCATTTGTCTATTCATTGGTGATTAAGTTGTGTTTTAGTTTTGTCATTTTTATATATTTCTTATTGATTTTGTGTGTTGATTGGTAGTTACTTAAATATTTTCTTTATTTTGAAGAAGAAAATTGTTGATTGAGGCATTACCTAGTGCATTAGAAGAACTCCTGTCTCTAAAATAGCGAGAGTAATATCCCCTAAGATAGTCCCCATGAATAGCCTGTATTATTAATTCCATCTTTTGATTTTCGTTTCCATGAGCTAGTTGCATGAGAAATAATTACTTATTAATTCCATCTATTTAATTGTTGTGTCTCTAGATATCAATTTTGCATGAGTTGTTTTTGTCTAGTAATTTTTATATAAAATTAATTGGGGTTCAGACACCTGTTACCTATACCTGCTTTGTGCTGCCTGCTTATTTTGAATAATGTCACTTAACAGGGACCTGGCTGAAATGTCATCTTTTTATTTACTATTGAAAAAAGCAACAATTAAAAATTAATCTCTCATTTAATTTTTTATTGTTTAAATAGGGTCGTAGGGCTGTTAAAGAGGGATCGTATGTATCGTGTCAGGAAGCAAAGGAAGACATCAAGGTAACTTCCTAAAATGTTTATTCCTCACTTAATACAATTTTTGGTGCTCTTTGTATTTTTTTAATGTACTTTTATTATTTGCAGGGATGTTGTAGCTGTGTTGGTCCCAGGATATTAGAAAGTGTGTATGAAAGCACAAAAGCTTATCTCTTTCAACAACAGAATTTGGTCCTGATAAAAAGCTATTACCTCATTCAATTTGTCTGTATTTTTGTTATGTAATCTTTATAATTTAATAAGCTGAAGCTCCCTGGTCTGGCACTTTTGGGACCTGACCAATCCCCAACCAGGGAGTTTGCCGGCTCAGAGGAGGTCAGTGCTTGCCCCTCCACTCCCAACCACCAGCCCCTGGGGCTCAGCTGCTCTTTGTGCCAGGGCTCTTGCTCAGCCACCAGGGTTGCCCCACTCCATCTCCCTTCCCAGAGCTCTGCTACTCTGGCCTGGGGCGCTGCACTTTGGCTGCTCCAGACATTGGCTAATCAGGGACTCCACACACTCCATGGGGCTCTGGTCTTTCCTAGTTCAGCAACAATCCTGGCCCCAGCCTACTGGTTTTTCCCCACTTGGAGCATCCATGGGGATGCCAATGGTGCTGAACCAGGGTGTTACAAGACTAGGGAAGTCTGGATTAGAGGAGTTCAACCTATACATGCAGGTTTTTAAATAATCTTCCTTTAAATCCCATGGTTTTGAATTTATCCTACCATCTTTGGCCAAGTTAGAAATCAGGAGCTAGCTGCATTAAGTGTCTGCAGCAAAAAAAAAAAATTGCTTAAACAAGAGGAGGGCATGTGAAAAGGCTAGGAAGAATGAGAACTTCTAGGTCTTCTCTCCTTCAAGCTTTGTTTTCTTGTTTTTACTTCTCTTATAGAGGCACTCTGAGAATGTCTCCCAACGGCCACTTAACGTGGAGGTTCTGCATGCCGATGTTATGGCTCATCAGAAATTTGCCTTGCGCCTTGGTTCCTGGTTGAACAAACTCATGAGCTATTCAAGTAAGCATATCATTTACTTTATTCCAGTAATGGGCTGCCAAAACTTGAGCAATAAATGCCTTCAAAAATGTCTCTTTGGCAGCAATATATGTTTAAAATACTCCCACTTTTTTTTTCCCTTAAAATAAATTATCCATTTCTTTCTTCTCCCCTGCAATAATATATCTATCAAGGAGTAAAACAGGGCTATATCATCACCCCAACCATGTTCACAGTCTTTATTGCCATCCACTTTTTCCTAATTGCTGGGAAGTTCCCAACTGGTGTTGAAATAATCTGCAGAAAGGATGGAAAACTGTTTAGGCTTAGGAGGCTGAAAGCGAAGAGTAAGATTTCCACCACATCTGTCGTGAAACTTCAGTATGCTGATAACAATGCCTTTTTTGCCCACTCTGAGAGAGATCTTCAAACTATCTTGAATGTGTTTGCTGGTGCTTATGCATGTCTTGGTTTCACCCTCAACATCAAGACCAAAGTGCTCCATCAGCCCTCTCCAAATGAGATACTATGCCCCATCTGTTAAAATCAACTGAGAGTCACTAGAGAATGTCAATCATTTTCTCTACCTTGGAAGTTACCTGTCATCCAAGGTTGATATTGATGTAGAAATCCAACATCATCTGAGCTGTGCCAGTACAGCCTTTGTTCATTTATGGCACAGGATTTTTGAAGAGCACAAAATTCAAACAGACATCAAGCTTCTTGTCTATCAAGCCGTCGTTCTTCCAACACTATTGCATGGGTCTGAAACCTGGACAGTCTACAAACTTCACTTGAAAATCCTTGAGAGGTATCACCAATGCTGCCTCTGCAAGATCTTGAAGATCAAATGGTAAGACAGGCACACTAACATCAGGGTTCTAGAAGAAGCAAAGACCACCAGTATTGAAGCAATGATCATCCATCAGCAACTTTGCTGGACTGATCAAATTGTTTGGATGGCAGACCATCGCCTCCCAAAACCGATCTTATTTTCTCAGCTGGAAGGATACTGTAATGTGGGAGGACAATGGAAGTGTTATGAGGACTTGCTAAAGGATAACTTCAAGTGCAACATTGACACTGGCACTTGGGAGACACTCACCCAGAATCACTCAAAATGGAGACAAGTCCTACACAATGGCTCCCTGCATTTTGAATTTGCCCACTGCAAGCTGAGGAAAAGAAGAGGCTCGGGGGAAGCGGAGACTGGCTTCTAGTCATGGTCAGCAGCTTCCTGCTGTACCTGGAAACATCTGTCTTCATTATAATAGAACTTGTGGTTCAAAGATCGGCCTTATCAGCCACCTCAGGGTCCACAACTCCCATGGAAGGTGATCATACTTGGCAACAAGGAATCACTCATCAGTAGGTCTATCTTTTCATCACATCACCTGTCAAACTGTTATGGTGTCATTTCTCCCCACCCATTCATCTCACGGAGACTGTTTAGGTGACTTTCCTGTCCGTGTGATGCTTTACATAGAACTAGTGGTGGGTTTGTAAAACATCCCTCTGCCAATATAATCAATTTCTGTTCACCATTATTGCACTATGATGGACAGAGTTGTCTAAGAATTTTGCAGTAGTTGAGCAAGATGATTCTTTGGGGAAAGTTCCAAACTTCACTTTTACATAAAGTGTATGTGGAGAAGTGATCTTTAAAGTGTCTTGCTGCAGAAGTAGAAGTCTGCAGTCCTAATAATGGGTTTCTTTTCAAGATTTTTCAAAAGGACAATGGTTAGATTCTCCTCTGAGGTCCACAGGCTGGCTGTGTTAACAAGAGACTCTCACAGGTCCACTCCAGACTTATTTTTCCAAATTTAGAAAATAAAACAATAAATCCATTCTCAGGCCTCTTTCTCTTCTTTGAGAAATGGGTGCTATGTTTAGTCCTTATTAAATTGCATCAAATCACCAAAAGCTTTTTGCTTCATGATTGCACATAAGAAATCTCTAATGTAAGGGCTCATTTCTTAATTAAATAACCAAGTTCTTCTTTCACTGGTGTTTTTCTGTCTTTTGAAAAAAGGCTCTGATATGTTCATCTCAAAGAACACTTGTGCAAATAATTTGTTTGTCAGAGCTTTAAAGAAATAAGATTGCATTTTGGAATCTTACACAAAGCCTATGAAACCCACTGTTGTATGAGTACTAGGGATGTTAAAATGTAACAGCTGAAAAATTCAGTGGCTACCTGGTTACACATGGGGTGGCAGGCCTGGGGAACCTGTATGCATAAGCCAGTTTCCCATTCATACTAGCTCCTGACTGCTCCCCGGAATGCTGCCTCCTTTGATATGGAGGTAATAGCGTGAGGGGCAGGGAGTAGGTGGTTCCTTGGTAGCCAGTGCGTGTGTACCAGGAGTCTCCGTGTAACCGTGAACGTTCACCAGTGAGCCCAGGCTTACCTGTTAACCAGGTATATGGTTACACTTTCACATCCCTAAAGAGTACCCTGGGTAGAGGCTGGAATAGATCAAGTCACATCCCAACCTGGCCTGCCCAACTGTGTTCAGATCTCGTCTAGAATTTGCTATGCAAGGCTGCCTTGACCCCCTTCCGAGTGAAACATCAGCCCTCCACAGTCTTGTGAACATCTATCATAAGTAATTCTATTCTATAAAAATTAGGGAAGTTATTCTGCAGAGCAACAAGTTATGCTGAGATAACACTTGTATAGAAATATTAAGGTGAGTTGGTGAGCTATGATTTTGTTTTCAAGACCAGAATCCAGAAGCAACTTTTGTATGAAATTATCTCTTAAACAGACTTTTGTGTTTTGTTGAGTGGACCCCTTGATTATTTAGTGACAATTCACAAACTAATGTACTTCTCTCTATAGGTGACTTCCGCCAGATCTTCTGTCAAATATGCCTCGAAGAGGAAGCTGGCTCTGAAAAGCCCTGCTTCATAAGCATGTTGATGCTTTGGGATGCAAAACTTCATAAAGGTGGGTTTATGTAAGTCACTCTGCACACAAGTGGAAATCCACTCGAATATATTTGTGAAATTTGCTAACTTAAATAATTGCCCTGAAGTTGAAGCCATGGTAATATAAAGTTAACTCTTTTTAATTTTAGCTCTTAATTCTATGATAGCTGAAGTTTGAGAGTGATTGATGTTTTTGGTGCTTATCTGCCTCCTATGTATTCCTTTCACATGTGCATATTATGGAGGATCTAGTCTGTGAATGTAATGTGACTATGAAAACCTATTCTCAGCTTTCAAATGTAAAATGTTACAAAATGGAAGGTCTGGTAATTTAAAATACAGTGCCATAAGTATAACTCTTTATATACATACAATAATGGCTAAGTGAAGGGCAAAAGGAAGATGCACCTACATTACAGAGAATGGTAGAATATTCTATACAAAATAACCAGAATAGAAAGTCTCTATCTGAGAAGAGAATAGTATACATGATGGCATAAAGGAATTGAGAGCCCAGAGCAAGACTATCAGAAACTACACAAATGGAGAAGCAAGCCCTACAGAACTAAAACATTCCTCCTGTTTCCAAACTCAGTAAAACCACAAAATGTCCAAGAGGACTTGTTAAGCTTTCTTGGCTTCGCTGTTTAAGAGTAACACACCTGTCTTGGTTGAGTCTGGTTTTTAGAGCTTATCTGCATATAAATTCTTATACTGATTGAACAATTTGTTAAAAACTAATATAGTTGTAATCCTGTTGTGTGAATGCAGTTACACAGGTATATAAGTGCTTATAGCATATTGGCTTATTTTTAATTATATATAGTCATAATTGGTACAAAAATTGCATGTAGACTGTTCCTTGAAAGCCAAGGAGCCGCAATGTAAAAGTTAAAAGGAAGTTGAGCTTACCGGGTTGACAGGTAGGTTCCTGTATCTACCAGATACTTAATTAATGTTGCTAAAATGAATAATAGAAAGGCAATTTGCCAATGGGTTTGATTATATGTGTATATATATACACATAAATTCTTACTACTTCTAATGACTTGGAATTTCTTTCTCCTTCTACCTGCTCCTTTCCTGTACAAAACCAAAAAGTTTAGTGGAGTAAGAGTAAAGCATATTATTATTTTCATAGGGGCAAGGAAGATCCTTCATGAACTTATCTTCAGCAGTTTTTTCATGGAAATGGAGTACAAAAAACTTTTTGCTATTGAATTTGTGAAGGTAATTAGATGTTTATATTTTCTTACATATTGTGAAAAACATTTTAAATAAGTGATTTCACCACCAAAAAACTGGAGAACAAAAATTATGGATGAAATCTTATATTGGTTTTCATTCCTAAATCTTCTTGTTTGTGCTTCCATGTATTTTATCTTTATAATTAACAATATATTTTAACTTTTAAAATATATCGAGGAAGATATTTATGGGAAAATGAAATGGTTTTTCAGAGTACACGTTATGTTTATGCCCTCTTTAAATGTACATTTACTTGATGATAATCCCATAAAACCATCTACTGATGGTCCTTTATAAATATTTTACATGTTCACAGGCCTAATTTCAGAAAGTTGTTTTGTTTTTTTTCCACATCAGTACTGATATCAGTTATAAGGTAATTTGCAGTTTGTACAGAAATACAGTTTAGATGGTCTCAATTTGAAATGCAGGATTTTAAATAATGTTTAACAAAACCTTATTGAGATACATGTGTAACTTATTCTATTCTTTATCAGAGTATTTCTGAAAGTGGGCTGCAGGCCAGCTTTGGGAAACCTGTTCCACTTTATCTAAGCTGTGGTCACCAACCGGTCAATCAGGAGGGCTCGACAAGTCAATCGGGAGCTGTTTGGGTCGTCCCCCCCCC
>CM057848.1:60401520-60420802 GCA_030068395.1 Apalone spinifera | reverse complement strand
GGTAGGAGTCCCCGGAGAAGGTGCTCGCTGGAACTTCCCTCCTCTGCGGGGGAAGAGGGGGTAGGCGTGCTGGGGACTCCCTGTCCCCTGCTGCAGAACCCTGTCCCCACTGGCACCCTGCCCCGGTACCCAGTAACACCCTTCCCCAGTACCATGTCCCCTGCTCCCACCAGCACAGTTGGAGCCATATTAGTGAGGCTTGTTGGGGTTTTGGAGGAGTTATATTTTTTTTGCATCTCACTTGTGTGTCCCCAACTGACTTTCCTGTGGGTCAGTGATCCCTGACTCAAAACAGGTTCCCTGCCCTTCTCATAAATGAAGACAATGCTGAAACTTTTTGTGTTTGACATAATATTTTATTTAAAAATGAAGCCTAGGCAACAAGCCCCCATCTGGCCACATCATCATAACACTCCTGCACCCGTCTCCCCAACCCTACATCTGAGCCTATTATACACTGAAACCCCCTGTCCTGAGCCTCTCTCATTCCCAAACTCCTGCACCCCCACATCCTCAGTCTTCTGCCACAACACTTCTTTATCATCCACGATCTGCAAATCTGTGTTCTGAGCCCATCATACTCCCAGCCTCCCTGCCCTGAGCTCCTCTCATACCCCAACCCAAACTCCTGCACCCTCACATGCACAAGCCTGTGGCTTGCTCAGTGCCCCAACCCTCCACCTGACCCCAACACTCCCCAGCCTGGAGCTCCCTCCCCGAGCCAGCATCCCCTTCTCCACCTCCTCCTGCATCCAGATTCCCTCCTGGAACTTGCACTTCTCACCCCTTCCCACACCCAAATCCCTCATTCCTACCCCAGATCCCATACATCCTGTCTCAATCCAGTGTGGGTACGGCTAGACTGCAGGAGTTTTTCCAGGATTCCAGAGCTATCCCAGAAAATCTTCTGTGTCCAGGGATGCATTTGTTCTTCTGCTTTTTTTTAGTGGAAGAGCAAACATGCTCTTTTGGTAACCCCGGTATTCCTCATTCCACAAGGAATAAGGGGGCTTCAGAAAAAAGGTTTTTTTTCTGACATTTGGCCCAGTCTGGGCAGGCCAGATGTTGGAAAACCCTCTTCCTACAGAAGAATCAGAGAGGGGGGAGGGGGAGGGAAGCGGCAGTGTAGCCGTACCCTGAGAGTATATAAGGGCTGGGGATAGGAAGGGATGGAGAGGAGACGAACAGAGCGGGCGGGGCTTCAAGGAAGGAGTGGGGTCTTGGGGGAAGAATGGGGCAGTAGATCTTGGCTTGTTATGACATTTAAAAAGTGATCTTGGGCGTAAAAAGGTTGGAGACCACTGATCTAAAGGGTCTCTGGTTTTGTTTCCAAGTCAAGGGGAGTCACAGGGAGTGGTGGGCTGTCCATTGCTTCCTACAGCCCCAATTGGCTGGAAATGGTGAACCAGAGCCAATGAAAGCCATGAGGCTCCATGGCTGTGGATCCTTTAAGTAAACAAGGCGTCACTGGCCCTCTAGCAGCTTTCTCCTTTTATCACATTGTAGCAGCAAAGTCCTGGCTCCAGCACAGAGCTGCTCTTCATTCTCAAGCCTTTAAAAAATTTGCTGCACTGTCTGACGTGCAATACTGTATCCCCTTAAACATTTAAATAGTATAATGCGAACATCAAAACACACATATAAAAATGTAAACTGTAATTGAGATGTGTGGTAGGCAGTTTGTCTCAGAGCACCAACAATCTTTTTCTAATCTAAAATGTAGGCTAAAAGTCTTAAATTTGCCATTCTGGGATTAATTTTCAAATGATTGAAAATTATATGATTGTAAACTAATGAAATTTCAACATGGAGCATATAGCAATCCTCCTAGCTCAGGCAAAATAGTATGAAACTTCAAGGTCACTGATTCATTCCCAACTTCAGATGTGGAGGTATAGATGCCACAGTGATAAGCATGGTATCTATTGTTTTAATACATGGTACTGGATCTCTGCTACCATTGAAACAGTGGGTAAACTGGGGATTATCTACTTTTAAAGATGACTATTTGAGAAATGGACGTGATGTAAGGGCTAGCAGAACATTTTTCACTATTATGTGAGAGAATCCACTTATTACTAGTCAAAAATGTGAGTGCTGCTCAGTATTCCTTTATGGAGTGGACATGTAAGGGAAAGAATTATGTTGAATCTGTATCAGAGGGGTAGCCGTGTTAGTCTGGATCTTTTGGTGACAACTTGTCAACAGAACAGTCTGTATTCTATGCCATGGAGGGGATAAAGACCTATTTTATGATTCTTGCAATTTTAATTGCTAAGAGCAGATTTTGTGCTTGTGTGTATTTTACTTCCCTTATTGGAGAAGGATGGCAATGTGGGGAAATAAAGGAATTCGGTTCCATCCAGCAAATCATTTAAACATGTACTTAACTTAAAGAATCAGTGGTACTATTCATGTGTAAACTTGACTGCATTAACTGCTTTGCTAGATACGGGGCTTTGTACAGATCATGTATGTTGATCTGGAGCTGTTGGGACATTATAAAGATACCTATTTTAACTTTTTGCAAGTGAGAATTAAATCAAATTAAATGTTTTTGTTTTGTTTTGGCTTTACTTGTTAATCATTTTTCCCAATGTTCCCATTTTCACAGTATTACAAGCCATTGCAAAAAGAATATATCAGTGATGACCATGATAGGAGTATCTCAGTGACTGCACTCTCAGTTCAGATGTTCACTGTACCCACTCTGGTATGTATAGCCAGCACCTCAGTAAAGCTATCATGATTGTGGAGTAGTTTATCATGTATACCATATCTGTACACTGCTCTTCTAATTTGTAGGTAGTTTCCATGCATCTGTGGTCAAAGCAAAAAAGATATTTAGAATTCTGCTAATATAAAAGAGTAAATAGTTGTTTTGTCTGAAGTTTATATGAAAATTCATCACCAAAATGAGAAGGAATGCAAGTAAATGGAATTCTGTGCAAGGTCATTTTATCATCCATCAGTTAAATTTCGGTTAGTCTGCTGCTTAAGATTACCTTTTCATGTAAATAGTAAGGCAGCCTTTTCCCTGTAGAGGGGGAAAAAGAAGCTCTAGGAGAGGGGAGGAATCTGTGTGTGGATCCTGTTTGTGTTTTATATTAGAAATTCAGATTTCTTCTACTTTGCATTTCAAGGAAGACTTTATAGGTGACTGGGCAGCTAGTAGTTTGTCACTGCCACTACTTTACTAAGGAAGTAAAGTATGATCAATTGAGATAAATGGTTTTTGTTCAGCTTGTTAACAAATGTTTTGGGCATCAGTGTAACTTGGACGTTCGTCAAAATTTAGACTCTCTGGGTCAGTTGTTCTAAACTGTGAGTTGGGCCCCTCTTTGAATGAGGTTGCCAGGGCTGGTTTAGACTTCCTGCAGCCCACGGCTGAAGCCCAAGCCTCACTGCCCAGGGCCAAAGCCTGAGGGCTTCAGCCTTAGGAGGCAAAGCTCAGGTTACAGGCCCATTGCCTGAGGCTAAAGGCGTTGAGATTCAGCTTTGCTCCTACCCTCAGAATGGTTGGAATCAGGCTTTGCTCCCTCTCCCCCACCTAGGGCGTTGGGACTTGGGCAGGCTTAGCTCAGGCTTCAGTCCCCATTCCTGGGGTTGTGAAGTAATTTTTGTTGCCAGGAGGCGGTCACAGTGCAATGAAGTTTGATAATCTCTGCTGTAGGTGAAAAGAGTTGGCACGTGTCCCTCTTCAACAGAGGAAAGAGAGAGATCCTGCTCCAGTCTTCTATTCTGCTAGCCAAAAAAGTGGGGAGGGGAGAAAATTTGATGTTTATAACTTTTGTAAAGTAAAAATTAATGAGGGTCTGTGTGTGTGTGTTAAACTTTTTTATGCCAGTTTATATATCATAAAGTAGAAAAGGACACAGATACATTTTCTTTCTGTTGCACTTTTGCCTTTCAAGTCAGGCATATGGAAAATGAGCCAAATACACAGTGTTTGCACAGGGAGGGATTACACCTGTTCAGGAGGGAGAATTCACCTGGACATAGGGCAGTCAGTGTTGTGGTCACACCTTTTCCTTGAGATTTTTAGGCTCTTTCTCACACCAGCTTTAACTTACCTACAAGAGATTTATTCACACATCTTTCCTGCTCTGGCCATGCTCTCTGCCAGCTCACAACCATCCATTTTTCAGAGGGGAACCCTAGTGCCTGGTGGTATTGCTAATACAGTAGGAGAAAGCAGCCTCAGTCTTGTCCCATGGCAAGCTTTCTATCACAGGAGACCTGTACTGGGTGACTGTGTCCCACAGAAGAGAATCTTACCTCTCTAAAGAGAAGGTTATGAAAGTTAGTCAAAGGCTAAAGATGGTCTTTTTCACTTAGTGTCTCATAGTTCAGGTCCTGGCATGGCATCCTGTACTAGGAAGTCAAAAATGTGATGTGGCATTATGCATTTTTAGACACCATGCTCTTTACTGCAAGTGTAGCTCAGCTGACACACAGCACAAGAGACTATTTAGTGAACTATAAGCTGCTTTTTCATAAGTCTCAAACATCCAAATGATGAATTAATAGAAGCAGAGAGAGTGTCTGCCTATTCTTGCAGCCAGGCAGATTCATGTTGTTGAAATACCATTTCCCATATAGGCACGCCATCTTATTGAAGAGCAACATGTAATTACCATCATCACAGAGACCCTGCTGGAAGTGCTGCCAGAGTACCTGGACAAGAATGACAAGTTTAACTTCCAGGGTTACAGCCAGGAGAAATTGGGCCGGGTGTATGCAGTCATATGTGACCTCAAGTAAGTGTACATTTGAGGAGGATGTATGTGAAAGATTTCCAAACAGATTTCCTTGTTGATACCTTGCTTTAAAGTGGATCTCAAATGGTTTAAAATATCAAAAGAAACTGCAAAAAATGCAGTACTGTAACAAACCCAGTAAACACATGTCCTTTTTGCCTTCCTAATCTGGATCCACTGGTGTTCAATGGTGGTTTTGATAATATCAACATAGTGCATGTTTAGTTTAAAAAGGTTATTTCATACTAATTGCTGTTGAGGAGATGTTTAGTGCATAGATCCATCGTCAATAGAATGTAATGAACATTCTTCAGTACGTCATTCTTAGCATAATTTGATCAGAAAATTTTGGCTACATTAAATACAAATGCATGCATCAAAGCTCTGTTATTTTTGTTTAGGTTATGCATCATGTAGACCAGCGGTTCTCAAACTTTTTGGGCTCCGGAGCCCTTTACATGCGTGTAAATTTATGCGGAGCCCCAGCGGTCCACTGATTGTATGTGTTGTACCTATCAATGTTTCCAGTTTGTCAACCTTGCGGAGCCCCTGGAGGTCTCAGAGCCCTGGGGCTCCGCAGAGCACAGTTTGAGAAACACTGATGTAGACTAAAAATATTGTAGCTGGGCAAATAAACAAAGAAATGTTAGTAACTTAAATCTCATTGTGTATTGTTTGTATATTCACACACATGATCCCAATGGTAAGCAAGCATCCTATTTTATTTTGGAGACAGTGTATTGTGTTCAGAAATAGATTGCTATCACCAGTTACAATAGTAAAAGTAGATTATTTACTAAAGATACAATTAGTGGATCATTGCTAGTGGAAATAACTGCTGTGATACCATTTTTGTACATTTAATGGGGTCAATTGGTTTGAATTTTTTTCATAAAATTATTAGGATGGAAAATATTTTTATTCTTGGGTTTTATGGTCAATAAAATAGAAGTTTTAGAAGTTAGTGTTACAAAGGCAATAAAATGTGAACTGAAAAGCATTCAAGAAGTTTTAAAATCCGTTTCTTCTATGCAAAGCAATAAGAATCTCCAAGAAACACTGGGTTATCAGGCTGTCAATTATTCTAGCACACTCTCTAGTTTAGATGACAAGGTTATATATCTACTAGAAATTAATAATAGAAGTGATCTATTATGTTAAGCCGATGTCCTTGCCTGCGTAAGATTCTTCCATATAGTACAACCTCCTCTCTCTAGGAGAAAAATTACCTTTCTATTTAAAATGTTCCATTTCCTGAGAACCTTGTTACACATCTCACTTCAAGGCCCAATCCAATTTGCCTTTAAAATTAATGGAATTATTCTCATTCAGTGCCCTGAGAGTTGGATCTGGTCCTTTACTGAATTTATTTTGCTGACAGCAGTGAAGGTTTTAATCCAGTATGATTTTTAGTGTAAAAATTAATGTAGGACACAAGCTGAAATAGCAGAATAAAGAGTGGCCGTTATGCTAGTTTTTTAAATTGATAAGGCTGCTTAATGAAGGAGGTCAAAGTTCCCTAAACTCAGGCAGTTGTGGTACTCCTAACATATAGTTCTATTCTCGTTGCTTGGATGTGCAATCCCGAAAACCTTCTTCCTAATTTGTTCTGTTTCTAGAAAATGTTGTACTAGATCAAGAAAGGGCATATTTCTAGTTGGTGTTAGATGAAAATAAATATAAAAATATTGATTCCAATTATACGATTAAACTAAACTATTTGTTACTGCCTTAACTCAAACAGACTTGGCAAAAGAGCATTCGCTGTGAGGAATGCAGTGATGGATCCTGAGTTCACTAAAAAGTACAAAACAACAAAAATGTATTAAATTATGCTTCCAGGCTCTGCCTTATCACTTTTTACTTACCACCAAGCTAGTTCGGGAAATTTTACTGAGAGTTTTTGAGATAAAGAATGGTAGTATGACTTGATGATAACTTTAATTTAATTTTTTTGAAAACATTTTAGATTTAAATATAGGCAAAATAACATAATGAATTATGAGAGATACCATTTTTTGGGGCAGGTATATCTTAATCAGTAAGCCTACATTGTGGACAGACAGACTGAGGGTTCGGTTTTTGGAAGGATTCCGGTCTTTCCTGAGGATCCTGACTTGCATGCAGGTAGAGTACATTTAATGTTTTTCTAGTGTGCCATTCCAAAGATGTTGAAATATTTCTGTCATCTGTTCACACAGTTCTCACCATGGTAATTTTCAGCATGTTTCAGGCACAAAACAGAGGTCACTTAAAGCTGTATCTTGGGTGGGTGGAGCAGATGTAACACCGTACCTGTTTTAGCCATCTGTGAACAGTCTACATTTTCATTTCTGCTTATGGGATTTTCTGTTTAACTATCTGATGGCTTATCTAAGTGAATATTCTATGGGACACTTTGTTGCAGGGGATGGAGGAGATACAGAGACAGATTGGCCAACATATTGAAGTGGACCCAGATTGGGAAGCAGCCATTGCTATCCAGATGCAGCTGAAGAACATTCTTTTGATGTTCCAAGAGTGGTGCGCTTGTGATGTAAGGCAATAGTGTTTGTGATTCTTTTGCAGGTGGCCGTTGAGTATAATGTTTCATGAGCTAGAAGCTTTTCTGAAAAGCTGCACTATTGTACCATACAGAACTTTATAGTTCATCTTTAAAAACCATCCCACGAACAGATTTTTTTAAACAACCTTTATTTTGTTTTTGTTTTGTTCTTTTACTAAGAACATACAACATTGTTACCTGACTACTTGTTTATTACTTTGAAAGGAAATTTCAGGCCTGCAGAAACTTTTAACTTCTGAAAAAAATAGTCCCATTTCTCTTCTGGGTAGTAATAAAATCTGATACCAGAATGGGTAAATCTAGTTAGGGAACATATCTATATTTTGATGCTAATTTATAACCATGTGTATGTATTCTAGCTGTAGCTGATATTAATCACCACCATAGTGAAGTCTGTTAAGCATTTCTGTTATAATCTCCTCTTCTCACAGGTTTATAACTCAACTAAAGCTAAACTCACTTCAAGTTGAAACATTTGGTCAAGAAATAATTAATTTATCAAATAGTAGAGTTTGGAAATAGTCTACTGGAGTACAGTAAAATATGGTCCCATTGCCATTTGTCTGAATTTGTTTAGAGGTGCAGGGAAGGAAGAGGATGACAAATTAAAGGGAGAGGGAGGAATCCAAAAACTGAAAATGGGAAAGTCCCATTTTTTTTTCTGTTTTCAGAAATTACAACCAAATTTGTAATTTCTGAATTTATTGTGAATTGGACAATTTTTATTGTGAATTGGAAACAAAATTATTTCAGATTTTACAATGAAATTGAAAAGATTTTGTAGAAATTGACATTTTCACCTAAAATTTTGATGAAACTACATTTTCTGATGTGGGGAGGAGTCTTTAAGCAGGTAAATAGTAATGATTAATATATAGGTTTAACAAAAGGGCACAACTCCATTTTCTGTAGGTTTCTATGACTAATATATGAACCTATACTAAGGAGTAAGGAAGTAATTGTCATGAATTTTTAGTGACCTCGTTAAACCATAAAAACAAATGGCAGGATAATGAGGGGTGTATTCGTGTGTGGGATTTGTTTAATGAACTACACACAGATCTTTTCAATTCTAGGAAAACCTGTTGCTGGAGGCTTATAAAGAGTGCCATACAGCTGTGATAAGGTGCAGCACAAGTAGCCATTCACGGGAGAAGACAGTGCTTCAGTTATGTGGCCACACTCTGGAAAGCAAACGTTACAGAGTGTCAATAGATCCTGTCAGCATACACCTACCACTGTCCAGGACACTTGCAGGTGAGAGTCGATATGCACTACTTTTTTATTTGCTTTTTGTAATTGGAGTTTCATCTTCCATCTCCACTTGTTATCCTTCAGGTATGTAATTTAATCTCTGGTATTGGCCTGAAGTGTATTTATATTTTAAATGTGGAAAAATAGTCTAAAATTGTTTAAATAGATATCGCTTTATGCTGGGTTTAAAAGTTAAATGTGGTTTCTCTGAAAATTGTTACCCAAGTTACTGTGTTTATAGCATCAGAATAAGTATATTGAATAAATCATACGATATAGCATTTTTAAGGGGAGGGGACACTCATTACATAGGAAATGATTTTCAAATTTTGCTATATTTTACAAATGGAGATTTGAACTTTTTTAAAGGCAATGCTCTGCTCTCCTCCGAGTTTCAAATTGTAGGGTGCAACTTGCTTATCACCTATGGAAAGGAGGAGGGCATGCTTTTTTTTTCTGTTCTGCAGCGCTCTTTTTGTCAGGGAACCTTCTTTCCTATGAGGTCAGGGAGCCTTCTTGCCTATAAGACTGCTGTGACACTGAGTCTTTTGAGGGGGTTTGGTGATGGGAAAAGAGGGTGTTTTTGATAGTCAGGAAGATTTAGCATATCAGAAATATTTATTTTATTTTAATATAAATACATAAACCCAAAAGAGAGCCTTCATAGGGACTAGTTGCTCTAAAAATTCAGTCAATAACAGACAAAAACAGTAGGAAATAACCAGGACCAGTTTTGACAATCAAAAGAACCTAACCAGTAAACAACCAAGAAGATTTTTTTTTTCCCTCTTACCTTCCATAAACATCTCAAATGTTATACCCCTTGGGCTATACAAATAGGTGGGCTTAGCACTCCAAAGGCCAAGAAGTCTGGAATATTTTCAACCCAGATAATATTAGGAGAGAGTATGAAATGCAATAGGACTGTTGTGCCAGCAGTTTCCTTGTAAACTGAGGAAACTGTCACACAAGCAATTCCATAGACCCAGTTGAAGTAGTATTTCATGGGAAATAAGAAGCAGCCTCTCAGGTCAGCTAATCCGATATCAGAAGCTGGGAGTGGATGACACAGGATGGATCACTTGACAATCGCCTGATCTGTTCATTCTCACTGAAGTACTCTTGAAAGACAGGATATGGATCAGTGGCATGACTCAGTATGGTCATTTGTATGTTCTTATTTAGAGCTTTGTAGATCAAAACCATCACTTTTGTAAACTCTCCTTGGAAACTAACAGGTAAAATAGTGTAGGTCCTGGAGCAACAGTATCCTAGATTAAATGCACTGTCTAATAAATAAACACTTGCGTTTTTTATTAGTTTCAGTTTCCAAATAAATTTCAGATATAGCCCTATGTAGAGCATACTGTGATAGGCTGTTCTTGAAGTAGCAAAGATTACAGTAGCCATGTCCACAGTGAAAATAGAAAAATGGCTAGGAATTGATCTGGAGAGAGGTAGGGGGGAAGATATCCTGGGTGCACACAACCATTTAAAAGCCAGTGAAAATCTAAGACATTCATATTGATTCCCCAGTCTACCATTATCACCATGGCATTCTTGTGACTGAGATTTGGCTAATGTACTTCTTTCTGTGCCCCATCTGCTGCTAAATATTGAGGGCTGCTCAACTGCCTCTTTTGGACAATAGGAATTGGAGATGTAACTCTGGGAATTTTAGGAGACAAACTCTATGTGCAGGAGAGAACTTTAACTCTTGATGGTAGCGCCTCAGGACAAGTCCCTCACCAGGACTGAGAGATGGCAGCCCTGACTTCAGACCACAGGAGACAGTCTTTTATTCTAACCCAAATGCCAGCTGGCCACAAATAATCAATTTGCAGATTCTGCATGAATTTGCATAGACAATTACCTGGGATAATTCTATTATGGAGGCCCTGGGGGGCTCTTGCACATTTCAAAAGCAGGGAGCATGGGGCCATTGGGGGACCCACGTCACTTCTGCCTTTGAAATGTAACAAGATCCAGTGGGGCTCTTGTGACATTTCAAAGGCGGAGGCGTCCTTATTGACTAATCGAATAGTCGATGCAAATTCCATCGACTGTTCGATTAGTTGATTAATATAAATTTAACATCCCTAATCTGGGAGACTGATATGCTGCTCTTGATTTTCTAAGACTCATATTTTCACTCACGATCTTTGAAGGACACAGGCAGCTTCTGCAATTCAAGGTGCATCTGAACCATTACCAGTTTGTGGTGTTTTTCTTTGGCCTAGCCACGATTCCCAGGGTTTTCACAAAATGTATGTCAGCGGTAGCGGCTTGCCTGAGGCGTTGAGTTCAGGTGTATGCCTACCTCGATGACTGGCTCATCAGGGGTTGCTGCAGTCTTAAGGTTCAGCAGGACGTTGCTCTTCTGCTCAGCATATGCTGACATTTCAGTCTTCTAGTGAACGACAAAATGCTGGTTCAAAGGATTGAATTCATCGGTACGGTGCTGCACTCCACTAGAGTGTCACTTTCTCAGTCCTGATACAGCAGATATCCCTGGCACCTCTGATCACTGCCCAAGTTTGTCTTCGCATTTGTCGGTCATATGGTGGTGTGCACTTATGTGGTACACTTTGCCAGGATCAACATGCACCCTCTCCAGTTATAGCTAGTGTCGTATTCTCTGACAGGTACTCCCTGGACCGTGTGGTGATTGTCCCGGTACGTGTCCTCGACACCCTGACACGGTGGACCATGTCATGCCTAGTGTTCCCTTTCAGCAGCCTCCTCATTTCTGGGAGTTGGTACCTGCTTTGGACTAAGGATGGGGCACTCACATAGGATCGGTGCAGATGCAGGGAGCATGGTCCATGGAAGAGAGGACCCTGCATTATGAACATCAGAGAATTCAGAGCAGTCCAAAACATGTGCAAGCTGTTTCTATCTCACCTGTCAGGCAGTGTAGTCCAGGTCCTTATGGATAACACAACCACCATGTTCTACATCAGCAGACAGGGAGGAGCCCACTCCACACCTCTCTGCAAAGTACTAATTTGGCTATTGGACTTCAGCATTTTGCATGGTATCGCCTGGTAATGCAAAACACGACTGCAGACTACTTGCGCATAGAAAACTCGTCTCGCCACAAGTGTGCTCTACATCCCAAGTTGGCCTCAGCTGTCTTCCAAGGCTACATCTAGACTACACGCCTCTGTCAGCAGAGGGATGTAAATGAAGCACTTCGAAAGTGCAAATGAAGCCGCGATTTAAATATCCTGTGCTTCATTTGCATAATCATGTAATGGCGCTCTTTCGAAAAAGCGCTATTTCGAAATTGAAACCACAGTCTAGACGCAGTTCTTTTGAAAATAGCAGGCTTTTTCAAGAGATCCTGTACTCATCAAAAAATGATTTACAGGATCTTTCGAAAAAGGCTTCTGTTTTTGAAAGAACCGGGTCTAGACTGCGATTTCAGTTTTGAAATAGCACTTTTTCGAAAGAGCACCATTACGTGATTATGCAAATGAAGCGTGGGATATTTAAATCTTCATTTGCACTTTCAAAGGACTTAATTTACATCCCTCTGCTGACAGAGGGATGTAATCTAGACATAGTCCATGCAGATGCCTTTCTTCTTCCGTGGACAAAAGGCCTCATGTATGTGTTGTCCCTCATTTCCTCTAATTAGCAAGGTCCTTCAAAAGATCAGGCAGGATGTGGCAAACCTAATTCTTATCATGCCAGCATGGCCGCACTAGCACTTGTTTGGCACACTCATGAGTACAGGTACAGGCCCCTCCTCTGTTGCCATTCTGCTGGGATCTGTTGTCCCAAGATCTCTTTGCCGCCTCCACCTGGACTTGCAACCACTCCCTCTCTTGACATGGTTGCTCTATGGTTGAACCCACAAGCGCATGCCTGTTCAGCCATTGTGCAACAGCTATTTCTGGAAAGCAGGAAGCCCTCAATCTGATCGACCTACATGGCGAAATAGACCCAGTTCTTGATCTGGGCTGCACAGAGAAGGATCTGATGCTTGATTAATTCTTACACTTGAACCAGGAGGATCTTGCACTAGCTTCAGAGTGCACCTGGCTGCTATTTCTGCTTTTCATCCCCCATTCAAGGCTGCTCAGAGTTCTCTCATGGTATCATGGCCTGATTTTTTGAAAGGCTCTTTTCCCAGACCTGCCCCCTCTTCCTCACTGAGACCTCAGTTTGGTCTTATCTAGGCTGACAGGTCCTTCATTTGACCCACTGGTTTCTTCCTCTCTCTCATTTCTTTCTCTGAAGGTGACCTTTCTTGTGGCAATCATGTTGGCCAGAAGAGGGTCAGAGCCCCCATGTGCTCTTTTTCTTCAAGGATAAGGTACAACTTAGGCCTCACCCAGCCTTCTTGCCCAGGGTAGTGTCAGTGCTCTGCAGAGGTCAGGATATCTTACCATTTTCTACCTCAAACCTCATACTACCAATGAGGACCATCCTCTGGATATTAGGCTTTCTACCTAGAAATAACAAATCCTTTCTGTAAGTTTACGCAGTTCTTTGTGGCCTACGCTGGCTGCATAAAGGGTCTTCCAATATCTTTGCACAAGATTCCTAAGTGGATAACCTTGAGCATTCACAGGTGTTATGAGTTGGCAGGTGCTTAGCTGCTCCCATTGGTGAGGGCTCATTCTATCAGTGCCTATGATATATAGGGTGCCCATGGACCCATCCCTCCTCAGTTTGTTCTTACCAGAAAACTCCAACAGAGGGGAAAGATGGTGGGGAGTTTAATGGACATGAGCAACACAGTTCAAAGAACACAAGTTATGGAAACAGATAACTGTCTTTTCTTCTTTGAGGGCTCTCATGTTCATTCAACATTGGTGAATGCAAGTAGTATCTGTGGAGGCACCCTATATAGCATAGCATGTGCATACCACTCCAGGAGATGCTGGACCCAGTCCCCTGCAGATACTGCTGAGGGAAAATCTTCCAGCACCAGTGCATGTGGCTAGCACACACATTTCTGTTGAATGGCCATGAGCAACACATCTCGAAGTTACAAAAACAGGTCTTATTTTCACCCCTGAGTTTCATGCAAACAGCAAAACTACGCATCTTTCTTGAGCATCAACACTCTTTAGTTCTATGCTGCAGAGTGCCTGTCTGAAGAGAAGAATAAAGAGTTCAGCAGAGTCAACCACTGCCATTTCCTTCAATAGGACCACTAGCTTGCCCTCCCTTCTCCCTCCCCCCCCAAAAAAGACATCATTTTTCATGCCAGTCCATATTTTCAGGTTGAACATTAAGGACTATTTAATGAGTGGCTATTGCTTTCCTTATAGCTCAAATGAAACCAGATGCTGTTCCTAAACTGTTTCTTGTCACTGCAGTGGCCACCAAGGCAACTTGTATCAGACCTTGTAGTGTTTAGTGAGAATGTTCCCTTGATTGCTTAACATGTGATGACAGATTGTCATTTACTTACAAACTTATGCTTTTTTAATTACTTTGTTGCAAATTCTGCTTATAGTCAGGTTTGTCTCAGATTTGTAGCACTTTGGTCTATCATAGTGTTTCTCAACTCCCCCCCTTTTTTTTAAGAAAGTGCCCCCTTTAAAAAAAATAAGTACCCCCAATACCTACAGTTTTCAGATGCACAATTTTTTTCTACCATTGCAACACATTTGTTTAAGCAACTTAATCGTAGCCAGGCAGGCGTTGAAATTGTTGGGTGTAAAAAGTCCAAAAATAATAAAGTGCAGTAAAACTTAAAACAAAAATTCAATTTTCTTCAAATTTCAGTTGTGTTGAGGTACCCCCCCCCCCCCCCCCCCCCCCCCCCCCCCCCCCCGATTTCTCTTGAGTACTCCTAAGGGTACTCGTACCACAGGTTGAGAAACACTGGTCTAACATTTATTTATAACTAGAGGATTTACCTGGCATTGCTCAGTTCCTTAACTGAAATAATTTTTGTTTCTCTTCATGTAAATCATTGCTCTGGGGGAGCCTGGGAATGAGGATTTTAGTATGCTGGTTGCCCTGGTGAGAGGACAAATTCAGTCCTCTGTTACAGCTGCCGTTTGGGGCCAGGTCAGAAGCATCTATCCTTGGCTTCTGCAGATGCAGCAGGCATAGCCAAGGGATGGGATGAATATCCACCAGCTGGGGGGACACACAAACAGATAGACTCTCTGAAACATATAGGAGATAGCTGTTCCTTTATCTGCCCCTAGCCTCTGCTGCTCCAGTGGGGTTATAGCTCCTCTAGTCCCCGTCTCTAGCCCCTGTCTCTGGCCCCTTGCTTGCTCCCCTGTGGTCATTATGTAGAATACAAGGGGTTATAGCTGCCCTGGTCCCTCTTTCCATTTTATGAGAAACAGTTGCATTCCAGGTACATCCCATTGGCCTGGCACAACAAACCCTCACCTTGCTTTAAGTTATAATAAGAGGAAGCTGTATAATAAATTTGGTTGTCAAAGTGCTTACCACTTGAGAGTTCTTGAACAAACAGATTCACAGACAGACAGAGAGACAGACACATGCAAACTCCTTCAAATATGTGGTAGACTAGCACATTTACCCAGCATTGCTTGGGTTCTTAAGGAGCAGAGGTTGTGGGGGAAACAGTTAGGGTTGGGGGGATGCGGAAGGGCTCTGAGCAGGGCACTGCATGTGTTTGGGGGGAGAGCGGGGGGGACCAAAGCTCTCCCCTCCCCCAAAAAAATTCCTACCAGGGTGCTTGCCCTTCCCCTTCCAGTCCCTGTTAGTGCATGAGAACAAAATGCATAGCTTGTCTGCCCCCTGATCTCTCCAGCTAGAGTCAGGAATGCAGTAAACTGTGCACTTTCCCCCTCACTCCCTGACAAAGGGGAACAGCCAGTAATGTCCCTGTGCGAATCTTTGGGGGGTGGGAGAAGGGACTTCAGCCCTCCTGCCCTTCCTAAATAGCGCCTGGGAGATGGAGGCTTGGGACTCAGGCAGTACTGGATTGGGGTAGGGAGAGCACACCCATAGCCATGCCCCCTTTACCTGCCTGATGATTGTGTCTTTTCTGTATGGCTTTCTGCGAATCAATCCCATTCCAGATACATCCCATTTTCCTGGCATAACCAAACCCTTACGTTTACTTTTAAGTTAGGATGTGACGAAGCTGTGTACCAAATTTGGTGGTCCTAGCTCTTACTGTTTAGAAAACATGCTTAAACAGACAAACTCAAATATATAGTAGATCTAATTGAAAAGCCAAGTTGGTTGCCTTTGATGTATGTTGACTTTTTCTCCCCATTGTTTAATAGGCCTATATGTACGATTAAGCAAGACTGGAGCAATCTCAAGACTGCAGGAGTTTGTGCATTCTGTAAGTGTCTGATTCAGATGGTAACTGAGCTTGGTTTTTATTGCTGAAAAATCTCACGGGGTAGTTAAGTTAGTCTGTATCTGCAAAAAAGAAAAAAAAGAGCCCTGTGTCACCTTAGAAACTAACAGATTTATTAGGGCATAAACTTTTGTAGGTAGAACCCTCTTAATCAGATGAATTGGAGTAGAAGTTACAGAGGCAGGAGTATATATATTGTGTTAATGAGGCTAATAAGTCAGGGTCGAAGTTATTCATTCACAGTATTTGGTGTGGAGATGTGAATAGTAGAAGAGGAGAAATTGACCTGGTAGTGCCTTAACCAGTTAAAATCCTTGTTTAATCCTAAATTGATTGTATTAAATTTGCAAATGAACTCCAGTTCAGTTTTCTCTCTTTGTAATTGGGTTTTGAAATTCTTTTGTAGAAGGATGGCTACTTTAACTTCTCTGGACATTCAGTAATGGATTTTAAAGTGTTCCCCTACAGGTTTAAGAGTGTTACCTCAGACATCAGGAAAGTTAATTAAACACTTTCTAATAGTTCACTAGAATAAATTGCTCTATGGAAAAAAGAAATGGTTGATTTGATTTTATTTGTAAGTACCAGATTGCTCCTGCTCACTTGTCCATTGGCCATTTTGGACTACCCCTTACTGTGTAAAGAAAACAAGATTATGAGTTTTGTTGGTATATGCCTATTGGCAATAACACCCTTTTATTCCCTAGCTGAAGGATTCTCAATTTTTTGGCTTATCCCACATACTAGACTTACAGTTTATAACGCAGTGGTAATCCCAACTCTCCTCGAAGGCTGAGACTTGGCATTACTATTGCATTATAATCCATGGCTACATCTACACTAGCAGCTTCTTGCGCAAGAACTGTTTTGCGGAAGAGTTCTTGCACAAAAAGTCTTCCACAAGAGTACGTCTACACTGGCATGTGCTTTTGCACAAGAGCATCCATGGCAGTGTGGGTGCTTTTGCACAAAGCATCCATGGCAGTGTGGATGCTCTTGCGCAAGAAAGCTCTGATGGCCATTTTAACCATAGGGGCTTCTTGCGCAAGAAATTCATGTTGCCTGTCTACACTGCCCTCTTCTGGAGGAGCTCTTGGGCAAGAGGGCTTATTCCTCGTGGGGAGAGGAATAACTCTTTTGGAAGAAGCCCTGTTTTACAACTCTATACTGTAAATTTACTTGCACAAGAACGTGCGTGCAGTGTAGACAGCAGGCAAGTTTTTGCACAAGAATGGCTGTTCTTGCGCAAGAAGCTGCCAGTGTAGACATAGCCCATAAGTCTAGCATTTGTTCTGATATAGTCTGCCAAAAGCAAGGCTGATGCAGTGTATTCTGTGCTGAATCTTGACATTTATGTCTACACTCTGTGAGAGATGACTGCCAAAGTAGGCAAAGTATTCTACATTTTTTCCAGTTCATTTTTTGTCAATGTAGATCTTATTAGCTAGGTCTCATATTGGCCTGGGACTGGCTGGTGGAGAACTTTTTTTGTTTTGCCAATCTTCATTTAGCCCTAGGCTTTTGTAAGCTTGAGACAAGCAACTGAGGACTGAATGTGGTATGAAAGCACATTCAAAGGAGGATCTATAATTATCTGCATACTGGAGTTTGGTTATCATTGACAATATTATTTTTGTTCTGGTACAGAGATGAGAAAGTTTGAAGAGGTTGCTGTCTGTTCGATATTGGATGTCAGTGCCCTGTAGAAGACAGTCTTGGATTAATGTTTTCATAGCTGCTAAGAAAATTTAAAAAAGGGTGGGTGCCAGTACACAACCTTATTTTACCCTAATTTGGATGACAAGGGGCTCAAAGATAGAGCACAGAGTAGCGGCAGTCATCTGGTCGTGCAGGAGTGTTTAAAATGAGCAACCAAATTGTTATAGCGAGGTTGTTTGGGTAACCAAATTGTAGTAGCGAGATTTTTCCACAGAGCCTCACAGTTGACAGAGATGAAGGCTGTTGTCAGATCAATATACAGCTTCTGGAGGCAGTTTTGTCATTTTTCCTGCATCTTTCTGGCCGTGAAAATCATGTAATGGTGCCTCACGATGGTTTGAAGCTGCACTGAGACTTTTGAATTACTTGCTATGCAAGAGGGTGCAGGGAATTCAGCAAGATTCTAGCAAGAATCTTTCCAGTGATTGAGAGGAGGGTGTGATGCTAACATCATCACCATTTTTATAAAGGGAGACAGGATGACTGCGCAGCTATTGAGGAATGGCCTTTATCTATTGTAGGGATGTTAAATTTCGATTAATTAACTAATGGAATAATTGATGGGATTTCCACAGACTATTTGATTAGTCGATGAGAACTAGTGTGGTGTTCTGCCTTTGAAATGTACAAGAGCCACAGCAGGGGCTCTTGGCATTTCAGACATTGAAACATCCTGTGGAGCCCAGGGCCAGTGGGAAGTCTTGCTGACCCCAGGCGCCATGCAGGTGCTTCCACTTTGATATGCACAAGAATCCCCGCTGGCCCTGGGCTCCACAAAGTGTTACAGGCTGGGGCTCTTGTACATTTCAAAGTTGGAACACTGCTGCTGCACCCCTGCCCTCTCCCACGGAGCTGAAGTTGGAGGGAACCGGCTTTTAAGCCAGCTCCCTCCAGGACCCTCTTCTCTTTCCCCTTCCCCTCTTGCTGCCTCTTTTGTGATAGAGGCAGCAAGGGGGGAGAAGCGACTAGTTGACTAGTGTGTCAACTATCCGATAAGCATTTGCTTATCGGATAGTTGATCAGTTGCTTACATCCCTAATCCATTGCCACAAGGAAAACATTTTTTAGTGCTATGAGTGTTCTCTATCTTGTGCCTTGATCTGAAATCTGAATAGTATCCAAAATGTTGGCAGATGTCATATATTGTTGGAATTTGATTACTACTTCATTGATTTATTTTTTTTTTATTTAGCTGCAAAGCCGATCTGCATTAAGTATTGAACTTATGGAAGATTGAGAAGACTCTATTGTATTTTTAGGGTGGTTGGAAGGTTCTCTTTTTGGAAGTTAATGTTAAAAATTTCTGTTAAAAGTAGGCAATACTATTGTTCGCTGAGTCCCCCAGCCATAAAGGGAATGGATCTGCTTTGCAAGTGGGGTCTCAAATACTTCTATGGGTTTTTTGAATGTCAGTGAGTGTGCAGGGGTAGGAGTGAGATTTAGTGTGTCCTGGAAGTTTTAAAGGTCTGCCTCAGTTACTTTCCTATAGAATCTTTCCTTCTAGTAAGAGGATTCCTCACAGCAGTGTTCCCTCTAAGATTTTTCCATCCATGAGTGGAGTGAATTTTTTTATGTGCACCACGACGGCACCAACAAGTTACTACCAAATAGCTTATGTTTTTATATTTTATTTTATTTTATTTTATTTTATTTTATTTTTTT
>CM057848.1:60383721-60401151 GCA_030068395.1 Apalone spinifera | reverse complement strand
CCCCCCCCCCCCCCTCCAATTTACCTTTTTCCACTTCCAGATAGGAGCACTCTGGAAGGACTATCTGATTAGTGCAAGGCTACAGGCACACTGCTGCGTGGTTCTGCTAATGAGATGGTCTTAAATTCTTCCTGGGTGGTTGTGCTAGTGTACAGCCTCACAATGGCTGCCTTGGGGCTGATGTTTGCATTAAATGGCTGAATTGATCAGTCAGTTCACTATACAAAACAATGATTGTCTCAACATAAGATGAGTCCTGATAATTGGAGAGATACTGGAGATCCCCTGCACCCATGTGAAGTCCATTTGAACTCATGGAGGCTCCACATAGCTACCTATGTGGTTCTGTTGTTTGATCAGTGCTATGGTGAACAACAGAATACAAAATAAATTAGGATGATATCAGCTTTAAAAGGAGAGGGTAAAAGGAAAACTGAGTTCAAAGTGTATGCTAAGTAGTACTATTATTTTTGTCTACTTTAGGTCTTTTTGTATTATCTTAAAATAATTGATTTTTATTTATTTGATTCTTCAAGATTTGTGATATATTAAATCTGACAGTTTTACTTGGATTATATTTTAGGAACAGTTCCAAGTGGAGCTGCTAGTGGAATACCCTTTGCGCTGTCTAGTGTTGGTTGCTCAGGTTGCTGCAGAGATGTGGAGAAGGAATGGTCTGTCTCTAATAAGCCAGGTACTCCCTATAGCATGTATTAGTGATTGTGTTGTGCTAATGTCTCCCATGTGTAGTAAGAGTGGTTGATCCACTTGATGTAGAAGAAGCTCATGTGGCGAGCATCCACAATGTAATTAATGTAAATATAGTTAACATTGCATGGAAAAATTTTAAAATGAAGATCTGACAGTCCCAAACAACAACTCTTAGAGATACCTCTGTATTAGCAGTAACAAGCATTTCTTCTCTAGCACTTTGCATGTTTTAGGTGCCTTTCTGGAAACAGTTGGATAACCATTCAATGGTTCAGTCATGCTGCAAAGCCATAACAAGTGGGGTTCCGCAAGGATCAGTTCTGGGTCTGGGTCTGTTAAATGTCTTCATCAAAGATTTAGATAATGGCATAGAAAGTATATTAATAAAGTTTGTGGATGATACCATGCTGGGAGGGCTTGCAAATGCTTTGGAGGAAATTATTAACATTTGAAATGACTTGGAGAAATGGTCAAATTTCTAGGATGAAATTTAGCAATGATAAATGCAAGTTACAGTACTCCACTTAGGAAGGAACAATCAGTTGCACACATACAAAATGGGAAATGACTACCTAGGAAGGAGTACTTGCAAAAAAAGCTATCTAGGGGGTCATAGTGGACCACAAGCTAAATATGAGTCAACAGTGTAACTCTGTTGCATGAAAATCAAACATTATTCTGGGATGTATTAGGAGTGTTGTAAGCAAGATATGAAATAATTGTCCCGCTCTACTCTGCGCTTATTTAAGCCTCAACTGGAGTATTGTGGAATATATTGGAATCTCCATTCTTTTGGAGATATTTAAGATCAGGTTAGCCATACACCTGTCATGGTGCTTACTCCTGCCATGAATACAGAGGACTAGACTTGATAACCTCTCAAGGTTCCTTCCATTTCTGTTGTTCATAGCTGAAAATGCTACATATACCTTATTTTTCCTATTTAGTGGGTGCATGTTAATCTGAGATTGTGAACTGAAATGAGGGGCAGTGTATGAATCATCTAATGGATTGTACAAAGACTTGAAAACCACAGTAACTCAGTGTAGGTTCACTTTAAACTTGAAGCTTTTTAAAATGGATTGATTGAGAAAATAGAATGTTCAGGAAATATTAAGAAGTTTCTGAGGTGACTATTGAACTTCTCTAGTGACTCCTAGTTTGTATTATTTGTTTACAGGTATTCTATTACCAAGACGTTAAATGTAGAGAAGAGATGTATGATAAAGACATCATCATGCTGCAGGTAGAAACCTTTTAAATTATTGCCAACATAGTACTTCCCAACTTCTAGTCTCCCAACAAGTTTTGTGTGTTTTTGCCTTTTATTTTAAATGATATACTTATGAGTGATTTACAAAGATGGCCAGATAGGATGTTTTAACACAGTTTTGTTTTCAGATGTGCTTTTAATATCTGTTAACCCTTGAAAGGGAACTAGGACTTCCAAAAATATCAGGAAGCTACACATCGATTTTCAACCAAAACACTTTATAACACAAATGAGTGTTATAAAGTATCCCATAATGTTGTGCTTTAAATCTTAAACTGATTTCAGTGTGTTCTTAGCTCTGAATTTATTAGCTTTATTTCCTGTTTAAAAGTGATTTTGGAAGAGGGATGTTTTTCATATTTTAATGAAGAAATTTGATGCTGACTAAAGCTCTTGGGATGTGGGGTATCTGGCAGATAGGTGCATCGCTTATGGATCCAGACCTTTTCCTTTTGCTGATACTCCAAAGGTATGAGCTTGTCAATGCCTTCAAGAAGATGATGCCCACCAAAGACCAGGTAAACAGCAAACAACTATTCATGAATTCTCCATTTCATGATTATAGAACATCAGTAAGCTATTAAACTGGAATCATCAGACCACACCAAAAATTGTAACACAAGTTACAGGTGATCCATTGATCAGCTAAATGATTTTTTAAAATCTGTAGTAGAGTTTCTTGTTCTCTGTAAAACAAATTTGGTTTTGCTGTCTTCAATGCCTCAGTCCAAATTGCTTGCTAGATGCCACGCAATTCAAAGATTAACACTGGAATGGCATATGGTTTTTATGAAAGAAAAGCAATGTCTTTCTCATCTAATTCTCTCCGCATTCTGTGTTAACATCATGTTTCAGGATGTCTTTGGTTGCATCCTTTATCTGTAACCAGTAAGTAGGATTCCTGTTTGTGTACAGAGCTGGTCTCTCTACCAGTATAATAACCCCTCACTTTACGTTGTCCTGGTTAATGTTATTTCATTGTTACCTTGCTTATATTAGAGCAGATGCTCATTTAAAGGTATGCAGTGCTCCATTATAACATTGTTTGGCTGTCTGCTTTGTCCACTGTTTGCAGGATTTTCTGGAAAAGCAGCCTGTCCTTATGGGGATTTGGAACCAGGGTGGGCTGGCAGTCCCCCATCAGCTCATCTAAGTTCCCTGTAAGATATGCCCACTTGGCAGCTGTAGTTCAGCTGCCCCTCGCTCCACTGGCTTGCTGCCTCTGCCTTGGAGTTTCTCCTGGGAGCATCCTACTTGCTGTGTGGGGAAGGGGAGGAAGGTGGATGAGGGATGCTGATGGCAGGATGTCCCACTCCTTCCCCCCCAATTGAGCCCCCATCTGTACCCCATCTCTACAGGGGTGACCCTAGACTAGTTGCCAGCAACTGGTACCCTAGGCGAACCATGCAATCAGCGCCCCCACCTCCAAACCCCTCAATGATATTGTGTCACTATTTGGCGCCCCATTTAGCTTGGCGCCCTAGGCAACCGCCTAGTTTGCCTATATGGACAGGCTGCCCCTGTCTCTACAAAGCAGGTTATCACAGTTAGAGTCTTGTAAGTAGACCAGGCAGTCCAGACGCAAGGGCAGCATATGTAAAGGAGCAATGCATGTCTGTCTTCCTCTCTTGCTAAACACACACAGTGTGTGCACATCTGTGTGGCGCGCAAGTTTCTGAAGGGAACTATTTACAGCCACTGCCATGGATCTATGTGTTTCCTCCCTCCTGCCTCAGACTGTGCCCCTTCTTCAGGGTGCAAGGAGTTTTCACCTACCTCTTCATTCAGGACATAATTTTCCCAGTTTTCTCCCTTCCTATGTTAATATTGCATTTTATTCACAGAATAATCCCACAGATGGTAGTCTAGGTAGTCTCTCCAAACTGTAATGCTTCAGTTTGAACGGTGGTTTTTCTATTGAAAAAGTAACATGGACAGTTAGGCTGAGATCAATATCATCTGTGAAATCCCTTAAATTAACTTCAAGACTGGGTTTCCCATTTAACTGCATTATTACTTAATCCAGCAATTTTTTTGAATTGTTTTCCTTACACCCAATAGGATTTGACCAAGCAATGTAACATATTAATAGAAGAGATGCTGCAGGTTCTCATCTATATTGTGGGTAAGAAACACTGTTTCACAATAAAAATTAGATCCAACTTTGGTTTTGGGGATTTCTTTTGCTTTTGGGATTGGTTTGTAATTTAGCTTCTTAACTCTCTGTATGACAGTAGTTAGAAAGTTATGGATATTTGCTTCTGGAAAGGACAGATTGGATGGCTGACCATATCCATTAGACAGTTCTCTCTCTGTTTTAATTTAGAGGGTTGGGGTTGATACCGGATAACACCTAAATAGGTGGCTCTATGATACATAAACATGACATCTGAAACTAATGTGTCTCGTACACAATACAGGCTGTTAGATAATTCCACAATTTGTTGATCAGGTATTATATAAAGAAAAGAAGGACTCGATTAACTTTAAGCCCGACAGTTGCCCCAGGGCCCAGCAATTCAAAAGGTCCCAGGACTCCTGGATGCCGCTACTGCATGCCGCTACTGCAGAAGCATGGCACTGAAGCCACAAGCCCTTTAAATTGCCACCAGAGCACTGTGCAGCGCACTTCAGGAGACTCTGAGGTTGCCTGAGGTGGGAGGGGCTGTGGAGTGGCAAGCTCAGGGCAGTGCTGAGGGCTGTCTGTCCCAGCCCTGCCTCTTCCAGCTGAGGCTCTGCCCCTTCCAGAAGTGAATTTTTAATCTTTGCCGTTTTTTTCCTTTTTACCCCTTTTATGGCTTCCTGGTAGGGGAAAGATACGTGCCTGGAGTGAGTAATGTGACAAAAGAGGAAATTACCATGAGAGAAATTATTCATCTGCTCTGCATTGAACCAATGGCTCACAGTGCTATTGCCAAATCTTTGCCTGAGAATGTGAGTCTTTTGCTTTCTTTCCCTTTCCTACTACCTGTTTCTTTCAGTAAAAAGAGTGTTTTACTTTTTCTTTTGGCTTTAGAATTACAGCAAAGTATGGCTAACAAGGGGGGGAAATATTCTTCTTACTGAAGTGTAAAGGTAAATGCATGGCACTCTTCAAGGGAAATCAACAACAGCCCAGAGTTATTCATGTGTCTGTGTCCTTCAAACTGGCAGGCAAGAACATCCTAGAACCAGTGATTGTCCTAGTACAATATACAAATTCAGTCTGAAAAACTGCTGAAGAAGGATTGTGCTTTGGAACTCAGGGAGCAGCACTATTGAATTCATTCTGAGTTATAGCTACTAACTTAAATGACAAAGGGTTTTAAAATTATTTCTTCTGTTGGACCTGCAGTGCCAGTCCAGCTGAGAGAAGGGAAGCCTGACTTTATTCCATGTTGTGCACCAACAGTATTATTTTACTAAATTCTAATAAGTTACCCTTGTGCAAATCCATTGAAAACAATTGCACAGGTGTAGATAAAAGTATAGTTTTGTCCTACTGAAAAATGTACTTCTGATGAGGAACGAGATGAAAATTTTATTGGGCTGGCAGTTAGGAGAAAATAATCTCATTTCACTTTTAAACTGATTATACTATGAAAATTATTGTAAACACTAAACATAGAATCCACTGATGCCATTTTTAGAGATTAACTTTTCAGAATTAAAAACTGTGCCTGCCCTTTCTTATTAGTAAGGTGAAAAATGGCTCTTTGGATGGAATACAGCTCTGAAACAAGTACTGTCTGATGGTAGTTCAGTAAGCAAAGGAGTCTTGATGTTCTTCCTTGGACATCTTTTTATGTTTCTTATTCCAGGACTGGAGTACTTATTGTTTTCCTCCTCGCCAATTTGTAAATTTGAATACTTGAATTTTGGGTGAACATGGACAAAAATGCATTAATTCATGGGCTAAATATGGAATTGATTTAGATGGCTCTTCATACTTTTCCATTCAAACTGTCAGTTGTTTTTTGTTACATTAATGGTGTATTTTGACAAGTGCATTAGTAGAGTAGATACAGGCTGTATAGTCTTGCAGATAGTGAACTGTTATATTTTCATCCTAGTATTCTAGATTGTAATGGAATACTGTAGTATATTTGTTTATGTAAAAATATGCTTTATGTTAATGTTTTAACAGGAAAACAATGAAACTGGCTTGGAGAAAGTAATCAACAAAGTTGCTGTATTCAAGTAAGCTCTTAGTAGTACTTAGTCTCCTTATTCTGAATTGCTTGTGGCTTGCTCTGTTTACATTTAACCAAAGGGAATCATTTGTAGCTAGGATTTTTGTTTAGAAGGTAGGTCGGGGGTTCAATGGGTTTAAATGAGTGTTTCTCAAATGTGGCTCCCCCAGGGACTTACTTTTCTTGTGGCCACAGCCTTCTGGGTTGTGATTGGAGGTGGTGTGGGGGCCAAAATAGCAGCCCCTACCCTTTCCTGTTGCTCCTGGATGCAACAGTTTGATGTGGGTTGCTGGGGCTGTTAGCAAGGGTTGGGACCTGCTCCACACTGGAAACACCTGGGGCTCAACCCAGGTGGAACAGACAGCTGGTGAATTCCCCACTTTCCCAAGGCTCATGGGGCTCAGGTTTGGGGACTTCAGACTCCAGCTGCACAGTAACAGGCCCCAGACTCCAGCTTCATGGCTTTTGGCTCCATCCCTGGGCTCTGTCCCCCAGCCCCAGGGCTTTGAGCTGTACCCACAAGGCTTTAGGCTCTAGAACTCTGTTGCTTCCTCCCCATCAGTCTTGGCCCCTGCTGCCTACTCAACTTCCCATTGAGAGCTTAATTTGTCCCCGGGCTTACCTGGGCTCAGTAAACCTGCTATGAAAAGTGATATTAACAAATGTACAAGTATGACTTTTCATAACAGACTTACCAGCTAGTAATTAAATTACAGTGATTTGGACATGTGTTTGTGCATGCTTATTTGTTTTTCCTAAAGGTAATTAAGTGTTTTAGGAAAGAGTTTCAGAGGGGTAGCCAAGTTAGTCTATAACTGGCAAAACTTAAAAAACAACAAATAGTCTTGCAGCACCTTAAAGGCTAACAAAACATGTAGATGGTATCATGAGCTTTTGTGGGTACGCCCCACAAGCCATTACTCTGAAGAAGTGGGTTGTACCCACGAAAGCTCATGATACCATCTACATGTTTTGTTAGTCGTTAAGGTGCTTTCACTTTTTCCTAAAAAATAACAAATAGTCTGAGAGCAGCCACCAGCAAGAGTTGCCGGTGGCCACACACTGAGTCCCCCA
Source organism: Apalone spinifera (assembly GCA_030068395.1). Lineage (NCBI taxonomy): Eukaryota > Metazoa > Chordata > Testudines > Trionychidae > Apalone > Apalone spinifera. The sequence continues at coordinate 60,393,921 of CM057848.1, read as the reverse complement.
AAACATTTGTCGTGGGAACCCATGCACTAAATAGTCTCCCCTTTTTACTGCACCGGAAAACATATCATTATGTTACTTAGATCAGTACCTAGCTTAAAAAGGAATTGAAGATTATACAATGAAGAACAATGCAGGCCAAAAACCTGAACTTCTAGGTGAAAGTTATGATTAATTCATCTATGAATAATCTCCTGGTGCCATGTGCCATAGATGCACCTGCAATAGGCCAGATCCATGAGAGCGTACATTTCTGGTAGTTAAAAACTAGTAACTGAATTCCTTATGCACATCATAATGTAATGAACTTGCCTTAAATATGCAGAGCCAGGTCCCACTATGTTCTGTTTCACTCTTTTCATTTCCTTAGGAAGTAATTACATTGCTTTCTTTTTGTGCTATAAATAAGCACTAAGGATGTGTCGTACATTTGTGTACTATAAAGGTGTGTGTGGGTTTTGTTTTTTTTTAATAAGGAAACCTGGTGTGTCAGGACATGGAGTCTATGAATTGAAGGATGAATGCATGAAAGAGTTCAATATGTTCTTTTATCACTATACCAAGACCCAGCATAGCAAGGTAGGCAATGTGAAAGGCAGAGGAGAACATGCACTTTGTTGAATAATTTGATTATTTGTAGAATAATACTAGTGAAAGCTGATATTTAGATTTTTTTTCTCTGTTTAGACTTCACTGTGTGAGCAGTATTGTATCAAAGTAAAAAAATCAAGCTAATATACATTTGCAAAATATATTAGTTACCCAATAAAGAGATTTTTATCTTCAAGAGCTTTTTTTTTTTCTTTAAGGTGTGCAGATCAAAATATTCAACCGGGCCAACACCTTTTTTTTTTTTTTTTTTTTTTTTTTACATTCTTGAAATTGGGGAGAGTCTAAATGCATAGGCTCTTTTTGAAATAATTTACTTTCACATAGATGTTCCAAAGAGAATATGTTGAATTTGCCTGAATGGATAGATACTATACACAAAACGTCAAGGAAATAATTATAATTTTCCACACAGTTATAAAATGTGCCAAGAAAAGTTAATCTTTATCCCTATTGTACGTTTACTTTAGTGTTTGCACTGGTTTTAGTATCCTGGCCCAGAACATGTTTTCATATGTTGATGTATTATACAATATGGGTGGAATGTCAAAGTAAATCTCTGTGGATTATACATGTTGCTACATTTATTAGTCTAGTGCCCCTGATGGAGTCCCTCAAGAGTCCTTCAGTGCTGCTGCTGGTACAGTAACTTAGGCCAACTTTCTTACAGGCTGAACATATGCAGAAGAAGAGAAGAAAACAAGAAAACAGAGACGAAGGTAAAAGGTTGGATTGGATGATAGAGCAAATGCTATATATCAGTGCACCTGTCTCCTTTGTGCTTATAAAATAAGAACTTTGGTATGTGATTTGGATTCATAATAGGATAGAAATCATATCAAATCCAAGGTTACATTTTGGAAATGACCTAGATCATTAGTGACCGTAATGTGTTACCATCTGACATTTTTTTAGTGATTTTTCTTTTTAAACAGTGTGAGGGCTCTCAGGTTTGTTTTTAATAGATAAATGTCCACAAATTCAACTTACTGTCAAAGCAGGTACAGAGAGACCAAGGAGACAAGTGGTTCTTCTGGGATAGGATTGGTGGGGCAGTATAAGGAAGATTGCACTGCTGCTGTTGGTGCTGTGCCTATGAATGACTTCACTTTAAATTATTGTAAATCTGATATCCTTCATGAAAAATCAAAATTCAGAAACTCCATGTACCAGGAACTTAGAGGTAAAGCTATAATGTTTCAATTGTAACACAACTATTATTTCCTCTTTCACTAACTTCCCTTTTTCTTCCTAATTGCCATTCAGGTCATGAACTGGAAGACTGCGTCTACACTGTCCTCTCTTGTGCAAAAAATATGCAAATGAGGCAGTGTGGAATATTGCTGCGTCTCATTTGCATAATTAATGAGGCTCCGTTTTTGCACAAGAGGCTTTTGCATAAAAAAGAGCTGTCTACACGCAATCCCCCCCTTTTGTGCAAGAGCCGTTTTTCTGGGGTTTTTCCAGGATCCTTTTTGCACAAAAGCCTCTTGCACAAAAATGGAGCCTCATTAATTATGCAAATGAGATGTGGTGATCACACTTTGCCTCATTTCCATATTTTTTGCCCATGAGAGGGCAGTGTAGACGTAGCCTAATTGAAGAGCTTTGGGAGAAACTAGTGGTGCACTGGGAAGTAATGTGAATGATTTAATTACTTTTAAAACTAAGGTCTTGCCCACTGTTAATTCAGATATTATTAGTCAGAATGTTATTTGTCTAATTATTCTCTTCTACAAGTTTTCAGCTGGATACACCAGTCTTCGCTTTCCATGTTAAACTGTAGTTTACTGTTGTATACTGTTAAACAGTGCTGCAGAAGTCTGTCTCACCTGTGTATGAAAATTTTTCTTAGGAAATTTTAAAGTGTGTTTTGGGAGCCTTTCAACTGAAAAATTATAAACAGCAGAAAAGTTACCTGACACTTGTTTGAAAGGACACAGTTGACTTGGAAATCACATTCTGTCTCAATTTTGTATCTCCTTTGGTTACAAGTAACACCCAAAATCACTATGGGCACGTCTAAACTACATTCCTCTTTTGAAAGATGAATGTAAATGTAGCAAATCGGAAGGGCAAATGAAGCGTGGATGTAAATATCCTGCGCTTCATTGCATATTTGCGTCAGAGCACTTTTTCAAAAAGGGTTTTTCAAAAGTGAAGTCTAGATGGGGTTCTTTTGGGGGAAAAAAACCGTTTTTTGAAAGAACCAGTACTTTCTTTCAGGAGTTTGGGTGCTTTCAAAAAAGGTGGGTTTTTTCAAAAGAACCCCGTCTAGACTGCGCTTTCACTTTTGAAAAACCCTTTTTCGAAAAAGCGCTTGGACACGAATATGCAAATGAAGGACGGAATATTTAAATCCACGCTTCATTTGCACTTTCGATTTGCTTCATTTACATTCCTCTTTCAAAAGAGGAAAGTAGTATGGACATAGCCTATAACTGGAATGTCAGTGAAGAAAAAATTCTGTGGGGTTTTTTTCAGTTTGTTTTCCTTGTACATAGATAATATTTACATACAATCTTTGGCTTTCCTCTACTACTAGAAATAGCAAGAGTGCAGAAAACAATTGTACATTTTGTAAGATTTTTTTTTTAAGTCATAACTTTTATATAATGCCCTCTCAAACTGGATTTCATGTAAATTGGGCAATTCAATCAAGTTAGTGTTTCCAAGGTAATACATACTCTTGTTCCTTCATTGGTAAGTGTGAATCTCAGTTTAGTACTTCGCATGCAAATTTCTACTATAAAAATTTGAGAATTTACTCTGGTACTTGAGATAAGCACAGGAACTGAAGGACTGTACTGTTCTGTATTTCATATTGCTGCTTGTGAAAAACTGAAGTATTCTCGCTATCAGTTTTATTGGAATACCATTATGCACATGGTATACATTTTTAAAAATTTTGTTCTTTAATTACATTTCTAAAACTCAGGATATATAAAAGCTGACACACAATACAAAATATTTAAAGCCTTCAAAAGTTCAGAGCTGTGATTTCTAAGCACCTACAGCTGCTTGTCTCACATTACTTTTCAGACACTGTATTTTACATACAAACTAAATAGAAGTAATGGTGAAAATGTCATTGAAAAGACTAGTGAGTGTAGGTGGGGAACTTGCTCACAGCTCCAAACTCTCCCTCCCCAACTTGGTAGCGGTGTACCTGCTCAGAATCTGGTAGGAAATATTTCAAAGTTGTTAAGAAACCTGCATGTGACTGTTTTCTAGCATTGCCGCCGCCGCCGCCTCCTGAATTCAGCCCAGCATTCAGCAATGTGGTGAAAATTCTGAACTGTGATATCATGATGCATATACTCAGGACTATTCTTCAGAGGGCAGTACAACTGGAGACCCACTTATGGACTGAAGCTATGATCCAGATGGTATGGATTGCATTAGTATTTTCCTCCTTAATTATTTGTGTTAACCATTGACACTAAAACACACTCTTGTGGGTTTATATATAAATACAGAGTACATAACAATAAATCCATATCTCTTGAATATTATCATAATGTACTAGACTTGATTTGAAGGTCTTTCTAAATTGAACCTTAATTAAATAGCACTGGATGACAATTTAAAGTCAGTTATTTGTGGTGTTTGGTAGTTGAGCATAGGCTTGGTAAAGAATCTGACTTTTTTTTCTTCTTTTTTAAAATATTATCAGTTCCAGTATATTTTATAGTTTTATTTTAAAGGCACATTGGTTAATATTGCCAAACTCATAAATTTGGTTAATCAATATTTGAATGGAAAGAAAAGCATCTGTTTGAGTTAAACTTATTTGCCTTCTCCACTTTAAGCCTTACATCTATTTTACAGTAGTAATAAGCACTTTGCAAAAAAAAAAAAAAAAATTAGCATTGCAGTTATATAACTTGAACTGTCCAACAGTCTTGCAATGTCTCATTGCTGAAAGCTGTTTCAAGACTTGCATTGTCTGGTTTTCTTACTTACAAGCTTGTTAAAGAAGTGAGATTGGAAAACTTGTCCCTGTAGCATCACTAGTGATACATTGAAGTGGGAATTTATCACAATATTTGTACAATCCCTGTGTGTTCCTCAGTTTTCCCTGATGCTGCAGTGTTACCCAAGACTGTTTACTCCCAGGGCAAACCAAGCAATATTGGTATGAATGTCGCCTCCTTGTCTGAGCTGGGATAGACATCTAGCAATCAGTACCACAGAACGCCATCTCTCAGCAGGAAAGCTGAGCACAATCGCCCATCTTAAGAACAAAGGAATGGGGGTGTCGGGGATAAGAATTGGTTACTAGAAGGAGTCAGACAGCTTGAACAGTGGGGTTCACTACAGTTTGTCTGGGCTCTAGGCTAACAGAATGGATTGGCCTATTCTTTCATTTCCCTTTCTCCATGCTAACCTGAGGACCTTCCTGTGTTGGGTTCGGTTGACTAATAAACTCTGCTGTTTTAACAATACTGTTTGAACATCACTGCAAATGCTTTGAGGTACATTAATTCACAAAGTGTGTACAAGTCTCTGCCAGGAATCTGTCTCAATTGGACTAATTGAACAGAGATCACAATATGAAGCATGATTGCTGGAGTCCCAGACATTCAATCTAAGGAGTTAGTGTGGTCTGTGCTGTTCAGGAAGAGGGAAATACCTTGGGGACCTGGCACAATATGAAAGAGTTTCTTCCAATGAAAGTCTCAAAGCCTGGAGCATAGCACTGATCCTGTGGATTTGTGACTGATATGTATAAAAATCTCCATCAGCAAAAATGAAAAGCTTGTACATGGCTAATGTGAAACATGTAAGGATCAAGCAAGCTTAATGCAGTTTTCTGTATAGTTATTGAATCTTTTGTGTGAGATCCTTGCACTTTTGTACTGTGTGAGCGATTGCTTAATTTCTGCTGTCTATAAGTCCTGTATTACAGTCTTCTGGTAGCAGTAGAGTTTTATGCTATTTTCTGTCTTTCACAGGTGTTTCATCTCCTTTCTCTGGGCTTACTGGAAGAGAAGCAGCTACTAGAAAAGGCTCCAGAAGAGGAAGTGACATTTGACTTTTATCATAAAGCATCAAGTATGTTTTACTTTCTCTGAAGTGGAAGACGGAAAATGAATTATGCCAATTTCATATTACACAGATAATATTAGCCTAACAGTAACTGTGTCCAGCAAGGATTTATCCTGGCTTCATTTTGATTGTTACAGTCAGAAACTAAATGACACTGCTGTACTTCTGTTCTGTAACCATTAAAAAAGCCAGATCAAGGATTACATGTGTAAGCTCCTGCTTGACAAGTGTAGTGAGGAGAGGATGTGCTGGTTCCCAAACAATGGCTAAGAGTAATAGTGGTGCCATATTACTGAAGAGAATTGTACCCATCTGTGACCATTACATAAGAGCTGCCATACCGGATCAGACTTTCATCCTGTATCAACAGTGGCCTATAGTAGAGCTTCAAGAAAATGGCCATTAGGAAGTGATCCACCCATTTTCCACTTGCAGCTGCTGATGGTCAAAGGCTTAGGTGATCCCAGCTGTGGGGTGTGCAACCCTGACCATATTAAGGAAGGGTGGGGGGACAAAATCAGGCCCACGGACCAAATCTGGCCCACTAAGCATTTCTTCTCTGGCCCGCCCCGCTGACTAGCAGAAGTGCATACTTACAGCCAGCAGTGTGTGTTCAGCTGCCTCTCTCTCCTGCCCCTTCCCCCCCCCCCCCACCTTGCTCTGTCCTGCAGCCAAGCTCCTCCCAGGATTCTTCTGCTAGTTGTGCAGTGTGGGGGTGGGGGATGGAAGGAAGAGGGAAGTGCTGAAGTCAGGGTGTGCCTCTGCCCCTGTACCCTCTCTCTTCAGAGCAGGAGTTGGGGAGAAGAAGACACAGCAGAGCTTCTCCAGTCTGAAGCATGGATGGTAAATGACTCAGAGGAGTGCCTGTCTTAAGAGGCAGTGCACTGTTTCTAAGATTTTAGTATTCGTGAATGTTCTCTCGCTCTTGCGCGCACACACTCTCTCTCTCCCCCCCTCCCATATTCCATCTTTGCAGAGCTATGGATGGGGGAGACAACAGAGCAGGACAGTTTCCCTGTCTTAAAGACACAGTACGTGGCTTCTCTCAGAAACTTAGCCAACAGCAGCCGTCACACACACCCAGTCTGTGCTACACTGTCTCCCTGATTTCACCAGCCTGTTAGCTACCCAGTCTCTTTTGGGCTATCTTAGCCCTTATTTTGCCTTGCAGAACGAAAGTGTATCCGAGTCTCCAAGGCCCTTTGAAGTATTCCCTTTTAGTGTCCAGCTCCTTAGCCACTGAATGTTCACAGAAATACCAGCTCTGCTGTCTTCGGGTTAATAGTGTACATCAGCTTAACTGATTCAGTTCAGGATCAGTTCCTTGTATAATATCACATCACTGGGATATATTTATAATGAAAACAATGATAACTTTATTATCAGTTGTTTAAGATTCAAGAGATAGTGAGTAAGGAAAATGGAAAACAAAAACATTACATATGGAACACTATTTTTAGTAATTAAAAATTTAGCAGGCTAACCACCTGTCTGAATCTGCTCACCCTAAATGTTTTTTGCAGTGTTTCAATCCAACCTGGTTGTGATTCTGTTTTTATGAATGAAATAAGTGTCTCCCTTCCTTCTATTTATATTCTTCAAAGTTCATTGATCACATAAGAACGGCCATACTGGGTCAGACCAAAGGTCCATCTAGCCCAGTATCCTAGGTGCCCCAGAGGGAATGAACAGATCAAGTGATCTGTTCCGACTTGCCCATTCCCAGCTTCTAACAGAGGCTAGGGATACCATTCTTGTCCATCCTGGCTAACAGCCATGATGGACCTAACCTCCATGAATCTATCTAGCTCTTTTTTGAACTCTGTTAAAGACATGACCATCACAACATCCTTTGGCAAGAAGTTCTGCAGGTTGACTGTGTGTTGTGTGAAGAACTACTTCCTTTTCCTTGTTTTTAATCTTTTATCTGTTAATTTCATTTGGTAACCCCTAGTTCTTGTGTTATGGGGGCAAGTAAATAACATTTCCTTATTTAATTTCTCCCCAGCCATGATTTTATAGCTGTCTATCATATCCCCCTTTAGTCTCTCCTTTCCCAGACTGAAAGTTCCAGTCTTACTAATCTCTCCTCACATGGGCAGACATTCCATACCCTTAATCATTTTGTTGCCCTTTTCTGAACGTTTTCCAATGCCAAGATATCTTTTTTGAGATGTGGTGGTCACATCTACATGCAGTATTCAAGGTGTCGGCATACCATGGATATATAAAGAGGCAATAAGATATTCTCTGTCTTATTCTGTATCCCTTTTTTAATGATTCTTAACATTCTCTTTGGGATTTTGTTTTGGGGTTTTTTTGGGTTTTTTTGACTGTTGCAGACATTGAGTGTCTGTTTTCAGAGAAATATCCACAATGACTCCAAGATCTTTCTTGAGTGGTAACAGCTAATTTAGTCCCCTTTATTTTATACATATAGTTGGAATTATGATCTGCCGTTTTGTTGCACAGTTACCTAGTTTTGAGAGATCCTACTGAAGTTCTTCAGAGTCTGCTTTGGACTTAACTATCCTAAGCAGTTCAGTATCATCTGCAAACTTTGCCACTTCACTGTTTATCCCTTTCTCCAGATCATTTATGAATATGTTGAATAGGGTTGTTCCCAGTAGGGACCTCTGCAGGACACCACTGGTTAGCTCTCTCCATTCTGAAAACTGACCGTTTATTTCTATCTTTTAACCAGTTACCAATCCGCGAAAGGACCTTTCTCCTTATTCCTTACTTTGCTTAAGAGTCTTTGGTGAGGAACCTTGTCAAAGGCTTTCTGAAAATCTAAGTGCAGTATATCCACTGGATCCCCTTTGTCCACATAATTGTTGGTGCCTTCAAAGAATTATAGTACATCGGTGAGGCATGATTTCCCTTTACAGAATTCATGTTGACTTTTCCCCAACAAATTGTTTTCATCTATATGTCGGACAATTCTGTTCTTAACTATAGTTCAACCAGTTAGCTTGGTACTGAGGGTTACACTTACCACTCTGTAATTGCCACAATTACCTCTAAAGCCCTTTTTAAAAATTGGACTCACGTTAAATAATCTCTTCTACCTAATGACTGGATGATAGTTGAAGTATAAGTTCCAAACCACATTTAATAGTTCTGCAGTTTCGCGTTTGAGTTCTTTCAGAACTCTTTGGTGAATGCCACCAAAACCACCGCTAATGACCCCTCAATGTGAGACAGTTCCCTTAGATTTATCACCTAAGAAGAATGGCTCAGATTTGTGCACCCTGAGGACAGTAACACCCCTCTACTCTTTGCTTCTTTCTCTGGAGTCATCCTCCTTCCCTATTGATTTTGTATGTAAATAGGCCATCTTTTATGTTGGCATACAATGCTTAATTTACATGGTATTGGAGAGTAACATGAATACTGGGTTTTTATCTGACAGCAAATCTATTTGTCATCTCTGCCTTGATACAGATTTTTCGGAACATATTTTCAGCATCCATACATAAATACTTTCATAGTATCTGTACATACGTTTCCCAATGACTGTAATTTATCAGTGTGATCCTAGCTTTCGTTGAAGGTTTTGCATGATATTCTTTGGTGAACCAGAATGTACATGCCAGAATTAAGATATTGTGGTAACTCTTTGCCAGTTGGTATTGAGATCATCTTGGGCCATACCATTCTTCTTCCACCATGGAATTAATAATTAGAAAAGGGTAATGTGAATAAGAATTCCTTGAGAAAGGACAAATGTCTATGAATGAGCAGTGGTTAAAAAATAAATTAGCCACACATCTTGCTACCCTTTGAATTGCACAGATCTTAATTTGTTTGCAGATTAAGGGGTTTTATTATACTAATGATAATAGGAAAAAAGTTGAGGCTTTACTTATAGGCTATATACAGTGTGCTTTTGCACACCTTTCTCTTGACTCCAAAGCTTTTGAAAACAGTGACCTTATGAATAAGGCTAAGATTTAGGCATGGGTGTTTTTAGTAAAAATCATGGTCAAGTCATGGGCAATAAACAAAAAATCATAGCCCATCACCTGCCCATGACTTACTACAAATATTCATGACTGAATCTCTGCTCATAGGGCACCATTGCTCTGGGGGGACCTTACTCCCCTGGGAATCCCAGGTACCACTCTCCCACCAGCCTCAGGGATTGCTGCACCAGCTGTCAAGGACTGCTGCTGTTCTGGTGATCCCATGGGCCCAGCTCTACAGGCCACTGCTGGGGAGCTCCCTGGGGTTGCTCAAGCATCAGTTAGTGTGGCTAGGTTAACCTGCAACTGGAGTGGGCTATGCAGCCAGCTCTGGGATCAGCTGCATCATTGGTTGCAGCTGCATAAGTCATGAAGGTTGTGGAAAGTCATGGAATTGGTGACTTCTGTGACCTCTGAATAATCGCAGCCTTGCTTATGAACAATATGCAATAAAAGGGAATATTAGTGAGTCTGAAGAGCACAATATCTTAATCCATATTTTTTTATCGTTTTTATCTTTTTACCTCCATGAAATTATCTAGCTTCTCTTTAAACTCTGTTATAGTCCTAGCCT
>CM057848.1:60343644-60360750 GCA_030068395.1 Apalone spinifera | reverse complement strand
GCAGGAACAGAAGGGAGTCTGCCTGAGGCTTCCTGCTGCATCTGCATGCCAGATCTGGTGGCTTGGTGGGCTGGATCCAGCCGCTGAGCTGTATTTTGCCCAAGCCTGATTTAGCTTAGGATTAATGCCACTGATCTTTTAAGTTGCAAACACTGTTACAGGTTTACTAGCTGAAGTTGTCCTTGTTTTCCTTCACAGAGCCAAATACTCAAACAGTATTAAGGAGATGCTGGTTCTCTTTGCCACCACTGTTTACAGAGTTGGATTAAAGGTTGCTCCCAATGAAGCTGATCCCCGCATTCCTATGATGACTTGGAGCACATGTGCTTTTACTATCCAATGTATAGGTAAAGTAATTGTTTCCTCTTTGTCATGGCTTTGAACATTTCCTTTCATTTCATTAATTTGAAATTGTGGAATATTCTAGTTTGAATAAAGGTTTATTCATATGTGAGATCTGCAATGTCAGTTGCCATAAATATCCAAGGTGATCTGCCACAGTACCATCATAACCGCAACTGTATTTATGAACCCAGACAGCTAGCTTGTGTCATCACCTGTGGTACTTACAGCTACCTTGCTATTTGTAGTGAGCTAGCTCAATCAAAGCTAGCTTAGATATTAGCTCAACAGATTTGCTCCCTGTGTGTATTCAGAGGCATTAGTGACAAAAATATGTAGGTTTTTGTTTGGGGTGGGTTATAAGTGCCAAACAAATATACCTATGCAAACCTATTGAAAGCAGAGTGGTTGCACAGGAGTCAGTTTGGGTATACTTCAAAAGCAGTGGCAGTTGCACAAGTATAATGAGTATGTAGTTTGATCACTAGAACATTATCATCAATGTTGATGTACAAAATGGAGAAAACCCAGGTGTAACCTTTAAATTTGTAAGATCTGAAAGATGCTTTTTTTAGAACTAGTTTTACTTTTAAATTGAGCACATTTATATGTGGAAATAATAGTGAGACGACAAACATGAAATCTTATTATAGCAATTTTATGGATTCACTTGTCAGAGTAAAATTGCACTTTTAATAGCAGTCCTGTAACTGGGGACAAGTTGATTTTGAACTAGCATAAGTGCATGGATAGTGAGAAGACCAGATAAGCAGACTATTGTAGCTACTTTAAAAGCCCATATTTACCACTTACTTTCTCTGTTTTAATTTTAAGAAAACCTTCTAGAAAATGAGGGCAAACCTTTATTTGGATCTCTGCAAAATAGACAGGTATGGATAATCCAAGAAGCAATTAATGTTAATGAACACTGGACATTTGGAATTGCTAGCGGCAAGTACATGAGTAATGTCCAAAGAAATTCTGTACCATGATCTCTGGAGTTTTTAGATATTTGTGCTTTTCACGTAGACTGCTGACAGAAAATGAGTCTGATGTGGAATACAGTCATAATTCTTGTGTAGAAGTTCATACTTGATTTAACTACTTTTTACTGAACTTGAAGGGGAAGGTATTTCAGCACTGTCCTGTTTAATTATTTATTTCCCCATCCCTGTCCCACATTCTCTTCTTGTGCTCTAGCACAGCGGCCTTAAAGCATTAGTGCAGTTTGCAGTTGCTCAGAGGACTACATCACCACAAAGCCTGATTCAGAAACACCTTGTTCGTCTCCTAGCAGGTAACATTATTTTTGTTTTTTCTTCTAGACAATCTGTGCATTGCTTTTAAGTAACGTTTATGTAAACTTTCCTTAGGAGATGGCAAACACCATTAATATAGCCTAAAGAGGAAGGATGTTCTATTGGTTACAGTTCTAACCTGGGACTTGGAGACCTTTGTTCAAGTCCTTGCTTTTCCAGACTTCCTATCACCTAGTCTATTGTGTGCCTCCTTTCCCCATTTGTAAAATAGGGGAGGTAACACCACTTCACCTCACAATTGTGATAAGAATTTCATTAACATTTGAGGTGCTCAGATACTATAACCATAATAGGTTGATAGTTATAGTTCAGAAAATGTGTCCAGGTTGCATGTGCATTGGGAGGCTTTTATTGTTTTTATAGCTTACCAGTCAGAGCTGTTGAGGAAGGCAGAGGTTATACAAACAATGGCTTCTCATCCTGCCATTGTAATACCAATGAAAAAAGCAGTTAACATTTTTAATCAAATGAGTCATGAACCTTTGTTCTTGTAGTTCTTCTACCGAACTTAAAAGTGGAAGATACGCCGTCCATTCTAGATGTAGATATGTTTCACATTCTGGTAAGCATGTTCAGTTTGTTTTTGCAATTAACCATCTTGCCTCTGAGGCATTACCTGTGAATTCCATTGTAGATCCTCCTACAATTGATGAGCTCTGTAATCAGTTGAGAGGTATTTTTGTGTCACCTGTTGGGTAGACTTTATGTTTGTGACTTGGTTTCATGATCTTTTTAGCCCTCATTTTACTGAAAACATGGTTTCAGATGTTACTGGTTAGTGCTAAATAACTACCTCACCATTAGAGAGGGTTAATGAATAAGCGTAGATGATGGTTAACTTATTGTCGTCAAGTTTATGTGGTGGTTGTTTATTGGAACTTCTTCTAAGTCTAGTATTTCACCAATATTTTGGCTGTTTCTCTTTTTCCACTTTAGGTAGGTGCTGTGTTATCATTTCCATCTTTATATTGGGATGATACTGTAGACTTGCAACCTTCATCTATTAGCTCTGCCTATAATCACCTCTACCTCTTCCATTTGGTCACTATGGCACACATAACACAAATCCTTCTAACCTCTACAACAGGTAATGGTACCTCCACCTTTAGATTTTTTTTTCAGGTATTTCATCCAGTTTTTACAAAATGATTTGAAAGGGTCTTGGAAACTAGTTTTCTGGCACAGTCGTGGCCTATGAAATATGGGATTTGATAATCTGATTAGGGTGGGAGTTACACTCCTCTCTATACTCTCTGCGATGGAACAGTACTGACAGGACTCCTCTCGTATGTGATAATTAATGTAAGGGAGTAATGTCAACACATAAGGGAGAGGAAGCAGTTTTGTAATGAGGCTGAGCAATCTCCACATTTACAAAATGCCTGTGTGGGTATTTTTGTTGGTTGAGTTGGGCACAAATAGGAAGTGATCTAATAAAATGAAATGTTGTAAATTGTATATAAAAGTTAAAAGTAATGGAAATTAATTCTACGTATATGGAAAAGAAATTGTCAAGTGGATTTATAACAAGGTTAATTTTTTGTGTGCACAGAATCCCCCATTGCTCAATCACAAGATTACAGTGAGGAGGCTCATGCTGCTGAGACTTTCTGTAGAGAAGTTTGTCAGTACACAAGTGGGTAAGTAAAACCTCAGTTGTAAAAATACATGTTTTACAAGACACATTTAAAAAATACATGGACATTCACCTGAAAAACACAAAAGAAAAAAGGTTAGATGTAGGTTACACCAGAAAAAAGGTTAAATGTATGTTATATCAGGAGTCCTTGTGCTGAATCAGCAATGTCTCCCACATTCCTAAAAATTGGAAAAGATCTAGATCTCATATCTGACTATGAAGTGTGTTTTTTCAACAGAAAATATGGGTGATGTATACATAAAAATGGATAGTGGTGTATCAAGAGTAAAGTTTGATAACATTGATTGAAATAATGTTAATGGTGCTGATTATAGTTCATTTTTTATTCTCCTACAATATCAGTAGGCTTTCCTTTTTTGTCTCCACGTCTCCTACAATTGTTTTGTCAATTGTGACTCTCCGTAATTAAGTTTATTGGTTTCTTTACATTTATTCCTATCATTCTCTAAGAATATTTAAGGTATTTTTGACAGAATTTCAAAAAGTTAAGTGTCTACATATGAAAACCAATTCAATTTTGAAAAAAAATTAAATGGTTCTCTGTAATAAAAGGAAAACAATCATATGATTTAATTGTTGTATCTGATATGCTATGGAGCAGCAAACATCCTCCTCAAGCCCAGAAAAAAAAATGAAGACATTAAATGAAACCATTTTGAGCCAGTTTTTAGAGATGGACATCTGCCTGTTCTTAAACTGAAAATACATTTGGAAAAACCATAGCAAGTAACAAAGATATCCTAAACACATTTTAACATTCATAAAATTAGAATTTCGATTTTGGGGGCTGTGTCTGACTGAGAATTTGAGGCAATTTCCTACTGTTGCTCTAACAGTATTGCAGCTCCACCAGTGTTAACAGTGGTGGGAGCACTAGCCATAGACCAACACCCAGAATTGTAAAACATGGTGACAACTCTCATTTGAAAATTGTCAAAAATGTTGAGTATAGTTATGGTCCAGGCGGGTATGCGCTCTGAGCTTTTACAAATATGCCTGATTTCTGTTATAGCTGTTTTAGCCGTGATGTTCCAGGCTGGCATGTGTGGGACTGTGTTAAGAAAGGAATCACACCTTATCTTCGTTGTGCTGCTTTGTTTTTTCATTACATGCTGAGAGTATCTCCACCTGAAAGCCTGCTATTAGGTAAGTAGAAGAAGGTAATAATAGTTTAGTTTAATTTGCTTCTTTTCTTGTTGAATAGTGGTGTGCTTAAAAGTTCAAGGTACAAGGTATATAGATATATTTATAGTAGCATTTGATGAAGTATATTCAACATAGAACCATAATGATTTCTTTTAACGTTCTTTAGATCATAAAAGAAAAAATGAAGCACTGTATATGTGGAAGGGATACAATTGAATAATTAGATCATATGGGCCTTGCCTGTATGGAAGAGTTTTTCTTTTAGAGTTAGGAAATGTGTGAATTTAAACAGGTATTCTTATAAGTTGAAATTCTTTGGTGTGCCTCTTGCAAAGGAGTTTCAGGTAAGCTGAAAAAAGCCATCCTTATGTCTAAAAAGTGTTCACATTTTGGATTATAGTTAGATCTCTTGTACTATGATCTGTAAGCCATGTAGACTCTCCCCTAAGAGATGTGTGGATAGAGCAGAATGAAATCCAATTAAAAGATGAGGAATAAGGAAGCTAGAACATAAGGTTATCTTGTGTTAAAAATGAGTGACAGCACTTTTATAAGGATCCCAAAGCATGGCAACAATCTAAAAGAATGCAACCCCATAGCATTTTGAAAAGAGGTAAAGAACAAAAGTGATATAAATTATTGAAACTAAAAGGTATAAAACCTTAAACTAATTCCCCCTGTAATGATCCAGGTTTGAATTTGGCTGAATGCTATGGTTAGCATGCTGCCCTACCAAATACTGATACTTGTGAAACACACACATATACACCTTATGGCACATTTGGTTGCCTCCTAATACCAGTCTGGAACACTGGTTCTGTAGAAAGGAGTGTCCCCTGGTAAATCAGTAACATCATTTTCTACAGTCCCTAAGTATCATTAAAGGCTTTTTTTGTACTGTAAGGTACTGCGTTCTATGGGGGTGTGCTTTCTAAAGGGCATTAACATGCTGCATCTTAGTTAGTTTGAGTATACCCTGCTGGCATGTGCCAAAGGTTCAGTAGTGCACCTTAATGTAGTACTGTTTAAAGCTATTAAAGCACACTAGAAAACCTTTTATGTACACCAGCAGCAGCTACACTGACCACCTAGTGCACAAAATGTTAGTGTGCTACCCTCCCCATATTGGACATTGCCCACTTAGTAAATAAGCCTTAAGAAATCTCCCAATGAAGTACAGATCTGACAGCCTTGGTTTAATACGTAAATTCTGATTGGATCATAGCAACATAGAATTGATTGCAAGCCAAAAACTTAATGAAATATATAATTAAACACCTCATTAGAAAGTGCTTCTTTGAGTAGTGTCCCGTCCCTATGGGTGCTCCATTAGGTGTGTCTGTGCTCCTGTGCTGCACTTTGTAAGGTGAAACTTGACCTTGTTCCATTTGATTAATCATTCAGAATACAAGGAGAGGAGCTTTAGCATAGTGTCTCACAGGTCTCCTTTAACAGAGCGCTTCACACTTATTTTTGTGTTTTAAATAAGTACATTAATATTGGTTCCTGCCAAGATCTCTTAAGGACAGAGCTCCACCAAATAATTATCTTCATGGATGCAACTCTCCAATCTCAGTCTCCATGAGGATGTGACTCTTTCCCACAACTTCAACTTCTAAGGGCAATGGGTTAAAGAAACAGGCAAGGGACTCTTCTCACATGTCTGAGAGTGGAAAGTCCATTTAAGCCTTGAGATAACCGCAAGTGAGCACCATCAGCATCAAGACCACAGTCTGGCAATCGCACCTGGCTATGATCATCGGTATCCAGTACTGCTGACAGGCCCATAGACCCTTTGAGCATGGGCACTGAATTTTTGGTACCAAAAGATAACAAGCACCCTAAAAAGACACTCGAGTCATTTTTCATACCGCCAGAGGCAGTCTGTCCAGCATTGGAAATACCAGCACAGACAAGGTTTCCATCTCCTTTGGTACTTGCACTGCCACTGTGATGGCTGGCACTGGCAGAATTCTGCCAATCCAGAAACTTCTTCATGACAGATGCACCCGAGTCCCCTCTAGAGTCCTATCACTGGCTCTTGAGGTTATTTGCAACAAGCTGTCACAGATTGGCTACATGCCATTGTAAACAGCTTTATCATTCCACCCCCCCCACCAAACATGAAAACTCAGTCTTAAAGCTAGTTAGGTTTTTGCCACCTCTCTTCCTCTTGTAAGCACTTAATTCCTGTGATTGTTAGAAATGTTCACCTAAATTTAAAGCCTAATTGTGTTCATGAATAGTTTATACCCATTTGTTCTTATGCCCTTAGAGTTAAATTTGCAAGGTCTGAAAGATGCTTTTTTAAAACTAGCTTTACTTTTAAACAGAGCACATTTACGTGGAAATCGTGAGACAATAAACATTAAATCTTACTATAGCAATTTTACAGGGCACAGGAGTTATCCCAGCAATCAGACCATGCCCTTTCACTGTTTTGTGAGGAGGATAGACAGTGATCCAGATGAGGTGGTCTCTCAATTCTTCTCCCAAATTCTTGTGAGACCCACTACAAATAGGGTCAAGAAAGTACCTGCAGATGGCTACATCACCATCACCATGTTGGCACAGCCACCCAAGGTACTTCCAACAAGCCATATACATCATAATGGCCATATTGGGACCCTTTGGTGGCACATCAGTAGTTTGTCTTATGAGCTTCAAGCCTTGCCCAAGAACCCTTCCAGGATATTTCCTTGGCCATGGCATCTAGAACCTCAGGAGATGGAGGAACAAGAAGCTGGTACTGAGGAGCAGGTCACACCAAAGATCATAGCCTCCTCCTCCCTTGATGAATCAGTCATCCTTTCCCACCTTTTCTGCCAGAGGACTTCCCTCTTGCAGGAGCTGGTAAAAAGGGTGGCACTCTCCATATGCCACAAAGGTGGTCAGGGACACCCACTCTGTTCCTTGATATTCCCCACTCTGTTGTCCTCAAAGATTGCCCTCTCAACTAATTAAACTATCTTAGAGCCAGATAAAATGGTGTGGGAAACCTTGGGTAATGGACAAAAAGTATGATGTCCCTATAAAGAAATCATCGTTCCTTTTCTTCTCTCTGCCACTTAATTCCATCATGATCAAAACTGTCAATTCCCATAGCTGACAACACAAATCCAGGAAAGTACCCTACAACTGGGATTGGAAGTGGCTTGATCTCTTCGGCAGAAAGGTATATTCGTCTCCTAGGCCATGTTACAATTCTGTACTATCAACCATCAGACGCTCTTGGCCAGGTACACTACAACACATCTATCCAACATTCACAGCTCTTCCACACATTTTGGACTATGCTCTGACCCTTAAAGTCATGATTAACCCTAAACTCTCTTAGTATCCATCTAGCAGCTATAGCATTTCACCAAACCTTAGAGGGATATTTGGTGCTGTCACATTCAACCACTGAAAGGTTGAATGTGGTTGAAACTGCCTACCCCTATGTAGAAACTAAGCATGACACTGAAAGGAGCTGACTAGACCTCCTTTTGATCCCATAATCACTTGTTCACTGATGTACCTATCAGTGAAAATTGCCTTTCTGACAGCAATTACCTTGGCCAGACAAATAGGAGAGAAAACAGTTCTGATAGTGCATCTCCCTTGCACAGTAGTATTCTTTCCAAACTAGGTTACATTTTGGATGTGGCCTGAGTGTATTCCCAAGGCAACCTCTCCATTTCACGTTAATCACTTGATTCACTGTGTGTACTGACTAACCTCATGGTGCAGCACAAGGAAAGAGAGTGCATGTGTGGGCACAGTGATGCTGCTGTCAAAAGTTTTCTGATCAGCAATGCAAGGACATAGATGCACCTAGATTGGAGCACTGATTAGGGATGCATCTCTTGAAGAATTATTGTTACTATACAATGTAATTAACTCCTTTTCATACTCAAGTAGCAGAATCCTGCTGCTCTAATGAATGTA
The DNA here is from genome assembly GCA_030068395.1 of Apalone spinifera. NCBI lineage: Eukaryota > Metazoa > Chordata > Testudines > Trionychidae > Apalone > Apalone spinifera. Next base: position 60,352,353 of record CM057848.1, on the reverse strand, counting down.
CAATAAACTGTGTGTTCTACAATAATTCTCATCCACATCCTCAACTAATGTAAATTGGCACAACTTCATTTAAATCAGTGGAGCTATATCTAGTTACAACAGTTCAAAAGTTGCTCTAAATCTTTAAAATTGTCATCTGCATAAGTTGCAAAAGGAATAAGAAGAATTGCAGTTTTCCATAATGCCTGCTACTGATTGTGTGACCTGTTCAGTAAGGCCTTTAGGAGAATGGACTGTTTGATGTATTCTTAACATTTTCTTGTTCTTTTGCAGTTTCTGAGGAAGAAGAGTTCAAGGCACTCTGTAGTTATCTATCTCTACCCACCAATCTATTCCTGCTTTTCGAGGAATATTGGGGCACTGTGAGCCCCTTACTCCAAAGGTACGGGGTGGAGATGGGGGAGTTAATGGGAGCATCCTTCCATTTTATGATGGTTGAAAGGGATTTTCAGATGAAGTTAGTGAATAATTGGTTACACTCTGTCCAATGCCATGTTATATTTGCAAAATAATTGATTTGATGAGCAGACTGACTGTCTGAACTACTTAAGTTTGGAATTCAGGGGAGACAGTTGGGAGATGTTCATGTAACCTCCACGCTTGGTTCTAATATTAAGAAGAAAGAACATCAAGAGAGAGGGAATACAGCCGGGAGTATAAGAATGGACATAAAGGTGAAAGATAGTGCCAATACCAATGACACTAACAAGTAGGTTGAAATGTAGCAGTAGAATGACTGAACACAATTGGGTGAGGAATCTGGATAAAGCCAAACAAAAACAATTAAGATATTTGTACACCAGTGTAAGAAGCCTGGGTAATAGAATGGAGGAACTAGAACTACTGATGCAGGAAATGAAATCCAATATTACAGGAATAAGAGAAACATAGTGGAGTAGTAGTCATGACTGAATTACAGATATTCAAGAGTATATGCTGTTCAGGAAAGACATAACTAAAATTAAAATTGGTGCAATAGCATTGTATATTAATGATGAGGTAGACTCCAACAAAATTAGAAATATTCAAATGGATAAGACAGTTTTTTGGCCAATATTACTCTGGGGAAACGAGTTACCTGAGGCTCCTCTGTGGTCACGATTAGGGTATGTTACAGACCCCAAGGATCTAATCTCATGAGGTACTCTAAGGAAAGCAGTGAGTGATAATCCATGTTCACATTTTGAGAGAGTCAGCATTTGCAGATAGTGCTAACACTTTTAACTACGTGTGTTTCATTCTGATGAAATCTTTATAGTTTCTGTTTTTAAAAATAGATTTCTCTTTTGTTTAACATTTTTCACTACTTTTTACATCTCTGTAGTTACGGTTAATAATTGTATATAGTGTTCATACAATATCATCTGCCAATATTTTTCTGATACAGGTGGTGTGCTGATCCTGCTGTATTAAGTTTTTTGAAAGGAAAAAACATTTCAATAAGGTTTGTTTAATTTTTTTCCGGGCTTTGTTTTTGATCTGTAACACTTTGAAGGAGATGAGCTCTGGGTAGTTAAATGAGGGCAAGTCTTGCAATTAGGGAGTCTTTCCTCCCTCTTGCACCTTTGCCATAAACACATCTGCCTCTCCAAATGGCTTTACAGGATTCCTTTAGGAAGATGAAACAATTACTATTCCCTCAGAACATCAAACATTTTACCACTCGAGTCAGACATCTGTTTTTTTTCTGGGTTAGGTTAATATAATTGGTAACATAAGATAACCTTTACAGGGTTGTAAAATGTATGCCCATCCCATGCAAACTTAGTTTTCTCACCATTGTTGTACATTTACTGTGAAAATGTTTCCCGTGTAATTTGTCTTATACCCTTTATTTGGTATAAGGGGTTGTGACATGATTTGGGGGACTTAATGGCTGAATGAAAGGACAGGGAGTGTACCAGAACGGTGAAATATTGGTCTCACATGTCATGAAATTTCTTCTCTCTCTAATTTACTAGATATCCAAGGAAAAGAAATAATTTGATAGAGCTTCCAGAAGACTACAGCTGCCTCCTGAATCAAGCCTCTCAGTTTAGGTAATAAATAACAGCTAGAGCTGCCACCTTGTCATGTATTTTTTTCTTTTCATAATCTTGCAGTAATTTTGGGATGGAATTCAAATGCTGCCACTTTAGTCCAGAAAAGAAAACATTACCTGTGATATGCAAGTCTGGGAAGGGTATTACAAAATTTGAGATGAACGTACTGTTTTGTTCGTAAACATCAATAACCAGCGGTCCAGTTTAAATGAGATGCTACTTACTTTTCACATAATGGCCATGTATAACTGTTACAGCTTAAAGCACTGATACACTTCAGTAAGCAGGTGTAGGTTTGATACAGTTGACAGTTGTTTACACCATTGACCATTGCAGGACCAGAGGTTTGGCTCTGGCTTAAAGCAGAAATACTGAATTTGATCCACAGATGAAGTTTTGGTAGCAGAGAAGGCAGTGTGAAGATGTATCATTTCACTTTAGTTATCCATCCTGTGGAAAACCATGGAAATTCTCTAAAGAGAATTTTGCACATGGAAGCTTGTTTTGTATTTTAATGTTTGTGAATTTATTTCTCATGAATGAATCTCTTGTTTGATCTGGGAATAAAAGGGGGGCAGGCACGGCGCAAGTTACACTATGTTGCCCTGCCAGTGCTGCTCTTGACCTACATAACCTTGACCCCTTTGGCATCCTAGTACTGTGCCTGTGCCCCAGTTTTGTTATTTATATAAATGGACTAGAATAACATCACTGAATTGACTTCAACTTTTTGATTTGATTCAGTTCCTAATCTTGTATTTTCTCAGTATTTAGTTTTAATAAGGCACATTTCTTGAAATGGGTATTTGCATTAATGATTTACTGAAGAGAGGTGCATTATTCATGGAGAAGAGGATGTCTTTTCATTGCATTCATGCTGTTTTAATATTCATTTTAGCAATCTTTGAATCCTGTTGGCACCTAAACACTGATGCAGTTTTCTCCTTTTGTCTTATTTCCATTAAATATAGCAGGAGGCTCTCAACTTCTATATTGTGATCCACATCCTAGATCTGTTCAATTTTCAGTTGCAAGGGTTGCCTTATCTGCCGTTTGCAATAGCATAAGAGTTCAATCACAACGACAGCCACTGCTTACATGGGAAATTAATAGGAAAATATTAAATGTCGTTTTAGTTGTGTTAGCAGTTGGGAAATGAAGAGGAGAGTTATTGTCATGTGAGCAGGTGTGGATTTGGAGCAATACTTTGCAAGACAATATTTTGAGGACCTCTAGAACATCACATAGCAGATGTTATTGGGGGGGGGGGACATATTTCCCATGGGATCACAAAACTGAATTACTTTAGAAGAGATTTCACTAAACTTATACCAATGTCCCAACTGACCCGCTATAGAGAGGAGCATCTCTTCCTTCTGAGGATAAACTAGGAAGAATTTTACCAGATAATTTCTAAAGAAGCATTGTGATGGACTGTGCCTCTTTTCTGAAAAAGGCCATCTGGTTGAAAGAGCATGACTAATTAAATATATTTTTAAAATCTTTGTGTTGTATTTGCAATAACTGTTTTGTTTCCAAATGATCCTTAAAAATTACCTCCTTTCTCTTTACAGGTGCCCACGGTCTTTTGATGATGAACAAAAGCACCCAGTGTTGTGTTTGTTCTGTGGAGCCATGTTGTGTTCCCAGAATACCTGCTGCCAGGAATTGGTGGATGGGGAGGAGCTGGGAGCCTGTACCTATCATGCTCTCCATTGCGGAGCTGGAGTGTGTATGTTCCTCAAGTAGGTAACGGGCGAGTGTGAAACTTTTTTTTCAGGGAAAAGTAATTTAAGTAAAAAAGTAATTTAAGAAGACCAGATAACAGAGAGGCAAAAATCCACATACTCTTCAGAACTGGGGGGAGAGCCTCCCTATCCCCCAGGCACCCTTTAGCCTCCTGATTCATACAGGGCCAATACTGCCTGTTCCACTTCACCAGGGAGTGAGGGGAAAGTACACCGTTTGTATTCCTCACTCTGGCTGAGGAGCACAAGGGGCAGACAAACCTGAATGTGCCCTACCCAGAGGACATGCATCCCTCCCTTGGCTGTGCCCACTGGAACTGATGGAGAGGTGCTTCTCACCTGGCCCCAAGCTGTTTCAGTGAGAGAGGACACGGGTAGACCTCTCCCCAGGGCAGCCTGCGTATTGAACCCCTTATCCCCAACCCCAGCCAAGAGCAATGATTTAAATGAAGCATGTACATTTTCATTTTATTTTCCAAAAAACAAAAATTGAGTTAAGGACGCTGAGTAAATCTTCAAGTATAATTATAGAATCACTGATTGGAATATAAATATTGTATTTATATTTCAGTGTATGGAGCAGTATAAACACATCATTGTCTGTATGAAATTTTAATTTTAACTGACTTTGCTAGTGCTTTTTATGTAGCCTGTTGTGAAACTGCAAACATGAGTTGATATGCCCTCTGGAAAGCTTTTGAATATACTCAGGGTTGTGTGTATCACTGGTTGAGAAACTCTGCTGAAGGTCACCAAAAAGTTAAATCATCCTTCAGTAAAACTGCTATGCTGGTCAACAGACAGTGCTATAGTCTGAAGGTGTTCAATCAAACTCTACCCTTTACCATGTGTTACTGAACACCACAAAGCCAGTAAGTCTATAATAACAGTACCTACTTTACAGGTAAAATAACAATATATGCTGCAGGAGCCTGCATTTGGCTTGCGTTTTCAAAGTACCAGAAACCCTACTCTGTTGGGCTCCCTAGAAAATCTGAGCCTTCTATACATATTTAGTGCCAATTTATTAACATATGTGATGGACAGATTATTTACACTTTTAAAATGCATCTTTTTCTGCATTATTTAATGTCATAAAGGGGCAAAATCTGATTTTTTTGTCCATTAACTTTGAACTCTGTAGCTTAAAAATGGCTGAATTGACATTGAGGTGGTACCCATTTGTTCAGAGGACTTGAGGCATGGGATTGAGTGGTTATGAAGGAGCAACGTGCATACTTCCTCTTTATCTGAGAGATTTGTGATAATGTGGAGCTCTTAAGGGGGAGGAATAATGGAACTCCAAGAGCATCTGGAGAAGGAAGAAATTATTTCCTTAAATGTTCAAAATAGATTTAACTGGCATCTGGGCTTTTACCTCAATGCACTGCCCATCAGGAGTGAGTTTGTTCATACATAGACACAGAAAAGGAAGGAGAGCAGTAATTTTTTTAAAGAATGCAATAGTTAATTAAAGCTTCTCAGTTTTAATACATATTGCTAGCACTTCTGTGTATAAGTGGTATCCTCTCAGTTAGTGAGAATTATCATAGGAATCACTATGAAATGTCAGGAATAGTGTATAGCTAAGTGAAGAGGCTGTTGACTGACCACACCCAGGTAATACAATAGCGCAGTCTACTAAGTAAAGAAATGTAATAGCTGATTATTATTCTTCAAGTGATTGCATGTGTTCAACCATCAGAAATTTTGTCCATCACTGATACCCATTGGGCAGCTCAAGCTCTGCCTCTTGCAGCACTCTATGATGCTCCTAGCCCTGCCCAATTCTTTCGTACTGTCCGTAGCTGCTATTGGAACTCATACGCTACAGGAACTGTTTTCTTTCTTTGCCTTTGCAATATTATTGTGTGTATTGTTAATCCAGTCTTCAGCATAGTTAGGATGGTTGGTAAGTTTTAGTTGTTAAAAAAATAAATGCAGACTTGTTTTCCTCATTTGTGGGGCTTTCTGTTCACAGTACCAGAGTATGCCCCAGTCACCAGACTTCAAGCTGTGAGCTTCTTGCTTAAGTCCTGTGCCAGTGATCAACCTGCATAATAGCTGCCTAAAGTGCTTGGGGAAGCACATGGCAGGGGAAATTGCAGAGGGGGGATTTCAAACCTAGGATGAAGGATAGGGAGTCTAGGCTGAAATTCCTGCCAATGGAGACAGTACTTCAGGTGTGCTGGTACAATTTTTATAGTGGGAGTGCTGATAGCCATTGAACCAAACTTTAAACCCTGTATACAATGGAAACCACTTCAAGTCAAAGGATGCTGCATAATTTTTCCCCTCCCCCGCAATCCTAGTTTCAGCACCTATGGGCCACTGTCAGAGTCATCCCAGTTTGCCTTAGGGCCAAGTGCTGCAGCTTCATTGAGAAAAGCACCACCATCTTTAGAGGAATGCCAGCACCATTCTACCTCATCCACATTGAGGAAGAAAAATCAAACTTCCAGAAGAGCCCTAACCAGGGGAAAGTGTCCAGGTTTTAAGCCTGGTGAGAGGAATGAGAAGGAGTTAGAGAGAATATACCTGACACCTAAAAATTCTGCCTCCAAAATGATGCCTAAGTTGATTTGATTGAGTTGATTACAGCACCACAAGGAGCACTGTGAACTTCTTAGGCACTGCAGCAGAAGATCATCTCAGTGCCAGCTAACCTAGAAGTACTTGAAGCAGCAAGAAATCTTCTCTGCCTCTTGATGACTGTCTCCTTCCTTACAGGAGACCGATCCCTCTGCATTGCTGCTGCGATTACTAGTAGTTTAACCTGCAGTTCCCCAGTTGCTTGCTTTCTGAACAGGTGGTCCCTCAATATGCTCCAAGGGGAAGCATGGAATGATGTTGTCAATTCACTCATTGGCAGGCTCTTGGTACTGGTCCCTAGCACCAACTGGATCAGCCCTGCCAATGTCACAGGAAGGGGAATCTTTGTCTTTGGGCTTAGAGGTGGAACCTTACATCTTGCAACCCCAAAGCTGGATCATCTGGGCCCCTCACAGAGTGTCTCTTCAGACCTGTCACTGTGACCTCTGAGTGGGACCTGCCATAGGAATGTGTACAGGACAATGGAGGGCCTTTCTCTGTTCAGTGACTGTTTTGGAACACATGGAGTTTTCTCCCAGCTTTCAGATCTTTCCCACTCAATGTGTACTTGAGATCCTCATCTAAAAAGGCAGAATCTGTACACTGAGAGGTTCCATCCCCAGAGTATATAGTATCATGCCCAGTATGACGCACCAAGAAGAGGTTCCAGAACCAGAATAACAGCCAATATAAGAGATTCTGTCCCCTCCAGTCTTGGCTTTCCCTCCAGATGAAGTTGTTTTATCTGGGATAACTTCACTACCTCCTGAGGATTTTAAAGTTTATCAGTAGTTGATGACTGCAGATGTAAGTGCATAGGTCAAGGGTTTAGAGAGTCCTTATATTATCTGGTGGACATTTTATCACAGTTGGTCCTTCCAGGGTTATCTCTGCGGATTAGGCAATACTAGAACCTATAAAACCTTAATGGCAGACTCCATCCTCTTTGGCTCCCACCTCTAAATGGAGGAAAGAAAGTACTATGTATCCTCCCAATGTTTGAGTACCTTTATACTCACCCACTTCTGACCTCATCAGTCATCACAGCAACTAATGAGAGCGCACGACAGGTGCCAGAGTACATGCACTAGTCAGAAAACACAGAGGCAAGACTTTCTCAGCAGAAAAATGTATTTAGGCGGGAGGCTGAAACTGCATATTGCTGTTGGGGTGTATAACTTTAATTTGTGGGGCTCCATGAAGAAGTTTGTAGAGTTGTTTCTGGAGAACAATGCATAAGAATTATTTTCCCTGGGTGACGAAGGCAGACTAGTCACAAGAATTTCACTGAAGGCAGGCTATCTGCAGCAGACTTAGAAGCCATAATTGAAGCTGCTGCAGTTGCCAAACATAGATCATCCTGGTTGCAATCTTTTGATCTTCCCTATGAAGTCCTGAATATGATCCAGGGCTTGCCTTTTGAAAGTCCTTCTCTTTACTCAGTCAAGAAGCTCTATGAACTTAAGAACTCTGGAACCACCTTTAAGTTTGTAGATAAATATACACCTATCCTAGTCAGGAAGCACTGTTGCCCAGAAGATATACAGATAATCCATTTTTCCATTGGGCAGCTCAGGCTCCGCCTAGTGCTGCACACCATGATGTGCAGAGGCAAAGGATTTTATTCCATATATTTCCTAATTCCAAAAGCAAAGAGTAACTTCAGATCAATTTTAAACCTGTGTCAGGTCAATAGATTCTTTAAAAAGATAATTTGGTATGATCTGTTATCCCTTACCTGAATCCTGGGGACTGTTATGCCATCCTCAATTTAAAAGATGCTATTTCCATGTGTTAATCAGTCCTGGTCAGAAGAACTACCTCCAATTTCTGGTAAATCAAAATAATTGCCAGTTCACTGTACTGTTTTTAGCAAGTCAGCACAACAGTGTTTCCTAAACTATGGGCCATAGCCTGGTACCGGGCCATGGGAAAAAAAATACCGGGCCTCAGCGTGGCTGCGGGGCGGGGCGGGCTGGGAGGTGGTATGGCAGGGGGGAAAACTGGCTGCCGGAAAGCAGGGTTGGGGGCAGCAGGGCTGTCGGGCAGAGATCGGGGCAAGCGGGCAGCAGAAGCGGGGCTGGCTGAGGGGTGGGGGGACTGGCCGGGGGAGATCGTGAGGAGGACGACGGGAGGACCAACCGCTGGAAGCAGGGCTGGACGAGGGAGATAGGGAGGAGAACTGGGGGGCAGGAGAAGGGTGAATTGGCTGGCGGGAAGCGGGACTGACCCGGGCACACGAGTGAGTCTGGTGTCCCCCCTCCTTCCTCCCCTCCCCCCCATACCCTCCCTCGAGTAGTTGCGAACTGCCTGGCTGGTAGACACAC
>CM057848.1:60302502-60327997 GCA_030068395.1 Apalone spinifera | reverse complement strand
CTAATTTAAATCCCTCTGTCGAAAGAGGGCTGTAGTCTAGACGTACGCCTAAAGACTGTGTCCCCCACTTGTTCCTCTCTGTCCCCTTCTCCTTGTCGCTTGTCCTTATGGCAAGTAAAAAGTGATGGAGCCATGGCCCGCTTGCCCCTCCCTGTTCCAATACCCTGACTCTAAGTATTGTACCTACATATTCAACTCGAATTGCATTTTTTCACCTTTCTAATTTTCTATCCACTACATTATCACTCCTACATTTCTTTTAGCACTACTGCTCTCTATGTTCATCCTTCCCATTCAAAATTAGTGGTAAATATTTATATTATAATAGCATCCAAAGGCCTAGCTCATCCCCATTGTGCTCAGTGCTGTATACAACCAGAAAAGTAACAATCCCAGACTTGTGTATTAGATTATTTTCCCCGGATTTAAAGTATATTTTAAAGGATTTTTTTTTAACAAAACTGAATCTTATTTTATTTCTCTATCCCCAAGAGGATATGCACTATTTGTCCTAATTAGCAGCAGTTGAGTAAGCCACAGCCTAGAAAGGCTACTCTAATATCTCCATGGCTAAAGCTGTTTTAATGAGGAAAAAGTGCTCTTTTTCATTGACTCAAATGGCACATTTCAAAACACATTTTAATGGTCAATATACAGTTATGCTTTTTATAAAGTATTCGAGCTGATTCCATACCCACCTGAAGAAAAATAATATTTTCCATGGTACTTTTAGCTTGTTGGGTTTTACATTGAAAAATTCTGGGAATCAAAAGCTAGTTCGAGTATAATCTGTTTAAAAGAACTTTTAATCAAATTAATTTAAACAAATATCCCAGAGTTTGTATTGAAATAAAGCTTTTGTTCAGTTAAGATCATTGAGCTATAACTGGCTGTCTAAATGCAAATTATATGATTTGATTCTGCTACATATTTCATTAAGCAATGCAATACAATAAGAAAAGGAATATTCAGCACTTGTATTGAGAATTGGCACACAGACAACCAAATGTAATGTTTGCCAGTTCTGGGAAACATTATGTAGTAACCTACCAAAACTAAATTATATTTTCTGTCCAATTTAGCTGATTTCTAGAATTTCTCAAATGTAGATTCCAAGTAAGTAATTGTTACAGTAAATAAAAAAACTGGCAGAGAATTTGATTGTCATCTTTGCTCCAAATATTTTGTTTTTAACTGCAAATGCTCATTTCAATATTTTTAATTAAGTAAGGGATGACTGAAAATAAAATAGTTTTTTGCATAAATTATCAACATTGTAGTATGAATATCATGTTTTCAGATAGGATGCACTGATATAAATTGCTATGAAGAATAATTCTAGGGATTCAGATCGCTAGAGTCAAGTATTAATCATGGCTGTGTATAGTTTCTCACTGATGAAGGAAGATGGTTCTAAGGCTAGCAATGCAACCAATAGGAAAACCCATACCTATCTTTTTAAGCATTTGAATAGCCAGATTTGAAGTCTATAGACATGTACCTAAATATCTTGCTGGCACAGTGACCTATTAACACAATATACGCCTTATTTGCAGTACACCCTTGATTAGTCTAATGTTATAAGAGACAGTGAATAAGCTTGAACAACCAAGAGAATAGTTTAATTATAATTATTGTACAATATAGCAATTGGATGCATGGCTCTGTTTGACAGCAGGGAAATACAGAAAATGGTTTCATTATTGTATTTGGTTAGTTACATAAAATGTCTGAGGTGCTGAAAAACACGTCCCAGCAAACAAGTTAACAAAAAGAAAGAAGTAAAAATGTTTTGTTTGGCTTATTCAATATCTTTAGCTATATATTAATCAGCTTAATATGTCACGTGTACAATATATTGCCATGCTAATGAAGATGAATGACAATCATGTGGCATCTTGTAATAGTAAATGTACTAAGAGCAGAAACATAGATTACATCTCTCACCAACATTCAGAGGACAAGCTGGTCACTTGGAAAAGTGACTCAACGGGAAAGGGTTTGCCATTCTGTCTTCACTGGCCCCAAATAATCTCTCGTATTTCACCTCCAGAATCTGTAGCAGTTATTTGAACACAGGAAGGGATTTTTGGGGGGAGGAAGAAGCAGTTATATCTTTTTCTAAAATATATCTTATTAAAATTATATTTTTTCTAAAATATATCTTAACTGTATACTTTTCTAAAAGTCCTCTATTGCAGAAAGGATGTGAACACATTGGAGAGGGTTCAGAGGAGGGCAATGAAAATGATTAGGGAACTGGAGCACATGACCTATGAGGAGAGACTGAAGGATTTGGAATTGTTGAGTCTGCAGAAGAGAAGAGTGAGGGGGGATTTGATGATAGCCTTCATCTACTTGAAGGAAGAATTCCAAAGAGGATGGAGAAAGGCTTTTCTCAGTAGTGACAGATGGCACAATGAGGAGCAATGGACTCAAGTTACAGTGGGGGACGTTAGGTTGGATATTAGAAAACACTATTTCACTAGCAGGATTGTGAAGCACTGGAATGGGTTACACAGAGAGGTCATAGAATCTCCAGTCATGGCTTGACAAAGCCCTGGAATGATTTAGTTGGGGTTGGTCCTGCTTTGGATAGGTGGTGGGACTCAATGACCTCCTGAGGTCTCTTCCAGCCCTATGATTCAAAGATATCTGTTTGGTCAGTGCTATTTATTTTCAGTTAGTGTGTTTTATTGTTGGTAAAACTCTAATTTCAACATTTAATATCCTAGTATTAAGGCTCCAATTTATTTCCTGTATAAAATTTCACTGAATGGGATTTTTTAGCATCTTCCATTGACTTTGAAAGATTAAGGACAGTTGAAATCCTCTAAAGTGTTAGAGAGCAGTCCTATCTGAAAACAGATTAAAAAAACCCACATATATACATATTGTACAAAATTAACTTGCGTTTTCCTCATGCCACCATTTCAACTTGATTGTAGTTTGCAGTTAGCTAATTAAATTCCTTTTGAAGTTCAGAAATACATGGAATTTGTCCATGATGTGAAAATTTAGTAAGTTCACTTAGATTTTACAGTAGCAGCACCTTCACTTGACAATAGTTTCACTTCTTTAAAAAATTGAAAATTCAAATGTAGGACTGAAATAAGTAGCTCCTTTGTAGGTTGTCCTTTTTTACTCCTCTTGGCTATACAATTTCCACTCTGATTTTCATGTTTTTCAGACCAAACGACGAATATGTGGGGTGAGAGTGCAGTCAGAAAGTGGGGGAAAACCCCTTTAATCCATGTCATATCATTTTATGCAGTATTAAAAAGCAGGACTTTCACAGGAGTGAGTAAAGAAGTCAGGGAGACAGGAACTCTAGTCTACAGAAATTACATCCAACTTTTGGACTTGCCACAATACTGTGATTTGTCATATTACCCAGTTAGTATTCCCAGTTTGATGAAAAATCTTGTAACTTCAGGATTTCAGTTAAGGTTCCAAACCAATTTTAGGTTTTTAATAAAGCATCTGTCCTGTCTAGCTGGCTGTGGGGATGGATTTTGATGGAACATTGTCTGGACCATAGTTTGCCGTTTGAACATCCATATTGGGATCATTCATCTCTGAGACAGTAGAGATCTGATTGGCTTTACCAAGGTTCTTAATGATGCTAAAATTGTATTTGGCAGTTTCTACAAAGCTGTTCTCCAGTAACCAACCATCTGACTCACACTCTGGATCACCCAACAGGAGAACATTCTTCATTGCTGTTTGCAGGTAACGGACCCCAGTAAGTACAGAAACCTGTAAGAAAAGGATAATCATTAACTACAATAGTTAACTACAGTATGCATATTACAACTTGAATTCCACTGGTGACAACTGGCTGTGTCCTTTAGACATTAGTATGATTATTAGCATTGAGTGTAACTGTCAAGATCAGCAACAGATCTAACAAGTCTCCTGAAAGTTTTAGAGAGAATGGTACCATAGACCATTTTATGAGAACTCTCTTCTTCAGTTAGAATTCTCATTATAGCAAAGGATAGAAATACAACTACTTTTGAGTACTTCAGACAGAAGAGCAACCATTACTTACTGGAACCATTAGGCATGAGGGGTGAAATCTGGGCCCAAATTAAGTAAATGCATTGAGTGGATAATGGGCAATTAGACCTAGTGATTGGAGCTGAGTCATACCTAGCAGAAGGCAGAGGAAGAGGGACCTAAAGGAGGTCAGGACAGCAGGAACTGGGAGTGGACAAGAATTGGGGACAGGAAAAAAGGAACTAGGAGCAGATAGGAAAGTAAGGAATGAGAGTAAGAAGGAATTTAGGAGTCAGCTAAGCAGAGGGGTCCATAGTAGCAGCCATTAGGGTTCAATGGTTCTCAACTTATTTACCATTGTGGGCCCTCCATGGCAGGAGTGGAGCCTAAGGTGTCTGGTTACAAGCAATTAGAAGGGTGGCAATCCTATGATTAGACCATAAGTGGATTTCAGGTTGAGAACTTTTGCTCTAGTTGCTTAGTCAACTTCCTGTTGTTACTTCCTGGTTTATATAGAGTACATTGGCCAATCAGGGGGCTATATGTTCCCCCAGCCAAGAGCTTTGGGGGTAGTGCCCTCTATCAATTAATGCTTTCTTCACTGGATCTTTCCTAATTACTCATGAACAGCTGGAAAGCAGTTGTGGCCTGGGCCCTATCGGGAGACCCAGGAGTCTGGGTTTGAGACCTGTGATCCCTCACAGTTAATGGGAATTATGCCATTCACTTCAATGGAGCCTCCATTTTACTCAATTAATTTTCAGGATTTAGTCATGTACCTATATTTCAATGTAGGATTTGAGAGACGATAGCCTACAGTATAGGCTGAACTCTAATCTTAGGAGGGGAAGGTTTTTCACTCCCATAGAGTAATGACAACCTGGAGGCTATTTTTCCTAGAGGATTCCTGAGTCTGAATTTTTCAAGTGTCTAACAGCCCATTGGCATAGATATGATGACTATAAATAGCAAATCCATAAGAACGGCCATACTGGGTCAGACCAACAGCCCATCTAGCCCAGTATCCTGTCTGCCAACAGTGGTCATTGCCAGATGCCCTAGAGGGAGGGAACACAACAGGTAATCCTCACGTGCTCTCTCTCCTGTCACTCATTTCCAGACAAACAGAGGCTAGGGAGCCCATTCCTACCCATCCTGGCTAATTGTGAATGCTGGTTTGGCAGGAAGATCAGTGCTGATGATTTCCAGCACCTTTAAAATGCATAGTGAAATTCACAGAGAGGCGGTTCCTTACCCAGAACATAAATGCTTATTGTGTGATTGCATTTCAATGAAAATGCAAGGAACTGTTTTATCTGAAAATAGTTACTATGTAATGTGTAAAACTAAATTTAGTGCCTGTACATTAAAGTAACAATCAAAAAATCAAACTAGTATTAAAGATATGGAAACTGCTTTTTAATCTCTGCCACTGGGCTCCTCTGAATGTGGGTCAAAACTTCCAATCAGCTTTCTCTGCAGCCCACCAATAGCATTAATGTATTTTTGTAGATGCAAATGCTTTGTCTACATGCTTGCAGAGTTGAAGACTGCAGGTGAACATATGTTCCATGATGGTATTTTCCAGCTGTGGGGTAATGCCCAGCAGGGTGCGCTGAGAACTGATATTAATCCAAACCTTTGTTCATAGATAAAATTAACAGTTTGTCTTAGTCCCCATCTTTTCCCTTAGATTCCTTCTTAAAATTCACTTTTGGAAGCCATTGTTTTCTCCTTCCCATCTATAATACTAACACCTCCCTCTTCCAATCCAGTGTTTTGTCCTGTTTGTCTTAGATTGCAAACTCTTCACGGCAAGGAACGTGTCTTAAATTTACAGTGCTATACATATAGTTTCTTGTAGTTCTACTTTTCAGTGAGATTTGCTTCTCCCCTTGTGGACTCAGAGAAAGCTGTCTGTACTCAAGAAAGTGATTAAAAAGTTGTATTGGACACATTAGCTGACCAAGTCACTGGATGATTACAGATATGCCTCTCTCACATTGTACTCTACTAGAGGTCTTGCAGCCTGGAAATGTTCACCTTCCAGTTCTGCTATAGGATCTCTCTCAATCCATCTTCTCAAGCCTTACCTCAAACAACCAGATGATAAGCACTGTGAGACCAATGGACCACATAATATCAGTGTAGTAATCCAGCAGGGCCTGCCTGCACCCCTTCATCCAGAGATTGAGCTCTTCTGTCAGAAAATCATAGTTATAGTGAGCGGTGCTATTTGTAAGCTGGTATTGGATACAAGGACGTGGTGAATTTGGATTACAGCAGCTGAAGGGCACTCCATCCACCAAGAACTTCCCATCAACATTACTTTTCAGACGGCTGAAACAAGATGGAAAGTAAAGGCATTATAGAGCTGGTAGCCACAGCAATAGAAAAAATGGCAATTTCTGCCACTGTTGGTAAGAAGCTATGTCCTAACTCTGGATAGCTGAAGACCTTTTAAAGATGGAATAGGGAGAATGAGAACAAATTCCTCAATTATGATTCTGTTCACTGTGGAAAGGAGAAATTACCCTTCAGGTAAAGTGGTTCCTGAAGTGTAGCATCAGTTATATGTTAAATATGAAAAGCTGTGTCCTGTATTTTCAGGGGGGTGCATTCAGTGATATGGAAAACAGGGACAGCACTGAGAATATTAAATAAAGCAAAAACTATCATTGGTTTTCTTTTCATTATAATGCTGTGTTTTTCTAGGATCTCTGCTTCTCTGCTGTTTTTTGTAACATAAGAATATCTACAAAAATCAGCTAATACACGAACAAACGTGAGCCACAGTAACCATGAAAAATTGCTTACTGACTGTTGAACATTGTGGCCATCTGACATGGCTGTATGACATGTATTCCATGACTATGTACTATACATGAACGTCCCCTCTCTTTATTGCTAGTGGCCTTATTAGAAATACTGAAGTTGCTTATTTAACACCCTGTCAAAATTTAATCTGTCACTGAGGTACCACTAAATTTCAGGGTGATTACCTGCCAGATTGACTACAGGACTGAGGTAAGCATGAACTCCTCCATCTTGTATAGTCTCTACTTTAATTTTGCTGCTCTGATTCTCTGGGCTATTCTACTCCTGCTAATGGCAGCAGAATTAAACTGAGATAAAGGAACCTAACTAGTCAAGTGCCTGAAAGTGTATGGCATATAATTAGTGTAAATGTCGTAGAGCAACAAATTGGCAGAAGAACAGAAAGGTGAACCAGAGAGACATAGAAGTGAGGCTGGGAAAGAAAATGAAGTGGAAGGGAAGGAGACGGTGAAGAGACCAAACAGTGAAGATAATTCCTACATTGGCCTGTAATTCCCTTTAATCATGATTCTCACTCCAATGGCCCCCACACTCTCTCAAACCATAGAATAATGGCCCCTGCATCTCAATGACATGACTACATTAGCTACATGGTGATGGTTAAAACTCACTCATTTTCTGGGGCCCTAAGCATTCTTTTATTCACAGTCGTTGTTTTTCTTTGTTTATTTCTTTGTTGCTCACTCCAAGTAGCTGTGTTGGGAAGGGTACTCTTTTTCTAATATCTGTAACAAAAGTTTCAAAAATTGATGGGTGTCTCCCCATTGCGATAGTATTTCCCTCAGTGATTGCAAATAGTAAACTCTGACAGGTAACGTTGGAATTTGTTACTGCTGTATCAATGCCAGAAATGTTATGGGTAAGAAGAATGGGCAATTGGGAGAGACGTTCATTAGAATTTACTATCTTAATTCAGTGTAATCAAATTCCATGGATTCTTGCAGCTGGCATTTTTATGGAGAACAAAAAGGGTTAGATAACCCTATTTACTGTTACACTCTAATGATGTGCTTGTAATTAACCAATCAGTCACATGATCTTGGTGCTAGAGCCTTTGTCCTCATTTTATAGTTTATAGTGTTTGTTACCATTTCTTGTCTTAGTGTGGTTTAATTTAGACTGGAAGCTCTATAGGGCAGGAAGATTGTTTTATTTGTCTACACCGTGCATTGTATGCATTAATGGTGCAGTAGATGCAAATATTTTCTTGTTGAGATGTCACAGAACAACATTGTTTCTGCAGGACTGACATGAGTGACAAAGCAATACATTTTACCTTTATCTCAAAAGGTTAACTGATATTGTTTGGGGTTCCCATGGAGAGTGAATCTGCTGAGTACAACAGTTATATCACTTTTCAAAACAAAGCCATGTTTTAAAACACCTCTTTTGTCAATACTTCCACTCTCCTCCTCCTGAGCAGTTACTGTAAGCCTTATTTTATTTATGTGATAAACTACTCTGAGCAGGAACAGTATCTTATCTATGCTCTCTAAAGATATTAGTAAACTTGCAGCACTATCTAATAGTAGTAATAACTGTAATTTCAATATCCAAGGTTTATGCAAACTGGATCTTTGGTTTCACATCACCTGAGTTAGTGCTCACTGAATCTTGAGTTCAGCCATAGCTAAAAGCTTACTCCAATCCAACTGAGTGTGTTGTTTTTTCTAGCTTCATATTGAAATGAACAAAATTGTGAGTTTAATGGTTTTTACATCAACCTGTCAATCAATCCAGACTTGTTAAGACCTTGGGCTGAGGTTTTCTTGAGAGGTTTTCAAATCTTTTGGACAATCTTGGCCCACATTCAGAGCTTTTTACTCTTCTTAGTTTTTTCATCAGAGTTCTTTCCCCATCAATCATTGGGATATCTCTCAACACACTTGCTTTTTCCTGCTGCTTACATGGTAAAGAAAAACTGCAAATAATGTTCACTTGCTTGATCCAGTGAAAAACATTAACTTACTAATTTATTTCTTTGAAGTGTCATAAAATGATTAAATATACATAATGAAGCAGGCAAAGTATCAGCTTTATGACTTGTAAGAAGACAGGAAGATCAGAAATGCAGACTTTCTAGACTTCAGGGAAATTAGATGGGGAAGGGAAAAGATAAAATTTCTTGTGTTTAGCTGCAGTTCTGATTTTTCTGTCTTGATACATGTTATCAAGCTTCATTTCCTGTTGCAGTTTGATTAATATGGTCAGCCTTTAGGGGTTACACAGCTGCCCAACTCTCCTCAGTGAAAATTTTTAAAAACATTTTTTAAGAATTATTACATATTACTTTATCAACTGCTTTTTTAACAATCTAAATAAATATTATTGTAGTCTAAATGAATTACTTCATTCTTTGTTTTTCATAGGAAGCTAGCACCAACACACATCACTTTTCTCTTGAGATTTGCACTCGTCCTTTCATGTAATACAGATGGTAATTGTGATTTCATTAATTCTCCAGGATAGAAACACACTCAGCCCAAAACATAGATTTGTAAAGTCGTGTATGTGAAGGAAGAGCTTTCAATTTTTTTAAAATGCAATTTAGGTTGACCAAACAATCAAAAACTCACTAGCAAAATGCTGTGATTAGTTTTCAGCGTAGCTGACTTGTCACCTTACAAAAGATGTGAACATTTCAGTGCATTGCGTAATATATATAATATGCATTTTTTTTAAAAAGCAATTTATATCATCTGTGTAGTTAACACATTTTGTAGGTAGAATGTTCATTCCAGATTTGACCCTACAGCCCTTGTTCAAAGACAGAGTCCAGTGGATTTAGAGCTTGCTTCTGTTCCTTATATCTATCTATCTATCTATCAAAACTCTCTGTGACTTAAATGTGAGCAAGATGGTGCCCTTAAGTGCTACCAGATTACACCTATCTTCCTCTTTGGTCTTAAGGTGACCATATGGCCTAAAAAAATGCTGTTACTGTCATTGTCTACATGGCTGATATCATCAAATGCATTACTCAAGCAGTGCACGTGTTGTGTGATGTCTGTGTGTTGATCTAATCACAGTAGTATGTCCTTTCATTGAGCTGGACGCATCACCAGAATTGATCAATGTGGTCTTTGAAAGAAAATCTTCCTGTACTCACCCCCAAAATGTCATTTTCAGAAGAGTCTCCAAACACAACTGGAGTTTGCTCTTCAAGTTCAGGAGCAACAGCCAGCTTTGTTCTTCTTTCCCCACCCTTCAGTTCTTATCCTCATATATTGACTCTCTAATGTGCCTCTACCTTTTACTCAATGCAAACTCTTCCTGACTGGGGGAGAGGGTGAAGGGATTTATTCCCTCCAAAACTTTACATCATGACCAATTAATACTTACTCCAAAACTTCTTTGGAGGCCATATTAAGATAACGAACAGATATCCACTGAATTTCAAACCAGTCTCTGAAGCCGTTGTTTCCACAGCACTGGAATCCAATTTGTAATAGGTCTATGGTTTTCTTTAAGAAGCACCGTCCAGGGATGTCTGTGTCCTTATAGAATTTAATAGCATCTCTCAATCCCAGATATAGAGATTCCTCCAACTCGTTCTTCATGGTGTAGCACATGATAGCACCCACCAGGATGCAGAAAGTGAAGCAGAAAGTGCACACAATGTAAGGGAGCATGACTAGCCTCCATCGTGAGAACTTGTTGGTGTCTGAACAGTCATAGCAGATTTTCCCACCAAGAAAGTTGATGATGCAAGCTATGACCCCTACCGAGATGAGCATATTGGGGACAGAGTTAATATCTCCTTTTGCCATCACCTCATTGCGTTTCTTGATCTCTATTTTCAGAAAGAGGCCCAGGCTGAAGAGAATGACACCAGTCACTACAGAAACCCAGTTGAGGATCCAGAGGATCTGAGCCAATTTGTCTCTCTTAGTTTTTGTGAATTTTATTTTAAGGACCGCCATGGTCAGTTCAGCCTTGGAAAAAGAAGCTTAGGTCGGGGAAGCTCATAAGCAGATTAATAGCATGTATCTAGAGTGACGAAGGCATGCTGTAGAAGCCTGTGAAGGAAAGGAAGAAAGATTACTGTCTGTTCTCTATTGTATATTTATATAACATGCACAGGGAACTTCCTGTACACACTCAAGCTCTATTGGAGATCTGCCAGGAGCACTCAATTCCTGCTTGAATCTCCTGCAAGAAGGAAGAATTTAGAAAGAGATAATTCTAGGGAGAGATTGGGAAACACTTAAAACAAAACACACAATATTCCAGTATCCCAGCAAGAATTTTCACTGATTAGGGAGGGCTCATTTAATGTAGTGGAAATATTTTGTATGCACAGACCTGGAATACTGTGGTCAGTTCTGATCACCCTCTCTAAATGAGGTTAGAACAGAATCAGAAAGGGTTTAAAGACTGGCAACAAAGATTACTTTAGTGCAGCAGCCAATGAACTTGCGCTGTTTTGTTAAAATACCACTTACACTGCTGTATTTCTAAGGAATATGGACTAACCTTCTCTCACTCTTTGGAATATCTACAAAATTTTATTTTTAGAGTACAAAAAGATGAAAAACTCTCCTTCTCCACAAGTTTTTTAGTAACTTGATTGGACATAAAAACTCTGCTTCCACAATCTGAAAAACCCTGTCACATAGAAAGAATAAAAAAATAAACTAAAAATGAAGCCAAATAATTTGATACCCTAGTCTTTTATCTTTCTGATTGCCTTTTTTCTACATTTAAAGGTAATTATTAAAATTGAGTATGTGGAATAGTGCAGTATATTAGTTGTCTATCATCTTCTCTCAGTCCCCATGCTATCCTTAGGTATTTTTGAACAAGTCTTCCATCTTCCTGTCAAAGACCTACTTAACATCTCTGCCACCTCCCAGCCCTTGAGAGGGGCTTCCTTCTGACAAAAGAAGAGTGGAACAGTTGATTAAAGTTGATAAAGAGGCCACCTTTATTATTAGTCACAGAGGCTGATGTTTTAACCAATGTATGAAACTCACTAGCTGCTTGATACCCTATATCTTGTCTGTACCACTTTCTTATTTTTGATCCATTATTTTCCCTTTTTTACCAACCTTCATTGTCGTCTTTAAATTCTATATACATTAAATTTAATCTTTTGGATGAAGCCGAAAATGAAGGCCCTACTCACTTGTCATCACATATTCCATTATACTTTTTCCAAGAGCAGGATTTTTATAATCCCAGTGTCATGGCCAGATTTAAACTAGGTAATTACATTCCTTTTGTCTCATCTGCCCCCACAGATTCATTTGGATAAAGAATTCTTCATTTCTCTTCCCAGGCTGTTGTACAGTAGTGGTGTTAAACAGCTGCAGTGGTACAGGAGCAGTTTGACTGAAATGGAGTCTGGAACCTCCACGAATTCAGCACTGCAACCTATATTCTAACATTCACCATCTCTTTCTCCTGTCTCCCAGTTTCCTACTTCATGTAACAATTTTCTTTTTAGTTAGTCCCTCCTCCTCCTTCTTCCCGTCCATCTTGCTGGCTTGCCACTCTTTTGAATTAACTGCTGGTAGTGTGGGATTGCTTGGACCCGCAAGGCCTATAGCTGATGCCAGCCTTGTGTTCTCTGGCAGGTGTGAGCCCACCTCTTCAGCTATTGCCACCTGCTGGGGGTTCCTGCAGCAGCATCCACACTTGTCTCAACTGCTACTATTGCTTCAATCTGCTAGAGATCCCTTGCTCCTATATTTCATTGGTGCCTCCCAAAATTTTGAACTCAGAGCTACACAGTATCAGTGTCTGATCCAATGTAAGGTTTTCTTTCCCTACGAAGCCTTTCATTTCCTAGGCCCAGAATGTCTCTTCCTCCGTACCTTTCTCCTAATGTACCTGTTGAAAACAGCAACTAAATTGAGGGTGCTTGGGACAAAAGTTGCTGGAATCAAAACCCAGGATTTCTTCATGAAGGATACATATCTCTGAAACTCGCAGGTAAAAATCAGCTCCCGTTTTACACCTTTAGAGCACAAGAATTCTCTGTTTGCATTAGGCTTTTCTTTGCAGAGGTGATAACATTGAACTCTCTCTTTTTTCTCCCCACCCGCAAAATAATTCCCTCCTGAGGCCTGGTCTACACACAGTTTTTAACTGATTTAACTATTTTGGTTAGGGGTGAAATTTGACTTCAAATGGAGTGGGAGATCATGCTGCCCTCAATCCATTCTCCACCAATGCACCTCAACACTGTTCTGACGAAATTGTCTTTGCAGGCGAGTGGATAGTTTAGCCTCTGTATGAGCTGAGTACTGGGCCTGTCTGCTAAGACAGATGACAGTAGCTTTGGCTATTTCACCAATTAAGATGGTCATGACCTGAACCCAAATAGCCGTACACAGCTGCTGCAAATGGGCTTAACTCACAGTGATACTCAGATCTTTCAAACATAACCTCAAAGAGAATCTGTTTTTAAATCTCTTCACCACTGACATGCAGTGCGCATTCAAGGGCCAGGCTATTTTAATGCCTCACCATTGCTTTCTATGAAATGTGAAAAGTCACTTACATCAGGCTACACAGGTGTCTCTTTGCTGGCTGTAAGTAGTATATGTCTCAACACTGAATAGATAACTTAAACAAATCTACATGTGTATTTTCACATACAGTATTTCACCTTTCCCTTCACCTTCATCCATTTCAGTTGAGCTGCATGGCTCAGGGTGAAATAATTGACCCAAAGTACGTGCTTCTATTATACTTCATCAGCCATAGATGAACTCTGGTTGAAATTCAGTGCAGGGACCACTGGAGGCCCCTATAATGGGGTGACTTTAAAATTCTGTCTCTACTCTCACATCACTTAATTCCTTCTTTTTCACCTCTTGAGGTTGTTTACAATAATGCCATGAAATTTTCATATTAAGAAGTGACTCTATTTGTTAATTATCTCCCTATAAAGTATTCCCAGTATTTCTAGTGCAGTTCTGATTTTAGCTGAAGGGTTCAATTCACTGCATTTTCACTTACAAATGCCAGTGAAACCCATGTTGCAGACTCCTAGCAACAGAATGTCTGCCGGGAGTGAGGCTCCAGTGTGAGTTACACTGCTCTGGAAAGAGGAAAGAGCGCCGAGGGCTCTGTGTGACTTCTTCTTTTCTCCACAAGGGTTCTCAAATATGTAGAACTTTACCACAAATCTTGTGCATATTTCTGGGAGAGTTGAGGCTCTGACTTCACCTACTCTGTAGTTGGGGAGCAGCTCTCCCATCCATACCTGATCTGTAGGAAACTTTAAACTGAAAGTCAGTTTCCTTGACACTTTGAGGTTATTTATCACGTAGGAACAAACTATTCCTATGTTAGTAATTTATTAAATTCATTAGTGGGTTAAACTTTTAAATGCGGTGATGCTTTCCTAGCATTCCTCTCCACTGTAATAATTTGGGTAAACATATTTTACTGGTAAACTGTCACCAACAGTTCAATTAAATGGTGCATGCAGGCAACTAGCTCAAAATGGAAAAAGCATTAATAGCCCCATGGTAGCCTGTCTTAATGCATCACAGTGAAAAACTCATTTTTCAGCATACACATTTAGCATACAAAAACAACAAATAGTCCTGTAGCACCTTAGACACTAACAAAAAATGTTAGGCTGTGTCTACACTGGGCCACTTATTCCAGAAAATCAGCCGCTTTTCCGGAATAAGCTACGAGCTGTCTACACTGGCCCCTTGAATTTCCAGAAAAGCACTGACGATCTACTGTAAGAAATCAGCTGCTTTTCCGGAAAAACTATGCTGCTCCCGCTCGGGCAAAAGTCCTTTTTCCGGAAAACTGTTCCGGAAAAGGGCCAGTGTAGGCAGCACAGTAGTGTTTTCCGCAAAAAAAGCCCCGGTTGCGAAAATGACAATCGGGGCTTTTTTCCTGAAAAGCGCGTCTACATTGGCCACTGACGCTTTTCCGGAAAAAGGGCTTTTCCAGAAAAGCATCCTGCCAATGTAGATGCTCTTTTTCCGGAAATACTTATAATGGAAAACTGTTCCGTTTTAAGCATTTCCGGAAAATCATGCCAGTGTAGACGTAGCCTTAGTGTCTAACAGATGGTATCATGAGCTTTCATGGGCACAACCCACTTCTTCAGATGAATGGAGTTTAAGGGGTCAGTTTAGTTTTCAAACAAATAGCACAGAGGGGATGGGGACAGGAAGAGGAAGAAAAAGAGGCAAAATGAGGGGAAAGAAATTGTCAGTTGGAGTGTCCATGCTAAATTAAGCTGATAAGAATACTTAGTGCCCACTTTAAGTACCTTTTTTATATCATTGGGATGTGGAATGTAACGGGCAATCCAACCAATGTCTTTGTTTAGACTTCTATTGTAGGAATCAAAATTGTAAATGAAATTAAGTTCTGTAGTTTCCCTGTCAAGCTGGCTTTTGAAATTGGTTTGAAATAATATGGTGAAGTTGAGATCCATTAATGAGTGCCCCCTTTTTTTCTTCCTCCCTCCCCATTTCCTCTCTGTGCTATTTATTTGAAAACTGGACTGGTCCCTTAAACTCCATTCATCTGAAGAAGTGGGTTGTGCCCACAAAAGCTCATGATACCATCTACATTTTTTGTTTGTCTCTAAGGTGCTGCAAGACTATTTGTTGTTTTCTAAGTTTTTCCTGTTACAGACTAACACGACTACCCCTCTAAAACATTTAAGTACAGTTATGGTGTAAAAATACTACAAAATTATATTCTTTTACAATTCAGCATTAGTTCCTATGGGTTTTCAAGTTACATTTGCAAATTTTACTGCAATAAATCAGCTTTTATTCCTCTTCGTGATCCAGAACCCACATAACTGTCTAGACTATGGAGACATACATCACCATTACAACTATTGAAAAGGAAACCACTCACCTTTTTCAGACCATTGGAGACTCTCTCAGATCTGGCACTGTCCTGATAAAGGGCAACCGGGTATAATGTGTCACTGGATCATCCATCTTGAGGAAGAATCACGCACCAATATCCAAGCATCTAAAAATCTTTACACAGCACTTACCAAGGGAGGAGGGAAACACTTCAACTCTTCTGCCCACACTAATCCCTGCTGCATTCCTAATCATGGCTGAGAGATTTATTGCTGGGTTCTTATGCCACCAGGTTAAATCCTACAAAACAGGCCACTTAACCAAATGCAGTCTGAGACATACTATATTTACGGTAACTTCTTTAGGAAGTCAACAATTACTGTTGTCCCTTCACAAAGTGTATCCTGCTTTATTCACTATCTCCTAAAACTCTCCTATCTACACATTCTCTCTCACAAATATAAATATGCCCCAAACCTAAAAGGCTAGAGCACTGTTTCTCAACCTTTTTTTATAAAGTACCTCTTTAAAAATAAAAAAATAAAGCAGCCTCCTGCTCTAACCCAATGCACCCACTCCTCCCCCAGAGTCAGGCACCCCCAGCCCTCCCACTCTAACACAATGCCCTTCCCCTTCCTCAGAGCCAGGCACCGAATGTATAATAACCTTACCTTTGAAGTGCCTGCTCCTGCCGCCCAGCCTGGCCTCGGCGCCTTGTCTGCAAGAGCAAGGGGCCTGTCAGCGCTGGGCTCACCATGTGGGGCTGTGCGCTCCCACCTCAGCCCAGTGCCCTCCTAGCGTGGCACTCGGGGGCAGCTCCCCCCCCCCTCCATGCCACTGATGTGGGGGGAGGGGTGGTGTTTGGAGCAAAGCTTATTGTGCTGCATCACTGCCTTTTAGCGCCTCTCCACAGCATCATGGAGAAAGGGCGATGGGGATGCATTGTACTGAGCTGCTGGCAGGGGTAGGGGTAATGCACGCGTCCCCAGGTTCAGACGCCTTCCCTGCTGGAGCACCCCAGGGAGGCTGCTGGAGATGAAATTAACTAGATGAGGTGGCTGTGGAAATGATTTTTTTTTCTCCCCATCCAAACCCGTCCCCCAACTTGGAATTGCCCTGGGTCTCATCAGAGCTGTCGCCACCACTGCCATGTGCTTTTCCCACTAGGGCTGGGGAGCATGTGCAGAGCGGCTGTTCACATTAGGGCACGCAGCTCCAAACATTCAATTTGACAGGCACATGCTGCCTCCCCTCCCTGATCCCCTCTGCAGGGCAAAATCCCGGACATTTTTTGCCAAATTTCACTTTTGTTGATGTACCCCCCAGACTTCTCTCGCGTACCCCTAAGTGTATGTATACCACCGGTTGAGAAACACTGGGCTAGAGTAATGGAAGTCTCAGCTCTTTCTAGAGTGGAAAGTCAACTTAGGCCTTCCTTATGTACGCGAATTATAAATTTACTTACCCATAGTTCCACGTGTGATATTTTGTTGCTTTATCTGGAATTTGTCTAAGTTCCAAGTATATACAATTTTGTACGGCAAGTGTGAACATGAAAGGCATAGGAATTGAACAGGACATACCCTGGAGTGAGTAGGTCACCCTGACTATACAAGTAGTGGATTTTGGTTTGTAAATGGTATTCAAATTCAACAGGAAATATGTGCAGAGGGTTTTGTCCCAGAGACAGGGAGAAGCATACCAAATACGCAATACTTTGTCTAAGGATCCTGTTTTGTTCTGAGTACTCTTTCTGGAGCTTTTGAATTCTGCATGCAGTGATTTAGTGCGATTGTACCAGACATGACCATGCTGAGCTGTCAGTGCTGGTGACAGAGAACTAAATTCACCGCAAGACTTGAGCAGACTGGTAGAGGTGATGCAGAGCTGACTTTACAATAAGCCTGACTGGACTGGTGACAGCAACAGTACCATAGCAGATGTCACAGAAGTCGACCACTGCTGCACATTAGAGTGTGACCTGCAGAAGTCTGTGGCCTGGAACAGACCAGCAGAGGAGACTATTGCCATGACACCCTTCTGAGTACCACCAAGTCTAATTGGACCCTAGGGTGGAGATTACTATTGTCATAAAGATTTCTGGAGTAGCTCAAGCCAGACAATTCATTCTTGAAATTCTGGGGTTGACCTTACTCCTGATATGTGGATGGAGTTTTCATCTTGTTATGTGTAAATATATATTGTTGTGGTTTATTTTCTTTTGTTTTTCCTTCTTCCCCAAATGAGGTATTTAATGTTCCATATCCCTGAGGAATTCAGAGTGGTTATGAATGGGAAAAAACTACCTAGAAAGATGACCAGGGAGTTTATCCAAAGGCAGAAATAGGATTTCATCTGTGGGTTGGGACTTGAAGCCATTGTTTAATTATTTTATAAAAGGATCCCTAGACAGGTTAAACCTGGCCTTTGTTTCTCCCATTGGCCAATGGCAGAAGAGTTACTCAGATTATTTCCTTACAAAAAATTATATATATTTTATATATATATATATATATATATAATATATATATAAAATATATATAAAATTTCTCTCACTTTATATATAAGCTTGTTCAAGTGAGTTTCTGCACAGAGCAAACACTAACAGCCAGGAACCATAAGTTAAGACGACAGTCACATCCAACACTCTACAAATTCCCCCGTATTCACCTACTGCTATCATGACACTTATCACACCAACACTCTAAGACCTCTGTAAAATATTCAGTTCCAAAGTATTATCACCATTGGTGCATTCTTCAAACAACTACAAAGCAGAACATTGAGAGAAACTGAAGCACAGAAAAGGTTAAGGACAAAAAACCCATCTTTTAAAGGTGCTGAGGATCTGCATCTCCAGTTTATTTTGTGTTGCAGGTGCTCAGCTCCTCTGATAAGCAAGCCACTGTCATTTAAGTGCATAAATATGGAGTTAGGTGCCTACCTTCAGGCACCCGCACTTGCAAGTGGTGTTTTTTGACTGTAACACCAAATACATCTTCGTTATGTCTGTTTATATTAGTAATACAGAGGAGAGAACTGAAGTCAAGGTTATCTATAGTTAGAGCAGGGAATAGATGCTGGGTTCTATTCTGGCTCTGCAACTGACCAGTTACGTAATGCTGGGCAAGTTATTTAGGCCACAATTTTTATAAATTACTTCTAATTGATTTATACGCACTGGGTCTGGCTTTCATGAATACCGAGTTCCCACAACTCCAGTTACAGTTGATTAGGAGCAGGAGATCTTCATCTTCTCTGAAAATAAGCCCTTAATTTCTCAGGGCAGACACTGATAATTTGAAGCACACAAAACTGTGGAAATTAAATGGAACCCTACTGCACTTCTATAAAATGATACATCCATGTTGTTCAGGAGGAATCATGTTCTTATCACTCACCTTTCCTACTACTCTTCCTTACTGCACACAGTATCCAAAGTGTCTTAGTCTGGAAAAGTTGTTCCCTGATGATTGCTTTTCTGGAATTTACTTCTTCCCAGCTAATCCCTACCTTATTAGAATTGCCAACCCTCCATGATTGCCCTGGAATCTCCAGGAATTAAAGATTGATCTTTAAAGATTTTGTCTTTTGCTGAAATCTCCAGGAATACATCCAACCAAAGTTGGCCTACTCTTATGCCACTGAGTTAAAGTGATGTCCTGTTCAGAGTCCATTTATATAGTTAATGTGGCAGAATGAGGTATTAAGAAATTTGATAACTATTAATAAAGATTTTCAGAATGCTTTCAAAGTGCTCATCTGAAGTAAGAAGCATGGCCAACACCTAGAGATCTTTAGAGTCCTGACTCCCAGAGCCCTGCCCTGATCATTAGACTCAGAGATTTCCTCAGAGATGGGAGATCGTTGTTTGTTTTACATTACAGTAGAACCCAACAGGCTAGTCAGAATCAAAGCCTCATTGTGCTAGGAATTGTACCTATTCATGGTGCCATCATTCATTTACATAATTAATCTTCATGTTTCTTGGAAGATGATGCCACAGAGAGATTCTTTTCCACTTTATCCTTCCCCAGTATAGCCAAGATAATATTTTAACTAATTCTTATGCTAAAAGTTATCTCTCCTCTTCCAAAAATCTACAGTCAGGATACAAGTGGATTTTCCATGCTTTTCACCCCTTTCAGGGGGAAAGATGTGGCCTCAAATGCCCATCTGCTAACAGACCAAGGCATCTTTCCTGTTACTTTGAAATGTAAACCTTGTGCTTGTCTGCACTGAAAGAGAGGGTCCAGCTGATGGCAGTGTTGGTATATATACCAGCCTATGGACTGTACTATAGGAAGAGCTAGTCACAGAAAATACAGTAGAATCCAAACATCCAGAGGATGCTCAAGAAACCACCAATTCAAGAAATAACACAAATCCAGCCTTGCTGCTGGCAGAGGCCAAGGATATTGGCTTTTTACTCCCTGGTTTTATAGCTAATGATGAGTTCAAAATACAAAGTGAAATTCCAAAGCAGAGGTATTAGGATCTAGGATTTGGGTTCAGGAGCATTGCTAATTATCCTAGACTTGGTAGAATTTGATTTTTAAAATACAATTTTGAGAGTTATCAATGTTTATTTAAAGTTATTTATTTTTAACCCATTTAGATTTTCATAGTTGTGCAAAATGTATGTGTTTAAGCATTTTTTCAATTTTTTTATCCATTTATATTTTCACAGTTGTGGGTACCTATGGGAGAGAGCCAGGAAGGTCAGACAATATTTATTTAATGACAGTAGGTGGTAAGATTAAAAAAGTTAAAGCTTGATGATAAAACATAAATTGTAAACATCATATGTTAAAATATACAAAATAAATCTTCTTAAATCAAACTCTAACTGCTCAAGCACACTTTCTTACCTAGCTGGTCTGTAAATTTTGATTATCATCAATGGAAAAATTGGTTTGTATGTATATGACGAAATGGTTATTTACTAATAAAAAGCGAATCCTTCCAAGCCTAGTTATAACTGATACAATGTAGTAACATGCTTGCTGGGACTGTTTGCCAAATACATAATATGCTGGAATAGCACTTTGGAACCCAGCAGGAGTGGTTGTATATGTGTGTCTACCATCTACTGCCTAGAGGTCTGCATAAAGGGTAAGTGGAGTACTGCTACTAAATGCTAAGGGTGATAGCAACTATTTAATATTATTTAGCTGCTTAGCACTGATACAGAAATATGTGGGTTGTATACGTATTAACCCAATTAACAACATGCATTTAAAATGTTTTATCCTGCAAAAATAGACAAAAACACTGTTTCCTGAAGTAAGTATTTTACAATTATATTTTGATAATTTTTGGTTCTTTCATTCTTTCTTTCAACTATTAGTGGATGGTGAAAGGTGCTAGAATGACTGACCTGGAGCCCGAAGCCTCAGATCAGTTACAATACAAGTTGGTGCCATACAGCCTTCCCCCAACATGCTTCAAACTCATGTGAGAAGAATCTATCTCTAGGATAGAGATATCATTATCATTTTGATAATGACACTGAGAATTGTTCTTAAACCTTTAAACTTTGCTAAAGTTTTCCAATGAAATGCAGGGGGAGAGAGGGAAACAGAGGTAATTCTAAAAGTCAAAGTTAAGGAGTATGAGGATGGTGCAAATCTTACAAAAGAGAGCCTAGTTTTATGTGCTAGAATGCTACAAGGCAGATTGCAAACAAGGTCAATTATAACTTGTTTATATCGCAGTAGTGCTGAGAGGCCCAAATCATGATCAAGGCCCCCAAGTACTATACAGACAGAATAAGAGCCAATCCCTTACCCCAAAGACTTTGCAGTCTAAACAGAAAAAAAAGGACAAAAGGAAGGAGAAAGGAAGTAGTTATTGTCCCGATGTTTTACATGTGGAAATGAAGTACAGGACAAGCTCACACCAGAAATGTGTGTCAGAGCTGGGAGTTGAAACTATACTTTAGATTTGTGAGAAGTCTAAAACTTGAGTTATTTCCAACTCTCTTCTATGTCAGTTTCCCACTCTTGTGGCATTGGACCCAGCTACACCAAGCAATAGTTTTGTTTTCACCTTCTTGTCTCATGTCAGGGCTGTTAACACCGGAATAAATTGTCAAGGGAGGTTGTGGCATCTCCATCATTGGAAATATTTGAGAGCAGGTTAGATAAACATCTATCGGGGATCATCTAGATCAGGGTTTCCCAACCTATGGGTCGGGACCCAAAAATGGGTCGCTATTACATTTCAAAAGGGTCGCCAGGTGTCTCCCCAGATGGCTTTTAAGGAGCCATTCACACATTTTTTGAATTGCCCTGGGTCACCAAGTCTTCCTGAATTGTCAAAATGAGTCCCCATCTGGAAAAGGTTGGGAACCGCTGATCTAGATGGAGTTTGCCTTGAGGGCAGGGGACTGGACTTGATGACCTCTTGAGGTTCCTTGCAGCTCTCGTATTCTATGATTCTATGTTCTACAGCAGTGGTCTCCAAGCTTTTTAAGCACGAGATAACTTTTTTAATTGAAGTGCAATCCAAGATCTACCTCAAACCCAAATTCCCTTGCCCTGCCTCCTTTGTGCCCCTTCTCTAAGACCTCGCCCCTGCTCACTCGATCCTCCCTCCCTCCCCAATTTTCCCTCACTTTCACCAGGCAGGGATAGCAGTTAAGGTGCAGACTGTGGTCTTGGATTAAGGGATTCGGAGTGTGAGAGGGGCTCTGAGCTGAGCTTGGGGCAGGCAGTTGGAGTGCTGGAGGGGTTTCTAGGTGCAGGCTCCAGGAGGGTGTTCGGATGCAGGGGTGCTTGGGGCATGGGCAGAGGCTTGGGATGCAGGAGGGGGTTCATTACTAGGGTACGGTTTCAGAATGTGAAGGGTAACAAGAAAGGTTTCTATAGGCATGTTAACAATAAGAGGGTGATGAGAGAGGGTGTGGGGCCCTTACTGGATGAGTGAGGTAACCTAGTGACAGATAATGTGGGGAAAAGCTGAAGTACTCAATGCTTTCTTTACCTCTGTTTTCACAGATAAGGTCAGCTCCCAGACTACTGCACTAGGCAACAGGGTATGGGAAGGAGGTGGGCAGCCCTTGGTAGAGAAAGAACAGGTTAAGAACTATTTAGAAAAGCTAGACATACACAAATCCATGGGTCCAGATTTAATGCATCTGAGGGTACTGAGGGAGTTGGCAAATGTCATTGCAGAGCCCTTGGCCATTATCTTTGAAAACTCATGGAGATTGAAGAGATCCCGGATGATTGGAAAAAGACAAATGTAGTGCCCGTCTTTTAAAAAGGGAAGAAGGACAATCCAGGGAACTACAGACCAGTCAGCCTTACCTCAGTCGTGGGAAAAATCATGTAGGGGAGCCTCAAGGAATTCATAGGGGAGGAATAGCTCAGTGGTTTGAGCATTGGCCTGCTAAACCCAGGGTTGTGAGTTCAATCCTTGCGGAGGCCATTTAGGGATTTGGACAAAAAATTGTTATGGATGGTACTTGGTCCTGCTGTGAAGGTGGGGGACTGGACTCAATGACCTTTCAAGGTCCCTTCCAGCTCTAGGAGACAGGTAATCTCCATTAATTTATATTTATTTCTTTTATTTTGAAGCATTTGAAAGAGCAGAAATTGTTCAGGAATAGTCAACATGGATTCACTAAGGGCAAGTCATGCCTTACCAATCTGATTAGCTTCTATGATGAGGTAACTGACTCTGTGGATATGAGAAAGTCAGTGGATGTGATATATCTTAACTTTAGCAAAGCTTTTGATACGGTTTCCCACAATATTCTTGCCAGCAAGTTAAGGAAGTATGGGTTGGATAAATGGACTGTAAGATGGATAGAAAGCTGGCTAGATTGTCGGGCCCAATGGGTAGTGATCCACAGTTCGATGTCAGGTTGGTGGTTGGTTTCTAGCAGAGTGCCCCAAGGATCAGTTCTAGGGCCAGTTTTGTTCAACATCTTTATTAATCACCTAGATGAGGGGATAGATTGCACCCTCAGCAAGTTTGCAGATGACACTAAGCTAGGGGGAGAGGTAGATACGTTGGAGGGCAAGGATAGGGTCCAGAGTGATTTAGACAGATTAGAAGATTGGGATAAAAGAAATCTGATGAGGTTCAACAGGGACAAGTGCAGAGTCCTGCACTTGGGATAGAAGAATCCCAAGCATTGTCACAGGCTGGGGACCGACTGGCTAAGTAGCAGTTCTGCAGAAAAGGATGTGGGGATTACAGTGGATGAGAAGCTGGATATGAGTCAACAGTGTGCCCTTGTAGCCAAAAAGACGAATGGAATATTAGGTTGCATTAGGAGGAGCATTGCCAGCAGATCTAGAGAAGTGATTATTCCCCTTTATTCGGCACTGGTGAGGCCATATCTGGAGTATTGTGTCCAGTTCTGGGCCCCCCACTACAAAAAGAATGTGGATGCATTGGAGAGGGTCCAGCAGAGGACAACCAAAATGATTAGGGGGCTGGAGCACATGACCTACAAGGAGAGGCTGAAGAATTTGGGCTTATTTAGTTTGCAGAAGACAAGAGTGAGGGGGGATTTGATTGCAGCCATCAACTTCCTGAAGGAAGGTTCCAAAGAGGAAGGAGAGTGGCTATTCTCAGTAGGGACAGATGACAAAACAAGGCGCAATGGTCTCAGGTTACAGTGGTGGGGAGGTCTAGGTTGGATATTAAGAAAAACTATTTCACTAGGAGGGTGGTGAAGTACTGGAACGGGTTACTAAGGGAGGTGGTGGAATCTCCATCCCTAGAGTTTTTTAAGTTTTTGCCATGGCTGGGTTGATTTAGTTGGGATTGGTCCTGCTTTGGGCTGGGGGCCAGGGCTGGCTTTAGGAAGTGCGGGGCCCAATTTGAACAATTTCGATGGGGCCAGGGCCCTGCAGCAATTTTGGTTGAGCAAACAAAAGCACACGAAAGCTTCAATGGGGAGCCCCAGGAATTTTTTTGATTGAGCAAAAAAAATAAAAACACAAAAAATCCCCCGCCAATACACACACACCCTCCTGTGGTGCAGGAAAACTCCTCCTCCGGGGTGGACAGATTTGTATAATTTTTGGTGGTGCCCCATTAGCCACACCCTGACCCCTATTAGCCACACCCCTGACTCCCGTTAACCATGCCCCGATCCCCATTAGCCACACCCCCTGACCCCCATTAACGAGGCCTCTGGAGGTAACACTCTCGGGGCAAGATGGACACATGATCAGAAGTAAAAGGTGTCATGTCACCCCTCTCGAAGGACTTTTCCCACCATCCTCCTACCAAAGGGATTAGTTTGGCCCCCACCAAATCCCCCTCATGCAACTATCCTGCAATTGCATTAACCCAATGTGTGTGACATTAACTCGGGGGCAGAGAGGCTGGGGGAAGTGTTCCCTCTAAGGCTATGTCTACACTTGTGGCTGCTTGCGCAAGTACAGCCGTTCTTGTGCAAGAACCCACAGAGCAGCCACACTGCCCGCCTGCTCTTGCTCAAGGAAATTTACAGTATGGTGTGATAAGAGAAGGTGTCTCATGCAAAAGTTACGCTCTTTTCTAACAGGTGTAAGCTCTCTTGTGCAAGAGGGCAGTGTGGATGCGCAAGAAACCCCTATGGCTAAAATGGCCATTGGAGCTTTCTTGCACAAGAGAGTCCACACTGCCCTGGATGCTCTTGTGGAAAAGCACAGCTCGCACACGGCAGTGTGGATGTGTTCTTGCACAAGACTTCTTGCACAAGAACTCTTGCGCAAGATGTTCTTGCACAAGAAGCTGCTAGTGTAGACATAGCCTAATAGTTTCCTCCCATGAGCAGAATGGATTTGGTGTTGTGCACCAGTACTGAGTTCATGTGGCTTATTTGGATGTGCCACTGTGGC